>QEYC01000235.1:0-600000 GCA_009935795.1 Pholiota adiposa | reverse complement strand
CCTCCATCCTATTCCTCTACCATTCTCTCATCCTCTCATTCTTCCTACCTACCATGCCACTCCCTTTATTTCCCTAGATACTTTGTCCCTTTTGTTCATCCCTTTGCCACTTCTCTAGTTGCTCTATGCCACTCCCTCTTCTTGTTCTCCTTGTTCCCTTATTATTCTTGCCACTCATCCTGTTGCTCTATGCCACTCACTTCTTTGTTCTCCTTAACTCCCTATTGTTCCCCTTTCATTCCTTGCCACTCATTCCTTTCTCTATAAATACCAGTCTGCATGTAGCTATCCAGTAACCTTGATATTAACCTTACTTCCCAATGTGATCTCCTCTGCTGCCTCTTCTTGACTCTTTCTACAATCATGTCCTCTGTCTTCTGCTTCATTCTCTCATTCCTGTCTGGTGTACTCCTTTCTTGCCTATGTGGACTTGCTTCATGATTGCCTTGACCAATCCTCCTTCAATATAGATTGGGTCCTAACAGTGACATAGGCTTACTTTGCGTACTGCGTGCAGGTCATCATCTACGATCTGTCTGTTCCGTATTTGGCATCTTGCCCGACCGCGGCCATCTCATCTGCGTATTGTTGCTTGCAAGTTGCAGATGCCTGCTTCAGTCTAGATTTTGACCTGTCCTAGTGCATGCATATCAGCCTAGGTGAGTACGACTTGAATTTGATAGGAAGGTGGCAGCAATTAATGTTCAGTGGTCTTTACATTGCTTCTGATGTTGTAGAGTACTAAGCTAGCCAATTTATGATTATTTATTCAAACAATTTCTGGTCTACATAAGAAAAATGCTTTGGCAAACAGGGAAAATGTCCTGGAAAGGTCTGGGTGAGTGGAAGCTAGACGGGAAAAGTTTGCAGTGGTTCCGAGGGAAATTTCCCCAGTTTACAGGGAATTAGTGATGTGCTGGCTTAGGCTTGCGAGCCCAAGCCGGCCGAGCCGAGCTGAAAGTAGCCAGGGCCGTACGAGGCCATCCCCTAGGCTTTGGGCAGCCCACGGCTCAGGCTTCAGATTTGGGAAGCCGCAGGCCGCAGCTCAGGCCGACGGCTTTTGGACTCCCAAAAGGCACCCAAACGTCGCGTCTGTGTGCCGTAGATGCTGCAAAATGTGCAGCGTACTTTGTCCACACAGACGGTACAGTGGAAGGTGGAGGGCAGAGGATGGCGCGTTCAAGAAAGGGACGGCGCAGGCATGAAGCGAGCAGAAACGTCGCACACCTCGATGCGCCCAGTTCCAGGTGCGAAACTTGGGCACATCACGCATTACCGCTTGTCTGCTGTGGTGCCCCCTATCATCATCGACTCGACAGCGTAGGTGCTGCGGGTAACGCAGAGCTGGCATGAGGGTGCGGGATCAAGGACGAGCAAGGTGAAGACTGAACATTTCTGGCAGGGGTGGGATGGCAATGATGTGTGCGGAGACGGTGCACGTCTACGGATGCAGGATGTAAAGATTGTCGCAGGTTTGAAACGACGGTGCCGCGTCAAGGAGGACGACGACGTCCTCATTGCGGCTTGCAACCCGAAATTTTTATGCTTCAATGTGCGGTGGATGTGGCGACCACTGTGCATTGTGAGTTGGGACAGTAAGACAATGTCCACGACGCGTACTCGGATCACTGGAGGGCTTGTTCAGTCAGTAAAACTGTAGTTACAGAGTAAATAGAATGTACCGGGCATCCCAAGTCCCACGGGGATGCCATATTATGTGCCCTTCTCATTTTTCCATCCACCCTCGATGCTTTGCGCTATTTTCACATCGTCGTCGTTTTTGATCGCTGTACGTCGACGCCACCACAAAACGGCGGCAGAGCCACGGCGGTACTGTGCAGTGCAGCTCACAATGCGTAGACGACGATGTGGCGAGCCTGGGCGGGTTTGCGACACAAGATGGGCGGACTGGACGTTGTCGTTGGCGGTGAAGTTGAGCCCACGTCCCTATCGAAAGAGTAGGGGCAGAGGCGGGAGTGGTGTGGCGGTAATGACACGGACGGTTGAAACATTGACAACGCACGTTGACAGATTGTAAGTGTAACAGCCAATCATAGCGTGCAATTATCGCACGTGATGTAAAGCTGTGCAGGCCGCGGCCTAGGCCGAGGCCGAGCCGAAGCCGGCCCAAGCCTAGGAGGACGGCTCGGGCTTCGATTTTGTCAGGCCTAAGCCGCAAAAAGCCGGGCCTAAGCCGCGCCTTTCAGGCCGAGCCGAGCCGGCACATCACTACAGGGAATCTGGTAATTTGCACAACCGGGAATGGCTGCCAAAGAGCCAGTCATTATTACCGGTCTACTCCCCATTATGGTTTTCCCTATTAGACGGGGAATGTGACTGGCATACAAGTGTTTTGTCCTTGTCTGACGAGAATAAAAGACTTGTTGAACGAGTCCTAAGACTGGGAAAAATTCCCAGTCTTAGGGTTCACGGTGCAACTGATGGGATCATGCCCGTTGATATGCCCATTGCCAGGAATTGTGGGAACCTTAGGTGGTATTTCTTGTGCTGCATGGAAATCTGTTCATTTCCGCTCATTCTGCATGCAATTCTGCACCCCCTGGCTGGTAAACAAATCAGATAAAATGGAATTCACACAGATCTATCTATCTCTCATATTCTTTTCAAGTTTGAAGTGAGTTGCTGCAGTGGATGTTGTGCCATAAGGCAAAATGTGCCATATTTATGAGTTTAATATTTTTCGTCAAATATTCCAGTTCTCTTGCAAAATGCATGTTCTAGTCCTGGTTTTACCATTTTGGCAAGTCCTGTTTAGGCTCGTGACCAACCGATACCTTTCAAACTCCGAGAGTACTTCCAGGTAACGGATCTCTTTTTTTCAAGTTCCACTTGATGTTTGACACAATAACTTGCCATAATACGGGACAAACAATGACACTATGAAGATTACCACCTAAGTAACTGGTAGCGAGTCTACACCTAAGTCACTGGTAGCGAGTCTAGCCTCTGGCTAATTGAAAGGCCCCTTAGGTCATTTTATTAATATTTGTGTGACTATAACTTATTTAATCTTGCGCATGTCGTCATATGCGGCGGGGACTTAGTAGGCTCGTGACCAACCGATACCTTTCAAACTCCGAGAGTACTTCCAGGTAACGGCTGGGAGCAACGAACGCCTTTTAGTACAGTCACGCTTTGTCACGCAGGACTTAGTGCAATTTCTTCCTTGTTTTCCAATCACTTTCATTGTCTGAGCTCTGCAAGCCGTTTTCATCATCCATCCATGCCCATACACCTCAGAAATGTCTAGATCAACACCCTCACACTGAATTGGCGGCCAAAAATTGACCCAACAACACAAAGTCCTCCCCAGTGCCAGGCACCCTGTAGTACCAGTGCCCCTCGTCCTCTGACTTGGTGCTCCCCTCTAAGGCACCCTCCAATGTTCTACGGTGATGCGCTTTGCATCTCCATACCCTCTGTTTTTTCGATTTACGCGCTCAGCGGCATCGTCACGTGACCTCCGCTGGATTCTAACGCGCGCCCGCTGGACCTCCGAAATCACCCGCTTCGTATCACTGGCCCCCTGACGACCAAGTATCCATTATCAGCAAGACAGAATCTGTCTTACTAATTCGCCGGCGGTCCACATCAGCCAGAAAACTCGAGAACGCGCCGCTCACAGCCATTCGGCTTTCTTGGACTTAGGCGCCGCGCGCCTACTGCTAATTTTAGTACTAGTTGACCGACCGTATTTGATATCGCTCCTCATCCTTCCCGATTTTGTGTATATCTCCAAGGGCATATTAGTTCTATACCTCTCCAGACTCTTTTCTTTTGTTCTTGCCTTAGTCTCGAATTTTCTTCTCGAATTTTCCCTCATATTTCCGTCCGGTAGCACGCAAAACAGCGCCATAGATTATAAACTTGTAACGTAGATTCTCAAAAGAACAGAGAGAAACCGATCCCCCCTTCGTCCAGCGCTCAGTTTAGTCTCAGTAATTCGTCGTCGTCGTCTTCGTCTTCGTCTCGTTGCGTTCCCGCTGCCGTTACCGCCGGCGGCTTCATTTTGTTGACTTCGCCAGCGGATCTACGCCACTAGTGTGTGTCCTCGTCGTTCCACCGCCATTCTCGCCTCGAGGTGACAGACCCTGGAGGGAACGCCTCTTGGAACTCGCGCTCGTACCCTTCTTGCCCTCTCACTTGTTGTGGATTTTGGTTTGTGTGATTTATTCACGCATTCACTTTATCTACAACACTAGGCGCATCAACAGGCAGGATAACAGGGAAGGGAATGGATATGGAAGACCCGCAATGGGTGAGAGAGATTCTACCGGTGCGCCAATCATACTTTCAGTCCCTGTTAACGTTCAAAATGTTCAACTTTCACTAGTCACTTTTGACCGCGGTGCCTTCCACCACCACTTCCTCTTCCATCTCTGCCTCTGATGCACTACTTGTGCAGTGCATCGTGACTTTGTGGCAGTGGGGACAAGCCCTGCTGCTGATCTCCCTCTATCCTACCTAGTGATGTGCCGGCTCGGGCCTGAGGCCCTAGGCCCTGGGGTACCGAGCCCGCTCAGGCCGGGCCAAGCCGGGCCCGGCATCGGGCCTGTCAAGGCTTTTGGCCCGGCCTGAGATATTTTAAAGCCCGAGCCCGCGGCCCAGGCCCGGGCTTTTGAGGGTTCGGTCGGAGCTTCAATCTGACGTGATACGTGGCACGCCGCGTGGATTTGAACACAAGCAACGACCACCGTCGTGCCCCTTCTTACTCCCTGCACTCCCTCCGCTGCTCACCGCTGCACTCCAGCACTGATTAACGACTAAACGCGACGAGCCGAGTGACAACAACGTGGGAACATGGCAGATGCGCTATTGTAGCAACAATAGGTAGCGGGATAAAGGAACGGCGGGACGACGCGTCGACGTTGTCCTGCCACAGGTGCGTCCCCGCCCCATCCTAGACCTTTCAACTTCACTGACTCCCTCCCTCCAGCCCACCATGGCATCCTCCGCTCGCCTCCACTGCCTACGCCACTACGACATGCACGCGCATTGGCCGTTGATGCAATGCGACATGTCACATCTTGGCCATCCCCCTCCACCCGTCCATGCCCCGCACAACTCTAGGCACCCAACGCAGTCGCCCCGCCCTATCGTTTATTTCTATCTCGCACCATGTCCTCTTGGCTAGCCCCTTGCCTGGCGCACGACACATGACCTTGCCCCTCGAGGACGACATGAGTACATTGCAACAACATGCAGGCGACATGAGGACGACGCGACAGCGCGACGATGACACGACAACATGCGAGCAAGAGTCATGTCAAGGGGATTTATTTGGGAGATCCAGAATCTTAGAGTGACAATGGGACAATGCCGATGCGCGTCGTCTCGTCGGTATGTTCTACCTCCCTGACCTCCTGTGATATGCTAACACTTTGCCTCCGGTGCGCTGCGGTGTCTTCCCCTCTGCTGCTTCTCATCACAATACACGGACACATTGCATTGAGCCAAGGCATTTCCTCCCAGGCGTTTCCTCCCCCCTCCGCATACCTCTGCCTGCTCAACCGCCCCGCGGCACATCCCCCTCAAGTTGCCATCGCGCTCACTCGCCCACATGTGCCCATCTCCCATCAAGTGCTTAGCCATGGCTCTTCCACTCCCCCTGGTGCCTCATACCATCTGCGCGTACAACGAGACCTGCATACTGCAGGTCTCTACGGCGTGGAGATGCGAAAAGGCATCCTTCGCGCGGTTTCTAAAAATAGCCCCAAAGCCCCGGCTCAGGCCCAAGCCGGGCCAGGCCAAGCCCTATCACGGGCTCAGGGCTTGGCCTGGGATTTGGCAAGGCCCAAGCCGGGCAAGCCAAGCCCAAGCTGGGGCTTTCGAGCCAAGCCCGAGCCCGCACATCACTAATCCTACCCCTGCTCTCCCTTGACCCTCCATCTTTGCTGCCTCACCATCCATTCACTCACTGACCCTAATCCATCTGTGCACCAGGCTCAGCTGCTCATGCGCTGCTGCATTGGTTTAGTCATGATGATGTGGCAGCGAGGACAAGCCCATTGCAGAGCCTTCCTGCATTTAAATTTCATCCACTCCTGCTCTTAGTGTTTGAAAGTCCGGTCCGGTCCGGTTTTTGCTCCCAAAAACTGAAGACCGAGACCGAGACCGGTCTCCACAAGTTTACAGACCGCAAAAAACTGGGTGAGACTGCTTGAGACTGGTTCACGTCAGTTTAGGGTGGTTTTTTGCGGTTGATGGATCAGTCTAGGGACAACCACGGGTGTGACAAACCCGGCGGGCTTGTGCCCGGGTTGCGCTGGGGTACGGGCATGGGTTGAAGTATTTGTGCTCGACCAAAAGCCGTACCCCACCGGCGGGTGCTGGGGTTTCGGGCCGGAATCAATCGGAGTTTCAAATCGTTCGCGCAACACCGTGATGTTGCTGGCGACCCTCAATCTTGTCAACCACTCACCATCACGAAGGATTCTAGAGGCGCAGGAGAAAAGGAGAGGGAACAGGGGATGATGCGTCGTCATTGTCCCCTGCATAGGTAAGTGTTGATGTGCACTCTTCTTTGTCACCGCACTGATGCCATAACTCTAGCAGCCCTTGCCTCCCCTCCACAAGTGTTCTGTTGCCCCACCACCACTCCCAGCTGGCACCAGGATTCCCTCCACCATCTTTACACATCCCTGACATCCCCAATATGTCCTGCAGTATGTCTGCCTCTTGCAGCTCGCCGCCTTGCTGCCACGTCACTGCAACGACGCCGTGGGAAGCGAACAATAACTTTGGGCGACAAATCTGCGGCGACAAATCTGCGGCGACAACGACAATGATGCCCACACCCACCACTGCCCCTTCTCCCCCACAGGGTCCTCTCATGGCATGGCTCTCTCATTGTGCCATCTCCGCGTACAATAACGTTGCACCTAGTGCTACGTCTGCGGCGCGGAGATGATGCAAGAGCTTGTGGGAGCCCTATCCGTGCGCGGGTTTCTCGACCCCACGGATTCACTAAAACCGTACCCCAGCCCGCCAAAACCCGTGCCCGCATACACGGGCACGGTTTTTCTGGGGTACGGCGCGGGTGGCCCAAAAATACCCCAGGGTTACCCGTGGTATTCCCTAGATCAGTCTGAACCAGTTGCAGTCTAGACCAGTTTACAACTGGTTTGGACCAGTCTTTATGTAGTAAATAGGTAGAGACTATGTACAGAGTGATTAATTTAGGTGAAAGAGTGTACTTGGCCGCATTTGCTTATAGCTCGGTCAGTTCTAATTCAATAATTATGATCTTATATGCGTTCAAAGGCTATTTTAAATGACTACCACTATGTGCATTTACAAAAGGTACGCACGCTTAACCATTAAAATGCTGGTAAAAGTGTTTACAGTTGCTTAAATGAGTAGAAAACACAAAGATGTTAATAACTTAATGAGTTTTTGACCAAATACTACGCTCTTGACATCGTTAGAAAAGGTTATTTTATGTACTACCTATATCTTTATTTACGAAAGGCTAGGTTGCTTAACAAATGAAACATTGGGAAAACCGTTTTTGAGCGCTTAAATACTAATTTAACAATAACTCAAGCAGTTCTGAAATAAAAATTATGATTTTACACACGATCGAACGGGATAGTTGTCCCCTACAATTGCCTTAATTTTCAAGGTAAAAGACGGGTTTGAACTGGTTTAAATCGGTTTTTGCTCGGTCTTCATTATTTCCAAATGCTGATGGACCACAGACCGGACCGCGGTTGCGGTCTTTGGCGGTCTATTTATATTCCGGTCCATACAGGTTGTAGTCCGGTTCAGTCTCGGTTTTTTGCCAGTCTTGCAACAGGACTTCCAAACACTACCTGCTCTCCCTCCGTGCCCTCCTCGCCACCTCACCGCCCATTTACTATCCACTCAATTATGGATGTAGTGAGGTTGTTGGTCTATTGCCCACCATGATGTGACGTGGCAATGCCACGGGCCCACGGCCTACCAGCGCCGGCTGTGAAGCGCGAAAGGTATGTATTGCGACTTTTCATTCATCCCTCACCGTGACAGTTGCTCCTTCATCCTCTATTAGCCTCCTACCACAGTAGACAGTCCTTTGTATCCTCTTAGATAGTTTCCAAATTGAACTATGCTCATAAAAAGCAAAGTTTCAGTGTTTTAAAGGATATGCGGACTGGGTCTACAGTGCCCGCTCTACTGAATGTGCTCAAAATCACTTTTCATTTCTAAGTCCTGCGTCACACGGTCGAACCCTGGTAAAACGTCGTCGTTTCTCCCAGTCCTTAGGTGGGGATCTCTTTTTTTCAACTTCCGCTTGATGTTTGACACAATAACTTGCCATAACACGGGACAAACAATGACGCTACGAAGATTACCACCTAAGTCACTGGTAGCGAGTCTAGGGACATAGTGAAATTTTCCTCGTGAAAGCGCAGACTAAGAAGTAGGAAGTAGGGTGTAGCCATCAAAAGTAGGAACCAAACAAACATATCAATTGAATCTAGCCGTGGGATCAAGGAACTAGACAACATCGTATTTAGGCGAGTTTAGGTAGTAAAACCAGAGAGCAGGAAGCTCGATTTGTTGATGAAAAATAACGTCATAGAAACTGGAATATTTGATGAAATAAAAAAACATATGAATCAGATATGAAATTGACGTTCCCTCGATTGCGTATCCTTTCATGCATGTCCCCGTCCCATGACGAAGAATTTATGTAGTGTATTGCACTCTGGTTGTCAGGAGATGCATGAACCTACAGCTTTTCGCCTCACTGCGCGTCAACCAAAGAATGAGCATCCTCAATTCATGCCCAACTCTCAAACACATCGTACTGCATCTGTTGTCCCTTTCTGACTTAAATAGTACCATCAAAATGTCGAATGGGTACATATTTGGGAATCTCAATGGAATTGGCATTGAATTTGTATTGCTCATTGAGCGAGCTCAGGAGAGAAATCACGTTCCAACGTTTCCCATCGCTCACACTTCGGGGGTTCCAGCGTATAGACGTCGTGTATATGTTAGTCCTGTAGCTTGGTCTTTAGTCAATGTACAGGATTGCCTACAAAAGTCATTTGCAGATTAACTGCAGAAATAATTTGTAGAAGATACGATATGTTTACTACAAATGAGGCTACAAAAGGCTTCAATATGTTTTCTACAAATCCTATTTATAGAAAGATTGATAGATAATGTACCGGACAACATGTAGAAAACCTCTATAGATTATCTATGGGTATTATCTGTAGAAAGTCCCATATGTTAACTATGGAATTACCTATGGGAATGCGTATAGATGCCGTCTGTATCTATTGTTTGGCGCGAAACAATAGATACAGACGGCATCTATACGCATTCTCATAAGGCTGATCTATAGGTTACCTACAGAACTACATGTAGAAAGCTTGCATAGATAATATATGACCATAATCTATAGAACATCCGATACATTATCTATCGATCTTTCTATGAAAGGGATCCGTAGAAAATATTTTGAAGCCTTTCATAGCCTTGTTTGTAGTACACATATTGTATCTTCTACAAATTATTTCTGCAGTTAATCTGCGAATGATTTTTGTAGGTAATTCTGTACACTGACTACAGATCAAGCTATAGGGCTAATATATACATGCCGTCTGTACGTTGGAACCCCCGAAGTGTCAAGGGAATTCGTGTATTATCTTCAACTTATGTCATTTCATGAACGTTCATCTCGCTCTTCCACCGCAATTGGTACAAATATCAATTGACGCGTTCTCTGTCGTTTTTCTTGAGTTCGAAGTCTGCCGTAATGTTGGAATTGCCTATCGTCTTCCCCCTGCATGGTCCAATGAATCTCGTGGCACAAACTGCGACGACGAAACTGTCATAATGAATTCAGATTCTTCGTATAAGTCTCCCTCAGATGCCGATCCTGAAAGCAAAAACTCGGATCTCGACTGTGAACTGAGTGATTCGGATAAAGAAAAGCAATGAAATTGTGATACTGAGGTGGACTTGTTGTTTGCTGTAACTTTGTGGCCCATGGTGTAGCAAGCGGAAAGTTGACGTAGTTGTTGATCTCGAGCAGATGGTGTCGATCGCGGGCCTGAATCAGACTCAACAAGCTCTCTACCTCCGACCATTTCAACAAAAACCTAGACATGGCCATGATTCTGATCCACCCCCTTCGCTTATGCTTCCAACATCTCTCAGGTTCAGCGATACATTATTGCTTAACCGACGTCTTAACTATATTCTCTTGGGACTTTCAAGCATGGACTCTAAAGCAGGACGGATCCGGAGAAGTGCTCGTCTCTTATCAGCTTCGACTCAGACACAAGTCACAAAAAGTATCGCAAACAATTTGAATAACAAGAACCCACCCGCGTCACGCAAGCGCAATCAGACGGGTGGTCTTTCTTCGATGGATATTGGTGCGGAGCAAGAGATCAAGGCTTCCTCTTCCTTGTCGAGCAATCTTGCATCTGCAGATGTTCAAACCGTGGAACCAATTGAAGACCATCAATCAGTCGACCTACTACCTGTTCCTAGCAAGAGAAAGCGAGCCAAACTCATTCCTCCCTTGTATGTCATCCCGGACGTGGAGAAGAAGAAGACCACATTTAAGGGTCGTCTCGGTGCGATCCAATGTTGAAAATTTTGTTGACAAGTCATACTAATTTATCATAATTTCAAGGATATGCCTGTTTGAACACTGTGCTCCGACATCAGAAGCCCGTCTCAGAATCTGTTTTTTGTTCCAGGACCTGTCGGTAATTGTCATCAATACAGTCCAAGTCTTTTTTTTTAATTCTGTAAACCGATAGTTTAGATTCTTTGAAGAAAAAAGGAATTGAATTCGCGAAAGACCTTGGTCGCAAGAACGTGGAAGACTTGTCTACTATTATCCAATGGAATGAAGATAACGTGCGTTTTGACTGTCCGAGTCCCTTTCAAATTTTGCCGAATCTCATTTTATCATTAGAATATCCGCCTTTTTCGTCTCTCATCTGAAATGTTTCCTTACGCTTCGCATGGGACATACGGATATTCGTTGGAATATTGTGCAGAGCTGTTGGCCAAAGCCGGTGTTCTCGCGCGGAAATATGGTCATAGACTCACCACCCATCCTGGGCAGTTCACTCAACTTGGAAGTCCAAAGCCACATGTCGTGGAAGCCGCAGTTCGTGAATTGGTATACCATTGCCAGATGCTGGATCTCATGGGTATGGGTGCCGAGAGTGTGATGATTGTTCATGTAAGTTCCCTCATATACATAAGTCCTCGGGACAGTACAGCTAACAATTTCAAAGGGGGGTGGAGTCTACAATGACAAACCAGCAACATTAGACCGTCTGAAGCAGTCGATAATGCTGTTACCAGGCCAAGTTCGTCAGAGGCTAGTACTTGAAAACGATGAAGTATGTCGGCCCATCACCAGGTCATATGTGACTATCTCATGGCTTCTAGATATGTTACAATGCAGAGGATATACTTCCCATCTGCGAAGAGCTTGATATTCCATTAGTATTTGGCGAGTACAAGATCACAACCTTTCCTATTCCTTACTTACGTTGCCTTTCCTATGCACAAAAGACTATCACCACGATATGCTCTTTCCGTCTTCCATTACACCGACAGAAATTATTAAACGAGCTAACGCTATCTGGGATCGTCGAGGCATTCGTCCTAAACAACACTTGAGCGAGCCACGTCCTGGCGCTGTCACTTTAATGGAGAGGCGAGCACATTCTGATAGATGCGAAAATCTTCCAGTAGATTTACCTGAAGATATTGGTACGCTCTCTTTTGTCTGGACAAAGGGAAACTTATCTGATTACACGAAATATTTTGGAAAAATAGATCTCATGATAGAGGTCCATGCATTCGTTTTACGCGATTCATCTTCAGCTAATTTGGACGTCATTTTACAGGCCAAAGATAAAGAACAAGCAGTCTTTCATCTATATAGAATGTATAGCTTACAGCCAGTCAATTACGGTACCCAATCTACATCTGTCTCTGATAAAACTTCTAATCAATTTGTTTAGATTCCCTTCGTCCAGCAACTGCAAACCCATCGATGCGTACGAATGGAAGGAAATCAGCAAAAGGATCTCGCGCAAAAACAGCAAAGGGAACTCAGATAAGTGAAGCAGAAAATGACGATATGGTCGATAATTGGAGCGATTGAGGACAATAAGAGGGGCTGGAAATTTATTCATTTTCTGTGAATCGGGTTCGTCGTTGGGTCGCAAAAATTTCAATGCATAATTAATATGTTTTGAACAGGTCCCAGCGACCTTGTGTGTGCTACATATATGCAATAAGAAAGATATCCGCTATAAAACATAGAAAACGACTGGAGAGATATACATCACTGGAGTGCAAATAATTTTAAGGACCGAAGAACAGAGCGGCGTATTGATACAGCATTGGAAGGAGGGAGTCCGAAGATGAGATAGACCGTTGAGCCGATGCCGAAAAAGGAGACAAGGGCGACAGGCTCGATATACAATGAAAGATATCTTAAAGATTGGGATTGAAGCTCGTAACTGCCATTCCTCCTAACCATGCCATCTCCATCACAGCACGTCCAACAGGCGTCAAGACCATCACCATGGAATCAGACGAATGGTCATCTTCATCAGCATTAGGATCTGCTGCATGTCTATTAGGTACATGAGTTACCAGACCCAATTTATCAAATCCTTCTGGTATGAATTCGATACCGTTTTCGCGAGAATGACACATGCCGATAACATAGTCGTCGAGGGGAGGTACGTTAGGCATGGTCGCATAAGCTTCCTCTAGACGACCAGAGACAGCTAGGCCAAGATCAGGTATGCGGATACCCGATCCTTGGAAGTCGCGATATGCGACAATTCTTGCAGAAATGTGGAAAGAGGTGAGAAATATGCTGCGGTCGTGATCTCCAGAATTCGACGGAGAATCGCGGGGGCGTTTCTTCTCTGTTAATTTGGACTTGCTATTTTCTTCGTGATTGGCACTATGATAAGTTTTATAGTAAACCAGCAAGTATTGACGATTGTTGATGGGAATAGGTGTAGGCGTGAAAGGAAATATTCTCGCTGACACAGGATCTGTTTCCTCGGGCCAAAGAGGAAGTAACATATAGAGTGCATCTGAAGGAACTTTTTCGAAAGGATCACCATGAGCCTGATTGACCGGGCGCTTCACTTGTTTCGGCAGCTTCTGATCTCGATTGTGCCTACGTTTCTGCTGGTGGCTAGAGCCTTTAATTTCGCCAGTCGCAGGAAGCAAGCCGACATCTTGAAAAGATGTATTTAGGTCGTCAACAATGAATTTGCGCGTCTCAGAATTGGACCGGGGAAGCGTAGTCGGCCAAGGTGGATTATAGGATGCCTCTAGGTACGGATTGACACGGCTACCATGACGATCACTCGCTCTGGATTTACCCCACCCAAAGAGTCCATGAGATGGACTTTCTTGTTGGGCAGTTTCGAAGACTTCCGGAGGAAGCGAAGCATATGCCTCGCGGTGAGGAGTACGAGTGGGAAATCTGGGCCGTTCGTCGGAACTATCATCTTCGTCGTCCATATCTTCGTCGACGTCGTAGACTCCGCGCTTGCGTGGATGACTCCGATAGGTACTGCGGGTAATCGTGCGGTCCGAAAGTGTCGTCTCATAACCCTTGATCGACGACTGCACATTGCCCGGTGGTGGCGCAGAGGTCACGGAGCTAGAGCCTTCACTAACATCGGGAGTCGTCGTGGGTGTTGCAGAGCTCGTCAAGATGCCAGTGTCACCGCCGCTAGAAAGAGCATTGCCTACGCTACCTGCGCTGCCTTCCGAGCTATCGGGTAAAGGCCGCTCAGGTAGAAGAACCGCTTTTAATCTGATATCATTTTTGCCACCAATAGACCTCTTGCTTGACGACTCGACAAGCTTACGCCTGCTGCGTTCCTTCTCCGCCTCTTTGCTCCTATCCTTCTCCTTCTCCTTGCCCTTTTCTCTTCTCTCCCTTTCTCGTTCTCTTTCCTTTTCCTTTCTTGCCCGCTCCTCTCGTTCGTATTCCCGTCTCATTCTTTCAACATCCCGGGGACTTGTACGCCCACTCTCATCCAATAAACCATGCGATTCGAGCTTCCGTGTGGTGTTTGTACTGGTGTATTCGTGCTGGACTCGACGTGAACCCAGGAGTATCATGGGGCTCGATTTCTTCCTTCCATCTGTTTCCATTGAGCCTCCCACAGCCAATGAAGAAGTGCGGTTGCGAAGAGATGTTGTAGTGGAATTTGGTCCTACAGCTGGTCTATGGCGAAAATGTCGTGATATTGAGAAAGCGCCTGCTTTAGAATGTTTATGAATAGTGATCGCTGGTCCGTCAAGATGCTGGTCAGATTGCGCTGAACCGTACTGTGTGCGAACAAAGGTGATGCTAAGGCGCTGTTGCGGAGGTTTTCCTGGTTCATTAGCTATTGAAGAGATGAGAAGCAGGAGAGTAAGTGGAAGGAATAAAGATCAGAGATTCCAATGGAAATACGCACGGATTATGTTCTTTCTGACAACCTTGAACTTCCCAATGGCACCATTATGCCAAATCTCCTCCGCATCCAAAGCCATGCCTCTCCAAGGCTCTTTTGCCTTCTCCTTCCCAGATATCTTCTCTTTCCCGTTCTTCTCATTTTCTTTACTGTCGGACTTGTCAAAGAAAGTTCTGGAGCCCGTCAAGCTCAATTCCGTCCCGTTGCTGGTGCTCGGCCTGGAAGAGAACAAGGTAGAAACACTTGAACGATTCTTGCCTCCGTCACCCTGGCGGGTAGCATTCGAATCCTCTGACGTTGGATCTTTATCTCGGTTGAACGTCCACAGGTGTCTTTGACCATTGAAAGTCTTTCCACCCCATCCAAGAATATACTTGTTGAAAATATCAACGCTTGACACAGTGCTTTGGCGACGGTACGTGGCATTACTTCCTTTGCGAAAAGTAGTGTATGACTGTCGACGTCCGCCGTCTTCCCCTTCACCAACGATATCCGACATTTCGGACGAATCTAACGTGATGACACCGTTGACACTATATGCTTGCATCCATTGTTGCAGGTCGTTCGCCGAAGACGAGCTACTGGCCAGAGCCGCGGAACTGTTCATAGAGTTGAAGCCGGATGCTACCGAGGGTGCATTAGCATTGAAAATGGGAGGCAGTTCTTTGTCGCGTTGAATGGACTTTTTACGAAGATCCCGCCAGTCAGCTATACTTTCTGGGACTGAAGTGGGCGCTACGGCTAGAGATCGATCATCTACTCCACGGCCTCCACGAGATGGACCCGCATTATTTGAAAAGGAGAACGCGGATAGCTCTTCTAAGCTTCTACTAGGTCGCCGGGAATATTTATCTCCTTTGTCGGTATACACATTGGGAATATCTCGAGCGAGACTGCCTCGCCTCTCAGATTGTACAATGTTGTCGAAGCAAGATCCCTGGCCACCAGCGCCACGCACTGATGGATCAATTTCGACACCGTCATGGTCAAAATCGTCATTGTAATTTTCGAGATCTTCTTCAGAAAGATACAAGGAGGATTCTTGCTCTCGGTTTCTGAATGTGCGAGGCCTGCTAGATTCAAGAGCACCAGGAGGGAAAGGATGTCGGCCGTCCATTTCATCGTCAGATGTCAAATCATTGGCGGAGGTTTGAGGCGTTTCATTAGAACGACCACTGATTTGAGACGCGCTACGTGAACTTTTGCCTCTTGGTCTGGGCAGGGAGGAAACTGATGCTGATGCCGAGGACGTGCCGAAAGTCGAAGCGGTATCTGAGTCTAGCTCACGAGATTTTTCAGCAGCCCTCGTCCCTCTTTCCGGTGATTTGTGTCGAGATGGTGACGACCAATTATTTGGTCCCGAATGCGATGGGTGAGTGCGATGGAGCACACTCCCGACAACAGATGGACGGGGAGTTGTATCTGGGTTCAATACAGCTTCGTCTGAGTCCGCTTCGTCACGAGGCCGAGTGAGGGGATCGACAAGTTGGGACAAGGAAGAGGATGGGTGTGTTGAAAGGGCAGCTCCGAATGAAAACGTATTTAGATCGTTTTGGGTGTACATGTCCGGATCGATCTTATACTCCACTTTAGGTGTTGAACGAGGGGACACTCGTGAGGGCGGTGCTAAGCTGGGGGTGCGATAAGGTACAGACCTGCAGACAAGTAGATAAACGCTTTATGCGCGACAGAAACGTAAGGCGCACGCACTTAAAGGATTTAACATCATCTACATCGCGATAGGTGGTGTTTTTGCCTGTCGACCGTTTCGTCGAACCGTCCGCAAGTTTACGATCGGAGGAAAAAGCAGCGTCCTTGGGTGATGCATCGTAATTCGAAGGGGGGAAACTGGCATTAACCTGCGGGACCGCAGGCGCTCTTGAGCTTGACGACGGTGCGGGGTTGGCGATTGTGTCGGATGGTCTATCATTTGACCTGCTGGCGATTGACTTGGTGCGCTTGAAGAGATTCATAAAGCAGCGGGACGACAAAAGAGAAGAAAGAAAGAAAAGGAAGTACTGGGAGAAAACAAGGTGTGAATAAGAGACTGGGACTCGTCTTTCGCCAGGTGGGGAACAAGGGACACCCATCAATCCACGTGGCGTTTTTCCCACAGGTGCCGCCATGTGGCAACGGCAATCAATTCAACCGCCAAGCGCAAGTTCCTCTCACTCATCGTTATGTCCTTCCCTCCCCGATGCTGCAGGCTTCATAGCGTCTATCCTTTGCGCTCATGCTGCTCCCACAAACCATATACGCTGGGCTAGCAAGCATTCTTTTCAGTACGCGAGATTAAAATACGATAGCAAAGATGTTTCGCCGAGATACTGGAATGATAAATGGAATATACCGAACGTGGTGAGTTTCCTTCTGTCCTTATCTTTCGATTACGACAACGGCCACATAGACGCTAGGCCCGGAATTTTCTTTTCGTCCACGGAAGGACATCAATGGCACATAATGTCCACTGAAAGGGTGGTGCTAATTGTTCTGGTCTCAGCAAGCTAAAAAGTCTCACAAAATAGTTCTTCTGAACCCCGTCTCAGTGACCTTCGTGGCACAAGAGATATGTACCAGTCAATCTAGCGTTCATCCTGAATATTAATATTATCCTTGCTTTCTAGGCATTCGATTATGTTGATTGTCTCGCTCGTGGCAAGGTTTCCGATAGTAGCAATTGGTCATGATATTCGGATGGAAGTTATTGGCCTGGGTCCCCGAAGCCGATCCCGATTGCCACATTCTTGCATCTTCTTTGCAGATACCGCCACGTTTCTGCAATATTAGCATGTATGTATATTACATGTCTGTCTCCGTTTTAGACCCGATACATATAACAATGGCGTGACCAACTCTATAACTTACGAGGGCAATGCTGGCTCATTCAACTAGGGCAATATGTACAACAACATTTGGTCGAAGTGAGCACTACGATGGAACTTGATGCTGCTCATATCTTCATGGTATCTTACTAGCCTTCGTATTCTTCTGTCCAGGTGTTCCCTTATCTCACTGGCGGTCCTCCCAGTATACCGAGGTAAATAGAAATCGATGCAATCAGTGCCAATCACTGACTACAGCGAGCACGATAAACACACTGTCGGGTTTACGAGCGCGTTTATCTTGAATGCTACTTACGTTATATGTGGTCGAAAGTCGAGCAAATTATGTCAGACTAGGCAAATTGCGGGTGTACATGTGTATACAGTACTCAGAGCAGAGGACAGAATTTATGGTACATTCTTGAAGGGAACAGACTACTAACCTGGATTCAATTTACCACCTTATTTACTACCGAATGTAATCTTATCTCCTGGAGTGAGAATTCGGCGGAGGTGGGGCGAAAAAAAAAACATGGCATGCAATAGTGACTACATAGCAATATATAATCGATAAGGTACAGTTGATTGCGATATTTTCAAGGAGGTCCAAATAAGAGGTGACCAGGAGCGAAAACCCAACACTACAACCAAAATTCGTCGCAATTCTATTGAGGTACATTGATGCGATGATCTAGAGCTTATCAACATGGTGAAAATATCTATGGGGGGAAAGCACATCGCACAGATGAAAGACCCTGTATATACATCTACAGCTTGGCCTTGATCCCAACGATACTTTCTATATCCCTATATTTATAATATAGTCGGAGCGATTCAGGATTTGCAACAGTGCCGCTCGGTTGCAGGTTTGACCCCGAGACAATTTGTTTGACCGCGATTTCTATCTTCTTGCCGTTGACGGTGTACTGACAGGATAATATTTAGTTAGTAAGTTGTGGACATAAGTAAACAATTAACTGACAGGTATATCGGTGACTTCGAAGATGTAGGAAGGGACATGGCGAGCGCTAAGCCCTTTCCTGATAGCAGTTTTTATCTGGTCCACGAGTTGGGGTGTAAATTGGTGTCCTGGGCGCATCTTCAGGAACAATAGGACACGTTCATCTTTGTCCTGCTGGCGACGTTGCCCAATGCAAAGTGAATCATCAACAGGCCCGGAAAATTGTTCCATGATAGTATAGATTTCTCCAGATCCAAAACGAACCCCGCTTGGATTGAGAACGCCATCACTGAATGAAAAAAAGTGTCAGCGGAAATCACTCTCAGAGGCAGGGTCTTCCGCACCTGCGGCCCAAGATAATCAGGCCTTTAGTCACAGGATTAACAATTATAAAATCGCCTTGCCGCCAGATGCCTTTAAAAAAATAGTTATAAGCCAATTGCCGAGTTCGAAATAAATGCTACTTACCCGGGTAAGTACTGAAGTAAGCATCCTTCAGTTTTTCTCCCTTTTCATCACCCCAGAAAGATATGGGCAACGACACATGTGGGCGAGTGCACACAAGTTCACCAGGTTGACCCAGATGCTCTATATTATTTCCCAAGGTGTCAAATACTTCAACCTTCATTCCCAGCTCTTTGGCTTGGATTTCTGAGTGAAAATATTCCATATCAACACCCTTGAACTAGAATTAGAAAGCAAGAATTATGTACCTCCACTGTAAACCGGTAGAGTGGTGTTACCGACAACAACTGGTATTCATTAGTAAATTAACTGCGGGATAAGGAATAATTCATAACTTACAGGGTGCGCATATATCGGTGCCCCCGCTTGTGGAAGCAAGATGGACATTTTTTCCAAATGCTTGTTGCGTCCATTCAAACATTGGGGGTGTCAAGATGGCACCTGTAATCATCATCGAACGGAGAGCTTCGAAATTGCCAACTTCGACTATTCACAATTATCAGTTATGATGCAAGTCACTGATATTTTTTGAGATACTTACGAGGATTAATACCGCGACCTTGAAGCTCTGTCAGGAATCTTGGACTCGTTCCCCATGCAGTAACACTTCACCAGAAAGTCAATGAGCTCCTATTTCCATAAGTTGGAGAAGAATAACCAACCCTTGGTCATGAACAAATTTCAGATATGTTTTGACGTCCGGATGAAATGGTGAACCATCATAGAGAATAAGGCGGGCGCCGGCGGAAAGACCTGTTATCATGAAAGTCCACATCATCCAGCCAGTCTGGAATTGCGAATCTTACATTATTACTGGATACTCTGATTGAATGTGGTTTTGACATACAGTTGTAAATTGGAAAAACGTGTCGTCGGAAGTCATATTGAGCCCTACGCGAATACCTTTTTTTGTATTGACGAGGATTCCCTCGAATAACGAGAAACTTTAGGTTCAAGGTATTGGCATCGAGAATAACTGAACTTACTCCAGCGGAATGAACAATGCATTTAGGCTTTCCAGACGTGCCAGAACTGTATAAAATATATAATGGTTGGCCGAATGGTAGCTGTTCAAATTCAAGCGGGCGATTATCCCCTGTTTTCAGGAAGGTGGACAATGTTAAGCTGGGCATTTAAATATTCAGCTAAATACATATTTATGTCAAGCAAAAATAGAAAATACCTCTTCGACATATCTGGAATGATCAATTCTTTCCCCGAAACCCGGCTGGGGAACAGAATAGCCGCTTTCAGGCCTTGAGCGGAAAGGTCCCGGACTACTTCAGCGACTTTGGCAAGCAAGTCAACTCGCTTTGATGCATATAAAACCTCTGTCTCCGCAAATACAAACTTGGGCTGAATTTGACGGTACCGGTCTAAAATTCCCTGTGAATAAGTTCAGTATTATAACAACCCCTCCAAAGGAGACCAAGATATTGGAGTCTCTATTACCTGCGTGCCCATATCCGTTGCAGTACTAGAGAAAATTCCGCCAATGCTAGCGACAGCAAGCGCTATGACAACAGCGTTGATAGAGTTGGTCACGATGGCTGCAAATGTTAATATAATGAGCAGGTACAGGTTAGATTATGGCACTTAAAAAAATTACCTGCGACGCGGTCTCCAATCTTGAGACCATTCGTGCGTAATGCTGCCGCCATTTCTCGGACGCGAGCATTGAGTTCTCTGTAGGTGATATGCACGATGACTCCGGTTTCATTGGCTTCGGTCAGAGCAAGGCCGTCGTCTTTGCGGATAAGAAGATTCTCTGCGTAATTCAGTCTGGCACCAGGAAACCAGTTAGGGATCTCCTTCAGGAATTTCCCTGGCTCCAAAATGCGATCCTTCGAAGGGTTTTCTTCAGCGTTAAATCTCTAAGGTTTCAACAGAAAACAGCGCACTTTCTGTGGGGGAATGGAAGAAATGATACCGAGATATTCCCACAAGTCGATCCAGAAAGTGTAATCTTCGACAGAATACTTGTGCAGGTCATAGTAGTCGTCTGAATAGGGGAAGGAAGTAAGAAGCAATTCATTTGGAGCAGATATAACTCACTGAGCCTCAATCCATGCTTGCGATTGATGTATAATCTCAGAGCCTCTGATGCAGCAATTTGAGGTTGAATTGGCGTCCAAAGGAGCTTCGATTGGGCGAAGTAGGTGTCCATGGGAGTTGAGAATGAGAACACCGCGACTTGAGATGTTGATAGATAGTCAAGAGTGGGCGTCGAGCTTCAACCTGTAGGTGTCGGGACGTTAAATATACGAAACCAGATGACAATGACCGAGGTGCTCACTCTGTGAACAGCTGATGGCATTCAAGCCCATGGGATCTAAGAACATCACTTGGCCGCTGGCGTCGGGCTAATGCAGAAACTTTTATCACCGGTTCTTGATGTGCGCATCTTCAGCCTCTGCGGCATATTGAAAAAGTGTCATGAGACCTATGTACCAAGCAGTGATGACACTGATGTGCGGGCCTTAACCCTAACCGCGGTGTTATGGTCATCATAACTGTCATAACTGCTAATAAGGCCCCTTTCGGAAACCAGGTTTAACTGCAAGAACAGTTCCCTAACCGGCACATCACTGGTACCAAGTGACCTTGATCATTTAAGTTGATGCGCTCCAATGCCTACAAATGGGGTCAAAAGGAGGCTACGATGGCATTCTTTCTTCAGCAAATTTTCGAAGATAATCCTATATTTAACAATGAGCAGAAAAGAAAGCCGCAAAATTGAACAGTTTTGAGTTATGTTTGTTACGACGGGTCGACCACTAGAACTATTTTAATGCTCATCTGCTCAGGAGATAAAGGGTAACGCGCATCTACCCGTGCATTATATGTGCTTGAACCTATCCGAGGCTGTGTTTACGCGAGGCAAAGGTGCGTCGCGATGACTGTGTCAGTCTGCACTGGCAGAGACGCGCAGTATCGAACGGCAGCGTTTCATTTCATGAACGTGTTTGATTCATGTTCAAACTGGACTTGCAGCTTTGTAGAAATATGTTGACATTCCTATTTGACAGCGAGAGTGAACAAGAAGATAAATAGATTGTATAACGAAGCGTAGAGAGCGCTACGCGCAAGGGAGACTGCAAAGGATATGTAGAACATGGCGGGAGGACACAAGTTGAAGACAAAGTGGAAGACCAAGGTGGAAAACCACGTGGCAAAAGTTTGGACCCCTCCGTCACTGTCAGTCCTGCCGTTCAACCTCTCTCTATCTCTCCATTTGCAGCCTCCCTGTGCACGCACATTCTTTCCGCTCACCACCACCACCACCACCCAAAAACGAAAACGCCTAGACACGCTCTCTCGACTCTCTAATTTTACGACACCCAGTAGTCGCATCCCATGGCACAGCCAAATGGTGCACCCGTAACTGGAACGACTACTACGAACGGATCTCTGACAGCGAGCACAGAGCGCATTCAGATCGTCAACGAAGAGAAGAAATTCACGTCAGTTCAGCTTTTTTTTACTAGTGCTGCCAACTTTGAGCACAACTGACCGCGCGTTCGCAGACCTGAACTCTCGTCACAGATCGAGAAATGGGGCCTGCAAGATGTAGGCTTCGCGTACAACATTGTATCAGTATTCGGCTCTCAGTCCACTGGAAAGAGTGCGTGTTCTTCCGTGTAGCGGGAATATACAAAGTTGACAAAAGCAACAGGTACGCTGTTGAATCGGTTGTTCGGAACGACCTTCGACGTCATGGACGAAACGAGGCGACAGCAGACTACGAAAGGTGCGCTTACCCTCCTTTACGTTGAAGCGTACTTAGTAAATATGTTTAGGTATCTGGATGTGCCGCGGCAAGGACATGAGTATAATGGTCATGGACGTCGAAGGCACTGATGGCCGGGAACGCGGGGAGGACCAAGTACGTCATTGCGCTTGATATACCATGCTACATCTCTCATTCCAATTTCTAGGATTTCGAACGCAAATCTGCGCTGTTTTCATTGGCGTCATCTGAAATTCTCATTGTCAACCTGTGGGAGCATCAAGTCGGCCTATACCAGGGTGCTAACATGGGGCTTCTGAAAACCGTATTCGAAGTCAACTTAGGCCTGTTTGGAAAGAAAGCGACGGATGGGTTCGTCTGTATCTCACATTTTCTATTTTACAAATCTCATAGTCTATTGTTAGCACAAGCGGACGAACTCTTCTACTCTTCGTGATCCGAGACCACATCGGGCAGACCCCACTCGCCAACTTGCAAGCAACCCTCACCGCCGATCTGAATCGTATATGGGATAGCCTGAGCAAACCAACAGAGCTCAAAGACCTTCCCTTGTCGCATTACTTTGACTTGGCGTTCACCGCGCTCCCGCATAAGATTCTGTCGGCAGACAAATTTGAAGAGGAGGTGCAGAACCTGAGGAAGCATTTCGTTGACAAGAATGACCCAGGCTATCTATTCAAACCAGTGTATCACAAACGCATACCTGCCGATGGTGTAGCATTTTACATGGAGGGTATCTGGGTACGTCCATTGACAGGTTCAAGGTCACTATCGAAATTTATGACGCTGACATTTTGCCATATGGAAATGTAGGAACAAGTTCAAACCAACAAAGACCTTGATTTGCCCACTCAGCAAGAATTGTTGGCGCAATTCCGCTGCGACGAAATATCCGCCGTCGCTTTGTCTGAATTCAATGAACAGGCCAAATCACAGAAGCGCCCTGTGGAGGCTGGCAAAGTGGTCGAGGGACTGGGAGGCATGATGAAAACTTGGAGACAGGATGCACTGGGTCAGTACTCGTGGCCAATCTCCTTCAAATTACATCCTGACACAGACTTTCAGCGCGCTACGATCGTGATGCTTCGCGGTATCACAAAGGTGTATACACGCGCAAACGTACAGATTTGCTTGCCGCGTTGGACACGACTCTCACGCCGCTGTTTGTGGGGCAGCTCAAGAACTTACACAAGGCATGTCTGGCCGCATTCAAGCAGGAGATGCTTGAAGGAATGCGTGGCGAGGAGTATAATTTTGCGGAAGTGGTTGCGACAGCACGGGAGCGGTGTGAGGGACGCTTTACTGCGGGGGCAGAGGAAGCTATCCTCGATGATACTGATTGGAGCTGGGAGGATGAGCTCCAACTTTTGGAAGAGGAGGTCAGCACAGTTGCAGATCAGTGTCGTAAAGATGAGACGAAGAAGATGCTCAATCAAATTGAGGTATATTTTTGGTTTTGACTGTAGGTGTAGAGTTGCGCTAATGTTTTTTGTGTCCCTAGCGTAATATCAAGAAGCAGCTCGCGGAACCTGTGGAATTGCAGCTCAACAAGCCTTCGAAGGAGATGTGGGACAATATTCTTCGAAGCTTCCGTGAGGTTCTTGCAAAGGCAGAAGCTGCGTATCTCTCCAAGGCGAAGAGTAAGCTACACTGGCATGTCATGACACGGTCTGTATGCCGAATCTTTTACCGTATTATTTTAAGGCTTCAACAGTACGGAGAAGGAAAATACAGTCGCTCTGGCTGCCCTCCGCAAGCGCGCATGGCTGGCTCTACGCGCGAAGATCGATGAGCAGACGACGGATGCGGCATTCCTCAGCAAGCTGCGTAACCACTTCGAAGAACGTTTCCGATACGACGAAGGCGGTGTTCCTCGTGTGTGGAAGCCGGATGACGATATCGATGGCGCTTTCAAAAAGGCCAAAGAGCAGGTGCGATCCACATGTTTATTTTGTAATACAAGACGGGGACGCTAAAATATGGATTGTCTGTTGTATACATTCCTAGACGCTTGAGCTGGTGCCATTGTACTCGAAAATAACCCCAGAGGATAGCGCACTCGCATTCGAACTTTCATCCGAGTCTTCGGACTCGCTCGCTGGAACGGATGAATTTGAC
This sequence comes from Pholiota adiposa, assembly GCA_009935795.1. Classification (NCBI taxonomy): domain Eukaryota; kingdom Fungi; phylum Basidiomycota; class Agaricomycetes; order Agaricales; family Strophariaceae; genus Pholiota; species Pholiota adiposa. The sequence continues at coordinate 575,388 of QEYC01000235.1, read as the reverse complement.
TTTCCGGCAACACTTATTGTGTTTAGCGAGACCAAGGCGGTGGAGCTGACGTCCAAGTTCCGCAAGGATGCCGACGCGTACTACGTCGAGGCGAAGCGCAGTACAGTGTCCAGCGTGGCGCAAATTCCGTACTGGATGTACGGCGTGCTCGTCGTGCTCGGATGGAATGAAGCCATGGCTGTGTTGTTCAACCCGCTGTATTTCACTTTTTTGCTCATCGCGTTGGCTGCAGCGTGAGTGTTCTTGTCATCCTTCATTTTTTCTTGGGCGCTAACTGATTATTCATATATGATAGGTATATCATCGTGCAGCTGGGGCTGGTTGGTCCTCTTTTCCAGGTCCTGAGAGCTCTAGGAGGCGAGCTGCAGAAGCAGGGTGCGGCACGCCTCCGGGAACACTTTACGGAGCCAGCGTTAGCACAAGTGCAGGTCGCGCCTTCTCGAAGCCAATCATACAGCGAGGAGGCGGACGACAATGAGGCGCGAAAAGAGCTGCGGTCGCAGCAATTGTAGATTACTTATTTCGTTCGCAGTGGAAACCGGGGATGGTGTATGCATCACTTAGGACTGGGTTCTTTTATATATCCACGTACATTACGGCTAACTACTGCATTTGTTTTTTTTTGTTTAGTAGAATGATGAGTATTTTACGGATCCTGTCGATTTTGACACAAGGTTGGGTAGTACTCGGATCGATTTCCGCCTGGAGCTCGAAAATCGAAGGCTGGACTGATTTCCGCCCATTTTTGGATGATGGGCATAGGAAAACGCTGAGAGACGGCCGGAACGGCTTTCATGGGGGCGTTGTAATGCAGCCGCTTCCGGCCTTGTTGTGTTTTTGGCGATCTGGTTGCGCATTGACTGGGGCGAGCGTGACTGTCTGTATCTTCTGGAGTATAGTGGAGGAGAACATGTCGGTGGGATGACGTTTAGATGAGGGCAGGGCAGGGCGGCGGATGTCTGACTGCACACTCAGGCTGGCAGGGGCGGCCCGGGAGTGACGGCGCTTAAGGTGACGTGACGTGTTGTCACAATAAACTCCATTGTGGCGACAACAATGGGACGGTCAAAAGAAGGGGGATGGGTTCTGGCTGCCCGTCTTGATTCTCTCCTTCTTATACCTCTTGCGTCGTCGCAGGTCGACCATCGCCATGTCCTGGGCTGCTCCTCCTCCGACTTACGACGCTCGCTCTCAGTACACGTCCCTTACGCCCTACCTCACCCTCAACCATCTGCTCTCTCTCACATGGCTGGCCTATCCCATCATCTCTCTCATCTTCATCGCCTTCCGTCTCCAGCTCTCCCTTGCTGATGCCCAAAATGCCGCGCTTAACGCCAAAGACGACCTACTCGCGAGCTGCAAGGCTGCAGAACAGGCTGCCGCGTCCACAGCAAGCATGCCCCGCTTCATGGCGCTCGCCACTAACAAGCAGTACGCAGATGCGGTCAATGCTTCCCTCAATGCTGCTCGCGCCACCCTCGTTCTCGCGCTGACGATCATGGAGACCGTCATTAACTTCATTGTCGACCTCTACCGTTCCACCTTTCTCTGCTTCTTGGAGCTTGTTGTCCGCGGAGGTCTTGCTATCTTGATTGGAGCTGTGCAAGAGGTGATTACCTGCCATAATTCACGCCTATTCCGCCACTGATTTCGCGTAGATCAACAATGTTCTCCAGAGTGTTACGTCCGGCCTGCGAACGAGTATCCAGAATGATATCGCGTCTGCCAACACTGTCATTGCCAATTTCATCGATACCATCAACAAGGCTAATCCCTTCGACGATATTACAGCTCCCCAAATTGCTATTCCAAGCCTTGACAGCCTTCAGAATGTGACCCTTCCCTCCTCGTTCCAAGACGCGTTGACCAATCTCAACAACTCCATTCCTTCGGTGGCCGATATCAAGGATAAGATCGAGAGCGTGTATGTCATGAATTTTTATGTCCAAAAATCATCGCTCATATTTTCTGCAGGATTGACACGCCTTTCGAGCTCTTGAAGAAAGACATCAATGACACATTTGCAGGCATTACGTTCAGTCCAGATGGTCTTCCAGTCCCGGAAATGGACACCATCTCTTTTTGCAATCAGCTCGATACTTCAGTCATTGACGATATCTCACGCGACTTTATAAAGATGGCTAAACTCGGTGTTGTTATTCTTATCATTCTCGCCCTCGTTCTTGTCGGACTCCACTGCCTGCTAACGTGGTACAAGTGGCGCTGCATGAAGAACCATCTCGAGTATACCCGTCAGGCATGGAATACTGACCCGACTATGACGCATGTCAAGACGCCAGCGGCGCTTGCACCCCAAGTCACTCTCACCGACCACAATTTAATGATGCTACAAGCCAATTCGGAACACCCTCTTATCACGAAGATCATGAATTTGCTCTCTGCTCGCTTCAATCTGACGCCTGCGCAACACACCCACATGCAATGGTTCTTGCACTACATTTTCTATGCGCCGGCGCTTGCCTGTTTCCTAATTGGATTTTTCGGTCTTCTCTCCGTCGAAATTCAGCTGGTGGCCATCGGACCTCTTGTGCACAAGTACCAAGCACGAGCTGCTTCTACCTCCGCGGATTTCTCGTCTACGATTGCCACGTCCATCAACCAGAGCATGTACAATCAGTCAAGCCTTTACGCCAATGCAGTCAACGACGCGTCGACAGCATCCAATCCACCATCAATGATGGCCTCTTCGGATGGGTCAACGGCACGACGACGACGCTCAACAACACGATCAACGAGTTCTATACTGACATTCAGAGCGCTGTAAACACTGTGTTCGGTGGCACTATCCTAGAGAGCCCCGCCAACGACTTTTTGCAGTGCTTCCTCGGTAGCAAAGTCGACGCGATCGAGAACGCCCTCACATTCCTGCACGATAACCTCAACATCGACATCCCACGCGTCAACCAGTCGGTGCTTGTGCTATCGCCCGAAGCCGTCAATCAGGCCGCTCAGCCCATTGCCGCTGCGGCTATCGGCGGAGGCTCCGATGACAGCGGAGGCCTCATCGGTCGTCTTGTTAATACTTATGCCGCGTCGCTGCGCAAGGAGCGCATAATGTTCGGTGCGTTCATGGGTCTGTGGGGTCTGGTCGTGCTCATGGGCCTCTGCGTTGTGCTTTGGCATTCGTATGTCCGCCCAACCCTTGAGGCGCGTGGCCGTAGGAAGTGGGAAGCCGAGCAGCGCACAGGCATTGAAGGAATCGTGCCATTCGGTAACGGTGGTGGAGATGGCAATCGTGGCGGCGCAGACGAAAAGAAGGCACTCAAGCATACATCGTTTGCTCCGCTGCCTTCGCCTCGCGGTAGCGCCCTTCGTCCTTTCTGGTCTTCCCGCTCGCCCACACCAGAGGATGCCCCGGCTCAGACCAACAATGCGGGCATGGATCGCCCATGGGAGACGGCCTTTTCAGCACCCACGGAGCCTGCTTCCAAGAGAAAGGGAGGCGCAAAGCTACTGGCCCTTGGGCGTCGGGCGCTGCATCGCGGCGAGCAATTGAAGAAGGACGGCGAAGACGATGTGTTGCAAGCACCGCTATCGCCAGTACTCGCACCTGTTGCAAAACAAGCGGACATGAACGCACCCGGGAACCGCAATACAGCGTGGTATGGGAAAATGACGGCGCTGCTTGCGCGCAACTTGAAGGACAAACAGAAGAACGATGCTGCCTACGATGACGTCGATTTCTGGGACGCGACCGCAATGCAGCCAGGCAATAATCCTCCCAACGTTAGTGTCAAAGAAAAACAGCGTACGAAGCCACGGTTGCAGATCTACACGCAACGTGGGTTAGAAAAGTATGGCCCGCCTCCACCTCAGCGCCAGGACATGTTCTTCAACAATGTGTCGGTGGATGCTCAGACTGAGCCCGCCATGCGTTCGAGGTTCTCGGTCACACCTGACGCAATTAAGACATCATGGATGAACGCGGCGAAGAAACCTACTGTGGTCTCACCCTCAGTACCGCCCATTTTTGTTTCTTCAACAGACCCACACACCCCATCATACTTTCCTTACCCGCCCATCGGTGTGCCGATCCGCGCTCGCCAGGACCTGCCCACGGACATCAGCACTTCTCCATCGTACCCTGAAGACCCTTTCCTTTCGCCACCTCTGGCGCCTGATGCACCTGCCCTTCCGATCCCGCTCCACAGCAGCTTCAAAATCAGCCAACAACCACAGTTCTTCCAACACGCCTCGCCTCCTCGCCACCCGCAGCTGCAGGCGGCGTTCGGGAACCGAAGGAAGCAAGACTCATCACCGCCACCGCCGTTTATGTCGCCCCGGATGCTGCAGCCTCAAAGCTCTCTCGCGCCACCACCAACCATTCCTCGGCAACACAAGCGTTCCTCGTCTGTGGGCACTGCACAGTGGCGCGTAACGAACGCGGCCCCAGGGGACTCGCCTGCGTCGTCCGCCGCATCGCTGGCTCCGAGCGGCCAGTCGGCTCAGGAGGCGCCAGCTGCTGAAGCATCAGTGACACCAGTGACGCGACTGCTGACGACGACGCATGCGCGGCACAGCTCACTGACCGTTAACCCCTTCATTACGCCTTTTGACGATGAGCACCAAGTGCAGATCGATCATCCAACAGGGCTGGGTGCGCGGAAGAGCATGATGACGAATCCTTTCGCTGTCGCTATCTGAGCTTTTCAATCCGCTTGACTTTGTTATTTTGAATCTCGTATACGATTTACGAAGAACTTGACGAGCACCTCCTAACCCCGCTACACTACATTGCTCTCCTCCGTTGCTTAATTTTTTTTCATACCTGCTCCCTCACGAGCAGCTGCTGTATTCATACGTCTTGCTTCCTGGATATTACTGTATGTATCATTACACACCACACTGACAATACTTGTCATGAATATTCGTGCTCATCTGGACATGGAGACGATCTGTAGCAAATTCTTTTCATACTACTTACTGTGTATATTATGCACGCATATTTTGCATGACTTGCACATCACGTACACTTGTACATAGATGCACGTCTATCCACCGGCTATGAAATGCTTTGATAACAATAAAAATACATAGATGCGCAGCATTGTGGTATCCTGAGGTGTCCTGAGTAACGCTTATCATCATAGCCTACTCTGTAATTCCGGCCTTCTTGTCTCGTCATCAGCGCGGCGACGTCGATAAAATTTCGACCTCGGAGGTGACCGTCGTATCCTATTGTAATCGAAGCATGAGCAATTACTTCGACTGAAAGGAGACATGCACATATGACACTCACCCAACTGCAATCTGTGATGGCACCCAGCAGACTTCCTTCCATGGCTTCAAACGTATCGAAAGGAGGTATATACAGCGTATGTTCCGGTGTATCGTCCCAGCTATCTGGTACAGCGCGTTCCACGTTACCCAGGATCGTCACTCTCCGGACATCACCATCCGGGGCGGAGAGCACCTTCACCTGGTCTGTTGCGGGAACGCGCTTTAAACCGGTAACATACTGGAAGAGCGTGCGTTGACGCTCGATGGACCATGAGCGGAGGACCTGCCAGAACAAGTCAAGGTGCATATATGGTATCAGCTCGCCATCGGTTTCTTCAATTGGATTCCTGGATCCTTCTTCTCTGTGTATGACGAGATATTTGAGTACAAGTTTACTGAATACTGAACAGTAGAAAGAAATGAGGGTTCGAACTTACATATCAATTACAGAGATCCCGCCAACGAGTTTCTGGATCTCCGAAAGGGTGTACCCCACGAACAAGTCGCGGCTGCGAAGCAGTTCGAAAAAACCGTCCACGAGCGCCCGCATCTGGGGCCCGGCTCCGTTAGAGCATCGATGGATAGCTAAGGCCTCGTAGAACTCGTCCTCGTCTTCTTGGTGTACGAAATCGTCTCCCGATGCACGCTCTAATGGTTTGACCTCGACCAGAAACGGCTTTCCTGTCCGTCTATCTATAAGTTTGTATGTTTCAAGCATGCGGTTTCCGTTGATGCTAGGGGAGGAACGCTAAGATTAGTCACCGCTTTGAAATTAATACTTTGAGAAGACTTACATTTTGACCTTTGCTATTGATTTCATCAAAGCCGTTTTATCGGATTTTGACTCGGACCTCCCAGAACAGGTCAAAACTGGGTGAAGTAGTGGCATCAATTGCGGGTCAATCAAAAAGCCGTGTAGGATTGCCATGCTATGGAGCCTTCCGAAGAACTTATAGTATTCAAGGTACTTAGATCGCCTCACACCTGTCGGGTCAATCTGTAATTTTCCCGTTTGGTCGTGCTTGAAAAGACCAAAGGCAGGATCAAAGAGTCTCTCTAGCAACAAATCGAACCAATCTCTGCGAACAAGAGTTAAAGCATGCATGTTTAGGATTAAGAAACAAGACTAACCTGACAACATTCATATGAGCCTTCGCCTCTCCTTCATACAGAATTTTCGGTCTTCGTTTGAGGTGGCTGGGACTGGCTTTGCTGATAACGGAAAAACTATCCTCAATAATATGGCTCCTACGGATAGCAATGCGAAAAACTCCAGGCTCGATGTCTTGGCGTTGCATTCGATAAAGATATTGCAGCTTTCTACGAAACAAAGACGTCGGATCCATCCTGTACGCAGTAGTCCTAGGATCCTGCCATGTCGTTGTCCTCGTGTTGTGATCCACAAAGTACGTGCTTTTGTTACCCGGAAGCACACGAATCTCCCAGCCCGCAGGTAGAGGTCCAAGACCCTTTGCTACGACGTTCAGAGAGGGCGGCCGAGTCCAAGTCGTGGTTCGCGTGTTGTGGTTCAGGTAGTATTTCCGGCCCTTGCTGTCGACCCGCCATTCCCATCCTCCAGGAAGCGGATCAAGATCGTCGTCGGTGGGAGGGCCTGCAGCGCCACTGTTGGCTGCCGGACGCACCCAGGTCGTCGTAAGTGTGTTGTGATCAAGGTAGTATATGCGCCCCTTGCTGTCCAATTGCTTCTCCCATCCCATCGGGAGTGGCTCTTCAGCATCGTCAGCAGCGGATTTCAAGCTCGCGGCCTTGCCTTGATCGTCGGATCTAGCGGTGACCTGAAGATGCTCCTTTCTCAACGGTCTAGCAGACCTAGAGTGTGTGTCAAAAGAGGGAATATAGGCACTGGAGACCAGTGTTCTTGCAGCCATCGTAAGAGACAAAGTCAAACAGCGATACGAAGGTCACAATACAGTATGGCTGAGCAATGAGGACTGCTTTGCTACCGCTGATTTCGGGTCAAAAGTGTTGGCGCTCTTTAATGTAAGTAAGGATGTGTTAGCCTAGGCGAAGAGCTAGATGTGGTGGAAAGAGATGATGGGCAGACAGGCCACAAGTGGTTTGAGAGATAGCGCCCCTGTTTGTTTATAAATAGATCACTAGTCATAAAGTTACAGTACCTTGCTGAACAGTGTGCCACTCGCCAATGCTGGGCCAATAACGTAGACATACATAATTGACCTTGCAAGGAAAAGTATTATGCTCCGGAGCGTTGACATCTTGCAGGAAACCAATTCGCCGTATTTCCGAACCAGTATAATTATTTAGACGCCTCAGAAAAAAGTAGTATGCATCTATGAGACTACATATGATTGTGAAATAGGTATATAAACACCCGATGGTGACAAAATGAATCAAGGAATGGGAAGAACGAAAGTTGCGCGAACAAGGAGGCACCAGATCTGCTTAGTCGAGGTCGCTGATCGAATCTTCATCAACAGTCTCTGCAGCATCTTTGAGGACTGTAGGTGTGTTCGCTTCTGCATCAGCAGCAACGGCGTCATCCTGGCGCCTAACTTTGACTTTGACCATCCGAGAAGTGGCGTCCAGAGCCCTGGAGCGATGACCAGCAGCATCCGCGCGACGAAGGTTGGCGTCCGCACTATGCTCAACGGTGCGAAGCTTCCTCATGTTGCCGCTAGATGCACGTCTACCAAGATGGCTATCAACATTCAAAGGGGGCGATGGGGCCGGCAAATCAGCAGGCGGCGATGTGGCTGGCAAACCAACAGCAGCGGGTGATATGGCTGGTATCGGCACATTGGGTAAGGCACGACTGGCAACGACCCCCTTCAAGCGCCTTGTGAGAGAGGTCTTCGTGGATGGGAGCTCTTGCAACAATTTCTCTTCGTCACCTGTATTAATGGAATACTTGGTGCTCTCCTGGCCGACATGCGCGTCGCCTATCGAGTCGCGGGGTTCGCGCATGCCTCTAGAGACAGAGAAGGGCTCGCTGTCGGATTCAGCAAAATATCCAAGGCCTTCATCTTTCTCGCAGTGCTCGTTGATCTGATAGAGGCCAGAGCCAGAATGACTTCTTGACTTTAGTCCATCGCCCACTTGTAAAGACGCAGAAGCAGGGGGACCGCTCTCATTGGCGGTCAGCTGAGGAGCACGGTCCGAGAGGCGCTTGAAGCTCGAGGTAGGCTGGGCTTCATGCCCAACAGCAGCAGCAGCAGCAGCAGCAGTGTCATACGAGGGAGAGGCGGCTGTCTGCTCTGGAGGAGCCTGTGCGGCCACTTCAGCAACATCAGCATCAGGACCTGAGCTAAAGTCGGCCGTGTGGATCTGGCGGTCGTGGTGAGAGTGCATTTCCTTGTAAAGGGCATTGTTCTGCGTGCGAGAACCACCGCGAGTTGTCAAGGTGTTGGCGATAGTTGCACCGTTGACGCCCATGTTGAGCAAAGACAGAGCAGGCAGGACGATACAGAAGTTACGCATGATTGACAGACGATAGTTGGCAGGCGGTAGACGTGAGGTAGATGTGGATAGTGAGGCAAGCAGTGGATGGTCGTCATCTTGCTTGAGTCGATGTTATATAGCGAGGAGGCTGACAGTGAGTAGATTTCTGCTGCTGACTGGCAAGAAATTTGGGTCAGCCACGCGGACTGATTGCAGAGGGCCGGCGAGATAAAGTTTTGCGAGAAGAGTCCGACGAGAATGGCAGACGGGGATTCTATGGCCCAGGCCCTGGACGGAACGGACAGAGCTAAGTTTGAGAAGGAATCAAAGAAGAACATCTGCGCACTCATGGAGAGTTGCTTCACGGGATGGTACTACCCAAGGCAAAAGGCAGGACGCAGGGGACGATGCAGGTTTTTGTTTACATACTCAGATACATAAGCGGGGCCATGCGCGGGGGTAAGATTTAGTGCAGCGTGAGAGGATAGCGGCCCTCGTGATGATGGAGGACGCTTATCGTTGGCAATAAGTACCGTGGGCAGCCAATTATATTCTCTCCACTCCTTCCCACCTCCCCTCCTTCCAATGCCCCTCCAAAGATCTTCGTCCCCGTCCTCCTCCTCCTCCCTGTCATATCCAGGCCCAGAGCCCCCCGTCATCCTCCCCGACGACAGCCGCCCCACCACCAGTCGCATCTTCCTCAACAACACGCCCGCGCCGGACAGCACGATCGACGTGCATACGCTGCAGCACGAGTACCAGCTGCACATCAAGCTGCCGGGCTTCAGCTGGGACGGGATCACGCTCGCGACAAAGAGGAAGCGCATACTGCACGTCTTCGCGGATCGCTGGGACAACGGCGGGGGTGAGCGTCTATTTCTCATTTAGCTTTAACCTTTCGATCGCGGTTGTTTCCGACGTCCTCAAGTGTCCAGCGGCCCTCAGCACTGCACATCCTACCTTGAGAATCTGCGTCATGACATCACCTCGTCATCTTCTGTCTGTCACCCCCGAAAATCTCCCTGTGAGCTGACCATCATGTTCGCAACTAGGCCACTTTGAACGCCGCGTCGCCTTTGGCTACGACGCGGATCTGACTCAAGTAAAAGCCGATTTCAATGGCGAGATGTTGCGCATAAGCATACCCCGGCGTATCTCATCTGTCGCCTCTATTCCATCATCGTCGAGACCTGTTCCGCTGGGACGCACTTCTTGACGCGGTACGACCGCAAACACGCTTTGATCCCGGTACGATTCACTATAAAATCACACAAATATGATGTTGTGCAGTGATGGATCACATCAATTCCGACCCAGCGCAAACTATAGAAGAGAGCACTCCTTCAATCTTCACCCGCCATCCAAAATGAACCTTTCATGAACAACACATGAAAAGGTGCTGCCCAATCATATTCCGTCCAGCCAAAAAATTCAGCATTATCGCCGCATCCCCATTTTGGATAACTAGACCTTCTCTCTGTTTGCTCTTCATCCATTCCTTCCATTGCTAACATCCTTTTTATTATCACTTCCCATATAACCCACTGTCCTTTACGTCGCTCTGAATTTTGTTTCTCTAACCCTTTCTTATCAATTTGTACCATTACCAATATATGCACTTTTTATTTATGTACTGTGATTTGAGTACATATACCGGTATCAAAATAGATTTGGCAACGGCCCGTTGCCTGTTACACTTATAAACTTGGACTTCCAACTTGAAGTCCTTGCACTCGTCCCATCCATGCTTCAAAGTCTCCCTAGACTCCCTGTATCATCAAAATCCCGCCAACCGTAATGCCAAATAGTGTTGGATTTGAAAAGATACCGTGCTTGCAATGAAACCAACCACTTTCAGATATCGCCATCGTTTGGACAGATTGCCTGCTTTTGCCAGCACAACGTCTCGGACCATACCTTCAATACGACAATCTAAGCCTAGGACGTGGTTCTCCCTCCGAGCTTCATCAGACGTGCCTCTTGGGACAAGACGAATTCACTTTGAGAGGCATGGTCAAAGAGTCACATCGAACCTGCCAATGCAGGTGGACCTTTTAGAGAGGTATCGGGCGCTCGTAACCCTGGGTCATATCTCATACGACGAAGAGCAAATAAGAGCTATTATGAAGGTACGTACAAACCATGGGCGTCTGATTTATTCCCCGCATCTAATCTGAGAAACGCCGGACTTTCTGCAGCTCAGAAGGCTACAAAAGGATCTGCATGATTACGCCCCTCCTGCTCTTTCCGCGAGTCTTCTTAAATCTCGGGACATTGAAAAACCTGATCCAGAGAAGCCCTGGTGGCTATTTTCCGATGAAGAGTTCGCCCTGGACAAGACCGGAAAAGCACTGGTCACCGTCAAGGAGCATGCGGAGGAATTAGCAGCCTTAGATACTCCTAAGGTATGAATACAAGTTTCTGTGCTTCGACGAAGAAGATCATTCGAACTCAATGATTTTTGAATGCCCCAGGGTCTCCTGCTGACAGGTCCACCTGGCTCAGGCAAAAGTTTCCTCGTCGATCTTTGGTTCCAATCCGTGCCAACCCGCTATAAAGCACGAAAGCACTACAATCAGCTTGTCCTAGAGATTTATCGCGGAGTATGGGAAGCAGACCCGGCGACGCATGAGCGCCATATATGACACACCCAAACCTACTGCTGAAGAAAGAGGTCCTTGGAATAAATCTGTTCGAGAACATTTTCAGGGACTCATGAAAACCGGTACCATGCCAATCCGCTGGAGGCGCTATAATGCAGGCTTCACGGGCAGGGGCGACCCACCTATCGCCTTTATGGTGGCAAAGAGACTTCTATTGCGTCATTGGCTTCTTGTCTTCGACGAAGTTCAGCTTCTGGACGTGTCAAGCGCGAACTTACTCGCGGATGTTTTGTCGTGGTATTGGCGAATGGGGGGTGTGATCGTCGGAACATCCAATAAAGTTCCAGATGAATTGTACCGTAATGGCGTTCAGAGAGAGCGCTTAGAGCCTTTCGTAGAGGCTTTGAAGGCAAGATGCCCTGTAACAATATTAGACGCAGAAAAGGACTGGCGTAAGGTATCGAGTGTCGCTCATTCTCTGGAACGAACGTGGTTTACACTGGATCGGCGCACCCAATACGACGAGGCCGTTCAAACAGCATCACCATCCGACATAGGTAATACATTCACTTCCAATTTAGCTCTCGTGTTGTGCTCAATCCTAGAAATAGAAACAACAAGCCAAAACTTGCGTGTGTTTGGAAGGACCGTACACATTCCATGGGCATCGGGCGGATTATGCCACTTTACATTCGCTGACTTGTGTGGCCAGGTAAGCTTCTGTCATACAAACTTCACTTATAGTGCTTGCTGAAACATTAGCCCATTTTTAGTCGTTGGGTGCCGCGGACTATCTGACAATTGCCTCAAACTATCCAATCGTAGCGATAAGCGATATCCCGATCTTACCGTTGTCCTTAAAAGACCAAGCACGGCGATTCATTTCTCTTATCGATGCCCTTTACGAATCTAAATGCAGGATTATCTGCCTTGCAGAAACGACTCCTGACAAGCTATTTTTCCCGGACGCTCTGACGTCGACGATATCAGACGATATCGACATGATAGCGGCCGAATCTGTGGCAGAGACACAAGACGTTTATCGCCCCAATGTATCTTCCTACGACACGCCTCAAATGCGCGAGGCCCCTTCCGCTCCGAAGCTAGCGTTGTCTATTGATACGCTGTCTATTTTCTCTGGTGCGTTATTCATCTAGGCTAATATTGGCTTTCATGGAAGTCCAATGCCACATCTTTCTTGACATATGATCATTAAACGTAGATTAATTTAGGTGAAGAAGAACAATTCGCATTCAAACGTGCCCTCTCACGTCTCGTGGAAATGACAAGTGCCGCATATAATCGCATCGACAGGTGGACACCTCTGCCTCTGGATTCGCGTAAATGGGAGACACCCTTGGCTCCCACCATGTCCTCTTCCGGTACTGCTGTCGTCCACGACCCTTCCAGATCCGACCGAGACTTAGCACGCGGTTCAGGGGATTTCGCTGAGGAATCCTCGTACAAGGAGACGAACACGGTCTTCAAGCGCCCTCACGCTCCGCAGCTCCGTTCTGAGCACGTCTGGGGCGTCAGAGAAGATTGGGGCAGTAATACTAAAGACTGGGGGAAGGGTGCTAAAGTCTACAGTCGCAAAGACGACATGGGGAGTAAAGCCTCTTCTACGCCGGATAAATGATCCAATCTTTCTGAAAACAACATCTATGGGTCGGCTTACACGGACGACGTGCTCAAGTATTATTATAGTAAGATTTTTTTTCCAGTTGCACTCTTTTTGCTTTCTTGCTTATATCTTGCTCCGAAGTCTATGCATTTCGGATAGATTGGTGTCTCGTGCTCAATTTTTTGCTCTTTCCAACACAACACTGAGAAAGATAGTCTCGGATAAGGATGGAAGCCCCTTGGATGTCGTATTTGGTGCACGCCAAGCTTGAGATGGTCCTGCACCTTAATTTGGATGATAGAGCAATTGTGCTGGTGCCGGTCTATACTTGTGCGCTCAATTTTCGGACATTTGACTGCTCTAGATTATGCCCTAAAGTTTCGTTCAAGGCGCACACATTGTGCTGCGCCGAGCTGCGGTTCAAGGCAGTTCACATGCGCATTCAGGATCTTTGATTATTGCCAGAACAAATAATTTCCTAGTCTTGGAACACGGATGATTCAACAGAACAAAGGAGTTATGATAGAAACGATACCATTGCCTCTATAAAGCGTTCTTTATGTTGGCTCGAGAGGTGGGCGACAAAGCAACATGGATGCATCGGTTGCCCAAGATCAACCGAACCAGATCTTCATCCACAAAGAGGTTGAATCCTTAAAAGTATACAATTTCCGTGTTTATATCGGTTTGTGTCAATGCAGCTCACTACACTTATTAAGCGCTCTATCGCGCTCTCCGTGCACACAAATTCCCCGATAAGTACCTCCGCAAGTACATAAATGATGAATCAAAGCCATGCCTACCCATGTTCCCTTTTTCTTGGGTATAATTTGCACACCGAGTACATAGCGACGACATGTAGCGGCTCTATACCATGTCCAACCCACTTCTGTGTGAGGCGATCTTGGAAATGTGCATGCAGCATTGGGTTTTTGTGAGTGGGTCGGTGGACGAGTGGGGCCGGAAAGGCCCAGCTTCGAATGGTGTACGTGTGTTGTACCATGGAGCCCAGCGGCGCTACTCGGCTCCACCTTACTACTGACTGAGGTACCACAAAGGAAAAACAGCAGAGAATGGACCTTTAAAAAAATCGGGCATGTTTTACGGCGCCAGAGCATTAAATTACGCACTGCAGTTCCTAGGTACGCATGACTAAAGGCAGGGTGCCGGCGGAGGCTTTGAGGCGCAACGGACAGTGGAGTGGTACGGCGATGGTGGGCGTGTGGTGCTAGAATGTGGAGCGCGAAGTGGAAAGGGAATGATTGGAATACTCAAAGGCGTGCTCGTGGGGTGAGCGAAACTAAAATGGGTATAGATGACTGCGATTGATATTAAATAATAATGTGGATGGGTGGTGCGATAATGATATGGATCCGTCCAGAAAACCCGCTGTTAGTACGTCTACATAGGACGGCAGACGGCTGGAGAGTAGTGAAACGGAAACGAAACAATGCGAGAACATGTATGGGGCACGTTAGGTGATGCACAGAAACTTTATGGTATTAGCACGTTAACAATGCGAGTGAGACGTAGGCTGGTATGATAGTGACACGACAGTGGATGAATGGATGGATGATCGATGGGATGGATGATAATGACGATGAATACGATGCGAAATCCGTGCATGCCAGAAAAAACCTGGATCCTGATATCCCACAACCGACTCTAAGCAGTCTGAGGGATACGAATAAAATAAACACAGGCTCGCGGGGGGAAGGGAGGGGGGAGAAAAGCAAAGGAACGGAAGCACAATAGACAATGATAGACAGGGAAGGCAATAGGGCAAAATAGCAATACAGAAAGAAAGAAAAAATACATTCACAGGCCTCAAGTCCAAGGGCAGGGTGCTATTTCAGTAAGACTTGAGGACAGGATATCATAGGTCGTGGAATAGAATATAATTCTTGATGTGGGGTATTGTTGTGGTGGGTCGTTAACATGTTCAAACGAGTGTCGTGGGATGCGTTAGCGGTTGTACCGAACATTCACCCAATGCAGGGTCACGGTAACTGGGGGATGCAAAGTAGAAGCTCAAAACGAAAACGACCTCCCAAGGTTTTTACACAGCGCACGCGCACTTGAAGCGCGCGGATGAAAGAAACCGCCTCTTTCCGAGATCCAAGAGCAGTCAAAAAATAGTTTCGTCGTCAAGCCTCTCACTGAGCATCTGGGCGAGAGTTACCGGTGAGGCATATCGGATGCAATCAAGCCCTACCCATGCGTGGGCTCGCATTCGCATTCCACGTAATCGGAGACACTCGTCGC
Source organism: Pholiota adiposa (assembly GCA_009935795.1). NCBI lineage: Eukaryota > Fungi > Basidiomycota > Agaricomycetes > Agaricales > Strophariaceae > Pholiota > Pholiota adiposa. Next base: position 560,235 of record QEYC01000235.1, on the reverse strand, counting down.
GGAATAACGATGCTCAACATGACGCCGTCAAATTCGGCGCGTACCTGCACCAGATCCGCATCATACCCGAAGGCTATCCTGCGTTCAAAATGACCTAAAAAAGCAAACAAACACCGAACGTTAATACTACCTTTTTGGAGGCAAAATACAGACCAGGCAAGGTTCAAACTCACCGCCTCCGTTTTCCCAACTATCCGCTACAATATGAAGTATTCTTCTCCGCTTAGTGGCAAGTGTGATGCCCTCCCGCGAAAATCCCGGTAGACGCACGAGCAGCTTGTACTCGGTGTTTGTCGTCTCGACCTGGATCCAGCTGTCAGGCGGAGGGAGTACGTGGCTCAAGAAGGGCATGTATGGGGCTTGATTAGGCACCTCGGCCGCCTGCATGACGTCGTGCGACGGATCTGGTGGGAGGATGGTCGGGGGCTCTGGCGGTGGATAGGAATCGGAGGCGAGCATGGCCATGGCGGACGAGGACGAAAAGGCTGCGGCTGCGGCAGTATTTGAGAGGGGAGAGGCGCTTTGGAGTTGGGAGGGGGTCATGTAGCGTCGCATGGCAGTCCCTTCTAGTGCAGGAGCTCGAGGCTGGGGAGGTGGTGGCCGTGGAGCGCGGAACGGTGATATGGGCCGAGAAACGGGTTGTGACTCGGTTCGAATAACAGGTGCACTGGCTGATTGCTGGGCGGGCAGTGGTGACGTGGAGGATTTTTCGATGGGAGAATCTGCGAGGAGACTGGACTCGTTGGTGGAGATGGAGCGCTCGCTGCGATAGGAGGATGAAGAGGACGAGCCAGAGGACGAGTTTTCGTCTGAATTGACAGAGGGGCAGCGGAGACCGGGCCGAGGTGACGGAACGGGAGACGAGGAAGGGACTGATGGTTGCGATGGCTCGGGCGACTGACTGGGCGGTGGATTTGCCTTGGGAAGGGCATAAAAGGGAATTTGGGAAGGGATGGGGAGACTTGATGACGAATACCTGTCAGCCTGGCTGGGAGGCAGGGCGTGAATCGAGTCGTGGGTGGATGAATAAGACAGCGAATAGGACTCGGCGAGGGAGGACGGGCGTGCGGGGAAAATGACAGAGAGTTCGGCAGGAGGACTCTGGTCTATATGCAGATTGTCTGCGAGCTGGGAGGCAATGGCCGAGCTTGAGGGCTGGCGCGAGTGGTTCCGTCTGCGCGAGGCGATGAGGGAGCTCTCCTGGCTGAGGGTCATGTTCATCTGCGGCCTGGGGAGCTGCGAAGGCGCATCGTACGCGCGTCGCTGGCCGAACGGCAGCGGGGTGTGCTGGGGCGACACGGTGGGGGAGTGCTGGGCGTCCAGGTCGACTTGCTTGGCGAGGAAGAAGGAGTCAGAGTTTGAGGGGAGAGGAATCTCTCGTGGGGAGTTGAAGGAGGCATGGCGCTTTGAGTACTTATTTGCGCGGGCAGGGGAGGGCGAGCGCTGGGAGGGCATGGTCGTGATGGTGGTTGTTGGGAGACCACACCTGCCCTCACCACACAACCAAAGCCAGTGACGTCACGTCCGTTGTACGTCACCCGACAGCCACTGCTCTCCAACATTCCTCCCGGAACTCGTACCAATCACAAACAGATGGTTGCGCTTCAGTCCGTGGATTCCGCATTCTCAGCTTATTCTTTCAGTCCTACCTCTTGCAATCACAATCACCCGCTCTTTACGTGTACCCAGGCGCCTAGTCCTCCCCAATCCGGAGCGTCGGTCTCACTCCAACAAACATCAATATCGCCCGTCTCAGCCTGTGGCTCCTCCTTGGCTCAAGTATAAAACCAGCTCCTCCTAGGATTTCCGCTGTACGGCACTGCATCTGGGTGATGTCAGTGAGGAAGCCTGCGGATATCTAGGCGCCGCCTCCCTATTAATGTTGTCATTTCATTTCTCCCGTGTCTTCTCGCGCCTTCGCCTTCTTCTAGAGTTCATACCGGAACTCATTTATCCTATGCATAAAATCTAGTTCCAACCGGCATGCAGCAGCCACGAACCCATTGAAATGTTGTTCGACAAAACACGGAAAACATACATGACCATTGTTTCCATGTCTTGCGGTGCTCACATGCTATCTCCCTGCGGCTTCCATGCTCCAAGACGTAGTCATTCGCAAAGCTTTACCTTTAAGCTTTGTCTCGCCAATCCTCGAAGCTTATGATATATTGTCATTCTTCATTTTATTCTATAGCTTCGACGCCGCCATCGACACCACGAATCACAGTGACCTACTGGCCCAAACTCTGCTACAACCTCTACTCTAAAAACTCGGAACGAATGCTTTCCGGCGCATCCCAGGCTCTGCCATGATATAAGAAGCCCTCAAGGAAGCCTCAGATTCGTCAGAAAAGAAAAGAAGACCCATCACATGCTTAGATCAATCGACTAAGCCCTTTACTCGCGCAGGTAAGTACGTTGTAGTCATTCTGAATCTGATACTTAATACATGTCACCGCCAACGCACAGCATATTCCCATCCCATCCCCGTGGCGGCCTGGTTGGAGCTGGCTCGCTCCACAAACCGCATGCCCAGATGCCAGATGCCAATAGATGCTGGGACATTTTCGAGCTCAGCTTGTAGGAGTAGGAATATTGCTGAGGTGAGTGGGAGTGGGGGTTTATTCGAGAATTGAGACCACGCTAATCGATGATATCCGGAGGACCTTCTGAAGCAGAGAGGCACTTTTCTGGATGGTCGTGGATCCTTGCATGATGTTGTGCTTGGTGCTTCTGAGATTCAATGGGTTCATTGTGCCCCTCACCGCTCACAGCCGCTCTGCCTAGACTGCTTCCGGACTAGGGAGATCATCGTATAGGTGTAATTTCGATTACAGACTAGAAGAGAGCGTCTTCAATTTCCATGCACTCTCTACTTCGCTGCATCTTTTTTTAAAATAGGAATTATTAGAACGGGGATTTGGGGAGTGCCGATTGCGGTTACATATGTATGTTGCTCCCTTGTCTTCCGTGGGTGATCAGCAAGCAGTGCATGATGATGTCCGCCGGGCGGTGCGATGACCGAGTGGCACACCACTACCACCCACGCCCGCAGCCTTTCAGTCATTTAATTGCTGAGAAGTAGTTATCGTTCGTCTCGGTGCCAGAACGAACGAACGATAATTACGCGCAGCCCAATACGTCCGGGGATTAAATGCATCGCGCGTCCCACCACCGCAAACCCAATTTTTTTAATCCTTAAATTCGATTTCATAACGACACCACGCCTGCCTACCTTGCACGCTGCTACCACATTTATTGAACCGTGGCCACACGGCCCGCAAAAAAAATCGTCTCACTCTTAACTATTGCTCAACTGACGTTGCCAAAAGCCAGCATGTGGACGAGTTTACGACGGACTCTCAGGCGCACTCCACAGATAATTACCCACCCGTTGTTGGAGGCGCACTGATTTCAACTGATTCTGTTCGGGAGAGATATGATGGCAGGAACAGGAGCGTGTGAATTATGCGTTGATGGAAAGTATGAGGCAATTCCCGGCTAAATCCCGGACACGCGACGTCATTGAACCCCTTGCCAGGACCGATCGCGCACCTTATTCTTGAACCACTCCCATCGGTTGCTACCGCCGCCGCTCGATGGGCTCTATTGTCAATGGATCTTGCGGAACGCCCTCAAGAACTCTCATTGCTTGGGATTCCGAATCTTTAAGTTGGGATTTTGAAATTCGGGTGTCTTTTGGAGTTTGGAATTGTTATTCAAGTGTGGAAGAATTCGGACAATAGAAGAACGAAGCTTTATGTGCGCCTACCTGTGAACGTCTTATCTGCTTGTGTATGGCCCTCCTTCAGTGGACTCAGTCTAAAAAGCACTTTTGCTCGAAGCAATGCGGCCTCGAAACAGAGCCAAACGGCGTCATAGCAGCCCTTTTCTCAATAGCCCAGAAAATGACACGAGCTCTGCGTCAGGAGATTCTGCTCTCTAGTTTCAAGGACCTGTCTCCGCGTATTCTCCTATTCCGCTGATTTCAACAAACAGAATCAATCTAGGACCTCAACGTTGAAGCAGGATGATAGGCCCACGCGAGATGGGGGGTGCAGGCACACCCTCTCCACGTCCGCTCTCACGAACGCGTTCTTCTGCAAACCCACACTACAGGCCTCATGGCACCGGGAACACACCAAGGACACCAGCGCAGCAGCTAATAGACCAATATGAGCGCCTGAGCACGCCCCCTCCCTGCTCTCCGAACCGCGCAAAGTCAACGTACAGGCGCCAGTACATATCCGATCCCAAGACTCTCCAATCCTATATCCCCCAGCGCAAGTCTGATTTCATGGACAGGGAAGGCGGCAAGAAACACCGTGTAGCGCACCACCTGCTGAAAAAGGAAGGCCGCTCGCCTATACGCCAGAGTCTGCGGAATCTGCTGTCGGTGATCAAGAAGGGCGCTGAGGGGATTGGTGGAAAGCGAAAGTATGAGGATAAGTTGGGTGTATCTTATGATAGTTTGGTTCCTACAGCGACAGACCGTAATAAAGACGGGCAGGAGGCAGCTAGGGCACAGAAAGGGACCAATCAAAATGCGGCAATGGCAAGCGCGACGAGTACTTCTCATCTGGTGCCTCATTCAAACAAGAGGATGACGGGCCCGCTTTTGTATTTAACGCGCGGCGCGCAGCTCTTATCCCCTGATATACCAGGGCCGCTAATTTGGACAACCTGTAGCGTCACTATCGACGGGAACAAGCTCGTGGTCTCCTCCATCGTCGGCGATATGGATTCAACCGTACACGAGATATCTTTGTCGCGATGCACTGATATTCGCTCGTTGGGCACGATGCAGCTGAGCGTAGAGGAAGCGGAGCTACTGGACCGCCTACCAGAGGGCGAAAATTTGCGCGTGTTCGAGGTGCTTCTTGAAGGTAGGCAGAGGGAAAAGTTTGCGGCAAAATCGGTGAGAGAACGTGCGGGGTGGATTAGTGCTATTTGGTATGATATTCCGATCTTATCTCTAAAAATTGCAGGGTTTGACTTTGAGTATAGGGACACAATTTTGCCGGTACATAACGCCAGCGCTCCAGAGGAATTTACCAGCTTGGCGGGGGCGCCTGAGGAGAGCAACAATCACAAAAATTTGCCTGTCGAAAGCCCTAGACCTAAGCCTCTCCCACAACTGAGTCCTCTTTTGACTGCCTCGCGTTCTGAACGTTCTCTTCCACCTTTACCTCCATCTTCTCTCATGCCACCTCCAAAACCTCATGCACTTTCAGAAAATAGGCAGAATATGCCGAACCTCCATCTCGACCTCTCGGATCTACAAGGCCCCATTTCGCCTAGCATATATCCGCCTACGTCGCATGTGCCTTCTCCAGCGACGACTGGCAGTCTGATATCTCCTATATCCTACCCAACCACCTACACATCTGGTTCGTATTTCGTGGCGTCGCCTACTAGCATGACTGCGACGCCTACATCTTCGTGTCCGCCTAGTCCGTCTATCGTGAACCTTGGTCATTTGTCTGTCGTCCGGCAACGATTGGCTCAAATCGAACGTAACCACTCACATATATCAGCCCAGAGTCATTCGACAAATCGGTCAACGCCACTACCGAGCCCTGCGTCTTCGTCTGGGTGGTCAAAAAGAGAAGCGGTGTTTTATAATGGTCCTAAAACTCCTTCAAAGTTAAGGCCTACATGTCCTGCAGAAGATACGCCAGTGATCTTTCCTCAGTCGCCTGTTAAAAAGACGAACAAGCAAATGGAGGTCGTCGATGTACCCCAGGCCCCTTTACCCGAGTCAAACCCCGGAGCGACGAAGGAGGATATCTGCAAACTTTCCAAAGGGCTCGCTGACATCAAGGGGGTCATAGGAGGAGATTCTGGACATGCAACCGTTCATCAAATGGTATTGGCTCTCGAACACCATGCTAGAAGGGAGAAAAAAGTTTTGCGCATCATTCAGGATAGCTTGGCCGTTCTTGGAGAGCGCGTTACTGACGTTTCGGTATCCCGCGAAAGTAGGGAAGATGCCCGGATTGACGCCTCTGTGGTTCATGATAATAATGCAAAGCTAACAGATGCTTTGAAGGAGGTCAAAGATCGCTTGGCTGTGGAATTCCCTGCACTTGCCAACAAATTGGAAGAGGTGCGAAAGGCTCAAGAAAAGACAGGGTTGGCTGCCACAAGCAAACTGGAAAATGTATCATCTTCAGCCAACGATTCGAAAACCGCCCCGATAGATCTCAAACCAGTGCTGGATAAACTTGAAGAAATCCGGGTGTTGTGCAATTCTTCGGAAGGGACTCGACCAACTGCTGAAACATTCCAAGTTAGTTTGCGTATCATGATCTTACCACGTCCACTAACATTTGACAATTCAGCAGGTCGAGAAAATACTGTCTCTCGTTCAGGAGGATAGTAATAAGCAAACTTTACTGTCCCAACAACAAGCGGATAGCGTTCGATACCTCAACGAACTCAATTCTGTATGTATTCTGTGACTGGCGTGCGATACATTGCTGATTATGCTTTTTCAATCATCGCAGTGGCTGGAAGCCTTCGTAAATAACGGAACATCGCAAATTCAAGGCATATCCACAAATCTTGATCGCCTCTGTCGAGAACTCGGGTTTGGCGAGCTGAATGACGTTCAATCTCTGCCTGGACCTCAGCCAAGCCTCGTGAATGATATACGACAACTCGTAGCTGGAATGAAGGCCCGAGACCAAAATTTTACATCCCTTCAAGCTGCGGTGCATAGTCTTCTTGAGGTTCTAACTGCGTCTCAAACTCAAAAGGGGGCAGGTATGATTTTACACTTCTATCCCAGAAGGAAATTGTTCTAAAACTATTCCAATGTTGATCAGATTCTCAGGCTATAGCTGGTCTTATGAATCAACAGCGTCACGATCAAGAAGTTTTATTTAGAGCATTTACCAACGGTCTGTTAAGCATACCACCGTGTACCTTCTTACTGATACGAATTTGATATCCAACAGAAATTTCAGGGGAAATCAAAGGAGAAAGGTTGAGGTTTGTTGAAGCTATGAAGGAAGCTACTGCTATCAACGTTCAATGTATGCAATACTGTGTCTGGTCTGTTGATTATTTTTTTGGCTTAATACATTCAATTCAGTACATGTCGAACAATTCAAGCAAGAGCTGGGACGGGAAGTGATGGCCATGACTGAAGAAGTCGGTCGCCTTCACCGAGAAAAGCTCAATGTCGAAAACCAAATCTCGGATCTGTTTTCATTCTATTCAAAGCATAAACAAGGAGAAAAAGTACGTCTCAATCTGTTATATTTGTCGATGTCCGTTAAATCACATTACAGCCTCTTCAAACTATCCAAGAGAATGCGGTATTGCCCGCCCCTAGACAAGTACCCGAAAAGGCCCGTTCGAACTTACCTCGATCTCACCATCATCGTCTTTTACCCTATCCACGCCAGTAATCCTTAGACCGTCGGAATACGTGTTGAACTTGAAGTCGCTCTGGATAAATTATACCTAAATTATTCAAGTGGTATATAATATAAATAAAGATGTACTAAATATGATGAGAGGAACCAATTTGACGCGCAGTGGCGGCGATGCGAAAGTTGTTGGGGACAACTGTATGTCTGATTGAGGTATTTGAAAAGGTCTAGGAGGTCCTAAAAGTACAACTCACTCGTAATATTCTTGAATGTCTGCCCCGTCCATGACCAGAACATCGCCCTATGAGGCCAAATGAACTGCAGTTGCATATGAACAAAATATACCTTACATGTCGCAGAACAATGCTCAAAAGGATGCCCCTTTTTTCTCTTTCGGGGTCATACTTTCCGTGGAGACGAAAATGCATCAGTGCAGGCGAACCTAAGGATAAACCCGCTACCAATGGACCCAGTCCAATTTCGTTGTCACTGTGAAACTAGGAATGATGCTGAAGATGAAGAATATTCATTAGTAATGATGGAATACGCACTGCCATCCTCTGTCTCTCCATGTAGGCAGCACTGGTCAGGGTATGTTAACACCTATCAAAAGTCATGAACTCCAGAACTTACCTCAGGACTTCATTGAACAATGTGGATACACCTAGTGCTTGCTTGATACGTTTTTGAATCAAGTCTCGAGACTTGCATGCAGCTGGCGCAGACTCGAAAGGGACGGTATTAGCATCGCCTCCAACATACTTTATGCAGTGACGTATGAGTAAATTAATAGGCAAACGAGGATCAATTTCCAAACTTTGTAGGGTTCTCCAGCTAGAAAGCGAGGGGTAAATAGTATGTAAGGATGAGCAAATCGCGATTGCTTACCATTATGCGAAAAATAATTAGTTAGCAATGGACCACGACCTATTCAAAGATTAAAAAAACATCAAAGCAATTTCTGAATGCGTAAAACTTTACACTTGTGCTACTTCATTGTCAGTAAGCATCACTAGTAATTGACGTTCAACCCACAGCTCTCAATGGCCAGCGTCGAAACTTCAATATTCCCGATGCTGCTTGTTGTTGATATTCAAGAAAAAGGGAATCTGCCTCCTTTCGTCCATTGCCGCTCCCGGATTGAATATGGTGAATTTTGCCTCTGAATGGATGTTAAGTCATTGACCAACTAATCAATCTGAGCACTGACCTTCGCTGAGGCAAAATGAACGACTTTATAATGCCGCGTCCACTATCGTGAATGAATGTAGCCGAGGGTATTGCAACGATATCTATGGGCGGACATCAGTATAATGTGCATCGGAACAAACGACGTCTTGACCTGAAATAGGATTAACCAAATAATCTTTGAAAGATACAGATAATTTTTGATTCCACAGTTCGTGAGCCTGTCGAAGGTTCTCATCAACCTTAAATGATACCTGTGAAAAGAGGCACTAAGATCGACGTTGCTCGCTTGCATGACTTCATAGCGCACTTTACAAGTGAGACATTGCCATTGCTCCCATTGGAATCTAAGAAAAGTTTCATTGAATTAATAACATTAAATAGACAAAGGGACACAGACACCAGATACCTGCAGGAAAGTCGACCACATGTTTTACAGTGGAAGCCTCTTGTGAAATGGTAATTCCTAGAACTCTTAGTTAAATTTGTTGGAGGTAAAGATGTCACGATTTCTCGGAAGCCAAAGGGTAATGGTCTATGTGGAGGCAATTCAAGAAATTTAGGATGATAGGTTAGATCCCCAGAGAGGAAGTGCCCTAGATATGGACCTTCTGCCTGTCTCCAGAACATTGTACACTCCGAGATCAAGCAAACCCAGCATGCATTGAAGACTCTTGGGGACTCTTTTTGACAATTTTGACATGTCCTCGATTCCCTATAATCAGGGTGAGAAAGTCGCAAGTACTGAAAGAGCCATCTTACTTACGGTTCTGATGTATTAACGACGGTTGTTTCTTCTACTGCCTCGTATGGTAAGAATGGATACTGTACAGAAAAATCAATAAATCATACCTGAGGCACTCTCAGTTGATATTCCAGTCAAAGATATAGGATGGATGGGTGCTAACAGATCAAGCGAATGAGGAGGAGAGCAAACATATTTAAAACGCCGTGTACTGACATTGCTGAAACATCATCGAATCCCACCACGGCTGTCCCTGTTAGATGACCAATGAATGTCAAAGTAGACCCTTTCATACCGATAATAAATTGGCCAACCTGGTCTTCGCACCACCTGAAGGCAAATTTGTATCTAACAACGCGACCGCTTTCATTACTTGCTGGTTGATATTCGGCTAGAGATGAAAGATTGGTGGATAATGGAGAGATACACAGGCAGAAAAATAACATACCCCAGACACTTTCCACGGTATAGAAACCCAGAACAGCGTAAGTAACGTCTTTTGATCCAAGGGCATAGGGAAAGAGCGCATATTTGTCATCAATCAAGAGTGCAAGAGGTCGCTTGTTCTTATAATTGTTGAGGAGAGCACGAACGGATTTGTCTTGAGCAATCTGGTCGCTTGCTGGTTGGCACGATAGACGCCCTTTCGTGGAGTGCATGCTTTCAGATTTTCCACCTCTGGACAAGTTGCCTAGTCAATAGTGAATGCAATAAATTTGAAAACGTAGTACCCATGCGAGATTATGAGTCGGCCTCCATGTTCGAATTTGTCGCGACTGAAAGAGACAGCAGAATTAATGAACATAAAACGTGATAGCAATGGTTGGTATATCACATACCTTGAAGGGAAGCCACTAAGAAGATATCCCTTGGTCATTTCGCGACTATAGTAGACTCCTCCTTGGTAACTGCGGAACCAGTCAAAGGATTCACAAACTTCCTGTCGAGACTACAGTGTACATCGTCATTTGGTGACCTGTCTACTGATGGGAGATTATGACACGAACTTGAGCCCATATTGGGGGTAGATGAGGGAGCGGCGCTTTGCAAGTTAACACAGGCAATTCTTCAGGAGGAAATTGTAGCGTGGATATAGGAAATTCGTTCTCCGAATACCGAGAGGCCAGCAGCACGGCGCTGTTAAGATCTTCCGTCTCAGAAACTTCAAGAGAGGTCGCCTCCACAGAGTCACTAGCTGTCCGTGGTTCTGGAAGAACTGATGTCAAAGAAGGTGGAAAAAGAGTGTAATAGGCTGGCGGCGGGGAATTTATTTTGTCAGGAATATATACTTGATTGGAATGAGAAGATACGAAAGGGATGTCATCTCTTGGGCATTCATCGTCTAGAGCAGGGGAAAAGAAAGGGGGATGGCAGAGGGGAAGAGGCAGAGGCAGAGGCGGAGGAGGAAGAAGAGAAAGAGGTGGCGGCGGTGGCGGAGATATACGAGATGTATCTGTAAGATCCTCCAATTTAATAGATTGTATCTTATTCGATTCGTTAGCAGCCTTGTTCTCGAGATTATGAGTTGATCTTTTTAGGAAGCGTTCTTTGGTTTTCCTGAGTTCGTAAACATGACTTGCGCAATTATTTGACGAGTCCTCCGCCGCCCTATGTCGTTTGGATCCACGTTCAACTTTGGTCCTGCTGGATGATCTTTTCTGAGGGTGGTGAATTTCCAAGGGTGATATATTAGGGCGACTGGCATTTGGGCGACTGGCATTTGAAGGTTCTTGCTTCACTTCTAATGTAGTACCGTTGATGTTGGCTTCTTCGGAAGGGATCCGCTCTTGATTTGGTCCTTGAATGGGGCGCAACTTGTTGAATTTAAGCTTTCTGACGACCTCAGAACGTCGGAAATGTTCGTCAATCAGGTTGGCATGTCGTTTTGATCGGCGTAAATTAGAATTTGCGCTGTATTGCGATGATGACACTGGCATGCCGATCTGTTCTTCTCGAGAAACTTGTTGGCCACTTGTTTGACCCTCTCTCAAAGGTGCAGAGACCCCCACTATGCGCTTTTTGGACGCTCTATCGTCGACATTTCCATTTGAAGGCCTCTTTTGCGGCCGTAGAGGGGCAGTATTGGCCGAGCTTGGACGTGATTTCTTGGATTTTGAGGTGCGAATTCTCGAACGCCTGTCGGAGACCACATTATTGTCCTTGATAGCCTCCTTAAGTTTCAGTTCATCAGTGCTCTTGAGAGGGTGTCGAGAAGTGAGACAAGAGTCCTTATGTGGAGATGATTTAGCTTTAGGTTGATTGAAAGTAGGATTGATGGGCCCAAAGCCTCTAGCGATTCGAAATCGATTGAGAATCTGAAAGGCTTTATCTGATGCGCCTCGAGACAGGATCAAGTAAATTTCCACGAAAAGTCGTATTACGGGAGCGTCTTCAGATTTCAGGACCCTTCCGACACGAAAACCAGGAGCAACCGCGAAAGCATGATCAATCCAACCTCCGACTACACTTTCCTGCAGAATGTATCGGTGAAAAACTGACGATCGTTACGTATGGATACACTCACAACGTCAATATTACCCTTCAACTCTTCAGTCGTTCGTGTTATGAGCGCACTGTCTCTTACAGGTTTACCGGATTCCAAGTAAGCTGAAGAAAACAGAGTCAGGAATGGCTCATCTTTCAAAAGGCTCTTATCGTTCCACGAGGTGGGAACCTTCATGATCTACAAGACTTGCAGGAATTGAGCAGCTTTAGCTTGTAGAAGCAGTTCAGAAAGCCGAGTGGCACATTTGAGGCAGGACCAATGACAGCTGCGTGTGTGTCGATTCACACATGACAGCACTGGTGGGACAAATCAGAGATTTATAGGTTGTCGATTAGTGCACATCAGGCAACAGACACCTCGTGGTCCTCAACGTCTCAACTTTTACTATTAGTTCGTTAGTATGTATATTTCAAGGTTGGGTACTACTAGTAGAGTAATATTCCTGAAAATTTGTTTGACCAGTATGTGATCATGTGACAAACTCAATGAAACCGTTCCGCGTTCCGCGTTCCGAGCAGTGAGAACAGCATACTTAGAACCACTCTGGAACGTTATATGCCCAAGGATTTGTTAACTTGTTGTTGAATTTGACGGCGAAGAGCAGGGAGGACTAATGTTCGGGTGGATGCGATGTGCATACTATCTAAGACATCTGTTGAACCAAATAATTACTTCGCGAGTGCGAATTGAATAGATTCATATACGTCTGCCTCGATGCGAGCCTCCAACTTTTCAGCTTCTGAACCACTTCCGCTTGCTACTTTGAGAGCTTCTTGCAAGTTAGCGCGCACAGCCTTAACGTTGTTGCGTTAAATAAATATGTATCTTCCAATTGAACCCGAGCACTCACTTCGACGGAGAAATCCTCCAGAGGAGCGGCTTCTACTACGTTAATTGTGAGCTTGTTGTTGGGATGGATAGTCGCAAAGCCACTTGAAACTGAAGCAATCATAAATCAGCTTGTCAAATAACTGTGATACAAAACAAACCGAAAAATTTCTGGGTTCCGCTGGACTCAATGACCTCGACGACACCAGGACGTAAGGCCTCAATTGATGGAACATGGTTGGAGAGAATGCCCATGTCTCCGGACTCGGCAGGAATGTTGACTTGCACCACGTCCTTCGAGTTGTAAATTGACTATAGGACGAGTTAGAATCCAGTACGCGTTCTATCAGGACGGTCAGTGCTCGCCTTGAAGGGAAGGGTCAACGACAAGTTGAGCTTATCGCTGACATCAGCGTATCCACGTCGCGCCACCGAGAACGAGGTCGCTCGTCGGGCAACGGAGGAGAGGAGTCGTAGAGAGGACATTTTAAGTAGTGACAAGGCCTTCCGTGCGTTCACGGTTTACCTGCTCGGCAAAATCCGGGCGGTGGTATCCCGATTAAATTATCAAATGGGACAAAACCTCCGCGCCGACTATTATTACGCAGGACGATATTCTGAATTGAATTGTGTAGATACTCTACTTCCAGGATACTTCAATGAATTGCGATAAAAATTGTTCTAGTAGAGAAGAGCCTAAAACACAATGGAAGTCCTATCTTGTATTACGGCAATCATCCGATTGATCCTGAGTCCTCATTTCCACCTCTGTAGTCTACCGGTAAAAGGTCGGGCGCCTGCCGTACACCTCTTTCACTGGAACTTGAGTGAGCCACAAGAATTGAAGGAGTGAGAAAACTTCATACATCTCATCAACAGCCTTGAAGAGATCATAGTTGATGACCTGAGAAACAATTGAATCTTTCTTGTAGTCAGGATGGGAGGTAACAAAGTTGCGGATCCAGGTCGCTGGAGTCAAAAGAGTCCCTGGTTAATAGCTGGTCAGTGAGATATACCCAAACAATTCGAAAATTACTGACCATTCGAGCGCCGTTTGACAAGATCTAGATATTGCTGAATCTTCTTCAATTCTTTAGGTTCGATATCCAGATGTTCAAGATACGCGTTGATAAGGGGAAGTAGACCAGGGAATTCGGCACTCTGCAGAGAAATGTTTCAATGAGAAAGGCCATTTCCTAACGACAGCAGTAAAATGTTGTATGACCTTGCCATTCATGATTTCATTCATGGTCATTTCTTCGTATTCTTCTTCAACACTGCGATGATTGACGAAGCCGTCCTCTGGTAGAGGAATTGGTGGGAAGCAATTCCCCATTTTTCTGGGCTTCTTCTTTGGGGAGCCGTCCACAGGAGTACTTGCACCCGATGAAGATGCAACACTTGATGCAGAACTTCGTGTTGCAAAGACATCTTTTCTGAAGTAGAACTTGCTCGACATCGAAGCGTCCCTTATTTGAGCTCTTGCCATGTTTTCGTCAACCTGTTAAAAACACCTTTGATAAATTCATCGAAATCTCGGCGAAATATGTAGAGAGCTCACTTTGGAAATAGGTATGTAGAAGTTGAGATGGAAGTTGAGAATAGCCCGTGATAAAAGGACAACAAAAACGGCGAATGCAGCGTTCTCGAAGTCCGTCATCTGCACCTCCATGCTACGGAACTCGACTCTCCAACCAATGGGAGAATTTGGGGGAGGTGGTTTGAAGCGCAGCGTTTGCCAATTTGTAGATTGGATGTTCTACAGATTCATCAAGTACTATTCATACAGACAATATTCCGTGTAAATAAACATACCTCGAAGTGGTCACTGCTGGAAGCATCATCTTGATCAATTGTTTCATTGAAGACTACTAGAGGATCTCGGATAAAGAGATGGGATATGTGCTTGGACAAAAGGTCATCCAGTCCTGACAAAGAAAAATTTACATGGCTTTAGAACAGGTTAACAAGAGTAAGTTTTTTGACCGACCATGTTTCTGTAGGCGTCCGTAAATTTGGTGGTCATATGGTAGAGGATTATCATTGTATTCCGGGCGATTAATCCAATCAGTAGATATATAGAGGTCTACACTGTCGTAGCGAGATTTAGGAATGACGAATCGGTCTTCTTTCAAAGGCTGCAAAACAGTGAGCATGCATTGGGTGCTAAGAGGAAAGGCTTACTGTTAAGCCGCGCTCTTCTTTTGTACGATCGTCAACGCTTCGTGCGATAACATTCCACCGAGAATCGACATCAGCGAGATAACCTCGCCATATGGGGCTTGCAGCCGTGAGGGCCAACTATTCACTAAACGTGAGTTGAGTGCACATACTACAATGCGGAAGAGCTTTACAAGAATAGGGCCTATGGGTATTAGTCCATCATACAACCTCCTTGCGTCAGAGATATTACAAGCTTGGAATGTTAATTGCAGGCAGCAACACCCCATTCCGAAGCCCATGGCGTCCAAGTAAATGTGATCTGGCAATGCAGCACCGAGCTTAGCCTCTGTAAGATAAGATTAGGAATTAAATTTGAGAAACAATTCACTTCATTTACCAGGATCTTCTGGGTAAATTGAACGCTCCCAAGGTATAGTGGGATCGATGAAAGGCTTTGGTGTCTTTTCATCAAAGAAAATTGGGAGATTGATCGCGACTTTGGAGCCCCTCCTCCTCCGGATGTTGGCAGTAAGCGTTCTATTCAGAGTAAACTTAGTAGTCAGCATAAAAGGATGACGATAGCTCACTGACGGGAAACGAGCATGTGGGTTGATGATTTCTTCTGGTAAAAATAAACTGTGACTTGAAACAGCATCGGTGGGATTGAAATACGGCTCGGTAAATTGGCCCGGGACGCCCATTCGTGGAAATGAAGTAAATGTAACAGGTATCTCATTGGGTTTGAGATGCTTGCGTGCGAGGCTGCGCCTGGTTTTCAATTTGTCAATGTGTATTTACGCAGATGAAATTGAGGATTACTAGCCTATATCGCATGTTACTTTCGACAGACAGAAGATCAGAGATGGATCCAGTGTACGGCGCGCCTGGAGTAGATTCCAGCATGTATCGTCCATATTCTGGGTGGAAGTTGGGCACTGAAATGCTGAGACGCGATGATTAAACTGAGTGCATCGTAGGCAGCAATACATACTTGTCTGGAGTCTCTGAAAAGATATCAGAGACGATGGCACTAAGCTTCTCTAGAATTTCTGTCTGCCTCAATGATAACTTGGCGTTCTTCTCTTCTTCATCGAACGAGATGACCATGTATTCAATCTGTAAAAAGGTGTCAGCCCGATAATGCTGACCAGTCAACGTAACCGAACCTCATCACCCCAAAGCAATTCATCTCCCTGCCTATCCTTCAGGCGATCCCAGATGTGCAGAAATTGTGTGATGCCGTGTGTCCTGACATGGTCGGCATACTTTTTCGCTTCATCCCAGGGCAATGGTGTTCCAAGGTATAAGAGGCCCATTGCGCAATGGCGAGATCAAGAGGCAAACAGAGAATTTGGGGTAATCTTGATAACGAAGAAGCCTTCTTATGGGCGTCCCAGATCGAACCAAGGTAGACAGAAGGAGAGATTGTATGCGGGATATTTTACAAAGACAGCTGCTGTCTTTGTAAGAATCCCTCGGATTGCGACATTGATTATATGTAGAACAAACTTCCGCCGATACGGGATGCGGATTCTATCTTTTATTCCGGGCCGAATTAAATTCTACAGTAAATCGTGATTGCGGGACTCCTTGCCGGGGCGATTAACAAAAATCAGGTCAAGTCTGGGTCGTGAAGTATACAGAGGCCACAAAATCGATTCTCTCTGCTTAACAGAGGGTATCACTGAACAATTCGCCACTGATATCGCGACATCAATATAGATTAAGTGTAATCTAAATCTAATCTAGATATGGTGAGGCACTCCCTCTGCGAGAAAACGAGACTTTCACCGTTTCACCAATACGCACGAAACCATGACCTGATGCAACTTGGAACAATGTCCCTGGGTTCGGATCTACCATTCACCTTTAGCCAGGTGCTCCATTGGTTGCCCATTTCAGACAGATTTTGAGAGCTAGAAGGACATGGCGAAGCGAGCGCGTCCACGCTTCCTCCTGATTAAATTGGAGTTTAACGGAAACATCCCCAATTTTATCTTTTGAGATCCTGGTGGCAAAGTCAGATGGATGGTGAGTGGTCAAGTAAGATCCATATAGACATACTGATGGGGAAAGTCCACGCTAACGTCTTGCAGTTTTATATGATCCATCAGATGCTTGAGACAATCAAGGAAAGCCACCATAGCAATGTCGAAACGACGATTATGAAGCAAACGTCCAAAATGCATGTCACCCGAACCATATAGCTCATAGTTAGCCTTGTCGCCAGTAGTCTTCTCTATTCTAGAGAACGACCCCATTGGTACCAGCCGGTAACTGAGGCAAATACAGATTTAAGTCGAAAAGCATATCTGACATGTCCAAGAAAACATACTTCTCAAAAGTATAATCGAGCTTCCTAGCAATCGTGTATAGTAACAGGAGCGTTTGTCCCCATGCTGCGTTGATTTCGGCCCATTCAACCTGCAGGCAACAATAAGACGTCATGAAGCTGAGTACAGAAAGGGGTACGTGCAGGTACTCCAGGAACTCGACCCAAACGCAAACCATTGATTGTTCCAAAAACGCCATCGTGGCCGATGCAGAAAGCATCGTTATAAACATTTGTGCGCTGCAACTTCTCCAATGTGGCCAGCCCAGCTGCATATGCAGACCGAAGAGTGGCTAGCTGAGCGGTTTGATGTTCTGCCGCCAAAATGTGGTCGTTGTAAGAGCGCCAAAAACTACCAGGACGTTAGTTGAAGAAACAATGAGGATGATATGCCATACTCTAACTCCTCCTGCTCCAATGCTCTTTCATTGACCTCTAGTTGTTGCAATTCGAAATCCAGCTGTTCTCTCTCCCTCTCAGCCTCTTTGAGTTGTTCAACAGCAAGGGCCTCCTCTTGTTTCAGTTTGTCAATCTTCTTCTCTGTTTCTTCTTTAGATGGCCCTTGTGATTCTCGTTCTTTCTCTTTCCGGACTTCTTTCTCGAAAGCAATGTAGCCGTCTCGCTCTTTCTTTGTCTCATCCAACCTCCGTTGCAAGGTAGTCAGTAGAATTTGTGTGCATTCTGCGCAAAGAGGATGGTCGATTTCAGTGCGCGTGGAAAGAAGGTTGAACAATCGAGTAGTTGAACGAAGGTGATGAGACAATGGTGAAGGATTTGCGTGATCTTCCTCTAACATTCCGGCATCTGGGCGGTCGACCGCTTTGTCTTGAACTTGGTTATTGCGAGTTTTTGTCGAGCCCCTCCGGACATGTGTTGGAGCTGTTGGTGACGGAATATTGCGAATGATACTATCTTGCAAAAGTACAAATGATTCATTAGGCAGCGATGGCCCGCGCTGCGCCTGTTTTCCTTGGGCACGAGGAGATAAAGTACCGGCGGTTTGGGGGGGCAACGTGGACGCATTAGCTCGTTGCCATACGGCTTTCGATATAGACGCTGCATCATTTACAGATCTGTTCGTTAATTGAGACGTTTGGATAGGGAGAGGTGAATCGGATGGCAAAGTTGCCACAATCATATCATAGGCAGAAGGGGCAAGGTCAACAAGAGATGCATCTATCTGACCGGTGTTAGTCGAAAGTCGTACGTGAAGTATAGTTATATACCTGAAGAGGCGCTTTACACTGCTGGCACACGGGTCCGAAGCTCATAGTGGATGAAGGAGTAGTTGGTTAAGATTGAGATTGAGAGTAAAATTGGCTGACTACGTCACATGATAAGTAACTCAGGTAAGGTAGGGGGCACGATAAACCAACTACCTTATGTAAGCAAACGATGAGCTCGTATTCCTCAACCGCAAGAGCCTTTCCCACGGATCTAAGTGCAGGGAAACGTAGCCTTTAATCAATCTTGCAACTCTCTGAAGACAGATTTAAGTTTGACTAAATTTTTGACGAGTTATATCCCCTTCTTGAAAAAAATCTGATTTTCTCCCAAAGTGTTTTTCCGTGCATTTTAGCTCATTCTGCCAAATTTTATATTTCTGACCTCGAACATTTTGCCGCACTGTAGGGTTAGGGTTATACCCCGGCCCGGGCGGCACGGAGTACCGCAGGCACTAGCGGCGATCCGCGTTGGGCACGCGCTGATGCGCACCGCGCACTTTCTGAGCGCATTGAAGTTCTGGTATGTATTACCAACAAAATCAGGTATTTAATGTATGTAATAGCCTTCAAAGGGACATATTGGGTGACTTCCCGTCGCGTTTAGAAACATAGACCTAGTTTCTAGCTTGTACCTGTCGGAGTTGAAATGAATTTAGAAATAGGTTTACAGACCGCCGACACATTAAGAAAGTAGAAAATGGGGTCAGACAGCCATGAATAGATAAGATTAGATATCCTTTTTGTCAAGCCTCCACCTCGTATTTCATGCCCAGCTTCGAAGATGAAGCAATTCTGCCGGCTTTGCTGCTCGAAGGTGATGAATATTATGAGAGGACCAGAAATCGCCTTAGCACTCGACGCCGCGCTGCTCTACGGCGCTAAGAACTGCGCCGCTTACGTTCTGAGCAGCGCCGCGTGTGCCGATTTTACCTCCTACGAAGAGATCTCTTTCACCCTATTCAATTAGTAACACCCAGCGCACTACGCGCAGGGAGTGCAGCAGAGCGCGCAAGGAGAGTCAGTAAACGCGCTGCGGCCGACTTGCAAGCCGGATGCCAAGATCAATTAGTTATCCAAATGAAGGTATAATGCCGAACTAGAAAATAGTTTAGAACTAGAGAGGGGGTCAAGAGCCCTCCTCCAGATTAAAGTTTAGAAATGGGTGAAGATGAATGGCCGTTCCCCTTTTGGACGTCGGCATGCCCGCCGAGCTCGGTTAACTAGGTTTAGAAAGTAGGTCTGCGTTTCTAAACGCGACGGGAAGTCACCCATTTACAGGATAATTCTATTTGGAAACCCGGGTCTCAACGGTTAACCCCCTTTTCAAATATTTCGTTGTTTGGAAACCCGGTTGCTCGCTTGGGCCAGGGCCCGAACAGTTGATGCCAACAACGGTCACTGCCGCCACTGTATACTGCTGTTATGCAGGAGGCTCGAGCAGAGCGAACGCGTTTGCTGGCCCAGATATTATTTTTCTGCAGGTATACCTCACTCAGAACAGCTCTACTGCCTCTTATACACACTGTACTTGGCTTGTGATAGGTATATAATTTTTTTTACGCTGTGTTCATCTCGAAGTATGCCTCTGCGTGAGATTGATTGTGACTATTTTCGTGACGTGTCCAGGCGATTTTCAAAGTGGCATATACCATCTAATAATACTGCTCTTTCTACTAGTATAGGGTGTTGCCTACGTTGAGGTGACATACTTAATCGCTGCCATATTGCGAGAGGCAAAGTTCAAACTGATATAAAGCACTCTAATGCTGCAAACGTGTCTGTCACTCTAACATCACGTTACCGAGTTGCCGAATGCATGCCGATGGCAATCACTCCCGGCAAGCTCAGCCGTCCGAAGGATGAGCCCGTCCGGCGCCGCCATCAAATGTCGGAAACCCGGTTTCCAAACAACGAAATATTTGAAAAGGGGGTTAACCGTTGAGACCCGGGTTTCCAAATAGAATTATCCATATTTACATCTGACATGAATTACAAAAAAATCATATCCCTCTAAAATTGAAGATAGGGTCAATTGCGCTCTTCAAAATTTTTTGGATTTTGCGAACCCAACATTTTGCCGCTTACATAATGGCTTACATAAGGTAGTTGGTTTATCGTGCCCCCTACCTTACTGCCAGTGGCACGACATGAGGAAAAGAAAGAGGTGATGAAAATACAATGTAAGATATGGGAGAATGAAAGAAAAGAAAGTAAAGAAAGTGATGCCGCGTGGGGGACGTTGCTGCTGGCCCGGCTCTCCCCACCTTGCGACTGCCAGTGGTACGACATCAAGAAAGTAAAGGTTTGTATCAGTAAGATAAGATACTTGTGTTAGCGGACCATCGCTTCGCGTGGCAATACTCGGCTTAGGAATTTAATTTGGTTTATGGACCATGGTCATGGGTTTAAGTTATGAGGTATATATAATCTTATCACTATCTAATCTACATTACAAATAGTGCTTGTGTGTGTCCAACAATAACACTCAATATCCACTCGTGGTCGTATGCCCACTCGCTGCCTGCGCTCACCCGTTTGCCTGTCCGCCACTGATCCCGCACGCGCCTGCTCTCTCACCACCTCTTTATTATAAATGATCTACACAGAAAATATCTAATCTAATCTAGATATATCTAATCTATGATAGCGCGCGCGACGCCCTGTACGGCAATTGCTGTGCGCTGTGGTTGTGTAGCCGCCGTCGCCACCACCGCCTCACTATCCGCTCTCCTCGCTGCCCCAACTCTCGCCCTCTCCCTCACGCCCACGCTGTGGCCCTTACCCCTGCGCCGCCGCTCTCACCGTTGTACTCTCGTGTGCTCGGTTGCTGCACCCTCGCGCCCTCGCCCATAGCGCCTGCCTCGCTGGGTGCTGGCCTTGTGCGTCTGCCCCCCATCATTGGGTCGTTTGACCTTGGTCGTGGTCATTCACCTCGCCCCTGACCCCCTGACCTGGGGGTGGTCACACCGGCGCTGCCTGGCCACTCACCATATCCACGCCGACGCGCGCGAGCGCCGGCTCGTGCTCGTGCTCGCGGCTTGTAATCAGCGCCCGAATGCCCGCCCCCATCCGGCCAGCCTCTGCTCGCGCTCGTTCGGGACGGGTTGCCCGTACTGGCTCACGGCGGACCCCGCTCCGCAGCCGTTGCACGCATGGCATGCTCGACCCACCAAGATTCCCGCGACTGCGAGTATCAGGGTGGGTGGGCATGCGGGAGATGGATGCGGCATGCATGGGGGCAAGGGCGAGGGTGGGGTTGTGTAGGAGGCGTGCATTGGGGCGGCGTTGGCCTGGCAAGGCACGCACGGGTGCTGGAAGAGGCAAGGGGGTGGGCGACGCGGCGCCATGTCACACCCTCGCCTCACCGGCGGGCATGGCGTACCCACTAACTGTCCTACATGGAGAACACACCATGCCCGAGGGCGTGGATGTGACAGCGTGGACAGGTGGGGGTGGGTGAGAGTTGGTGAGGCGGCGGCATTGTGGCGGGACGGTGTGTGCTTGGGTGCACGGCGCCCACTTGCGGTGGAGGATGGTGAGGGCAGAGAGGGCGAGGGCGAACTGAGGCAACGTGCTGGGGTGCATCCAGAGGCAAGGGGCACCAAGGGCGCAGCGGGCTGTAGGGGGAGGGGCTATGGGTCAGAAGGGGCTGGGGTGAGGTGGTTGCTTGGGCATACCAGGCGGCTCTCCCGCGCTCCGGGTCTGCCCTTGTCTCTCCTTCCCCTTCCTCCTTTTGTTGATGCGCATGTGTGGGCAGTGTAGGCTCGAGAGGACGGGTGGGGGTGTCGACGACGGATGTGTGGTGGTGGTTGAATGTTAAATTCAATGAATCAACAAAGTGTTGAT
The DNA here is from genome assembly GCA_009935795.1 of Pholiota adiposa. Lineage (NCBI taxonomy): Eukaryota > Fungi > Basidiomycota > Agaricomycetes > Agaricales > Strophariaceae > Pholiota > Pholiota adiposa. The sequence continues at coordinate 538,019 of QEYC01000235.1, read as the reverse complement.
GGCACGTTTTGGCAAACGCCGAGAGGCTGTTGCTCACCGTCGACAATGATGATCTGAGTACTTGCACAAATATTTTGCAGTATAATACCTGTAGAATATATAATATATATGTAATGGTCTACTTTGACTTAATAAATATTAATTCCTTGAATTAATAACATGCACATTGGACCGTACGGTCGCAAAGTCACCACGCGCTGCCGCTGACGACGTCGAAAGTCTTCTTCCCACTTCAAACTCTAGAAACTAATTCATCTGCATTAAAGTGGTGGATATTCAGCTCATATTTACTAAGTAAAATGATTTTCTTAGTTGAGTGAACTCTCTGAATTATCAATCATGTCGCGAAGTCACCACGCGAAAGGGTAATTACATCCAATGCATATGTTCAGCTATATATAATGCAATACACTATTAGAGTATGCAGTGATAAATACTAGTAATGCACGGTGATGTATGAATTAAAAATATTTTATTTGCTGCATAAATAAATGCAAAAGGACTGGTATTCGTTGCATACCAAAGTGGGGCGTGCGACCTGCTTATTCAGACCCCCATCGACAGAGGTCTGAATAAGCAGTTCCCAGGATATAAAGCTTATGACCGTGGAAACCCATCAGTGATGGGGAACGTAAACGTCACATTTTGGCTGGGTTACAACAGGTAAGATAAGACTCAAGGCCCAGACCAATGAATTAAACCAATCAGAGGCGTGGAAAACCATCAGTGATGGGGAACGTAAACGTCACATTTCCTGATTTTTTGGCTGGTTTACAACGGGTAAAGGAACTCAGTTTTACTGCGTAAAAGCCTCGTAAAAGAAGGGAAAGAAGGGAAAGGAGGAAGAAAAGGCAAAGGAGATGATGCTGCGTGGGGGACGTTACTGCTGGCCCGGCTCTCCCCACATTACTACTGCCAGTGGTACAGCATCAGGAAGGATGAGGAATAGAAGTGTATGTTTTGTCTGAAGGAGAAAGCGAAGAAAATAAAGAGGAGAGATGATTTGGAAGAGTTATACTAGGTAAGGATTTAGAAGGTTTGAATGACGAAGAAAATGTGAGGCGCCGAACAGAACCCCAGATTCGGCCAGCCAGCTTAATGCAACCTGAATGCCATTCTGAGGCCAGACGCAACCGCAGGCGCGCATAGGGGGTGTTTGGGGAACGACGAGGGTCCGCTGATGGTATGATTTTGTCCAGCGCAGGGATGACTCCGTGATAATAGAATGATTTGTGGAGGGGCCATACCTCCGAGTCGCGAGTGAGGCCTTTAACGGTGTTTAATAAGACGGAGGTAATTTGCGCAGGTATTTTGAAGGTGTTGCTAATGGCCCTTGTTGACGCTAACATGTCATGTGTAGCACGTTGGCGGAAGGCGTCGAATCGCGGGCATTCAATGAAGATATGGTGAGGTGTTTCATGGACAGAACACCCGAAGCGGCACCAGGGTTGGGAGTCGTCGGATAAGCGAGTTGAGCGCGTGAGGGCGGTGTCGAGTTGGCCACATCGGAGGTAGAGTTGAACGGTTGCAGAAAAAGCAGAGAGGGCTTGAGTATAGGGGTACTGTGGAGGCGGGTCACAGTTGTATAAAGAGGATAGAAGAATTGAAGAGGATAAGGAAGGAATAAGGTGGGTTTGAGCTTGCGCAAGGGATGTATCTAGTGTTTGAAGGTCCGGTTACAAGACCGGAAAAAGACCGGAAAAAGACCGGACCTGAACCGGGGTGGACCGTAAATTATGTGGACCGATCAAGACCGTAACCGCGGTCCGGTCTACGGTCCATCGTCATTTCAAAATATCCAAGACCGGGCAAAGACCGGTTGGGACTGGTCAAGACCGGTCTTTTCACCACTCAATGTAAGTAATTTAATTGCTATCTAAACAATAATTTTAATTAACTTCATACTGCAATATTCGTTGTAAATGCATTTGACTTGGATTCGGCGACGGTACAATCCGTGGGAATCTGAGTTTGAATTCTCGTTGAACGTTGAACTTTCACGTTCAACGGCAAGTTCAACTCTCTACGCGCCCCTCCCACTGTACAACCACTCTTTGCCATTTCCCTCCCCACCTTCCTTCCACACCTCGCCCTCGCCTACGTGTCCCTGTGGCATGCCCGTCTCCTGCGGCGCGCTGCGTCGCTGCCACGTCACCACGGCGACGACGACGTTGCTCCTGTCGTCCGTCTTCCCACGTCTGCGCCTGCTTATCAGACGTATTTACTCGCCCGCCCCTTTCGACAATGCAAGACAGCCTAACCGCCTAACTCGCAGACGATGGATTCAGGGGAGTTCGACAGAGAGGGCAGACCCAGGGAATGGGAGAGCCACCAGGTGCGTCACCCGCACCACCGCATGTACCCTCGCTCACACCAAGTTCCAACCCCTTCCGCAGCGCCCACCCCACAGCATCCATCCGCCCGACCGCCGCCTTCTGGGCCCCTCCATCATCCATCTTCTCTGCCATCCCTCCTCTCCGCCCTCTGTCAACGGCCCCTCTGTCCACACCCCGCCCTCGGCCTGCACGTCCCCGGCCTGCACGTCTCTGCTGCGCACTCACCACCTGCCGCATGTCGTTGCCACGTCACGACGATGCATGGGTTGCCCCCCTCTGGGGTGATTGGCGCTGGGTGGGTCTTTCGTGTCGCCACGTCACGCCAGTTCCGCAACCCCGCCGCCCCGTTTACTGCGCCCTTTCACGCGACTACATGAGAACACGGCGACACCTCAACTCGGCGACACGGGGAGGCATTAACATGACAGCACAGCAAGGCCTCCCGCCTTGTCCTCGCGGTTCTGACGTGAAGATGCAACGACACGACAACGCGAGGAGAGGAGGACGTGACGCGACGAGACGACATGACACGACGTGTTGCGGATGTGAGGATGCGGCTAGATGAGGATACGAGGTGACCAGGACGTGGCGAGACGACGAGACGAGATGAGACGCAAAGGTGCCTCTCTTCGCGTCTGTCAGTCTGTTGCGTTGTCTGCTGCATCAACCCATCTGCTTGTCTTCCTCATCATTGTCTTGTGTTGTCTCGTGTACGTTGTCTGCGTCCGCGTAGACGTTACTGTCTACATGCTTGTCGGATCTCTACGCACCCATGGCTGCACCACACCGTCTATGCGCACAAAGGAACTGCAATACTTGCAGTTCCTGCGGCGTGGAGACGCTACGGTGTCCGATATGCCCTTCAACCTACCCATATAACTCACCCGAGTCAAAGGAAGACCGGTCCTGGACCAGTCACCCCCAGTTGCAACCGAAGTCAACCAAAAACCGGTTCAGACTGGTCTTGGCCGGTTAACAGACCGCGAAAAGACCGGTCCTCAGCCTTGGACCGGTCTTTGGTCGGTCTTGTCGCGGTCCGTTAACCGATAAGACCGGTCTCGGTCTCGGTCCAAGGCCTCTGAGGGCAAAAGACCGGACCGGACCGGACCTTCAAACACTAGATGTATCAACAAAAGAAGAAAGATTCTGTTCAATGAAACCAAGTTTGGGATCGAAAGGAGTGAAATCATCCATGAAGAAAGTAGGCGTTGGTGCGGATGGGAGGATGGACTTGCGGGAAGTTGGATGAGAGGCAAGGTCGTCGGCAATGTTATTGAGGTATGCAGGGAAGGTTGTCGAGGATGTATGGGCGTGAACATGTTGGATGTATGGGAAAGAAAGCTGTGTATCTGAATTTTTGGGAATGATGTTGATAGGGAGGCCCATTCGTTCGGCAGCAGCGCAAGTATGGGAGATCCAGCGGTAAAGGGACCATGCAGGGTTTGATGCCAGTTGATGTGGAAAGGGAGGCTTTCCGTTGATAAGTTGGACAGAGTTGAGGTGGTCGGAGTACAGAGAGGGTGTCGATGTTAATGGGCGGAGAAGAGAGCGCAGCATCATCAAAGATGCAACCAGGATGCCGTATGCTTCACCATGCTGGATGGTGGTAAGCCACTTGCAGTCGTTTAGGGATGCGATAAGGGCAGTGTTGTTTCCAACGACTGCGAACGTGACGTGCGGGGAAGGTAGGTTCCCAGTGGTGGTCATTGACGCATCCGATCCGAAAACATTAGGGGGCGCATTGTTGGGATAGGCAGGGCATAAGGTCGGTAAGCTGAGTAGAGTGGTTTCGGCAATCCCGGGCCATTCTCTCTGGGCTGCGCAAGGCGACCAAACAAAGCCAAATCTTTTTTCGAAATTCGGCCTTCCCAATTGGTAGGCTTCGTATCTCCATCATTATGCACTTTGGCCGTCTACAATAGCCAATACTGAACCGAAATGTATGGTGGCAACGGCCAAAATGAGCGTTATGCGTTACGCTTGGTGGGATTTAGCAACCGATATTGGGTTATGCGTTACAAACACTGAAATAGGCAACGAGCTCACTTTTTGGAGGAAAACTGTGCTTGAAGCAAGCTTGAAGTGTGAAATTCTAACCCGCAAATTTAATTTGGCATGTTGAGGCTGAGCGAACACAGTGGTAGCAAAGTACTTGATGTAGGCTTTGGGTCACATAAAATGTTAAATCATTAATGAAACGGGATGAGAATCTATCTTTCCTTCACCTCAACCCATCAGATTGACGAAAGCACATACAATTTTACCTCTGATTTGGAGAAAACTTTGAACTCTCAGTTCTTTGCACCTGCGGTAAGAAAAAATTGAAAATTCCCTTTTTTGGGCTCAGTTTTGCAGTACTAGCAACCAAGGTTGCATTATGTGTTACATTCAGGGAATTAGACAACCAAAAACTTGAGCGTTATGCGTTATGGTTGCCACCATACATTTCGGTTCAGTATCATTTATTCTCCCTCTTAACTCTACATTTGTGCAAGAAAAATTGTGGTTTTTGATGCCGTTTTCGCGTCCTTAGATGCTTGCTTACGGTGCACGTGTTTTATCGCATCACGAGTCACTCACGATGCGACTGCTCTTGGTTTTAGCTCTTACCCTCGCTCCTCATGCCTTTACCTAGAGCTCTTTCATTTGGTAGCCGCACTCGAACCAGTGAAATATATGTTGTTTGTGTCTCTGTTATTCCTCCGACAGCTCAACGCTGGGATCTGGATCGCGAAATGTATTGGGCGTGTTAAAGAGGCTGAAACTGCGGCTGACAGCTGTTCATTGCGCTCGTGTCTTAGCCCGTGCAGAAGAAGAGAGCATTACATCAACAAGGTCTGACTATCTAAATTCCCCCTCACATTCAGTGTACATGCACTTTCTGCAAGTCTGATTATATCGTGCCCTTGTCTGGTGATCTACCCTCTGCAACCCGCTACCATCCTTGTCGGAAATTGGAACGCTGCACAGCCTGTACCAAGATTAAGAAAAAGAAACACTTTCGTAGAGGAAATGATTCAGACGTACTCTTCAAAACTTGCAAAACTTGCCGTGAAACATCAGCAAACCCAGGTGACGCTACCACAAAAGCCTAGTAAGCGCTACGTAGCGAACTAGCAAACTAGCAAAGGGTTCTATGTTTGCAACACGCTGTAGATTCCCATGCAGCTACCTAGAAACAAGCCGGATCCGACTAGTACAGTCTAGCACTATGTAGCATTGCCCCTTAGCTAGTTAGCATGCTGTAGAGTACAAGGCGGCCTATGTAGCTCTGTCAAAACCTTCATGCCGCCCGTTTGGTTTCCTTATTTGGAACCAATTGAATTTTACATTTATTGCTTGTGTATGGGGTTCAGAAGGGATGGTATTCACAATGCACTAACTATGTACATGATTGTCTACTTGAGTAGTATCTAAACAATATCTGGGCTCCGGGGATGGAAGGGGTCACTCACATTCCTGATATCTGTTGCTGAATGGTCAGCATCCTTCCGCGAATGGCCTCCTGCAATGCTGGCAAAGCGTGGCATTGAAATGGATGTTTAGGTCGTCAGGTTCAACACAAATGTGTAGACCGCTTTTGATTTTCTGCAAGTGGCGCTCGAGTGGTGGTTGGAGTGGTGCGCTGTGGAACAAATAAACCAGTTGGGGTAAATCAATGTTGGTCCGCTTGTCGCCGTGGAGCTCCTTCCCTTCCTGCAGCCATAGAGGGAAAACCTTTGGCCTTTTGGGCTTAGAAGTTAGGATTCAAGGTGCATAGAAAGCGATATGCGTCATGCCGTCTCCACCTTCCAAAAAAACCAATGTTTGTACCCTTCACTGCCACTTGTTCGAAATTTCAAAACGGTCTACACATTTGCAGATTGCTGTAATCAACGAGGACATTGGCCCCGCTGGGAGAGACTGAGACTGAAGACTGAAGACTGGAAATTGCCGATGCCTCGTTGATGGCCTCTCGGCACTCCCTTAACTCGCACAACCCACGCACTGTTGCGTGTATTCTATCACCTGTGGGTGTGGGGACATATAATGTCACTGGTGAGCGTTTGAACTGAAGAAAATTATGGGCATGTCGAGGACGATCCCAGACCGAAATGCGTCAAAAAAAAAATACTGTCAATAATTTTGAACTATTTGAACCTTTTTATTGCCTTTTTATTGCCGCTGCTCCACTAGATATCCCCTTGAGATTAAAAATCAGAAATAGCAAGCAAAAGCAATGTACATACCCAATCTCTAGAGTATAATTGAATCATAGGTATGGAAGACAAGAATAAATCACAGATACCCTACTAATGTATCCAGAACATATCTACTCTTTGGTGTGCATCGAGCGCACAACTAGGCCGCTACCAGTAAGTATTGCAGGCAAGCTTGGGTTTAGGCTAAATTTTTCTCATTACAAGTAGTCAATGTAGTTGAACCTAGGGCGCTGTTGACGCCGACCTGCGCAGGAGTGTCCTGCGCTAGCAGCGTAAAGTACCGTACGGGTTAACGCTCTTGAGGACTTGCGGGCCGATGAATGGGATTTTTATGGCTCCATTTGGCAATAACCGCGGATCAGCCGATATTTGCTTGCATCGGAGGCCTTCGGCGATGCTCAATGCCGAGTCTCCGAGTCTCCAGTCTCGGGTCTCCCCCAGCGGGGCCGACCTTTTGTAATCAACGGTACTATAGGGTACTATGCGCCAATGGCGGCTCCGGGCCGGAACCCGACGTCTGACTAATCAAACAATGGCCTTGTTGACGCGTTTGAACTGCTGGGGCAGACCACACATATCATGCATCATCCCAGTCCCTAACGCTGATACTAGTTAAGAACAAATTGGCAAGAATCGTCAAACGTAATGGCCAAGCATTCTCAAGAGACCGACAGTCTAGTTCGAAGACTTGCAGGACCATCCTCTGGCAAAGCTGGGTTCGTCTACGCATGTGCTAACTGTGCTACATTACCGAGTTTCTGAGGTTGAACCCGGCTGTTCAAAAAGGCTTGCGAAGGATCAGACAGAAATTAATCGCATTATTTCGGATGCTTCTAAAGGCTCAAAGTTCTATGAAGTGCGGTGTCTCAACAACTGAACCTAGCTTCAGTAATTTAATTGTTTTTCAACAGAACGAAAAGAAGAAGGACAAAGAGTTGACAGCACGGATAGAGAAAATTCTGAAGCAAAGAGATGAAGTCCTCAATGGCATCGACGCTGGTCAGTCTAATTCTAGATCCTCCCCTCTAGTTCCTGAAGCTCATTATTTTCAAAGCTAAAGTTGAAGCCACAGCTGATCACTTGGTACGGCGAACGCAACAGACAGGATAATTCACGGTCATTCATGCCCGGAATGTTGTATAGGTAGAACAAATCGAAGTAAAGAGGGATCTAACCCAAATTATTGTTCACGTAGATATGGATGCATTCTTTGCGGTGAGTGACTCGGCCCGATTCCTTTTAAGTTTATCTGACAATCGAAGTAATAGAATGTCGAATTGCTAGATAATCCCAGTCTAGACGGAAAAGCTTTTGCCGTGGTTCGAGGTTCTTTTTGTTCGCGCTCCAGGGGCTAATATGTGTCACATAGGTAGGGAAAGGTATTCTAACGACTGCTTCATATGAAGCGCGAAAATTTGGAGTTCGTTCCGGGATGGCAGGTGTGTTTGTAGGAAATGATTCATTTACACTTCATTGACCGATACATATCAAGGTTTTATCGCGAAGAAATTATGTCCTCACTTAATCTTTGTCCCAAATCGACATTGGCGATACTCTGAAATGTCAGATCAGATTATGGATATTTTCCATAGATATGATCCAGATATGTGCCCTGCTGGCTGCGATGAAGGCTACCTTAAGTGCGTTTTCGTCAATGGCCTCATAATATTCACGTCTAACGAGGATGCCAGCATTACACCTTATTGTGAGGAACACTCTATGACAGCGGAGGAATGCGTCAAGGAAATGCGTGAGGCAGTGTTTCGCGAGACGAAATTGACAGTCAGTGCTGGCATCGCACCTAATAAGGTCAACTATTCTTTTAATTATTATCTTAGGCCTCTGCTAACAGATATCGAGCAGATGCTCGCAAAAGTCCGTTCAATATTCTCAACATTCTTCTCCATACTCCTTAACTAATCATAAATCATCTCACTCCCTCAGATTTGTTCCGACAAGGTTCATTTGTTCGATACTAATACTGTATTTACAACTTACCGGTTTCTCGATATAGAACAAGCCGAATGGTCAATTCCAGCTTGATTTCAATGCAGAATCCATCAAAGACTTTATGCGGGACCTCTCCATTCGCAAAGTGCCTGGAATAGGTCGTGTAAATGAAAGGCTGTTGGAAGCAATTGGTATCAAGGCGAGTGTGCTGTTCAACGACAAATACCAAATATAAACTCCCTTTTCGCGTAGACTTGTGGCGATATCTACACCCAGAGAGCTATCGTCTCGCTTATGGACAAACAATTCGGAACCATGTTCCTATTCAGAACGTATTTGGGCATTGCGTCCAATATTGTGGAAGCACACCAACGAGAAGAGCGCAAAAGCATTGGTGCAGAACGGTAGATTTTTCCTGCTGATATATCTGGTTTGTTGGTTGTATTGAAGTTAATTGATTGCAGCACATTTTCGACACTACACAAACTCGACGACATTCTAGCCAAACTTGATGAGGTTGCAGCAGAGCTCGAAAAAGATATGGAAGATACTGGTTGGATGGGACGAACTGTGACGTTGAAATACAAGCTAGACACGTATCAAGGTGCGCTCCCTCCTCTTGTTGACGTCTTTCAAAATTTACGTTAATCATCAATTCAGTTTTCACTCGTGCTAAATCAATAAATCAATGGATTTCAAAGAAAGAAGACCTGTTCAATGTAAATTGAACCCCCCCCCCCCCCCAATACTTTGGTTGTAATTGCCCTTGACACCCTGTTTTAGATTGGAAAGGAGCTCCTACTTGTTGAATTCCCCGTCAGGCTTCGATTAATCGGTTTGAGGGTCACGAAATTGAAGGATCTCAGAGATACCGGCAATTCTGGAATCAAACGCGTAAGAGCAAATCTCAGTACGAGATGAAATGACCTAATCATGTTATGCCTTAAGTTCTTTGAATCTGCAAATGACTCTCCGAGAAAACGTCAAAAAATGGAATTAGACGAAGAGGTTCACGATACTATGGAAGACAATATGCCTGGTTTCCACGAGCAGGATGAAACGGATTACATGCTAAAGAATGGCGACAACGACAATGATGATGATGTCCTGGATATAACCAACCCCCACGATTTTGAAATCATTTCGAATCGAAGTCGACCTCCTCACTCCACTGGGCATCCTGTTGCTTCATCAAGTAAACTCGAGACACCTGTTAAGCGCAGACGAAATAGCGATGTTGTCCATTCACGCGCAGATGTCCATAAGTCTGTCGAGACACACGAATGCCCTATTTGCGGAAAGACATTGGAGACTGACAATGAAGGTCTCAATGCCCACATTGATTTTTGCCTCAGTCGTGGAGCCATCCTTGAAGCTCAGGTGGAAGCGAGCAAATCGTCGAGCATGCCGCCGAAGAAGTTTACCGGATGGCCTAAACCGGAGTCCATCAAGAAAGTGGAAACACGACAATCTGCAATGTCTAAAGGAAAACGAGGGTCAAAACGAGGGAAATGACTTTACGATATTGTCCTGACTTCATTGTATAACATCTGGGATTGTAATTATAGTGGTTACTGGATAACGAGGATGATTTACTTTCCTCTGTGCAGATTGAACGATTGCTGGACACCCTTTCCGGCCTTGATATCCTCCAAGCACTTAGCATCTATCTCTCTTCCCTTGGTAGCTAATTCGACTACCTGCGCTTCTAAATTACGAGGAACACAGACGACTCCATCTTCATCTGCAATCACCCAATCGTCTGGCTGAATGGTAACAGATGGAAAAGTATCCACTCCTAAACCTTGAGGTGATATGGTAATTGGTACATTCACAGCCGAAGGCCTTGTGAATGGAGATTGACCGACAGTCGAGTGTCCGCGAGCGAATACTGGGAAACCGAGAGCGCGATGTTCGCCAAGGTCTCTGCAGCGACCAGAAATAATCACGCCAGTCGCACCCCGAGCCTGTGCCCCAGCTGTCATGAGGCCTCCCCAGACGGCATTTCTAGATTCTAGCTTCCATTGAATGGGTAGGAACAAAAGTTATGAGCGGATATAGAACGGGCAAATGAGGAAGAGCATCGAACCAGGGGGTGCATCGATGACTACGACAGAGTCTGCAGGTGTGGTATCGACAAAGTGAGCTGATAGCTTGGGGGACGTGGTATCCGTCCCGAGAACCATTTTAACGGTATAAGCAGGGCTGCATATCCTGAGCTCCGAGTTGGAGGTTGCAGGGGAGACCATATTGATGTCAGGAATGTATCCTCCCTGGGGGGCTTTGAGCTTGATCAAGGCATCTGAAATTTCGCAGGTAGAGAAGGTGGAGAGGAGGGAAGAACTGGACATTTGGCGAAGCAGAGGTCTGAGCTTGGTGAGGGTACGATTCATGGTTAAGCAGTCAGAGGAAACGATAAGATTAGATTAGGTGGGACACGTGGGGCTGCAGATGAACATCTTCATTCTGTGCCTGGCACTCCGTATTTGATGTAGCGGCCGACGACGTCCCAGTCGTCGTCCAGCCCCAACAAGACGATGAACCCCCGCTCACCACCTGCCCGCCCTCATATTGGCATAAACCTCTCCCACTTCTCCACCACAGCTGAATGGGCCGAGGATGATGCATGGGACAGCACCTCAGATTCAGAGTCCCCTCGTCAGTCAACACTCAACGTCTCTTGGAGCCGTCCGTCTGCATCAACGTCGCCTTCAACGGCACCTAAAGCAGTACAGCGAAAATCGTCAAATGCTTCGTCTTCCTCTGCGCTTGCCTTTTCCTACACCCATCTCCAAGTGCCAGGCTCGTACCCTCCTAAACAGGAGCGAACATCCGTGGAAGCTCCCAAGAACGGCTGGACCATAGTGCGCACGTCACACAGCAGGCAAGGAAGTCAAAGCCAACTCGATGGCGGATTGGAGCGCAAGGATCCTGAATTTGAAGGAGACTCTGGGGACGTGGATGTGGAAGGAGATATGATCTTGGGCGATCTAGAGCCCGAAGCGCATGCGGCGAATACTAGCCCACCAGGAGTGTCCACCGCTTCCAACTATAAACCCAAGATTTCCCCCTCCTCTTTTCGTTCTGACATTGACGATATTGTTAGTGGTATGTATGCTAGTTCCTTTTGACTTTTTTCTCACTCATCATTTAGCTTTGCATATGCAGATCCTTTGAATGGTATACGAAATCGAAGTCGACAGAGAGAAATGTCTCCAGCTCCCATACAAAAAACCAACGAGCCCAATTCTAAGGCTGGGACGCATACACGAGGAAAATCTGAAAAGGTTATGCGCGAGAGGTCAATTCGGACAAATCGTAGACATAAGTTTGTCGAGTGTTTATCAAGCCAAGATGTCAATATCGGTACGTATGCGATGGTCAGTTATCCTCTGTGCAACTCTGACATCGTGTACAGGGGAACTACGAAAACTCGCTTGGGCTGGCATTCCAGGCGACCTTCGACCAATGGCTTGGCAACTTCTGCTTGTTGGTCTTCAATCTTTATGATGTGCTGAGCTAGAAATAAATCCTTCATTAGGGCTATCTCCCTCTACCTACCCCGCTCCGTTCAACGACGCTCACAAGAAAACGCGGTGAATATCAAAATATGGTTGACCTAGCGTTTGCCCGCGGAAAAGAAGGTCTCGACCAACAAATATGGCATCAGATAGAAATTGATGTCCCAAGAACAAGGCCTGGCGTCAAGTTGTGGATGCAAGAAACTACACAACGGGTAGGATTATTCCTTGCCTAAACATTTGCTGCTTGTCATCCAACCAGAATCTCACAGAGCTTGGAGCGCATACTCTATGTCTGGGCCATCCGACATCCCGCTAGTGGCTACGTTCAAGGCATCAACGACCTCGTAACTCCATTCTTTCAGGTCTTCTTGTCGGCTTACATCGGTAAGTCTGCCAAAAAAAAATTGTCGATCAGCCAACCAATTCATGTCCTTATAGACTCTGACCCTGAGGAATTCGATACTCGCCTACTTCCTCTGCATGCTTTGGCAGCTGTCGAGGCCGATTCTTTTTGGTGTCTGTCGCGCCTACTAGATGGCATTCAAGACAACTACATCTTCGCGCAGCCTGGCATTCAAAGAAGTGTTCGAAGAATGGCAGAGCTCGTGGCGCGCATAGACGGTGTGTATATCAATGAGATATGCATTCCTCTTGCTCATAACATTTCTAGCTCCTCTTTCGGCCCATCTAGAGTCGCAGAACGTCGAATTCATGCAGTTTGCATTCCGCTGGATGAACTGTCTACTGATGCGGGAAATCAGTGTGCAAAATACCATTCGGATGTGGGATACCTATCTCGTATGTCTCTTGCTTAATGGAATATATCCTCTACTAATTATTGATTTATTGTTGCTCAGGCGGAGGGCCCAGACGCCTTTTCGCAGTTTCATCTTTATGTCTGTTCAGCTTTTCTTGTGCGATGGAGTGAAAAGTTACGGAAAATGGATTTTCAGGTTCGTTCTATGTTTATCATTCCTTCATTAAATATACTGAGAATCATCCCCCACAGGGCATCATCATGTTCTTGCAGTCTTTGCCCACGCAAGACTGGGGTGATCATGAGATTGAGATGCTCCTCAGCGAAGCATTCGTGCTCAATTCAATATGGCACAATGCTCAAAGTCACTTTAATGGCAAATGAAACTTGTCCATGTAATATTTTAATGAGGTCTATCTAGTGTACAAAACACAAGCAACGGAAGGGCATCGGAATCCAAGAAAAGACATAAATACCGTCCGGCTCGAAATTGTGCGAACTAAGAAATCAAAGGATAGTTCCATTATGTCTCTTTCCCCTTGACGAAAGCTATTTCTCGGTCAAGCGCAACCTTTAGGTTTTTTGCATCATCTTCTTTTGCCAAGCGAATGCTGTAGGTTTGTGGGGCACCGTCATCATGTCCTATGAAGCTCAGAGCTGCCTTGTTCTGAGTTGGTTTCAAAGCTGAATAGATATTAAAATTCTAAAATGACTGCTGCTCAGTATTTTTACAATGAATGAAAAAAATAACACTTACGACAATGACTTTGCCATTAGTACTATTACGCAGGAGGAGCCTTCGAGAGCCGGTGTCCTTATCCTTCTTTATGCGCAACATACCTTGAAAAGACGATTAGACATAGCACAGAGTCCGAAGTCGAGGTAATCTCACCTGTTCCTAACTGGAGCCACTTTGCAACACCTTCTGCATCCTTTGAAAGCTTGAAAGCCTTAGCCTTGACTGTGTGTACTGTTTCTTCATTCTCTTCCCCCGCACCTTCTTCGTCGAGCGGGTTTGAAGAAAGCAGACCTGGCGTTGAGTTTTCTCCTTCTGCCGCAGGAGTGCCCCGCTCCGAATTATCTTCCGTGACAGTTTCTTCAGAAACTGTCACTGGCACCGTTTCAGTTTTTCCAAAGATACTGGGAGTCGATGAACTGCCAAACGAGAAGGGAAGCGAACCACTGGTCGATGTTTTGGGAGTCGGGAAGAAGTCGGACGATGTCGACTTTTCGGGAATGCTAAAAGGGTTTGGAGTGCCGGTTGTTTCGGATTTTTCAGTCAACTTCTCAGTAGGTTTACCGAAGGAAAAGGCGCTTGCAGTCTGGGACGACGACATGCCAAAGGGGTTCAAAGGAGTTGATGATGGCTGGCTGGGCGTAGTTCCAAAAGATCCGAATACTGACGCAGATGGAGTCGGACTCGACATAGAACTACCAAAAGTAAATGAAGCAGATGGCGTTACCGTTGATGGAACAGTAGAAGATGCCAACGATGGTGCCGACGTTGAAGATCCAAAGGAAAAACCAGGCGCCTTGCTTTCCGACGGGAAAGAAAAGGAACTTGAACTGGCTGAGGAACCAAAGGTAATGTTAGTAGGCTTGAACCCAGTGGAATTTGAGACAGTTGAGGGAGGCACGGTCAAATCGGAAGTAGATGTCTTGGAAGGAGTTGGCAGTTTGAAGCCACCAAATCCGGAAAACGAAGGCGGAGGAGCAGGCATCGTTGTAGGTTTAGTGGTTGAAGAAGAGGTTGATGGTGTTGGTGTTGATGGGACTTGTAACGGGAAACCATTGGTTTTTGGGGAGTCATTAAAGTCTACTTGAACCTTCGAACGGTAAGATTTATACTTCTCCAAAGCTTCTGTCAGGTCCACATATGGATCTCCTTCCACCGCTTTTGTGATGGCAGTCGCAAGGGATAGATTCAACCCACGAAGGTTTTTGTAATATTTTATAGAGCTAGACTCTTCTTCCACTATACCTGGGCTTGAAGGAGCCGGCGTGGCAGAAACTGGTGCAGGTGCAGGAGCTCCAAATGGACCGGGGCCCGAGCTGCTCAGCAATGACGCGAAAGCTTTGGAAGTGCTAGTGGCAGCTGGTGGCGCTGCTTGAGATGGTTTGAAAGAAAAGGGGGACGACGAAGAGGAGACAAAGGTGGTCTGTAACTTTGTGAATAGAATTTCAAGGTAGAAGAACAATACAACATACGTTTGTGGTGGAAGTCGAGGATGTGAAGGTAGTGGCTTCGGTTGACGTGGTCTTGGGGCCAAGTCCTGTAAAGGTTGACTAATTCTGAATTAGAACTGCGCTATCCAGGGAGTCCAATTGTACACACAGTATCTGAAGGAGCACCAGGACTCGAGAAAAGACTCGACCCAGCGGTCTGGAAATCCGAAAATTAGATAGACTCGACCATTATCATAAAGCACTGACAGAGGGCGTAGTCATAATTGTGTCAGATTGCACTGACGACTTATTTCGGGATGGCAATGGGCGGATTCTGTTCACAGGTTATTCAGTTAATATCCAAGACGCGGCATTTTGAACTGACACTCTTCGAGTTAACTCTGCATCCGATGCTTTTTTCATGCCTTGCTCTGGTGTACCCTTCACAACAGACGCGTCAAAAATCGGTGCCACTCGCAGAGGAGACCATCGCATACCTCATCATCACCACCGTCCTCTCGAGCCCCTTTCACTAATTGGATATTTGCTTGTCGCTTCATGCTGCGAGTTGAATGACGGGATATTGAGAGCGGAGGCGGTATGTGGTTTTTGGATTGGGTATGCACGGTGGTAAGTAGAAAGGTTGAGATTTGAACAATTGCAAGGCCCTTGAAGTTGGACAAGGTGTTTCGGCACAACATCCACAAACACACGCGCTTCGCTTCGCTCAACAACCAACCAACAACCTTCGAACTGGCACCGGGTTAACGTTTGGTTAACGTTTCAATTTTGAACCTTGCAATGAACATCATTTCAACTTCTACAAAAAAAAAAAAGAGTACGAATACATGCGAACACAAACGAATTTACAATACAGTACTTATAAACTGGAATAGGTAATTAAGATTGTGGTTCTTGAAACACCCCCCCCCCCCCGGGATAGACGATAGCTAATATGATAAAGCACAACCTGAAAAGAATAAACCAAAAGTTCAAATTCAAGTGCGGAGATGACCCTTGACGGGAAGGGCTAGTCTGATTGCATGGAAAGCAAAACGCAAACCATTGTGAAGAGCCCATATAATAGATACTAAGAAAATTTAATTTCCTCATTTCAAAATGAAAAGATGAAATACTCACGGAATAGGATGGGGAGCCAGAACCATAAAAGCATTCGGTCATCTGGATGAACAAAATCGAAAACAATTAGAAAATTCAATCAGTTACATATGCATAGAGCTGGCTTACGTTTCTTCTCGAGCTTCTGTGTCTGCTTAGCAGCAGGTTGATAGGCAAACAGTTCGATAACCTCATCAGGAACTGGTGTGCTGTTATATCCAACAGGACGGATCTCAGTAAGGTGTGGCCGAGTCAGAAGTTCTTGATTATCGACAGTTTCTGAAGGCCCTGCCGCTTTGCTTGACTCGCCTTCCGCAGCTCGAGGTGTATACACGGGCGGGGGTAGTTCCTCTGTTTGCTGACCAGCAGTAGTTGCAACAGCTAATGCGACCCACTTCTCCCAAGTGGCGCGCCATTCCTGCGCAGCACGTAAAGCTACAGCGCCCATATTGGGCGCAGCATCTTCACCCTCGCCCTGTTCGCCAGCTTTTCCATCATCAGTACCAGGTGCATGTTCACGAGCGAGGAATGCCGGCCAGCCTGGCATCATTGGAACAAACACAGGGAAGACCATTGGAATTTGAGGAAGGGCACCCCATGGAACAGCGGGTAGGTCTGGAAGATTTGGAAGGTGTGGCAAATTGGGTAGAGGGAGTTGCGGAATAATTCCTTGGGTCGCTGGAATTTGAGCCAGAGTACGCTGGATCATTTTTTCCATGAAAGAAACAACCCGCTTCGCATCAGCTGCGTCAGTCTCCTCAACTGCGTCCGGTCTGTCGATGCCTTTCTTATCCATGTCCGGCAATTTATCATCGAAAGCGGGAGAAGAGGTCGCAGGAGAAGAGGTAGGCACGCGAGAAACCTCTACAGATCGTCGATGTATTCCCTTCGAACAAATAGATCGGCGCGAAATGCGGCGCTTGATTATCTGGCGAACTTGAACATCATCATCTTCCTCTGCATCACCAAGTTCTGCATCTTCGTCGTCTGAACGAACATCGTCACTGTCGGTGTCATAAGTTGACGAAGATGAAGATAATTCGAAGAATCCAGGAGACGCAATTTCTTCTGGTGTCTTTCCACGAGCATTGACAATTTCAGGATCAGCGCCAGCCTCTAGGAGAGCGTCAGCACATTCCTGAGATTGTGCAAGAGCCGCGAAATGCAATGGTGTATAACCATTGCGATCGCGGGCGTCTAAATCCGCATCGTGCTGTATAAGGAAGCTGGTCAAGGATGAGAAGCCGAGGAACGCAGCCAAATGAAGCAATGTTTGCCCGCTTGGACTGGGGTGCGAAATAGCAGCCTCAGTCGGGATGGAGTGCGGAGCAGATATGCCCATAGGGGTATCCATGATGGTAAGGCAATCGATAACTCGGCTTTCGAAAGTGTCACTGACTCCTTGGACGAAAAACAGGGGTCGAATGTCACGCAATGAAGGGGACGAAGACAATTGCATCATCCCAGCGTTGCTACTGCTGTTCGAATCTGCTGTGTCATTCCCAGCATTCCCAACTATCCTCATGGCGACATTCTTTGCATCTTCAATTTTGCCGGTCATTTTCAATCCAACAACCTGCAAAGCGAGCTCCATACTGGAAACGTGTAAGTTAGAATAGAGAAATTGACGGGGAAACAATAACACTTACAGTGCCCTGTCAGATTCATCAGAATAAGTGAACAACGATGGCAAAGAATTTATCGGTTCATCGGTTTTTGGGAAACCATCGAACCAGACAGCAACAACACCTGGTGTCGCCCTTGGAGGCAGAATACAGACAAGGGTATTGTCACTCCATCGTTGCGTAGAACTTGCAGCCATGTCGCCAAATATACAGTTTAATTGTATAGTAGGATGGAAATTGGCACCCAAAACCGTGACCTCGATTCCGCCGTGCGTGGGGCCCATGTTAGGTATCAATCGATGAATAGTCGGTAATTGCATTTGCAACGCCTGCGACCCTTGAGTTGGATCAAAAAACATGAACGGCATTGAATGGGGCAATGCGGAAATCATCATGTCCGAGGTGTTCATGGACGGAGGTCCACCGGAAGGAGGATGTAGTTCTACACCAAGGATATCAGTAGGTAGTTCAAAAACCTCTGGCATATGCACATCAGAGGTATTGTCTAAGGGGGTCGCGATGGTCTCTGGTGATGATGTCTCCGAATCATTGGTCATAGGATGTAACGGCGGTGTATTTGACCCCATTGCGAGAATGTTTTGTAGAGAAGTAGAAGGAGTGGATGCCCTAGTTGCAGGAGGGAGTGGTGAATACGATGTCGAAGGAGATGGTGCGCTGGATACACTTTCCTCCCTTGACACACGAGTTGGCTTTGCTGAGGAATCATAAGGTTTAGATCGTTTTTTGGACTGAGGGGATAACACGTCTTTTTTGCGCTTAGAGGGCGCACGCGCATCAGGATTTGGCGAAGAAAATTCATTCAAAGTACCTCCAACTTGAGACCAGTCAGGTTGGTCCAAAGCTGAAAAGCTGCTGATCAATTCTGGAACTTTGTTTCCGTTGGAAGTTTTGTGATCGTCCGTGATCATTATAGGTCGCGAAATCCCAGAGCCCACTATACGCCCAGCATGGTCTGTCATGGCGAAATGTACATTGAAGCCAACCTTTTCTCTGTGATGACGGCAGTAGCAGGTGATACGGAGTGGAAGGACAACAGACCCTGTGGAGAAATCGAGAATTTCAGCACAATTGAATTGAATGATACTCGTCGTGTCTTCATGGTGCCTGCTTTTGTGGGGTTTGCCATTTGCATCCCCATCTGAATCGGATTCCGAACGAGCAGGCCGAACACGCGCCGCCAATTTCTTTGCCACACGTTTCGCCTATTTCTTATGTCAGGATGCATATAAATACATGAATGTTGATAGTACGTACTTCACGGGTTTGGCAGCTGGAACAACTCAAGACAGGGTTATGTGGAGGGGTAGCACAGGTCACTGTGGCCGCCAAATGAAGCATATCTTGAGCATTAGGGTCTATTTTTTTCATTAATAAATAAGCTGTAATCCCCACGGGTTTACGTATATGATTAAACGCACCAATTTTGCCCTGTTTTCTGGTACGCTTCTTCGTAGCGGTTCCGGATGGCAGTTTCAGCCACTTCCAAGAGCCTACTCGATCATATCTGTAGGGGTCCGAGGACGAGCTAGAGTCCGCCAAATCGACCGTCACCCGTACTTGAGTTTCTACCCGCGATTTGGTTCCGCCTTCTGGTATGCTTGGAAATATTATGGGGAGGCTATATTCCTCGTTAGTCCCATGATAAAATCCTGGAGTACGATCGTCCAACGTACTTGAAACATGATTCCTTTGGTGGATGAATTACCCTCTGGTTCACTGCGGATGGGTCTTGCTTGCGAGGCAAAGAGGCAGGAGGCGGAACTGGCTTAGTTAACGATGTTAGGCCTTGACGAGAGGGTACGAGTTCGTTGGCTCGAGAGTCAGGTGAAACGGGTTCCAAAGAGGTGGGAGATGGGATATTGTTTGAAGCGGGAGGGTATATGGGGGAAGAGGGATATGCAAGAACGGAACCGAATCCTGACGATGGAGAGCTAATGAACAGGTCAAAGGAAGCACGAAGATGGAGAGCGCGAGAACGTACTCATCATAGGCGTGCTGCTCAATCAGGTCATCCAGCCGCAGCATCTGCTCCTCCTCTGCTTTGTGTGGTGTGGTATAGACGGAAGGATCAGAGCCCCAAGGAGGAACGGTCATCTTGGTTGGATGCATCGAATGGTACCACAAGGACGAGAGGTCAAGTTCGCTCTGTATAACGACGCCTTCAAGAGAGTCAGAAGCCTCTGGGGTCAATGGCGACGGTGAACGGGATGTTGATGTTGTCGTCGACGCCGACATTGCACAGAGGCTGGAAGAATATGACCGTAACCGTACTAACGAGCTCGACGTAACGCTTTTCAGAATTCGTTTCGTCCGCATCCACGTGTTAGACATGCCATATATATCTAGTTTTATGTCACAATTCGTTCTTTTTGCCCCAATCATCTACCGCTCAGTGGGAATTGCGTACCACCGCGGTAAAGATAGTCTTTCAGGGTTTTGGAGGCTGTGGAAACCGCGGAATCGGTGTCTCGTCAAGGATATCAGCGGTACCCTGGTTCGGTCTTCATGCTCGCTTTATGGGCAGTTCTCTTGGTACCCCGCTTCTTTATTTGGGTAATCCGGTCACAATGAAAAGGACCAACATGGTACCACGAGTGTGTCTCAACCCTTGCTTCCACTTTCTTACCCGAGACAATGAGATGTGCAACGTGGTTCCTCCACGCAGAGAGTGGCTGCGTAGGTATTCAGCAGATACTTTGGTGGAGCTAATTTAACAAATCCTAACGCAGATATCAATTCTACTTTGGTTCTGCCTTCCGCTCCCCAAGAAAATCGGGCAGTGGGGCGTCGTTGCCCGATATCTGGGACTGCTCCGTAACGGAGTGAGTAAATACCATGTGTTCAACAGTAGTAGTACTGCTAGTCCGCAACTTGAACGCCGCGCGATAACTTCCCGCCGGGGCCGTCACCGTACGTTCATGCCAGTGAAGCACGTGACTACCTACTGTTCTGCGCGCTGCGGCTCAACCGAATGCTACATACAACCAGAAATTTAAATCCTGCAACAGTCAACTATCATCAAGGTTGGACGCATTCTGCGCTGGACTTGACCAATGCCACTATGTCCTCCCTCCATTACTTTTCGCAGAAACGCTTTTAGGACCTCGCAAAGCTTTGTCAAAAGGGTTTCTTCTCGTGCTCCGAATCATGGTGTCAAGTCCGCTGTATGTCTGGTTAAAGGATACGCGAATGCAGCAACCGCACACAGCAAAACTACGCAAGGTGCCAAAAGTTTACACACTGTGAAGTCGGAGGCCTTGACTCTACTGCACAAAACTACACAATTAGTGCCTCGCGTTCTGGAATCCAACCCACTCTCCGGTTTTCCACGAATTGACGCAACTAAGGAAATTTGGGAAACTATTCTGTCGGAAGCTCATGAAGATATATCCGCAATAAGTGAAAGACCTGCGAAAATAGTCGGTGAGCATTGCGGACTCGTTTCCTGTCTGGGCACCGACTAACTTAAATTGAAGTGTGTGGATGGGACGAGTGGTCAGGATCAGAGGAGCTCATCACTGCTCTCCTTGCAGAACCTCTCTCGTCCGGATTGCAAACTGAGCTTCTTGAAGACAGATGGGCAGGCCTGAGCGACAGAGTAACCATTCAGTACGTTCTCCGATCGTGTTCTCAAAAATGGCCTTCATCAAGAATTTAACTAGAAACGAAAACGGTCCAGATCCAGGGCCTTCGTCGTTCCACATTCCATCAAATTATCTCAACCAATTCCCCGTTCCTGTAGAAATTGCAGAATTCCGCCCGCCGGATGCGATTTTTGCTTGTAAGAATCATCCTCAAATCCAGACCATGATAAATACCGCTGCATTGAAAGCAGATATCCTTATTCTTGTCTGTAACCCCCTCACGTCGTCGATTGCGAAGCTGTTCAACGCCGAAATACCCTTAAATACCGTCGTCGTATTGACGTCGCGCTTTAGGCCAAATGATTTACAGCGTATAATCGGTCAAACGCATGTTGAATCACCCTTTGAAACACCAGAAGTGGTTTCTGTAGATCCCAGACTTGCACTTGAAGGCATTCGCGCTCTGCAGGCTGAGCCTTACTCTATTTCTGCGATTCAAAAATACCAGCGCAACGTTGTAGACTCTCGGCTGTCCGATATAACCAAGGCGTTGCAAACAAAACTTGCGGTGCAACCACATTTACCCTCTGTAAGGACGAATCTGGCATTGAACCACATTTCAGATGCATTGTATTATTCACAGCGATGCATTAAACAAGGCCGGAAGGAAGCGAAGACGGCAGGTTACAACATAATGAATCTCCGCGACAGAGTCCACGAAGCCCTGGCTCGGGCACCAGATGTCTTTGTACAACATGATCCCAATACCGACAAAATCGTGTTGAACGAGGTAGACGAAGCCCTGAAACAAGCCGAAAACGAGATGCGACAGGTTATGGATTCGCTGACGTGGTGGAGAATGATCTCGAGAGTGGACGAAATCAGTGGAATAGTGGGCACGGCTGTGAAACAATCATGGTGCCTTGGGCTCGAGAAAAAGGTCCGTATGATCATTGTGAATTACGCGAGGTTATAAAATGCTCATGTTCGGTGTAGTTGATAATGCAAACAGGAAAGTTGATTGCATTACAAGAAAGCCTGTCGCAGTCTGCTTTCACTCTTATAGCTACACACCTCACTATTTCAACAGCCGTTCTCCAAAATAATTTGCTGCAGCTGAAAGCATCTCCACATTACCATCTTACGCCCGATAGCCTCACAAGACCATTGTATTCGCGCCGAAATCAAATCATCGAATACCCAACAGCTCGACTTCATGTCACAGGACAACGAGCTGTACTCGGGATGACCGGCGGAATCCTATCTGGCGTAGGAGTGGGCTGGGCGGGCTGGCTGGGCTGGCTTTTAGGCAGTGGTGAAGGTTTGCTTGGATTCATTGGCATGGATGCAGGCACCGCGATGGGAGTTGGCATGTTGGGCGCTGTGGCCAGCGTCAGATGGGCCGTCGGAAGATGGGAGAAGTCCAAGAAACGGTGGTGGCAAGATTGGGCCAGAGCAGCAGAAGGTCTTGACCGCGACCTTAAGGTCAGGGGTGCAGGCCTTTATTTTTTGGTGTCAAAACTGACTTTTTTGCGAAGGATACTCTTTCCAAAACCATGCAGGATCAAGTGGTCATCGTAGCCGAGGCGGCGTGCAGCGAGATGACGAAACTGGAACAGGCCCGCACGCAAGAACTTCACAGACTTGATACTGAAATTGTTCATTTGCGTGCATCGGTGCATGACGTTACTCATAGAGTAGACAAATCATGAACACTTGGTCTCTCGTCACGGTCAAAGTCCATTCGGATGCTGAGGCAAATGAAGTGGAAATTTCAAACCGTCTAATTCTGATCGTCGCCTAAGAATGATCAGAAACGACAATGCGGGGGGCTTCATTTGGTGGTGCTTTTACACTTGGGCCGACATCGCGCTCATTTTCTTCATCACTGTCTCCAATCTCGAATAACTCCTCTCGTTCATCCCATACATTAGCTAGACTTCGGTCTTTGCCAGCCGCTTTTGTTGACTGCGTATGGTGAATCGGAAGTAATTGCGCAGCGTCAATGTCATCCTCGTCCTCATCTTCTAGCTCAGAAATAGAGGCTGAGAGAGGCCGGTAAAGTCTTGCAATCTGAAATGAATGTTAAAGAAAATTTCATCATTTAATACATTGGGAATACCTCTCTTCGATGACGATAATACCGATCGACGTGGTAAGAAAAATATAATCCAAGACTGGATCCACACAGGTTTGCCTATTGCACATATGTATCATTAGTGATGAAAACATTTAATTGAATGGACACATACCAGGACATCGCTCCATTGGAAAGTCTTATACTATTATTTTTGTCAGCGCGTAAACATATTTCAGGGTATGATGTACTCAACAGGAAGAGTAGCCTGCACGATTTCGCTCAGAAACCCTCCACAAAATAAGCACGTAAATGCTGTGAACATTAGGGTAGAATGTCTCCAAAACCATATTCTTCGTGCATTCCTAGATCGTGGAAGTTCAAATTTAAAGCTTGCAATGGGTGATTTGATTTTGGAACGCACTCGTCTACGTCTATGATGAAGTAGAAAACGGCTGTTGCAATGCAAAAGCAAAGAAAGTGCAACAGCTTGTCGTTTATAGGTAGTGCTCGTGAAAGATTGGTAAATCCAAGGAATGCGAGAATGACCATGATAATACATGTGAATACGAGAAACCACTATAACGTTCAGAATAAGAACACTTTCGTAGCAAGCGAAGATAGCCCGGCTCACTGGTCGGAATCTTAGAGGCAAATCATACTTTGGTATTCGAACTCGGTGTGATTTCATGACATTTTTTCCGAGTTTTGAGAGGTATTTTCGAGTGCCCTTGAGTGTAGACGAGAGAGCCATTCTTGAGAGGGAAAACTTGAAGAAGGTCGTGCCGCTCAAGAGTCGATGACGATGGACAATTGACAGGCCTGATATTTGGCAATGCCAAACAAAAGCACCGCATTCAGGACCGCTCCTTGAGAGCCTCGGACCCTGCAACCTACCTGCAACACATTATGAGCCATTCAACCACCAAAACCTCAACCTACATCATCACTAAGTACTCGAGGGCATATCCTGTCAAGAGAAATCTTGCAAGATCTCAGCTTTCTTCGGAATCCTGTTCAGAGATAGTCCAAGAATGGCAGCATTTTACCAACCCTACTATGCGGCTACTTCTCGATTTGAAGATAGCTAGTAACAAAGAACTCGAATCTGTCAGGCTCCGCATTATCTGGAGCATAAATCCCACTGTAGATGCAGAAGTCAGCCAACAAGATGTCGTCTTTGCAAGTCTCTCTCTCGTCTGAAGTTCTTGGTCGTCGTCTAATATCCTATGCTAATCGTAAGCTCCCTCGGTAGGAGGATATGGATCTCTTGTCATTCTCGTCTATCATGGCTCCTATTGCTCGAAAGCATCAAACTGAGAGTCTGCCCTTGAAAGCCGTATACCGCGACACAGTCGTCGGCATCAGATATCTTCATGGTCGTGAGGACGGGATCACACCAGTATGCTACTTGGTAGTCCAGCTATGAATATCTATCAACTCATTGGTTATCGTGAACTAGGTTTATCGACGATTTCAGATTTCTTTCTTATCTGCCTCAGACGCATCAGAATTTGTTGCTCTTATCAAACCCGTTTGCCCTTGTAGGCTGAACCCAACCTCGGCACCATCTTTCGCGGCCCCTCAAGCTCAAATTATTAATGCTCCACTGCCTAGAGCTCAGACAAAACTTGTATCAAGCAATTCCCTACTTCCAAACCGTGGCTCGCCGTTTGTGTTTCCGTTGACTGCTAATGAATCTTCAGCTATCGCGCATCAAAATTTTGTTCAACCTACCTTTCAGTCTTCAATTGAACGACCAACATTGCCAAGATCGGTCACCCTTTCCTCTTCTCCGCTTAGACAAGATCAATACTCGGATGGAGTTTATACCTCGACAAATTCCAATGGGCCTCATTCGCATCAAGTTCCGCTTATACCCTCGTTAACTCAAAACCCAACTGGCCGCCTAAATGACGTCCCCAGAGAACCTACTGACGTTACCAACATGCAAGAAAATTCCTCATCGATTTCTGACATAAACGCTACCCTTAACCAGCGCATGAATCTTCCAAGCTCTTCGCTTCCATCCATCCCCAGTTCAGAAACTTCAATTCAAAACACGGTCCAGGTTCCAGCCTCTACGAATAACTCAACAGCTTCGCTTGATAAGCAAGACGCTAGTTGCCCTATTTTTGCATCATTCGTGGAAGCTGCTTCAATCTATAATTTATCAGACACTGCGCTTGAACAGGTCATTGCAGAGATTATCAATGAAGACGGATTTATTCAATTGGTACGTTTTGCTATGCACGATCCCTGTTTCCACTCATCTCAACCTGCGTAGGTCGAGAAGATATCCGAGATGACCATAATCAGGAGAGTGGCCAATGTTTGAATTATTCCTACTAGTAAAACAAAGATGTCAAGACAAGAATTCATTAAATAAATCTGTGCAAAACTAATACATTCATTACGATACATTATATATGAATTCACCATATCAGAGCTTACGGCTAAGATTTGATTCCGTCGAGCTTCAGGATATCTTCTTCAGTCCATCCATATTTGTCCCTCAATCTCTTGGAAATTGAATGGAGAACGAAAGGTGTGAGGGTGGGGTCAGGATGCGCTGTGAAGGGAAATGAGGACGTTTTGACCATTGAAATTAAACTTTTACTTACGTTTGTGAATTGTGATAGGCTGGGTTTTGATTGTCATGTTAATAAAGGGAAGTGAATTTTAGCTGTCCAGGATGCACTCACCGGGTCATTCTTATTGGGTGGGTCAAATCGAACACTAGACCCCGCTGTACTTGGATCGTATTCGAAACCCATTTCTCGCATAACCTTGTGTGGTGAGGATTAGAACCACAATGAAAGTGACAATGACGAAGCAGGCATACTTTTAAGAAATGTTCCCACTTCAAACCACCGGAGCGAACTTCCTTGTCTCCGGGTTTAAGCAATTGGTGCATAATACCAGTGGTTTTCTTGCCCAATTTGGAGAACCAGCTCTGTTTGGCTTGTTGCATCTCCTTGTCCTTGTCCTTTCCTTTAACAGCATCAGAGACCTTGGAGAAAAGGCTCTTCTTCTCATCTATTTGTGAGAATAACGATGCATGATCTGGTCTCGATTTGACTTTCTTTTCAATTTTGTCCAATTGTTGTTCCTGTAGATAAGAGCGCGCAGATTGTGCAGTCGTCTCTCCAAGGGATAGCGAGGTCATTGATGACAAAAACGACGGCGCAGGAGTCGTCGCAGATGGCTGCGGGCTCTTGCCAGCTGAGACGGATGATGCCTGCGTGGTCGTGGTGGCACTGGAAGCTGATCCTAAAGACTGACTAGAGGTAACATTCGAAAGTGGAGGCATGTCAGCAAAAGAATCTGCCTTTTTCTTCTTTTTCTTCGGCTTCTTCTTTTTCTTCTTGGGGCTCGACGTAGGCATGTCCTCGTCCTCAACTTCTTCCACAGTTGCTCTGTGACTGACTGGAGGAACGGCTATTGGAAGAATGTCGAGAAATTACCATTTATGAATAATAATATAAACTTACGCGCAGTTGCTTTTGATGGCGTCGTAGGAGCAGACGTTGGTGCAGGCGTTGGTTTGGGGGGCATTTTAGTAGGTACCGCCTTAGGTACTCCAGTAGGCGTTGCCCTGAAGGCAGCACGAGCAGCGGTTGATCGTGGCTCTGTTCTCGTCGCCGTGTTCAATTTAGGACTGGCGTTGAACATACGTCCTGGAAAAAATCCAATATTAGATCTGAACATCAATCGTAGAAAGTAGCAGACCTCTCAAGGAACCCAAAAGTTTCAAGAAAGGGTTCCCTTTACTGTTTTCGGCATTCAGAGGATCAATTTCCTTTGGCATATCTGGCTCAGACTCGAGCCAGTTAGTTTCGTGGGCCGCATCCATAGCTTGTCTTAATAGATCACGTATTTCGTCTTCCTCTTCGGTGTTATAGCCGGATTCATCATCTGATTCATAGTCGTCGTCATCTTCATCTTCGTCCGAATCGGTTTCTTCATCTTCTTCATCCTCCTCGTCCGAATTCGATACGGATTGAAGACCAGGCATAGAATCATCACTATCATCATCCCCGCCGTTAGTAAGAGCAAGGAGCTTTGCTTTGTTGTTATCCTTTTTCTTGACAAGAGCACGTCTCCCATTTTTTTCTTCGTCTGAATCCTCGTTTAGTTTGGGGATTGAAAATGAACTCCACTGAGGTGCGTAATTGAATGCATCTTCCAGGTGCCAGAGTGCATTCATCCCTAACCCCGAAACAGTGACATAATTCTATTCCATGAGTTGTTTAGATTGGTAAGTTGAACGATCAGAATGGTGAGGCTTACATGGTTCATTTTCTGCCACATATTGTCGAGGACATCCTTGTGCCTCGTCTTTTCCAGAGGGAAAATTATATCTTTGAAAGTGGCGAACATATCGGAGGCTTTCGTAGAATATATCTGAGCGTCAATCCAACTTTCGTATTCTTCTGGCATTTGCCTAGGTTGATTTTTCCATGCCTCGCCTTCCGGGCCAAACAACGGCGCAGCTAAAAGCTCTTGCAATTCCACAGAATTCTGAGATATTTGAGAAAAATTCGCGGAAGTTTAGCAAGATAACATACAGAAAGGTCACCAACTGCATCCCAAAGAGCCTGGGGAAAGCGTTTAGCTTCACGGGGGGATTCATCGATTGCATCATGGAGAATGCGATAAAGTATGGCTTTGGGATATGTCCCCTGCGGGAAGCAGAGTTCGATGATGATAGAATCAAGGAAGGATTCAGCAGCTCCACGCAAATCTTTCCAGTCAAATATGTATTCAGGTTCCGTCGGATCCGAACTTTCAGTTGGTTTGAGTTTGAAGTACTTTGCATAATGAGCTAAAGGAAATAATGTCAACAAAGCTTTGATGATCGAAATACAAATTAAACTCACGCGCCGTAGTAGCCAAAACGGAGAATCTGTCTTGATTCATTTTGACTAGGATATCCACTAGGTCACACAAGACAAGATAACGTTGCCTTATATCAGGATTGTTTTTCAGCGTCAACTTGGCATTCCTATCAGTCAAGCCTTCAACTGCAAACGCGTTCAATTGATCAGATACAATCTTCCAAGCAGAAGCAAGCATATAAGAGTTGTGAATCCTGAAAATTTACCAGAATCATTATTTCGGCTACTAGATACCCGCAAAGTAGTAGAAAATACCTGGTGGCAACCAATTTGGCAACATAGGATGGATTTCGGCGAGGATCCGTTCTTGAAGGCTCTGTTCTAGCCTGAAGCTCGCGCTCGATAAGATGACGAAATATGGCGGGATCGCGTAGATCGGTAATATCATCGATGTAGACTGGATGTCGATAGATTCAATGATGTCCTTGCACTGCAACTACTCAACATACCATCGCATTGGGATTCAGCCATCTTCAGACATTTTTCCAAGCGCAAGGGACTTAAGATTGCTTTTTTCGATTCTTCAACCAGATTCTCTGAGCGAAAAATTAATCAGGGTTCGTCATTAACGCTGCAGATGATAGCACTCACCCGCAAGAAGATCCAATTTTTCACGCCCACTCATCCTGCCCATAAACATGAGCTCACCGGTACCTTGAGCCCCATACTTTCCATTGCGCAATATTAAGGCCTTCGATGTCGTTGGCTTCTGTCCATGCTCGTCTCGTTTTCCATGGAGCCTGGAGGGATTGGTTTTGGAGAACACATCTCGACGACCAACAGAGACTAGTTCTTGAGTAGGGGCCCCTTTTTTAGCCTGAGGAGGCATATCGGGATAGACTTTTCGGAGAAGATATTTTGTTCCCAGAAAGACCAGATTGCGTGCGGGACAGGTGCGGGATCTAAGTAGTAGTAGGACTACTTTCCAGTTGAGATAACCCTCGGCCCGACATTGACCCGCCTCTCCTCAATTCGCACCTTAACCAACAACCACCATGCTGGCTTGTCCATGTACAATTGAATGTGTTCTCCCTGCTGAATGTACAATATCTGAACGGCTTTCCAGTTTCACTCCCGTCAAACTTCAATATGCTATTCTGCCATCTTTCCACTGGCAACTGTTACCAGTCCTCGCCGACAAGACACCATACCATGCTCATTTCATCAACCATCTGTCGATGCCTGGTCATCAGTGACGGGATCTCAAAATAACGTTCAGCCCCAGCACTGATAAAGTGTCCTCACATGTCACTTTGTTTTTGAAGGCTTGCAGCGTTCAGTGGACTGCTGTTTCTCCGTTCGTTCTTTTTCGTTCCGTTCTCTTTTCCATTCTTTCTTTCGTTTCCTTTTTCCTTCTCTTTTTGAAAGATTTTTCTGGCCTTGATGGCTTCTTCCCAGTTAAACTTAACAGGTCTGTTCTTTCCCAGTACTTACTTTCAAGAAATACCCTCTCACGCCCTGATGCATTCATAGTGGAGGATAGCTCTCCTTTAATCACCTACGCTCCAGCAGGTTCCTGGATTGATACGCCTATCAACGATCTACTCACTTCTGTGAGTTCTTTGTAATTGTTTCAGTCACCTGTATTCCATCTGAATCATCTCAGTCGTATTCTGGTACTTCTTACCATATTACAAACGCGCAGGGCGCGACAGCTACCATTGCCTTCAATGGTATGGTTAATATACCCAACACAATCTAATATGTCTTAAACAAAAATTTTGTTCACAGGGACTGGAATTTCAATATTTGGAGGTCAGAGGCCAAACTATGGGACGTATAGCATTACAGTGGATGGGCAGACCGTAGCTAGCGGGAGCTCACAAGCCAATGTTGCCTCAGGCAATCAGTTACTCGGGACCGCCTCTGGCTTGATTTATGGCTCTCATACTGCAGTCCTAACGAATACAGGCGGGGCTCCAATAGACATTGATTGGATTGACTTCGAGACTCAAGTTGGAGGATCTGAGTGGGCCTTAGTTTCTCGCATTTTTTCTTCTGAGATATATCTTAACTGATCTGTCAGTGCTGGCGCCATGTCTGTACAGACAGTCGACAACACCGATCCGTCTATTGTTTAATTGCCAGCGTCAGCGTGGGGTTCAAATACGAATGCTGATTTTCTTAACGGAAGTCTCAGGTATGTTTTCCATCGATCATCTGCTTCTTTTGCTAATTTATGCTCTCAGCTTCACGCAAACTCCAGGCGCTTCTGCTTCGCTTACATTTACGGGAGGGGCAATTGCGGTGTATGGAACGGTATCCCCTGATCATGCTAATATTGTCATTACGATTGACGGCCAGGAGCAAACAATGTTAGGAGGATCGAATGGGTTTTCTGACCAGGTTCATCCCAAAGTACGCATCGAATTTATTCTGGGTGCATACTTCCAGGATTAATACCCCAACCTCTCTTACAGACACTTTTGGTGGGGATACCTTTTCGATGTCAGAATACGGCGTGCCTAATCAATCAAATAGTTTTACCAAACAGACCTTGGCGCGGACACTCTACACACGTTTTCTTTGTCCGGAAATTCGCAAACTGCTGGCTCTGGTCCTTTCATCGATTTGGATATGATTAATATTTTTACAGTTGTGCCTTCAGGCGAAGATGCTGTCTCTTCCAGTTCTCCAAATGGAAGCATTGCTACCTCCAGTGTCTT
The DNA here is from genome assembly GCA_009935795.1 of Pholiota adiposa. Classification (NCBI taxonomy): domain Eukaryota; kingdom Fungi; phylum Basidiomycota; class Agaricomycetes; order Agaricales; family Strophariaceae; genus Pholiota; species Pholiota adiposa. The sequence goes on along the minus strand of QEYC01000235.1, from coordinate 507,091 downwards.
GTCCCCTCCCAGTGGGACTTCAGTGGCTGCTGAAACATCACTAGCTGCGGTGTATGTAACTGTTCGTCTAAATTATCATTTACTGATTTCTCCACTCTCTTAGGCCGACATCTGCTTCGTCTACGGCTGCATCTTCTTCTCGCCTTTCGACTGGGGCAATTGTTGGGGCAACCTTGGGTGGCTTACTTTTTTTACTCGTCTTGTTAGGAACTATTGCGTTCTTCTTGTTAAGACAGCGAAGAAATCACGCTTATAAAATCGAGAAATCAATGATCTCGGTATCGCCGGTCCTACCGATGCAAAGAGATCCCAAGACACCCATTCTACCTATGCAAACGGCCCCGCGAGATCTGGAGGGTGGCGGAATGAGGACTGCCTTCCCTTTCCCTGTTCCCCCGCAAAAATTCAAAGCAGCAGACACTCGGCATTCAATCGCACCAAGCTACTACAGTACCCCTACCGTGTACTCTCGTGATTCGGCGGAGTCGTCATCGCCTCTGGTGCCAAATGTTCCTATGATAAGTGTTCCCCAGCCACGATCCAACATTGCAAGAAAGCCTGCTCCCGTTAGTTCGGAATTAGTATGTAGTAAACGAAGTTCGAGGAGGTAAAACACCTAAACTGAACATCATTTTGCAGGCTTACTATAATGCTCCGGCAAGACCGACTACCCGACCACCACCGATGGACTTTACGCAGATGGAAAACTCGCGCCGCTACTAGCGAGAGCTTTCCGTGGACATTTTCATTGATTTTATGACCACTGGCATGGACAAATTATTCATCAGTATTCTGGGATTACCTACGATGGATTGTATGATATTCTTTCGTTGTAGTTGGGCAGGCCTTCAATACATCAAAGATGGTAATGTTCTCACAACTGTACTGTCAATTTTCAAAGATATGGCCGAGGCCACAATGTCAGAGCGGTCGTTGTATTTGCGTTGTATCTTCGGTTGCAATGGAGACAATCATGATCATGCCCAAGGGATTGAAAGTCCGCCTGGTGGCAGGATTCAATTATTAGTACAAGGCAACCCGTCGTCTTCGTTCCTTCTATCGTTCTCTCATCACCATAGGCTTGTCCTCTTCACTTTCTTTCTGTATCTTTCTCTTGCGAGCTGTGCTCGTCGTTGCTCTTTCACTTTCTCCTATCCAATCACTTTCTTTCTCGAAGTTCGTCTTGTCCCAACCGGAGCACTATCCTCAAGTCTTCTACCACATCGGTAAAACATGGGAAATCTTATCTGGCATGAATACACGAGACTTGTCTCCATTTCTGCCAACGTTTGTGAGTGAATCAGATGATGACCACTTGCAAGTTGCCACCTAATGGCACAATGCCACAGATGCCATTTGGGCCGGATTTTTCGGTCTGTTTTATCGTAAATTCTTCTGGGACTTTGTTGGGGGAACTTTGCGCGACCCCGGAGGTCTCCAGTGCGTTGTCTTACTTTCGATCTACGTGTATTAATTCTCTAATTGGACGATCAAGGCCCTCGCCAAATGCTGCGTTATTTGTAACCCTCATCGTCAAGGCTCCAATTATCCAAATCATCTCAATGGTTCTCGGCTTTATTATCCTCGCCATAGAGCTCCCGTTGCCAGCAGTCAAGCAATTTTCCTTCCATCGAAGTTTAGTTGTCCGAGTTGTTTTGTTGTTATTCCAAACTTTCTTCTCTATTTTGTACTACCAGGTAAAAATCTTCTTATACGTCACTCTCATCTGATGTTGATGTATTAATTTTGTGATAGGGCACCAATGCAGCTCTCTGGTCACTAATAGCAGCAATGTGTTACGGGCGAGCAATAATGCTTGGAGAAACAATGGCTGAAGCGAAAAAGAATCGTGGTAGAGGGGGCGAGGCATAGTGTGACGGACAATTCACTCATCCTCTGTGAATCATGGGTGTCTTCAAGGTAGTGGGGAGGAGAGAAGGAGTTGCTTTCTATTGGCAGGCCCATTTTCCATGCATTCTTTGGCAGCGAGTGTTTTTTCAAACACTCATACTGACACTACAGTCTCTTGTAAATCTGATTTCTTCCAGCTTGGTTTAGTCAGTTGCTCGTATTCCCGACCACTGTATAGTGTATTTTAGACCTCGACAGATTGAATTGAATTGACAAGCTCAAACCAAATTTTGTGACTCATCAGATGTACATTGGATATCCACTATCCGTCTCATTCTAAGTAGGTTCTTCCCAAATTCTGGCAAGATTTGTGCCAGGCGTCAGTGACATGTTGTGTTTAACCTCCGCTATTTCGCTTTCGAAATTCGAAATTGAAGTGCTATTTGTGTTACTCTGATCCCGATCACGGGTCAACAAGACTCGATCTAAAGTAATACTAATACTAATAGTAAACGCGTATTTCTTCAAAGCTACGTACGACCTCGAGCCTTTGATAGTGCGCTTTGATTCTTTCCAAGATACTAGCTTTTGGCGTACTAAAAGCTCGATAGATGTCGCATATCGATATCATCTCCAAGCTTCCAACTTGTTTTGACAATGCATTGAAGTCTGGCGATCTCCTATTCTTCCCGTCAACTATCACGAAACATACCGATTCCGATGTGGAGGTACGTAGGTGGCTCTTTCATTTATCCTCAGCAATACACTCAAATGTGATGTTTCCTGCAGTATGAAATACGTCTCTGTCCAGCATTGCAACATAAAGCTATTCCTCCTAGATCTCTAACTGATCTGGAACCAGCCTACGACGATAGGCGGAAGGATGTCAACCCCTTTGCTCCTCCCTACAACAAGAATCTATATATCGGAGAACTTAAGGATGAGGAAACACAAGAAGAATTTGTGATCTTGGTGCGCATACCCTCTCGTTTACCACGTCGCAATTTTTATCTTGCTCACCTTGTGTCATTGCTCAGTTAAACAAATATTCTGTTGTTCCCCAACATTTCCTAATGATCACCAAAGGCAAGTCTGATTTCGGATCTCGCACAGTTGTTCGACTCTAAATTTGTGCAGAGTACAAGCCACAAACATCTCCACTCTTACCTTCTGAGCTAGTACAAGCTTATTTGCTGCTGTCTACTGCTCGTAAAAGTGGCCAGCGCTTCTTTGCATTTTACAACTGTAAGAAATATTTTGTTCTATTGCCTTGATGAAGAGTCTTCATGACAAGTACAGGTGGAAAAAACAGCGGTGCCAGTCAAGCACATAAGCATATCCAATTCTTGCCGCTACTTAACAGCGAGGATGGTCCTCCAATCGAAATCTCAGCAAGGAAGGCTCAGATTTCATTCCCAGGTGATACAACAGAATATTCCAGTAATCGTGCCGGAATACTGACAACGTTTATTTATATTAGATCGTCCTTTCTCGCTCAATCATCTGTCCTACGCCAACCACTGTTTCCGTCTACCTTCTCAGATTCACAATTACGGCGCCGACCAACTTGAGATGATATTGGCGCAAGCATTTCTACAACTTTTGGACCTTGCGATTTCCACTATTCGGCATGACGAGGATTATCCAGTGGGAAGCCCTGCTTATAACGTAATCCTAACCTTGGAGCATCTGTATATCATCCCTCGAGGAAAAGAGGAACACATTCTTCAAGAAACGGGCGGGAAATTGAGCGTTAATGCGCTTGGGTTTGCGGGGATGCTACTCGTCAAAAGCGACGAAGAGTTGGAAGCCGTGAAGAAGGAAAGCATAAGCAAAATCCTCCGGGATGTGGCACTAGAAAGCGTTCATGATATACAGGTAGATGGTACTTCCAATGAAGGTCCTTTGGCTGGCCATCTATGACCTTGAATTGGCGTCTTACCCCGTACAACATATAACCCATGTACGTATACTGTACGTTGTTCCAGTCTAACGGATGGATCGCCAGGAATATATGTACCTAAATTAGAGGCCTTTGGAAATGCAAGAGTGACTTGTCACTTTCCCCATTGGTACCCTCGTTCACCATGCTTGATTTCTCAATTCGTAGTTATCGCCTGGGTATCGCCTGGTATCGCACATTTACTGTCAAATTTATATAAATGCCGGGGGACATGTTTATTTATATGATATATCCCCTGATTTAGGGTGCCTCGTGATTGGCAGTCGTAATGCGGCTACTTATGAATCTGATGCTACCACTAACACTCAGACTTGGCCTCTGCACTTGCCATGAATCCTTTGTAGCTCCTCAATACCACCACAAATCAACGTCTCGCCTTTCGATACCTTACGTCTTATGATTGCTGTGGCCTAACCATACCCACAGTGAAAATATGCCGTTAGCCCCGGGTCAGCCCCTCTTCCCTTCATCGTTCTCAATATTTATAATTCTATATTATGTAGCGACTCGCAGTGTCGTTGCCCGTGCTGAAAGTTCCTCGGAGATAGCAGCACTTGGAGGGTGAGTTCTCGAGTCCTGATGGGTGCGGCGTCGGAATCTTAAGTCTGCACCACAGGAAGAAAGCCTTGACCCCCATCATTGCTGGCAGTGTATGCGGAGGAGGACTCTTCCTTCTCTGGGCAATAGGGTTCGCTGTATATTTCAGAAAGCGTTATCGAAGGAAGCAAAGGAACCGCTTAATCGCTGCCGGAAAAGCAGAACCAAGACCGAAAGACTTGGAACCCTTGAAGGAGAAAATCATCATTCCACCTGATCCTGCCGTCCTCTTAGGTCAACATCAACCTGGCGAAACCTTATTCCCTGAGCGTCGTAGGTCAAAAGACAGCCACCACCAACCTTCTTGGTCTCGCCATGCATCATATACCAAGCACAGCGGTGAATCTTCCGCCCCGCTTCCCGCAGCGTCAATGCAAACCGAACTTATCACGGAGACTGCGGATGACGCCGTCATCGATGAAATGACTATACCGTCTAGAAGTTAATCAATACGCCTCGTCCATTTTGCCTATATTATTTTGTCTTGAATGCGGAACCTTGTATGTGTACTGATTTATCTTACGATTCCTGTGGACTTTCCCGGACTCCATTGCCTTGAACAATTCGCGAATTGTTATCTTCAGTCACAGTATGCTCCAAGGCTCGCGGGCTTTATGAATATCACCTTCAGATTTGATCATTAAAATAAAACCCAGAAAAAACTTACTGCGACGTCTCTGGCGTATCTCAACAGAACACCGCGTCTCACGTTCAACTTTCCCTTGTCTGAGGCAAGTCATTCTGCTTTACGTCGCTGTTGCTCGTCCTCGTCGACAAACCAGTCAATCTTTCTGGTTGCGGAATCAATAACAATTCGGTCGCCATCCTTCACAAGGGCTATAGGTCCACCAACTCGAGCTTCTGGGACCACATGGCCGATAATAAATCCTCGGCTGGCGCCAGAGAACCGCCCATCAGTAATCAGCGCAGTAGAGTTTGCCAATCCAGCGCCTGCAATGGCACCAGTGGGTCCTGCATGTATGCAATGAAGGTGTAAGTTGATATTTACGACCGCATACTTGCAATTCACCTAGCATTTCGGGCATGCCTGGCGCACCCTTCGGGCCTTGATATCTGAATATGAGAACCATGCCTGGTTTTATTTCTCCAGCTTCAAGCAATGTATAGAAACCATCAAGGCTGCACAGCAATCAGTAGAATATATGCAGTATTCCGGCAGATATTGTACCTATCGAAGCATTTTGCAGTACCCTGACGAGATGGTGATCATTGAGAATTTTTTCAATTCACAGGGTATACTTCAAAGCGCAACACTTACGTCGAAGCGGAGACCTTCCTTACCCGTGAGTTTCGCAACAGCAGTTTCAGGCGCTAAATTGCCTCTAAGGATAGTTAAATGCCCTGTGGGCTTGATGGGGTTTTCCAACGGGCGGAACACGTCTTGAGTCTCGAATTGGAGCTCTGCTATATCTTCCAGGTTCTCAGCTAAGGTTTTTCCCGTCACCGTAAGCTGAGTGCCATCAATCAAGTTCGTATGCTTCAACAAATATTTCAAGATGGCAGGTATGCCGCCGATCTTGTGGATATCTTCCATGTAATATTTGCCAGAAGGCCTGTGAGGTAATAATTAGAAGGGTCTTGCAAAGTCGACATTTCAACTCACATCAGATCCGCCAAGAATGGCGTTTTGTCTGCAATCATCTGGAAATCGTCGATAGTAAGAGGTATATCGGCAGCTCGAGCCATAGCTAGCAGGTGCAGGACCTGATTTCAGAGGGTAAATAAGGAGAGCTATCGTTTTTACAGAACTGGGACGCACAGCATTGGTGGAACCTCCTAAGACGGTAATGATTACAATGGCGTTCAAGAAGGAATTGCGAGTCAAGATGTCTCTGATTAGAGAAGATTTTCAGTCGCCTTGTGTGCTCCTTAATTGCACGCTAACAAACCTGGGTTTGATGTCTTTTGCTAGGAGATTCTTGAGATACCTTGCGGCTCTGATGCATTCCTGCACCTTCTCTATATCGTGCGATGAGAGATGAAGTCAATTGAATATAATATATGTGACGTAACGCACGAGGATACGCAGCAGGTGTACTCGAAGAGTATGGTAAGGAGATACCCAATGCCTTTTGCCAAAGTAAGATCAGTCCACAATACGACTTGAAAAAAAGGATCGAACGGACTTCCAAAGCAGAGCTCATAGTGTTGGCAGTGTACATTCCTCCACAAGCTCCAGCTCCAGGGCAAGCATGACGCACAACATCAAACCTTTCCTCGTCGCTAATCTTTCCCACAGCAAAAGCACCTGGGTCAATTTGTTTGAGAATCAACCAATGAATACCGAAAAGATATTTACCATACGACTCAAATGCATCAGAGATGTTTACAGTTCCTCCCCTCATCTTATTCATGGAGGGACAGTCTGGAGGAATACGTTCATAAACGTGCTGATATAAATATCGAAATGGTAATTACCCATATGCCTTGTTCCGGCTTGGATGGTACCTCCATAGACGATGACAGTCGGACGATTGTGACGAACAGCTGCCATGAAACATCCAGGCATGTTTTTATCGCAGCCTGGAATGGAGATGTTGCCATCATAGTGTTGTGCCTAGTGTCGTTGCTTAGGTTCTCCGATTGCATGTCACAGAACTGTAGGCAGTATTTACCATTACAACCTAAAATCAATGAAATTAGAACCAAAGGAAAAGACACATTGAACAAGGAAATTAAAATAACTCACGGCTTCGATAGAGTCCGCAATGATATCACGACTTGGCAGGCTAGAAAAACCATTGGCGAATTACAAAGAAAACTTTATACACTTCACTCACGAATATCGCATTCCTGAGAATGTCGCGACAGAGATTGAAATTGTATGTAAAGGTAATGAACTTCAGCCCCCTTACCATCTGTGCCCATAGTAATAGCGTCACTGAGATAAAACTTGAGACGGAGAATGCAAATATAAAATATGACGCGGACAAACCTAACTCCAATGGTGTTGAAAATTAGACCAACAAGGTCTTCCTGTTTGCAGCCTTCCTTGACATGCTTGGCCAGGTCGAGCTACCAAGTATCAGCTTCAGAATTTAACAAAATCTCTTCTAATTATTCTCACAAGATGAGAGTTGCAAGGATTTCCTGAACATGTGCATGTTTAGATTGATGACACGCGCTCCCAAGTTGCATAGCACTAACCTTCCCACCATATGGGTGAAATTCCGACCTATATTAGAGAAGGGTGAGAGATGCGTCGGGTTGTGGCACTTTATTGAGCAGGTAAACCTGAGGTTTATTCATGTCCTCTTCTTCCACGCCAACAGCGTAGACTTTACGGAGTAGATAGACGGTTCGTCAGCATTGCTGATATACATGATCGAGAGCCATTGACGTACGCATAGCCTGCGCTCCGCCACGGATCTACACAAAATGCGTCAGCGATACACACTGAAAACTGTGGAGGACTACGAAATACCTTGTTCTGAGTGATTTGGCATGAAATTCTGTTCAGAATTGCAGGCGCAGTGGTTGGTTTGAGGATGGAGTGACTGTATAGATCAAAAACAAACAGTCCAGTCAAACCGCGAGAATGTTGAATAACAGGCGTGAACTAACATTTCAACGTCGCCTGAGGTGGTCATTGCAGTGAAAGATATCAGAAGAGGGTCATGGTGCCAACCTTTTGCCAGGCTAGGCTTTATACGACTTGATAGATCTCGATTCAGAGGAGGAACAGGTCATTGGACCCCTCAAGCCGGACCGAACGCTTGTAAAAAGCACATGTGTTAAATGCACCGACGTCGAAGTCCTTCCTTTGGTGAGTGGTTCCAGCCAATAAGAGGGTGTTGGATTGTCATAGATTCTAAACGCTACAAGGTTGTTACAAGGCTTGACTAAGATGCTACATGTTTAGATGAAGAGTTAGAAGTCGAATCCTTCCCTGCGGAAAATATCCAAGTTGCTTTTTGCTTCGGGTTTCGCGAGGTCAGCGAGGTCGTTGCGTTTCTGTAGAACGTAATGTTAGCAAGTAAAATTTCAGCTTCGAAGAATTACTCGCCATTGATTGCAATGCACGACGAAGAGTAAACCAAAGCTGGTCACTAGTATCGCCGCTTGTCGATTCTTGTAAGCTTAGCGCACTCAGGAAATGTTCTGCAGCTTCCTTATCAGCACCAATATTCAAGCCTACGATCAAAAGATTAGGACAGCGAGAAGAAATGCATGGTCCTCAGAGACATACAAGCTACGCCAACGTTGTAAATTGCTCGTGTATAAGTGGGCCGTAATTGCAGGGCCTCTCGATATGCGCCTAGGGCTTCCTCGGGTTTGTTGCCATTAGATAGAGACGATCCTAACCTGTTCCAGAGGAGGTAGTCCTATAATACTGTTATATCAAAACTTATGCAGACCACATAGAGACATACCTTTGGTCGAACGTTCAAAGCGGTGAGAAAACAATCTTGTGCCCGTTCGTATTCGCTATTTGTATAGAATAAGACACCGAGGGCAATTTGTAGGTCTGCGTCCAATTTATTTTCGGCATGCTGACTCCTTGCGAGCTCAAGGAATAGTTGGGTGATGCGCTCGTGTGTATCCCATGATGAATTCGTACTCATGGCCCTGATCGTTTCTTCCGATACATGAACCTCGGGGTATCTGGCTCTAAACCAGCGCAGGAGCATCGTATGCGATGCGCGATCGTAAGATTCATTGGTGAACGATATCGCCAGCGACTTGCGTCAATAGTTAGCTAGGACATTGTTGCGACCAAGAAGTTCCAAATCTCACCAACATTCCGGAGCCTGGGGCCCCAGCTTCTTCTGCCCGCTTGACGCCTTCAAGAAGGGCACGCATACCAGCCTCTTCCCTTTCATCCATATTTCGCGTTTCTCCGAGAAGAATCCACGTCTCATAACCTCCTTCACCAAGTTCGCCCTGCTGGATGGCGGCTTCAAGCATCAACGCAGCTTCTGATAGTGATCCATTTTGCTCAAGAAGAGCTTTGGCATCGCTTAAGAGAGACCGCGATGATGCCGGGTCGAGATATTTGTTGTCCTTCTCTAAATGTCCTGAATGAGAACAAACATTAGGAGAAGAAAGGAAGATTTCTCGCCGAAAACGTAATCTCCAAGAATTGGTATACCTTCGCCATCGAATTTCATACCAGACCCTAGGGTATCATCAAGATTTCCTATACCGTTTTCCCATGCATTCTGCATATTTGTGCCATAGTCCTCAAGTTCGTCTCGCTGAGAATTCATCAACTGGGAAAATTCAGCTTCCCATTTTGCCATGTCTTCTTGTGGAGGCGGAAGATCTGAATTCTGCAGCTGATCCCAAACTCTGCAGATAGTTGGATAAAAATTACATCAAGAATTGTTAACGTTCACTTACTTCTGGAAATCCAGTGGTCCTTCTGCCTCTCCCTCCTTTAATGAAGCATTTTTGAGAGCATCTTCGAGCGTCGCTAGATCGTCAACTTCCTCGATGCGGGAAGTTTGAGCTTCCACTGGGGCCATCGACGCAGCGAGTTGAGCAAAAGCAGCTTCGAAATCAGCTTCTCGGGCCTTCCCTTTGCCTTGGGGTTGATTGACAAGAGTTGAATAATCTACAGGCATAGACGACAGTCCCATTTGAGGCATTCCCATTTGCATACCTCCATACATATTAGGGGCTATATACGAAGGGCGCTGTTGGACTGAAATATGAGTCAGACTTTGTAACTTAAGGGAGAGCTTCGAGCGTACATTCTGTCCTTCCTTGCATAGCTTGTTGCATATGGTGTTGAGGTGAATTTGCGCTCTGCTGAGACGGGTTTCCGAACTCGGCAGCCCATGAACTGTTTGCAATGGCTTCAAAAGCCCGTAATTGCTGCTGTTGTTCTATAACCCAGGATTCACTCATTCCAGGACGAGCATTAATTTCAGCGAGTCGAGAAATTTCATGCATAGAAAATCCAGGGGGTGATCCTGAGGTGTTTCCCTCGAAGAATTGACGTGCTAACGCAAGGTCATGTTCGTTGACTGGAACATTAGAAGCACTTCCGGGAAGTTGATGTAACTGATAGCCACTATTCAGCTGTATACGTTAAAGTTGGAGCGAAAAACACACACCCTCGAGCTGGAAGGCCCAGAAATTCTGTCCTATGCGTATTTGTCAACATCTGACAAGACAGAAAAGAACTGAAGGCTTACCTGTTGTAGACTACGGTCTCCTTCAGTGTGTTTCAATACCTGAGCGAGAGGGTTTGATGGTGCTGCGCACTCAGATCCTGATATGAGGCTTTGGAAAGACATTGGAAAGGTGAAGGATCGTTGACCACGCCGGGAGTCAAAAGTCGATGAAGCGGAGGTGCGGGGTTAAAGCCTCACTGCCGGTCCGGAACTTGCCGGTTACCGTAATCACATTCGATTCCGACCACTCCAAGTGCTACATACTATCACCGGCCGGGTGTTTATCAACTTTTGGAAAAGTTGGTGCAGGACCCGGGAAGCTCCCTGTATTTTCTGTCCACAAAAATCCCAAAATTCGCTCTCAAATCCGCAACGTTTCTGGTCTCAAATCCGCATAAATGGATAGAGGTTAGCACGTGATGTCCAAAAAAGGCAAGAAATTAGGGGAGATCCTGAGGCTTCCTCTCATCCGACATCTCGCGATTTCCCCACCTTATGAATACCATCGAAGACATTTAAATGGTACACAATTATCATCTACACTTTATGTACCATCCTTCCACCAAGAACACGAATCTTTAATGCAGGGGCTTTGGCAATGATGGTCTTGGTGAGCTATACTGCATTCCACTGCGATGCAGCAAGAGCAGTGAGCGATTTCCGGCTTGAGTTCACTCTTTCCAAGGTGGTAGATTACTTATGTGAGCAGCATGGGCTGCGTCATCATTGGCAGTGGCGATCCGCTCCATGTGCGCACAGGACACGACACAAAACCTGTCGTGCATGCAATGGATTTCGAGGATCCGCGCATTCTAGCCGCGCGCGCCGAGTTGATGGCATACGCAGCGCCGCTCTGCATGAAGAGTTCTTGGATGTAGAAGCATTAGTGCTGTGGCAGGCTCCTAAAACCAGCCTCTCGTATCGAGAGTTTCATCCGAGGGGAGGTCGTTGTAAATATTTAATCCAAAATGTTCTTATTATTATAACACAAACAAACAAACCTTAAGATACTGAACTCTCGATAGAGAGGCTGGCACAAGTGGCTAACCGAGATGCCCGAGGCCTGTGACCAGTGTTACTGTCACCCGTCATGTGCTTTCATGTGCGCAAATGCGTTACTTGGAAAAAGTCACTCCGTTTATGATTGGCTGACATTTACTTATTATCTGTTTACGACGCTCTAAGATTGACATTCGTCGATCTCATGGACACTATACCGCCTCAAGAATCTACTCCTCCTCCTCGCATATGGACCGTCAAAGAAATACGCGACCTTGTTCAATGTGTATTCAAAAAACGGCCATGCTGGTTCCAAATCAAAGTGGCCCTTGCACTGCACGCAGGCAAAGATGAAAGGACAAACTCACAATTGTTGTAACACCGCTCAATTTGCTAGGGAAGCAAAATGTTGATTCACTAAAAGAGGCGGGATTGTCAGCCATTGCAGTTAGCAGTGAAAATAATAACTCAGAGACATTTAAGGTGAGTTGTCCATTAGCTGTATCCTCAAAAAATCAGTTGATTCAGTCAACGAGGGTTATTTCACTGGCTTCTATGGCTCGGAGGACTTCGCGGACTGCTCTGTGGTTGCTTGGAGTCATTTACTACTCAGATGCCTTGAAAATCTATATGGTTGTGCAGTATAATCTATCCACGTCGCTGAAAATTGCTCCTAACAGTGCGAGTGCCACTGATGTATGCACTGCAAGGAGACAAAAGGGAATATTACAAATTTGTGACGATCTGTGACCACTTAGCACATGATAATACACATGACATGGTTCTGAACCATTGTGACAGGCATCTCGGTTAGCCACTTGTGCCAGCCTCTCTATCGAGAGTTCAGAATCTTAAGGTTTATTTGTTTGGTCATTGATCTAACACAGCCACTTTCTCATATGCGCAATGACCTCTCCCTCGGATGAAACTCTCGATACGAGAGGCTGGTTTTAGGAGCCTGGTGCTGTGGCAGATATTTGCTTTGCCTATCTCCAAATTTTTTTGAAATTCAAATACAATTGCGCAACTGATAGTAAAATTTTGGCGGACTGGTAGCTTTATCAAGATAAGATTTTCAGAAATATCCTGACAATTTCCTACAGATCGGTGCCCATCATCCGTCAAACCCGCAACAAAGCGGACAGATCAAGTAAAATTTGGCCCTCAAATCCGCAAAAAAAAGACAGAGATGTGACCAAATTTTGCCCTCAAATCCGCAAAATCGCGTGACCAAACATCAATAGCTTCCCGGGTCCTGTTGGTGCTGTACTATTAGATTTCAATAAATCTTTCTGCTGCTTTGCACATCATTCTTTAGCATCTTTTACATCTGAATCTGCGATTTGGGGCTGAAGTAAGGAGAAGCAGTGGAGATATTGGAGTTATAAAAGAGACCTAGCGTTTATCAACATTGTCACGGAAAAGTCACAGGGGATCAGCAATATTTTGATCTCCGCAGTCAGTTCGATCGTACCCGGCAAGTACGGCAAGGCGTCGGAGTTCTCAATTGTTCCAACACTCTTACGCTGTTGTGTCACAATGTTTTTTTACTCATCCCCCAGGTTTGTTTGTGCTACAAGGCTTGCATGAGAGTTATTTCCTTTAGATTTAAAACAGGCGTAAAAATGAACAATGTGATTTGAGCATGTATTTCTTGTGCTGCATGGAAATCTGTTCATTTCCGCTCATTCTGCACGCAATTCCGCACCCCCTGGCTGGTAAACAAATCAGATAAAATGGAATTCACACAGATCTATCTATCTCTCATATTCTTTCCAAGTTTGAAGTGAGTTGCTACAGTGGATGTTGTGCCATAATGCAAAATGTGCCATATTGATAAACACTAGGCACTGATAAACACCCGACCGGTGATAGTACTCCTCAATGTTTTCTTCTTTCCCATCCTTATCATCTAACGAAGGACGTCGAACACAGTCGTGATACAACCTCAGGCATGTTCATCTTTCCAAAGGAGCTGCGGCCATCATAGTACTTCCTAGGTCATCACAGAAGCCCGAGGTAAGTAAGTCACGCTATCCTGATCTCGTTCTTTGCTCGACGTCTCCAATAAGGTAGTAGCATTGCTGACGTATACGCTACGGGGCATCTGATCTGAAAGGTTCTGAATCTTCGGCAGATTCCTTATACCAAGGGAGGTCTCGGGCCGCAGCGACCGTTTTGATGACCGTTTTGAGATCACGTGAGCAAAAGAGACAAATTGAGACAGGTCTCGCGCGCCTAAAGGACTGAACCGGAGATGACCGCCAATGTGGGCCGAGAAATTGACATAAATGGAGCACTATCAGTGACTTTTTCTGAAATTTTGGTCAAAACCCCTGGGTAAAAGAGTGCACAGATTGGCTTCTAGACCACCCTTGAAATGACCAATTTTTCGAATCTTCTGCATTTCTGCATGGGGTCCCGTGGTCGACCTTAAGTTTTGATTTATTTATCAAAATTGCGATCTATACAACATGACCGACTATGACACTTGAATAGAAGACTTAGAAGAGCATCATACACAGCCGGGTCATCCTACAGAACAAATCTGCATAATTGTATGCATCGTATGCAAGCCACATTTGTCACCGGTGTGCATGTTCAAACTGCTGCCCAAGGTTCCATGTATTTGCGTCTTCTGCCGTGCTCTTAGCGGGATGTAAATATGCACACCCGCGCTTCGAGCGCGGTTATGCGGGAAGAAAGATAAGTGTTGACAATGATAAGCTTGAACGAATCGGTCCAGCCTGTGCGCGAGGAACCGCTGGATCGCGGCTATCGGGGTGTGCTATGATCTATCGTTGGCTAGGAATGGTGAAAATTCAGGGGCTTAAGTATGGAAAACGCCATCACGTGAAGGGCGCGTTGAGAGGAGGAACGGAGGGGTTCTCACGCAGGTGTTTGTTGAATGTCACCCTTCTTGCGTCCCTACTCCCACTTTCGCATCCGTAAATCTCTGCTAATCTTCCTTTCTAGCTCGCCTTGCCATTGTAAATAGCATAATGGCGTCCCGCAAGTCCCCCTTGCGCGACCGGCTCCTTTCCAATTCCCCCGATCCCATGAAATCCTCTATCTTGCGCGAGTCTGGTATGGGTTGGAATGCGTCTACGCCCTCAAATCCGGTTGCGGCCTCCGGAAGTGCTAGTTCAATAACATCTCCTTTGCGAATCGCAAAACGTGATTCTCCCGTCGCCCGCCCTAAGGGTCCCGCCGTAGCGCGTCGCACGTCCTCCAGCTATCGTCATGTTCATACGAACAATCTTGTCTCAAAGTCTCCCTTCAAATCCCAGATTCCTACACCATCTACCCCTTCATCGAAAGCGTCAGTCTTGTTTCCAACTAGGCGAGTTTCTGGTGAAAAGAGACCTCGACCATCGTCCATGCATGAATTGGGCGAGACGGAAAATGACCGCCCATTCGCTGCGAAGAGGGAGCGCAAGCAGAGCAAGACATTCCAAGGCCTATTGGAGAAGGAACCTGTCAGCAAGAGTCCTTTTAAAATTCAGCAAAATGGTATAATAGCTGTTGATGCAAAAACGACCCCGCCCCCGAGACCTCTGACGCATTTTGAACCCCACCCCCAAAGCTTCACGCCGCCACCACCTCCTACAACGCTTATGCAACCCGTCACATCACCTAATAGCGGCCCATCTCCTGGTCGATCTTCCCTCGTTTCTAGGCGAATGCATGGGCCTCGTTTGAGCGGCGGAACGAAGCGTGAGCGACGCAAGACAGTCACATTTCACGAGCGTTGCGACGTACTTGAATTTGACCGCGAGGACACGGAGGACGAAGTCTTCGAGAGCGCTGATGAAGAAGACCAGGACGATCATGATAATGATTCCAGCCAAGAAATTCAACGAGACGACAACCCACCCACAATCCCTTCGCAACCTATCAACGACAACGATGAAGTCATGGAAGATGACCCATCGTACGAAAGCATTCAATTATCCGATACTGGAATAAATCCCTCTGTTCCTTCTCTCCTATCCGACCCTGATGCGAGCATCACTGGCATTGTTGAGGAAATGTTTTTCTCTTCCAACGCCGCTAATCTTCTTTCCGAAGTTAGCATGTCTTCCATGGCATCTAACACGAGCACCCCACCACGGCACAATGACATTCCAACTGACCTTGAGACGGAAGATGGGGTTCCATTTGGAAGGACTCACCATGTCGATCGATTTTTGCAGCAGCATCAACACCACTCTCCAGTTGTACAACAACCCCCTCGCTTTTCACCCCTTGGTTCCTCGCCTGTGCAACATGCCTCCCCACATATTTCGAGCCCTTCAGCTTACCCTCAAGCTTTTAATTTGCCGACCCATGCATCCCCTCTAGGTCCTCCCGCCACGCCTCCTCGACGTTCTCCGGCTATTCGTCATAGCACACCACCCCTTGGTCGCTCGACACATCTTGAGAGGATCCGTCAAGCGCGCGAAGAAGAGAGGGAAGAGGAAGAGGACGCTGACGATGTTGACAGACTTCCGGTCAGCCCGTCCCCAATGAAGCGCAAGTCATCAAGCGCCGACCTTCTAGATGAAGGCCTGATACCGCGATTTAATCTACACTCTGGTATGAGGGTTTTCTGGTTTGCAGTTTGTGAAATGTTAATCGTCATTCATAGGAGCTGAACTAGAGTTGGAACTTAACAACAGTACAAGTATGGGCATAGATCCCTTTGCACCTCCTGATCTAGACCAACCAGCCGCTAAAGAGTCCAAAGAAGACTCAACAGATACAGTCAATGTTTCCATAGGGAATTCGGAGGTTAATCTGTCTGCTCTGGCCAGTGAACACGATTGCAATGAGGTAAGGCCGCTTCAAGTTGTGTAAATTTCTGTTAATTCGTCTTCTAGATACTCCGAGACCTCGAAGCTACACCAGAACCCAGAGCCGATGTGTCCTCTCCCAGCCAGAACAATCATAAGTCACCGCCAATATCTGACTATCATTCGGCATTTTCGAAACGCGTCATGTCCCCAGGCTCCCGCTCAGCTTCTCCTTTGCTTTCTTCCGGTTCTGGGACTCAACCGCTTGCCAAAACATCCAGTCGCGAGCGTATATCCAGGGAAGAGGTTCAACGAAGACTAATGAATCAGCGGAGCCCAGGCAGCCCTGCTGGTTCGGATAAGGATCTGCGTTCATCCCTTCTCCGTGACAAGCCATCATTGTCCGTGGAACAAATAGGCTCTCCTAGTGACCCTAACTCTCGCCGTTCTCCGTTTTCCTTGACAGCTGATAAGCAGCAAGACAGACTGTCGGTCCTGACCACGCAGACCGATTTCAGTACTGAGACCGCTATCATCGAAGTAGTTGAGAAGAAGAATCTGGGTCTGACGTCGTTGAGCAACGCTGCCAGAGCGGATGACAACGAGTTTGGATTATTAAACTCCGATCATAAACTACAGTTCGATTTTGGTAGCAAGTTTAGCATCGGAGGGCTGAGTCTACCGAGAATGTCTGTAGATGAAGAACAGGCCAGTTTAGACTCGCGCATTAGCTTGGCGGCTCCGGCATCACAACCTCGCAAAGCGGCCAGTTTCGAGAGCAATACGTCCGGAATCAAGGTTGGCGATGTCGATGTCGATATGGACATGAAGAGCGCTCTTGACAGACTGATGGAAGATGTCGCAGGCGCCGGTGCACATCCGGACGATTCCATGATGACAGACGAATACGACGAATCATTTGACCGATCCCCATCTCACGACAAGCCTGCGTCTTCTGATACCTCACGCCCGAAAATTATGGAGCGTCCACCCACGGATTCTGTCTATCTTCAGGAGAATGAGATGGATGGTGTCATGAGCCGAAGCGTTAGTGGCGCCTCGACAGCTACCTTGCCGCCACCTCCGGTGCCTCCCAAAGACAACATTAGAAATCGCGAACAGATTATTTTGGGGAAAAGACGCGAGGCTCGTCGCTTGGAAGAGGAAGCCGCAGGCGGATTTCAGCGCCATAAGGGCCAGAGTAATTTAGGTGTTGGAAGGCCCAGTCGGCGTAGAAGCATGAGCACTGGGGATGCTGAAGTTTTAGGAGGAGGTGCGAAGAAGAGAGGCGATGCTTTGCTTGATCTTGGAGCGGAGCCCGTTATCGATCGCCCTTTATCGGACAGCATCGAGCAAGAGTTGCAAAAACTGGTGCAGGAGCCAGAGAAAAGCGTAAGTGGTCGGAAAATGTGAACACATGACTATCGTGCTAAGCAACCTTTTTCTGCAGAAATACCATGTCCGTGAGCGCGTCGGAACGATATATGCCTCTTCATCTGATGAAAAGGTGACCCATATGGCCGGCCCTGGAGATGTGAATGCAGGAAGGGCATGGAGGACAGTACGACGCCCATCTGATATGGTACCTATTTTTTTCTCCGTGATGTCATATTATCATGTTAATAAGTATCTGCAGAACGAATACGCCAAACAAATACGGGAGTACCGAGCTCAAGATAAGGGCAAAGCCTATGGCAAGGTGTTCGTCAAGGGTAAATGAAGTTTATTTGCTGCATAAATCTCAGCTCAGCCTTTTTCTTCAGTTCTTGGCATCAGAGGCATGGGTCTGCCTCTGCCAGGAGAACCTACCGTCGTTACTTGTACTCTCAACAACGGTATTCATTTCGTGACCACCCCGGAATGTCAACTGTCTCCGGATTGCCGCATCAACCAAGAATTTGAACTGTGAGCGCTTTTTCTTCGTTTCTATTTGCTTGAATTAAAGGAGTGTCTATCATCAGCATTGAGCATAGCAAGTTGGAGTTTACTTTAACATTGAAAGTCCGTCGAGACCCACATATCATCACGCAATTCAAGACGCTTGCTCCATCCGCACCTGTTGTTGTCGCGGCCCCTAGGCCTCTTCCAGTGGCAATAGCGCCAGCGAAGAGCCACGGGATGCGCAGCTTCTTTTCCTCATCACCTAAGAAATCTTCCAAGGAAAAGTTTGTGACGCAACCTCCCCAGGTTATGCAACCTCAGGCACAACCTATGCATCGCCTTCCCGAAAATCTTGCCCGCCATCTCAAGCCCGATGGCACCCTTGCGCGCGCATTCATCTCGTTTAAAGATATCGCATCACGCTGCGACACTCGTCTTTTCGAGACAAGTTATCCTCTCATCGGTCAACGAATCGAACTGGGGGGTAAATTTTCTACTCTTGAAGTAGGCGAGATCGTTCTCCAGTTATTCAGGTTACCACCGTTACCTGGTATCCCTCAAGATCAACTGCCGCAAAGCTTAGAGGAGTGCCATCGTGGCCTGAGACATATAAACTGGCACAAAGTGACCTACTTTCAAGGTACTCTTACGCAAAATGGCGGCGACTGCAGTGTGAGTATATAATGTTTAACTCTTAAAAACCTTATCTGACCTTTTTTCCTCTATCAAGACATGGCGTCGCCGGCAATTGCGAGTTATTGGCTCAAACCTTGTTGCTTTTAATGACGTGACCAAGAAAGCCACGGCTACGATAGATCTGAAGAAGGCCATTGCTGTTGAAGATGATCAAGAATCCCGTACAAAAGCTTTGAGCCCAGCATCTGCTGCGCGCGCAAGTAGATATGCCGACGAATACGACGGCCTATATGGCGTTGAGAGATCCTTCCGACTCATTTTCCCAGAAGATCAGGAGATCATCTTCTTTGCTGATACCGATGAGGAGAAATATAGATGGTACGTGAAGTTGATTTCCTACATATTATCATCAATTTGAATTTTTTTGGTTCATAGGCTCGAGGTCCTTCGTGCACTCGTTGGCCGCATTCCTCCTCATCCTCTGTGGGCGGAGCTTCTTTGGCAAAGGCAGGATGAAATTTCCAAACGTATGGCTACGGCACAGCAGTCCTTGACCCATACATCTCCCGACATCTCGAGACCCTTGCAGCAGCGCTGAGTGAACAAGTTGATTTGTTTCCTTTTTTCGAACTCTTTTCTTGTATCATACACTACGTATCTGCTATGGATCCTCTCGGATTGCTTTCGCATGTTAACTTCCTCTCTGTATGATCGACTCTACATTAGCTTTCTAATCAAACTTCAATCTCATGTATTGTGCCACCACAGACTTCTGTCCGTATGTTACTCTAAAATCCATCTCTCCTCTTTTCTTTGTGCAGTGATTTGACCTCATGCAAAATTCAATCTGTCTCGAACTCAGCAATGCCCCTTTTCATTTTCGTCTTCTTGGAATGAATTATGATTTGTATTGCTTCTAATATTGAATATAGAAACAAATGTATTGGACCTCAGAACACGCTCGACCTTGGCTCGACCCTCCTGCCGCTAGTATACACAATATCGTCAATGCTAGTGATGCCTCGATCGGACGACAGACTCCATCCCCAGGTTTTTTTTGCATCTATCGAACGGTAAACGGAGGACGTGCAATATTTGATTCCTCTGGTCCAGGTTTCTCAAGTAAGGTAAGTTTGAAGTACCGTCAATTCCGTATTGATTTGAGGCGTCCTCGCTGCTTCATTTGACTTGATGCTTTAACTGCGATTCGGATATCCGGACATATGTGTCCATGTCACACTAAGTACTTCCCCTTTATTTCGACTTACTTGGGTTGAGAAGAGCGATGTAATTTGGTTCATCAGTGATTTTGATTGCACCAGCAGCCTGACAACAACTCTTCAGGCTGTCCCACTCCATCATGCCACCGCTCTCGCCGAGCTAGATCTTCAAATCCCAGAAGCCATGGAGACTCCTCGCCTGTCATATTGACCTATCTATTTGGACGCGCCTGCTGGGCAATGTTTTCCTTCGGCGCCAGATCATCCTCGACTCAGACCTATGTTCATATTTATGGACCCATAAAGATGCGAGGGAGATAAGCCCACGACCGTGCCAAATTATATATGGATGGCTATTTTAGAACAGGATGGCATACTGAATGCAGTGTGATTAGAGAATCCATCTGCGTGCTCTCGTTTCCCGCCTCTTCTTCAGTACTATTCCCTGGCTTTCTGGCAACATCGCGAGTTTTGCACATATATCAACTGTTCCTCGCTGGCTTGGGACAGTTGAATGACAGAACACGTCTTTTTGTGAAATTAATAACACCAGTTCCCAAGAAGTTTCAGGATCGCCTTTCTCCCGCCGGTGGATGTGGTGGGCGGCCATAGGACCTGTTTGTTATCCATGTCCCCCATTTTATGGAATAGAGCGAATGGCCAAGTGCCACTGTATTCTCCTTTTCGCTCAGAAAATGTAGCTGCCGGTGCGCAAGCTGTCAACCGCAGTTCAGGTATGTGTAAACTGTTTTCTACCAATGGATGTCATCTAACATAATTCGATAGTGGCTTCTCTGGCATTTCTTGTCTGGGACATTCTCATTACCACAGATGACGAAGTGCGTAAATATGACTTTCGCACTTCATTCATTCTGACTGATAAATCGAAAGGTCAAATACATATGGCCGTATGCAATTTAGAAGAAATCGATCTGGGATTATATTAACTGAAATCCCTGCTGTTTTCAGGCGTGAATGGACGTATACAAAATATGTATATTTCATTGTGCGGTACTTGCCAATGCTTGTGCAAATGTAAGTAGATGGACGCATGCAGCTACGCTCAAGGTACTCAATTCTATCTTCCTAGATCCATCTTACTCATTGGGACCGAGCTCACTCCCCACTTCCACTTCACACGACACGATTGTTTCATATGGCAGGTATACCAAGGTGTATCGGCTTCTTTCATCATCGCGACCGTTGACACTATCCTTATCTTACGAGGTAGCTATTAAATTGTTTACTGCCACAAGTAATCTTCAAACATCCTCTAGTTCATGCGCTATACCATGGTCATCGCGTCATTCGTCGGGTTGTGGGCATCTTTTTTATACTGGAAATAGTGGGTATGGCGGTAGGGTTGGGCCTTGCTGTCCCTGGCATTGAATACGACAATGTATGCCTGGTAACTGGAGTGCCACCCACGTTGGTCATCTATGGGTAGGCAATTACCAACTCATTCGAATTGTATGAAAAGGCTGATTCCTATAACCGATCAGAGCATCATCTATCATCTTTCAATTCATACTCTTCGGCTTGACCCTCTTCAAATTCATTCAGTCGTTAAGATCTGGTTGGGGGGATGTTCCATTGATTGTACTCCTTATGCGCGATGGCACCTGGGCATTCTTCTTACTATTTTGTATGTCCTTTTTCCTTCAGCGTGGTTTCCGTCCATATTTAAAGCACTTCTCATATACATCCCTAAGGCATTTATGTTGGGCAAATTGGCCTGTATGGCCTGCGAAATCCGGCCTATGCAGGGATCTTATATGGGTTGATATACTTTTTCTCGGCTTCATACATTGTTTACTCAACATTTCTTTTTCAATAGCTGGTTACTGACTGCCTTCTCGTTTGTTGTGAGTGCCTATCGACATAGACGTTACTCGATGTCTGCAATTAATTTTATCTAAAGGGATACCGCATTCTTGTTAACCTGAATCGTTTCGCTGAACGAACGGGCCACAACAGACGACGTGTCACCAATTCTCGCCCAACAAATACCCACATTCAGTTTTCAACAATGCTGACTTCTCGCGGGGACGCATACAACGAATCGGATTCGTACGAGCTCACGACTTCCTCGCGAACACGGCGAACCTTTGGCACCTCCCAAATATCTAGCCTCTCATTGGGCAGTTAAAACTTCATTGACCACGAACCCTGCGTCTACTTTGCTAACGAATTTTACCTTGGGCCCAGACCCGCATTTGGCCGCGGATATTCGAGCGTTCGACGTTCACTGCTTACCGGACCTCACCAGACTAAGCACCCCAAAATTGGGCCTACAATAGCACGACTTAGATAAATCACTTTTTCCCCTCTTGGGTATTTGGAAAGCTTGGATCATTGTTTCAACTTTTTGTATATCTAATATTGTCGCATACACAACCTTATTACCCATCCGCAGCGCCAGTCAATCAAATATCGTCACTCAATCTCGTAGATGTTATATAATGTAAAGCATTGATAACTTAAATCCGGCATGCGAATATGTGCGTGTATCTATGGGGCATCGACGGGGTTCCAGCTAACAGAGCCTGCCTTTCCGCGATTGAGGCCGTCCAGTTTGTTGATATCGTCCAAATCCAACTCAAACTCATAAACATCGGCGTTAGATTGGATGCGCACAGCGCGTTCGCTCTTTGGCAGTGGAATGAATCTAGACAACATGCAGTCTTAGCATTCATTATGAAACACCAATGTGTGTGTGCCAACTTGCCCTTTTTGCAAAGACCATCGCACAAGAATTTGGGCGGGATCACGCTGGTACTACACACAGACAGTTAATTCAGTTCCAAAGTGATCTGCGGCGCAGTCGCGATTATACTTACCTTAGCGGCCAAATCCAAGATTATGGGATGGCTCATCTTTCCATGCACGAGAGGGCTGTAAGCCTGGACAACTATGTTATGCTCTTGGCAGTACTTCACGATGTCGTTCTGCTGGTTAAAAGGGTGGAGCTACAGAAGGAAAATTCAATTTTATATTTAGTTCGAAGACCGTTTGATAGGCAGAGCGCTGGCATGAGAAACATACTTCAATCTGGTTCACTGAGGGTAGTTCATATCCAGCAGCCCTGATCTCTTCGAGATGCTTGACACCGCTGCAATATTATTGGACCATGATCAGCGGGACACTATTAATGTATTGGTCAACACTCACTAGTTGGACACACCAACGGAGTTGATCTTCCCAGCGGCTTTTGCTTCAAGGAGCGCCTGGTAGGTTTCAAGCCGGCGCTGAGTTCCGGACAGAGGATCGTGGATGAGGAAGAGATCAATGTAGTCTAAAGTTTCACAGCCGGATCAGCGCCGAACGCCATGCATCTTGGAGAGAGGCGGGACCTACCGAACTTCATCCTAGCAAATGAATCAGCGATCCCTCGATGCGTAGAGTGATATCCATGGTTGCTCGACATGATCTTCGTTGCTACAGAGCAATATTTGCATTAGGCGCCAAAGATTTGAACGAATGCACGCACTAATAAACACATCGGATCTGGTGAGGCCCGACTTGCGAACTGCTTCGCCAACTTGGGCTTCGTTTCTGTAATACTGCGCCGTGTCGACATGTCTGAACAGCTATGTCAGTGTTAGATTTTTTGATGAAATTGTTGGCAGTTCACCTATATCCAACCTTGAATGCTTCAAGGACAGATGGTGTAGCATCAGAATTCTGGAAGACTCCGAATCCGAGAAGGGGCATATTGTGTCCTGAGGACAAGGTGACGGACGATTGGAGTGTCAATCCCGAAGCCATGTTTGCCACTGATGATGAGTTGACTTGTGGAAGAACAGTAGAAATGGATATGTAGTCTTGGAGGACGCGCGTTCTGCTTTGAACAGTCGTAAACAGTCTAGCGAACTGTCGGAAACCGAGACCAGGCAGTATAGAATGAACCTAGAAAAGGTGAGATGAGACGCGTTAGATTTCGAGTAGAATGCTAGAGCTGAAAATAGGGAAGAGTATAAATACTCCTTCCTCCAGGTCCTTCACCCGCTACGTACCATACAACCGAGTACGACGCCTACAAGCATGACAAAGAGAGACGAGCGATGGCGCGAGGTTTGTAAAGACATCAATCGTAGTACTCGGCGTTTTATTCATCCTAATCTCAACCTTGGGCAGGCTTGCATGAAACAAGCCAGAAACGCTGGACAAGTGATGAATAAAAGGTTGGTAAGGGCCAGAGTTAGTCATTGAAGAGCGCGGTAGCAATCGGGGTCGCAATTACCTTATCTGTTATATTGCGTACATTGACTGGCATATCCAATCGTATGTAATTCCGAGAAATAAGCCTGGATTCCTCCGACGCCATGTCCTGTCGGTAATATTGACGTCCAATTATGCAGAAATTAGAAATATAGAAGAATTTCCGCGAAAATACTAACGTACCTCAAACTAGAAAAAAATCTTTGGAGCGATCTGCAGTGACCTGATCAGCGCATTGCATCAACTCAGCTTTCGTGAAGTTGCAAATCGTTTCCGGAGACTTGTTCTCCATCTGAGTCTGAGGGCAATACTATAGCGACCTCGATCCAAGATTATTTCTACCAGAGCAGTTCAAAGGCAATGAATGAGAAAGACTACTCTCACTCATCTTCAATTCAGTACACTTTAACGGAGAGGAAGGCCGAACCCGAACCCGAACCTGCGCAAATGTCGATTTAGCCAGAAAAAGAATCTTGATTTACTTATTCTGTATGTAGCTCCAGATAGCTCCAGATAGGCCTGAGCAATGCCTGAGAGCAGTGAGCAGGCTTGAGCAGAGTTCCGATTTCTGGATAGAAGAGTTGGTATCGAAGGGTCATCGATCATCGCTCAAGCGATCCGATTTGCGGTGGCCTAAGGTAGTAGATTTATCAAAAGTTTTGATCACAAGAGACCATAACATTGTCACTCAAAAATCAACAACAAATTGAAGGGTGGTATCTCAATCAGCATCGACAGGGTTCCAACTGATCGCGCCAGCCTTGCCGAGATCCAAAGAATTGAGCTTCTTCATGTCCTCGTCATCCAGCTCAAAGTCAAATACGTGTGTATTTGAACGTATGCGCGAAGGCGTGGCGCTCTTTGGAAGAGGCACAAAGCTATGATTCGGGGCAATCTCAATCTCATCAGACACAGCTCCCGCCACACAAGGTAAAGTAGAAACGAACCCGCGTTGAAGAGACCAGCGAATGAGAATCTGAGCAGGATCCCGGTTATGCTGCAGTAGTGAATAGCACAAAAATAAGAATAAGTAGAGATGAATATCTCATAAATAACCTACCTTGGAAGCCACTTTAACAATGACCGGGTGGTCAAAATTTCCACGGACAATTGGGCAATACGCCTGAATGACGATATTATGCTCTTTGCAATAATCTACGATATTTTTCTGCTGGCAGAAGGGATGGAGCTATATCGAAACCAGGCTTGTCAGCATATTTAACATCCTAAAAACAATGATTGGGAAAGTGTACTTCGACTTGATTGACTGCAGGAAGTTCCCAACCTTTCGTTCTAATTTCTTCCAAATGCTTTACATTGCTATCATAAAATAACAGTGGAAATTAGTATGACATGATAATAAGGTGAATATACATACTAGTTTGACACGCCAACGGTCCTAATTTTGCCTTCAGCCTTGGCCTCAAGGAGAGCTTTGTATGTCTCCAGACGACGCTCTGTCCCAGAAAATGGATCGTGAATCAAAAACAAGTCGATGTAATCTATGTGAAGATGCAACAGAATTTCAGTATTTTAGCTCAGCATGAAATAAAATCAGAAGAGATTTTGTACGAGTACACACCGAACTGCATCTTGGCAAGTGACTCGTCGACGGCCTTCTTCGTTGACTCGTAGCCGTGGGTTTTCGAGACACATTTCGTTGCTGCATGGCGAAAGTTAGTTTCTGTACCGTTGGCGCCTGGAAGGGAGGGAGGAATTAACACGCACTGATGAAGACCTCGTTCCTAGGGAGCCCTGATGCACGCACTGCGGCGCCAACCTCTGCCTCATTCTTGTACGCTTGGGCAGAATCGACGTGTCTTTTTATACGCATAGGATATTCCATCGCTCAATTAGTTTCCAGCTCGCTTATTTAACGCTAAGTGCAGTACATACCGGTATCCTGCCTTGAACGCCTCGAGCGTCGACGCGGTCGTGTCATAGTTCTGGTAAACTCCGAAGCCCAGCAGGGGCATCTCATAGCCCGATGAAAGCTTCACCGTGGAAATAATGGTCAATTTGGGCGAAGGCACCGACATGCTGGATATCTTTTGGATATGGACGAGGCGGTTGAAGACGAGAGGTCGCGTAGTGGACAAGTGTGGATGAGCCTGAAGACGGAATTCCCCGAGGAAGGGAGTAGTACAAGCGTCCAAGCGAGTTGCGCGTCGTCGCCGTGTTGAATATCTACGTAGAAAAGAGGCAAGCACACAAAGTATGAGGGGCTATTTCTGTCCGATGTTCGTGTGATAACAACTCTGATCTAATCTGATAACAGCATCGGGCGAAATAGACAATCTAATCAGTCTCGCCGCGAGTTCTGGCAGTTCCGTTCTGGTTCCGTTCATCAAGCACCTCATGCACCAACTCCTCAAACCCGGGATTGGCAAATTTACGTCTGGTGGGATGAAGTGGGAACACTTTTTGAAAGTACACCCTTTTCGTCACTTGCCAGGTTGCCTAAAACTTAATCCTATTGCAAAAGGTTATGCGAGAGATGGGTTTTGAACAAGATCCTATTAGTTCAACGGATTCCAGCGTCCAATTCAATCCGCCCAACAATAACGATGTGGTGAGTGTCATAGGCACAGCCAGAGTTCAGTATCATTCACTTTGTTAATATTGAATATCAGCCTATGACAATCCACAAGCGTAAGTGATCAAATGGCATAGTTGCACCAGAGTTGCACTATTGAAGCTTTCTTCATTTCTCCGCAGCGTATCCTGACCCAATTCTGACCCCTTCCATACTTCATGCAATTTGCAAGAGGATGAAGGACAAATACGGATTCACTGAAGAAGATTTACTGCAGCTGGGCGGTGGTCATGCCAGTTCGGAACATGAATAAGACTTCGCAGCTTGACACTGTGGAAATATTCAGAATCTTATTGTGTTTTTACGAGCGCTGCGGCTCCTTGATAATATCTGAATAAAGATTTTATATTTTTCTTTGACTTGCGCCAGCTTTTTTGCTAAGTTAGTACTTCTGTATGGGCGTTGTGATTCGACTGAAAGATTGGTACTATGTACTCACAATTAAGCGTCTAATCACACACCGGGGTCTTGCGGGCCGAAGCGTGGATGTCCGCCCACCCCAAGTTGAGTCCCTCGTCCTCCCAGGCTTTATTCTCCGAGTCCTTCCGACTTTTGTGTGCAGCGTTACCCGCTTGACTTGGAAAGCCCATTCGGAGTGTTCTTTCTGGCGATCAACGTGCGTTCAGATAGTCTATCCGTTCCGACTCCGGGAGGATGCTGATATGACGATTCTCCTAGATATCATTTCCGAGCTCGGCGGCTACTGGAGAATCTTGGAACAACTACGGCGGTAGAGGAGCGCCTTTCACTCTGATTTCTACACTATCTCCGAAGCTTCTCTCACACTCCATTGCATCCATTCCGCCAGCACCTAGGAGATTCCCACTTTGCAAGTATCGACGGGACAGGATCCAATCTGTTGCGTGTAATATCATTATCAATAGCAAGGTTCTCGACGGTATACCCAATCTCACAAGCAAACCCCGAACACGACGTTTGAACTCCATTCATAACGAACAAAGTCAGGACTTGAATCAGAAAGCCCATGTCTCTATACAACTACGTTGACCCCTTAAATGACAACCTGGTAAGTCTGCACATCCACACCTTGCATCGTATCCTCGAGAACCAAGTGCCTAATATCTTTGCCTCAGATCTGCTGCATCTGCCGCGCACCCTTCACCGACCCTACGACGACACACACCTGCGCGCACACCTTCTGCGCCGATTGCATCCTCCGCGCTCTCACACATGCACCACTGTGCCCTGTAGATCGCACGCCGCTTGCGCCTACCGATCTAGGACCTGCCAACCAAATAGTTCGCGCGGTGAGTTATTTGAGACGATCTATACAAGTCGTTGACTGATGAATGCTCAGTTGGTTGACGAATTGCGGGTGGAATGCGTGTACAAGGCGAATGGTTGTGCATATGTGTCACAGAGGCAGGACATGCCGCTGCACTTGAGGGATGAATGCGATTACGCGGAGGTGCGGTGCGAGGAAGAGGTAGATGGGAAGACGTGCGGAGTCAGTATGAGAAGAATTGAATTGAAGGCGCATCGGAAAGAAGTGCATGGATACCGGGAGGAACAAGATACGAAAGAAGAGGGCATATCACTGGATGCTGAAGAGGCAGAATTGGAAGAGGCGAAAGAGGTACGTGGTTTCTATTCGTACAAACACGGAGCTGAAGCTATAAGTAGAAGTATTCGTGTCCTCACGCCTCCCTGGGATGCCCATACACCGGACCACTGAAACCCTCGGAACATCTACGGTCGTGTCCCTACGAATCACTGAAGGGATTCTTTACAGCAAACAACACAAAAATATCGCTGCTGACGGAACAAAATATGGTTCTTCGACATAAAGTCGACTCTCTAGAGCACACAGTGCATACATTACGCAAGGAAATGAACGCAGCAAAAAATGCGCTTGGGCCGTGGTTTAGGTCGTCGTATCAGGGGATGAACATACCGGCGCATGGCAATGCGACGGGGATTGCTGTGGGCGCGGCTGGAGTGGCGAGCAGCGATCTTCCAATCGGAATGCAGCCAGCGATGGCGGGGCCAAGCCTGGCGGGTTTTGAGGATGGTACGGACGTGCTTGCACCTTTTTTCCCTGCAGAGGACGCAATGCGGCAGGGCCAATGGACACCGAGCAGTATGGCAGCAGACAGTGTATACGGACGAGCAGAAGGGGTCGTAGCGCCGCTAGATCTTGGGACGACGCTGGAGGGTACGCTGATGGGGCTGCGGGAGAGTGTAGTGGGTGTGGCGGCGGGAGTGGATTCGGTGGGACGGCGGGGGGAGATCGCGCTGACGAACGAGACGCTACGGCTGGGAGAGGAGATGATGTCAGTGCGGTGGCAGATGAACGCGCTGCGGATGCAGGTGCACGGGATGCTGATGGATCGCAACGCATCGCTGAGCATGCGGGAGGAGGCTGGAGGCCCGTACTTGCGGGGGCACACGAACTTTGGGTCGATTACCAAGTTGTAATATAGTAGGATTTGTACAAGAATTTGATTGGGTATACAGTGGCATGCATCTATGAGCTACGCGAGTCTGCCCATGCGGCGTCGAGCTGGTCGAGGAGGCCCTGGAGGAGTTTGACGGCGGCTTTGCGGTCTGCGCGGGCTGCGTGCCAGTCGTGTTCGGGGACGATGCCGTCGACGCGCAGCAGCGCCTGGAGGAGGAGCTCGGAGACGCGGGCGTAGTCCTTGCTGAGCGCAGATCGGGGGTGCGTGGCGAGGTCGGCGAGGAGGCGCGCGTGCTCGGGGCGGAGGGAGGCGTCTACGGCGTCGAGCTCGGCATCGATGGCGGCGATCTGAGCGTGCTCTGAGCGGGAGAGCCTGGTGGGCTGGGGGCCGTCCGTGACGATGGCGAGGGTGGAGTTCGGCCGGAGGTGGTACGCGGAGACTGGGCGGGTGAGCGTTTGTGGGCGCGCAGGAGAAAAAAAAGGAGACGCACTGGGCTGGGAGTCGTCGGCGAGGACGGCGCCGTCGTGGACGATGTGGAAGGCGCTCGGGGGGAGGCCGGTGACGCCGGCGATGCTGCTGCGGAGGGCGGCGAGCTTTGTGTCCGGGCGGGGGAGGGCAAAGTCGAAGGCGTCAGAGCCGCAGCGGACGGTGACGGGCATTGGTTGTGGTGGTAATCTCTTGACTCCGCACTCCCATGTCCGACCCAAAACAAGGCCACGCCCGGCAGCCCAACCCGCTCACCGGCCTCCGCGCACAGCACCCCCATGCAACCCCCATACCCCCCTCCCTCCAGGCAAAGATGGCCGCCTTCGCCTCCAGGGCACAGCTCCAGGACCCCGTCGACGCCGCCGCCGCAGCCCTCAGCAACGCCTCCCTCTACTCACATCCCGTCCTCCACAACGCAACTCCACCCCGTCTTCAGAAACCCTCTGGCATGGCCGCTCGCAGAGCACGCCCCAACTTTTCTCTCCGCGACATCGACACCTTCATCCTCCCCGACGGTCCCGCAGCCGCTGGTCTCGGTGCTGGTCGTCCCACCCTCCAGGAACCCCCGCGCAGACCGCCCCCAGCCGGCAATTTTGGCTCCCCCTTTTCCAACTTTTCCAAGATTGTGTACGTCCCTCCCCCTTTCTTTTTGCTCGTCGTCGCATCACTCATTCCGATCCCAGCGATCCCTCTGGCGCTCTCAATTTCACTGGCAAGGCTATCCTCCACGCTGCAGGCGTCAACTTTTCCAACGGCGCTTCCTTCTCTATCAACATGGATCAGCTCCAATTAGATGAGGAGCTCGGAAAGGGCAACTATGGCACCGTTAAAAAGGTTCTCCACAAACCCACTAATGTCGCCATGGCTATGAAGGTAAGTCTTCCATTTTCCTCCCAATCTGTACCCTATGTCGACTTGGCTCCTCAGGAAATACGCCTCGAACTCGAAGACGCTAAGCTTAACGCGATCATTATGGAGCTCGACGTTCTCCATCGCGCAGTTGCTCCAGAGATCGTCGAATTCTACGGTGCTTTTTTCATCGAATCATGCGTCTACTACTGCATGGAGTACATGGATGCTGGCTCATTAGACAAACTACAAGCAGCCGGCGTACCAGAGGCTGTTCTCGCCAGGATCGCGGCCTGCATGGTCCGGGGGCTCAAATTTCTCAAAGACGATCTCAACATTATTCATCGAGGTGCGTCCTTGTTCCTGCTTATTCTCTTTACCGTGTTGTTGTCTTTGTCTTACTCCTGGATAGATGTGAAACCAACGAATGTATTGGTCAACCGCAAGGGCGACGTTAAACTCTGCGATTTTGGGATATCCGGCGAGCTCGACAAGTCGTTGGCCAAGACGAACATCGGATGCCAGAGCTACATGGCTGTGCGTTCTTTCTTTTCTTGTCTGCCCTGCCCATCCACTAAGCTTCCGCCACACAGCCTGAACGAATAAAGGGCGAATCGCAGAACAACCTTGGCACATACACCGTGTCGTCGGACGTCTGGTCGCTGGGGCTTTCGATGATTGAGATCGGGCTCGGAAAATATCCATACCCGCCAGAGACATACTCGAACGTATTCGCTCAGTTGACGGCGATAGTGCACGGCGATCCGCCCGATCTGCCGGAGGAAAAGTACAGCGAGACTGCGCGGGAGTGGGTCGCGAGCTGTCTGCGCAAGGATCCTGAGCGACGCGCGACGTACAAGGAGCTGCTGGTGCGTAGAGTGACGTCATTCGATGATGTCATATTGCTGACTGCCTCGTGTTGTCCTGCAGGCCCACCCCTTCCTCGCCAACGACTCCACGAGCGGCGTCGACATGGCTGCCTGGGTAGTCAAGGCCCTCGAGTGGAAGGCCGCCGCCGCCGCCGATGCCCTCAAGGCCCAACTCTCCCCGTCTGTCTAGATGCCGTGCGCATCTTAGCATCTCCGGCCGGCCGCGTCTTCGGAGTACGCTCCCTCTCGCCCGTGCCATGACGTGCCGCGCTCATTCTACTTGATGCGCCCGCCGCGGGGCTGGCTGGCCATCCCCCCTTTCGATTTTCGCTTGTTGTCGTGCGCGTGTGCCGGCGGGCGGGCGGGCGACCCCCGTTCCGTCTTTTCTGTGTGCCAGAACGCCATGCGCGCAGCGCACCCTTTTTCTGTGTGTGGGCATCTGGCGCTCGTCCGTCCCATCGCTCCGTGTTTTGCATAATGCTGTTGCTGTCTTCATCCACCCGTACCCGTCCTCTCCTTGTATTTTTGGCGCCGGCTCCTACGACTTCCCGGCGGGTATCAATCCCCCTCTATTTTACCTCCGCGCGTGGCCGATATTCTCTCTTCCAATTATACCCGTCCAGTCTGTCATACATCTGCTTTCGACCTTGCTTGTTACACGCCTATATTATATACTTATTCCGGACGGCCGCGTGCGCCCTCTGGTAGCGCGCCGGGCCTACCCCTACAACTATCCCCACCACTCAATTCTCATTCTACACACAGGCCGACGGCACTAGAGCACGCGGAAGATTGTTGGTTACCTTTCGTTATGCGGAGGTCATGGTTATTTGCTGCGCATATTGTTGCTATAGCAGAAACTCTTCCGCGAGCCTGTAGTGTGCATGCGTACATGCGGTTGGATATCCTCGCGCAGTGCATACACTACACCTCTCCTTCCGATGGCTACATAAACCTACCCGAACCCGACTTCCGCAGGCCTCTAGAGCACCGTGAATCTTGGCAGCAACAGGTCTCCGTCCTCGACGCTTGTGGCCGACGCCCGCCATGCACCATGCGTATTTTGTCGTCGGTCCCGTGCATTGCATTCTTACAAGTAACTTGTCCTTTCCCTCCCTAACCACCTCACATCATTCTTTGTCTCATATCTCCAATCTTTAATCCCGCCACGGCGCCTACCCAGCAGCACATACACGAGGTTGTACGGTGCGCGGCGCGGGTGCGTCTTCGCCATTCACGATAATATTAGGCTCTTACACACTATATACTATAGTATTTATATGCATACACTATGTACGGCCTTTTTTTTATCAGTGTTCTTTGGATGGTGTTCAGTAAATTACAGTACGGCTGAGTAAGATGCTGGTTATTTTGGTTGGTTGAGATAACGAATGATAACAATGCGGCTGCTGTAGAGTAGCAAATTTATCAATGGAATTGCTCTGGAATCAGAACTGTTCTACGAGGACGATGTCAATCAGACTCTTCGAAGTCACTATCTTCGAAGGGAAGAGGGGCATATATAGTCACAAAGCTTTGTCTTTCGAATGCATCGTTCGGACCGCCTTGACATGTGCACACCCTATGAACCTTAAGTTACCAAATTCTGGTGAACATCTGCAGCAAATCAACGTTGCCGGCGGATATCGCTTGTGCCTATAGAACAGGGTAAGGCGCGAAGTACGAGAAGCTTTCCGTGTGTGTCGGAGAATTTCACGAATCTTATTTTCTGATGAACACCTGTCGAATGCCGACATTATTTATTGATGAGGAAGCTGCGACCAGAACATAGATAGAACTTCATTTTCGATTCGAAAAAAATTATCCTAGTACTTTGATAGTGCTCCGGGAAGCCTGTTGATGCATCGCAAGCAAAAACGGATACGAAAGACTTTGGAAAGACACTTGAGTTGTCCGGAAAGCGTTAGGCGCTGGTCAGCCACATTTGTCAAGCGCTCGTAAATATTTGTTACGTAAGCTATTCTGGACCTCAAGGATGGGTTAGGTATTGCAGGTATACAGATTCGTTTTATGAAATAAATATGGTTTTGGATGCAAAAGTAAAGGAGATTGCCGATGTCCTTTTGTTTTCTTTTGTTCACAGTTTTCTAACCAGAAGTAGAAGCAAATCCGGAGATGAATGTGTAGGTGATAAAGATGGGCTTCCGATCTATCGGGGAGGAAGGAGCACCAGCCAAATAGTGGGTCAAGGCCTGCCGTATCGATGATTCAATGGGATGTCAGTCTTTTCAGGTCATAATCTACCAAGTATTTAGATCCGAGGAGAATCATTGGTCGGGGATAAAGGTGGGTTGTCTACGGCATGACCTCAGAACCTGTGATGATTTTTTCTGGAGTAATGACTGAAGTCTGCAAGGTTGTGCATTGATGAAATGCTCTCGTTACACATGGTGTTTTGCACAAAGAGCAGCTGGTGCATGTTGGACGGAATGACGGAGATCCGATTTATATTTCGTTTGTTAGACAATAGTCTGCGTGGATTAGTGAACAGGAGGAAAGTTTGAACTTAGTTATGCGATATATTGATCGGCCCCAGCAATCCGGCGAAGATGTGCGTGAGCGATAATAGGCGATAATTCGCAGCATGGACAATTTTGAACAAATACAATTGGGCTGAAATGGCACAGTAGATTCGTAGCCACCCTTTTCACGAAAAGATAATAAAGTCAACAGCATTTGGAAGGCACCTTAAGTACACTAGTCCAGCTATGGTACATTCCCATTTTCAAGTTAGCGTCCGTTGCAAGTTAAGCGCTAAGCGCTGATGCGTGATGGCTGTGGCGCAGCCGGATAATTGCTCGGCATTTGCGGCACGGATTCCCCGAAGTTCTTATATAAACTCCAACGCTTTGTCAAAGCTCGATGATCACTCTCGTCGTCATGAGGCAGGGAGGTCACTTGAACGTATCTGTTCCAACCGATTAACTAGGGCTGCGATCAAAGAATGATGCTGGAGGAACTGACCCTCATCGACGAATCATAAGATACGGTGCAATCAAGAGGCTCGGGTGCACAAATATTCAAGCATTTTTGTAAGAAATATTAACCTCCAGTTTCCGGCAGCCAGTTTCATTGACAAAATCCTCTATCTAAGTGCAATAAAACTGGATATTAGGGGCCAAAATTGAGTGAACTTGTAAGCGTACCTTCCGAATTACGTTGACGGTATGCGAGGATGTGAGTCGCGAATATACTGAAAAAGGAGGCGTTGTGGCCGGGCGCCGGATTACATAGAAGTGAACGAGATATGAGGGTACAGCAAGTAATGTTGGGTCACTCCTACTGCAATGGGAAGGAGAACTCTAAGGGTTCCTTCGGTCTCAATCTTGAAAACGACTGGGCGTGATATAAATGATCTCGTCGGAAGTCTCCAACGAATTTCAACGGAGAAGTCGCTATTCTTCTTTGCTTCTTCTTATGTTTAGCCGTGAGGGATACCTTTGAGCTGCCCTCACTGCCCGAGAAGCTCGTCCTTTTAGAAGACTGGAGACAAATCGTCGATCGCAGTATCTGTGAACTTTTTGAGCTCGGCGGCAGTAAGATCTCTGGAAGATTCTAAACTTTCTATGAGATTGACATCGGCCTCGGAGAATGAGGAGCATAGCTACAAGTTTAAAAGGAGTATTCGATCAGAACAGGGACTACCAGACAGCCACTACATAGTACAAGATGAACACAGACGTGTAGTATTCCTCTGGAAAAAGATTCTTCCCCCTCTACGTGCAAGAGGTCATTATAGGACCTCACCTTCTCCTCATATTCCACGGAAGCCATCGAAGTATTAGATGATTATATCCTAACTGGTGGTAGGATCTATTCCTCAGAACTTAAGAGCAATACATAAGGTGTTGATCTATAAACTGTGGGTAGCTATGTATATTCCAATAGCTATAAATCCTCTTTTCAACCCTTTTCTACGATCAACTTTCTGCAGGTTTTGAAACGAGGCAGATATACTAGGTGTATACTGTACATGTATAAGTGCTCATGAAAAATAGCTTTGGTTTAAGCACTTGAATAGTTAGTGCAAGCGCATTGAGTAAAATATTAACACCAATGAAACTGAAAATGTAAATCAACAAACAATAGTCTCAAACAAATGGACGCCAGAACCCCTGAAGCATCTGAATCGAAGTTAGCGCTCGTGGTACTAGGTCGGCTATTGAGACCGGTTATCTTATCTTGTCCGGAAAACGCCGTTCAGAGCTTTTCGATGATCGCAGATTATAGATGAGTCAATCTTCAGTGGATTTATAGATCAAGTCATTCTCATCTCTTTCAAGTTCTATCAAGGTTGCGAAACCTCGTTGATACAACGGATACGAAGATGCCGTTCCTTGAACACGATAGTGCGCTCGGCCCTATTCTTGATCAAATTGTCTGATCTAACAGCTTCATTTTGCTAGTCTCCGCTCAGTTCGACTTTCCTAAGGAGGAGGAGAAAGTCATTGCATATTGGAGGGAGATTGACGCGTTTCAGACGAGTTTAAAGCTATCTGAAGGCCGTCCAGAATTCTCATTCTATGACGGACCTCCATTCGCCACAGGGTTGCCTCATTACGGACATTTGCTTGCTGGCACTATCAAAGTCAGTGTTGTTGTCCGGATGTTAGATGTGCATCGCTGATTTTAACTCAACAGGACATTGTCACTCGACATGCCCATGTCAGCGGACACCATGTTACCAGGCGATTTGGATGGGATACCCATGGACTTCCTGTTGAGCACGAGATCGATAAACAACTAGGCATCACTGGAAAGGAAGACGTTATGGCAATGGGAATCGACAAATATAACGATGAATGTAGAAAGATTGTTATGCGATACTCATCGGAATGGAGACGAACCGTAGAACGTATGGGGCGATGGATTGATTTCGACAACGACTACAAAACTCTTAATGTAACCTTCATGGAGTCGGTCTGGTGGGCCTTTAACGAATTATTCAAGAAGGGTATGGTTTATAGGGGACTGAGAGTCATGCCATATTCGACTGGATGTACCACTCCTCTTTCAAACTTCGAAGCCGGATTGGCCTATAAAGACGTCAACGATCCTGCTGGTAATCATCTCTAAAAATTCTTCTTCGCTTTGACTCATTTATCTGTAGTCACCGTGGCTTTCCCTCTCGTCGATGACCCAAGTACATCTTTTTTGGCATGGACAACAACCCCTTGGACTTTGCCATCCAATTTGGCGCTCTGCGTTCATCCAGACTACACTTACATCAAGATCCACGATGTAGAACGCGACCAGAACTTCATCATCCACGAAAATTTGTTACGAACCCTCTACAAAGATCCCAAGAAAGCTAAATACAAAAAAATCGGACAGTTTCAAGGCGCAGATATGAATGGATGGAGATATATCCCGTTATTCGAATACTTTACCGATCAGGTGAGGAATGATCAGCAGATTTTTGATCGTCTTCATTCTTAATGTCGCTTTGAAGTTTGAAGATAAGGCGTTCCGAGTTGTCGTAGACACGTATGTGACCGACGCGGATGGTACTGGTATCGTTCACCAAGCACCTGCCTTCGGTGAAGATGATCACCGTGTTGCTATCGCTAACGGTGTTCTACGACCGGACGAGATGCCTCCCTGCCCCATAGATGATGCTGGTGTCTTTACCAATGAGGTCCCAGACTTTGCAGGTCTGCATGTAAAGGTTTGACATTGTTTCTCACAGAGGAGTCCATATACTCATTAGTCGAAGGCTGCCGATAGCCCGATTCAGAAAGTTCTCAAGGCAAAGGGCCGTCTCATTGTCCAAACAACGTTGAACCATAGTTATCCATTCTGTTGGAGGTAGATTTTACTTCTATTTGTCTGTGTCGTCATTAACTCTATGCAGATCTGGAACACCTTTGATCTACCGTGCTATCCCGGCATGGTTTGTCAAAGTCACCCCCATCATTGACGAGTTGGTGGCAAATAATGAGGGCACTCGATGGTATATATTTTTGAAAGATCTCCCAGAAAAATTTCTCACAAACCCATAGGGTTCCCCAAAACATTGGTGATAATCGATTCGGCAACTGGCTTGCCAATGCTCGCGACTGGAACGTGTCGCGCAATCGCTATTGGGGTACGCCCATGCCCATTTGGGCAAGTGAAGACATGCAAGAGGTAAAATTTGTTTGACTATTGGTAATGATTTCACTAAACAATTGGCCTATGAAGATCATTTGCGTTGGCTCCATCAAAGAGCTGCAGGAATTGTCTGGAGTGAAGGGAATCACAGACTTGCACAGAGATAAGATTGATCATATCACTATCCCTTCTAAACAAGGAAAGGGAAACCTGAAGCGTATTGAGGAAATCTTCGATTGTTGGTTTGAATCCGGAAGGTATGAAAAACATTATTCTTAACATTCTCCTCTCATTTGGGTTACTTTAGCATGCCTTACGCCCAACTTCATTATCCGTTTGAGAACAAGGAACTGTTTGAACGTACCCATCCTGCTGATTTCGTCTCTGAGGGTATCGATCAGACTCGTGGTTGGTTCTATACCCTACTGGTCCTTTCTACCCATCTCTTTGGTAAAGCTCCCTGGAAGAATCTTATTGTAACAGGACTTGTGCTCGCTGCGTATGTATTATTTCAACAATCCTTTCCACAAGCTACAAGCTCACTCCACATCGATTTTTTTAGCGACGGCAAGAAAATGAGCAAGAGCCTCAAAAACTACCCAGACCCCAACATTATCATCGACAAATATGGTGCTGACGCTACAAGGTGAGAAAAGGATTTTTGTCGGTAATGATTTACGAATGCCAACAACAATAATATCTTAGGATGTTCTTGGTTAATTCTCCGATCGTGCGTGGAGATAATCTTCGTTTCCGTGAAGAGGGTGTGCGAGAAGTCATTTCTCGCGTGCTCTTGCCATGGTTAAATTCCTTCCGGTTCTTTATGGGGCACGTTGCTCTGTTGACGAAGACGACAGGAGTGGTTTTCAAATATAACGAACATGCACCTCTTCCCAACAATGTCATGGACAGATGGATCCTTGCCCGATGCCAATCGTTAATTCGCCTGGTCACTGAAGAGATGGCCGCCTATCGTCTATATACCATCATTCCTCGCCTTCTAGACCTTGTGGATGAACTGACGAATTGGTATATTCGATTCAACCGGAAACGTCTCAAGGGCGAGGATGGGAAAGAAGACACCATCTCCGCTCTTAATACCCTCTTTGAGGCATTGTTCACGCTTTGTCGCACAATGGTATGGTTTCAACCAATTTCAAATTGAATTAGCCATGGTTTTAATTTTATTTTTCAGTCTTCTTACACCCCATTCATCACCGAAAATCTCTACCAATCATTGCGACAATTCATTCCAGAAAAACCTGATGCTGGAGACACACGCTCTGTCCACTTCCTGAGCTTCCCGACCGTCAAGGAAGAGTACTTCGATGCAGACATCGAACGTCAGGTTCAACGTATGCAAGCCGTTATCGACCTCACGAGAAACGTTCGTGAACGACACAATCTTTCGCTCAAGGTATGTGATAGCGTGCAACGAATTTGGTAACCAAATTGACATAATCCGCTTTCTAGGTACCGCTGAACGAATTGCTCGTCTTCCACCCAGATCCCAAATATCTGGCGGATATCAAGCCCCTTCAGCGCTACATCGAATCGGAATTGAATATCCGTGACGTTATTTTCACATCCGATGAAGGTCTATCAGGAGTCAAATACAGAGTCGTTGCGGATTGGGCAGTCTTGGGTAAGAAGCTGAGGAAGGATCTCGCCCGTGTCAGGAACGCTCTCCCCAATGTTTCCAGCGACGAAGTCAAGGGATATATTGCCAATGGCAAGATCACTGTTGATGGTATTGAACTCGTTGAAGGCGACTTAACTGTGCAACGTTATCTTGAACCTCCACCGGCCAACGCAGGACAATTCGCGACAAATACCGACAACGACGTTGTCATCCGTCTTGATATCCAGGTCCACCCACACTTGCAGGGCGAATGGCTCGCTCGTGAGCTTACCAATCGTGTCCAGAAACTGAGGAAGAAGGCTGGCCTCCAAGCTACTGACGATGTCCATGTCTTCTACTATTTCGAACAGGGAACCGGCGCGGACCTCATAACCGCAATCCGGGAGAACACCATCATCATCACTAAAACTGTCGGAAGCCTGCCCGCCGATGTATCAGAGAAGCACGAAAGCGTAGTGGTTTTCATCGAGGAAGAGCAGGAAATTGACGAGACGAAATTCGTCATTTATCTTGCGAGGTCATCGTAAACCAGTCCGGGTGCTAGAAATGATTCAAAGTCTTGTAATACATTCCATTGTCTAGAAATACAAAGTGTCTGCAACGTACAGTGTAAGCGCTACTTTTTCGTAGATCCGAAGCCTCCAAAGCCCATCATTACAGCCATGTCCGTGTCTGTAGGTTCCGTGTCGACAATCATAGCCATCCGCGCCTTCTCTTTTTCTGCTTTCTTCTGAGCTTTCTTCTGTTCTCGAAGGGTTTGCTCCTTCATTCGAACTTCTGCTAGCCGTTGGTCAAAGTCGAATGCCTTCGCAGAAGCGGCCTCTTTTGTTTTTTCTCTCAAATATGCGATACGTGCTTGTACTTGGACCAGTGTTGACCGGGCTATTTTGGTAGTTTGTCCCAACGCACGTAAATCTAGATAGACGAGGTTAATTGACGCATATCTTCAAGCAAGAATAAGTCACTTACGGGCCCTGCTGTTTATGTGATCTAGATATCCAACACTGTCTTTGTAAGTCCTATTGCACGTTTCGCAGAAAAACCCTGGCTGTCCTGCGCCCTTTCCGCTAAGATTTTGGACGACCATGGTTTTGCCCAGGTTCTTCTCCAGCTCAAGAGGTGCGTCTCTCTGCTTCATCAATTCCGTAGGCTTGGGTAGATCATCTTTACGCGTTTTTCTAGGTCTCTTTCCTGGGATGGGAGGTGAGCGTGAGGATTAGAAGGCGCGAAAAGTATATGAATTACGAACCTTGCTTTAGGCGTTCCTCATTCTCCTGCATTCGCTCTCTCTCCTCTTGATCTTTCTTCTTGGCCCGTTCTGCGTATTCTTCCTTGTCCCATTTCTTTCTGAAGTCGGTATCGGCTGCTTTAGCAGCATAAGCGCCTCCCTTGTCTGCCATGTTGGTCTAAATTGAAGGGTGATCATGAATTTCAATTAGCACGGCCATACATGACACCTGCACGTGACGATTGCGATGGTGGATTTTGGTGAGGACAAAGGTGGCGTTGACGGTTAGCCATCGTTCGTCCCATACAAATGCTATTACGGCCTCGTAACTCCCCCTAACATGTCTTCTCCTGACGCCGACGAGATATACTATCACCTCTCGTTCCCACTCCCCTATCGCGCTCTTCTTTTGGTTGGTCTTGGCTTGCTGGGATGGGCTACCAACCTACATGGCCTAGATGCATTGGGGGTGGATGTCGTGGCTGCCATGGACCTACGAACCGAAGTCAATCCTACAAAAACTGTCATGCCTGTGCATTACTCGCATTCCTTCAGTCACTCCAAAGTCGTTGCGCTCTACCACGCCGCCTACCGGATATTCTGTTCATATTCTACTCTTTGCTTTCTGTCATGGTGTCTCTTTAGAATCATCACGCACGGAGACCGTTTACTCGTGGATTATTACGGCTACGTACCAGTGGTCACAGCTATCGCCATCCTTGTTATGTTGTTCTGGCCAAATGACATTGTGTTGAAAACAGAACGCGAAAAGTTTACGCGGTGAGTTCTCTACCCTCATGACATGTTTGATTGACTAAAAATACCTTCAAGTGCTGTCCGAAGATGTATCTTCCCCCCTACACGAGGTCCAATTTATTTTTCCGACGTAATATTTGCGGATATTGGAACTTCATTCGCCAAAGTGTTTGGTGAAATTTGGTTATCTTTGTGGATGCTCAAACCCGGGAATAGCATTCTAGTACCTCCAGTTGAAGATAATTGGCTGCGTTGGGTCTTTCCGACTGTCATGAGGTAAGTTTCAAGGGAACAGATCGCATACAAGCCACCGAGACTGATAATATTCTGCAGCGTACCCTTCTTCCTGCGATTTCGTCAATGCTTGATCGAATACAACCTTCCTGAAAATGATAGTCGACGACCCCTTTTCAATGCCATGAAATACGCGACATCATTTCCCGTCATATATCTATCTGCTGCACAGCGGATTGTCGTGACGGATCTAGTGAAGGAAAAGGGTGGCAAAATAGCCGGAGAACCATGGCACGGAGAGCATCCACTGTTTCGTCTTTGGTAATTATCCAAGTGATCTCCCAATCCAAGCAAAACCTAACCTCCAGTCATATAGGTTATTGGCAGCTGTTGTCAATTCTTTGTATTCATTTTGGTGGGATGTAACAAACGATTGGGGGCTGGACTTGATGAGAATTGAGGGGCCCTCAAGCCAACGACAACCGCCAAAACCTTTGATTCTATCGCGCTTGTATTCAGGAACTCCGCTCATCAATCGTCTGTCTGTTGACTCGCTGTCTTCTGAAGAAAACCGTACCATCGTTCATCAACACGACCCCCCTAAATATCATCACCGACGTTCATGCGTCGGCTTGAGGCCCATCTTGCTCTATTCCCGTGCAGTATACCCGGTTTTAATCTTTGTAAATCTTCTCCTCCGGATGACATGGTCTGTTAAGCTGTCAACGCATGTAGACACGCTGCGAGATGGTAGTGTTGGTTTCTTTTGGCTCGAAGTCGCCGAAATAGTCCGGAGATGGTTATGGGTGTTTCTACGGGTCGAATGGGAGGTGATAAAAAATGCACGAGACAAGCCGCCCCCGTCGAATGACTCAACAGCTGATATTAATGAATATGAAATGATCCCTGCGACTCCCGAACTGTTATCGAGGACATGATCATCTGTGGTCTCATGCTGTGGTTAAATTACTAGCGCTTTGTGAGTCAATTACCTCCAAAAATTCAACAATCTAATCTTACGCATCTTCAGATTAGTTCTAATATAGATTTACAATATGGTTGTTGTTTCTGTAATGACGCTCGTGAGCTAGAATGGCCAGTTTCAATCATCTACCCAGCTCATATGGTCTTAGCCATGATATTATGCTGATAAATGCACGCTATTTTAAGGGAAAAGAAGGTTGCCTCGGTATCATGGGTCCCTAACCAATACAGTCCCCGTCGCTAAATGACTTGACCCAGGTTTTGTTTCACGCCTCTTGTGAAATTTTTGAATAATGTGGTAAGTCTTGATTAGATTCTCTTCTCAGACGATAATTCATTACATCTGATCCCCGAGGTCAGCCACGGCGGTCACCGACCAGTCAATGTGACCTATTTTTTCAAGATTTCCCGCCATTGAGAGGCGACTCTGGCCGATCCTGGGAGCAGCATGGGAATAACTTCCGAACCCACCCGCTGTATTATGAAGGTGTGACCATAGCAGGGGAAATATGGGCCGAAATGGGTTTCCGGACCATAACGGTATGAATCTGTTATTAACGGCTTTCAGCGAGACTTGACACCCGCCACACGTGATCGCACACAAGAAAGCAGATGCACGATCTACGGACTGAAATCAGTTTATCGGAAGAAAACACTTGACT
Source organism: Pholiota adiposa (assembly GCA_009935795.1). NCBI lineage: Eukaryota > Fungi > Basidiomycota > Agaricomycetes > Agaricales > Strophariaceae > Pholiota > Pholiota adiposa. The sequence continues at coordinate 463,965 of QEYC01000235.1, read as the reverse complement.
TGCCTATAGTAGCCTACTGGCCTCAATCGGAAGGATTCGAACAATACCTGTAAATCGAGGTGTGTCATCTGACGACGCTTAATCCTATCCTGCTAATATGGACGTTCCCGCGTAGTTAGATATGCAGCTGAGCCATAAAAGGCCGTAGCATTTTGCAGTTGTTTCCCCACAATCCATTCCTACTTTCGTCTTTCAATCCACACTATTGTTCACTCGAAAATCATCATGAAGGTGATCAACTGATGTTTACGATTATGAGCGCAATTAACTCAATGACGTCATTTTCACTGCTTAGGTCCTCGCAATTCTCTACGACGGTGGCGCTGCCGCTGAGCAAGAAACCCGTCTTCTTGGTACCGTTGAGAACAAGGTGTGGTCTATCTGCAGATGTCAGGCTATTATTCTCATTTCTCTCTCTCCAGCTCGGCATCAAGGAGTGGCTCGAGTCTCAAGGCCATGAATTCATTGGTGAGTGTTCACAGTGTTGTTCGTTGGGTGGACTTGACCTAACATCGTTATAGTATGTTAAAAAATTTCCCTATATACGATACCCATTCACCATTCCCAGGTCTCCAGCAGCAAAGAAGGGCCTAACAGTGACTTCCAAAAGCACATCGTCGATGTATGTCTAATATCTGACACGGTTGAGAATATGTATTGACATTTCCCTAGGCTGAAGTCCTCATCACCACTCCTTTCCACCCTGGGTGAGATTTCACTTCGGTATTCTGTGAGAGTTGTGTGCTGAATAAAGCTTTGAAGCTACTTGACCCGCGACCTCATCGAGAAGGTATCTAGCGAATCACTTTGGTTACCGACTAGGATTCTTACAAGGTATCACCCATAGGCTAAGAATCTTAAGATCTGCATCACTGCTGGTGTCGGCTCTGACCACATCGACCTCAATGCTGCGGTCGACCATAGAATCCAAGTTCTCGAGGTAAATGGACTCTCATACATGTAGTATGAAGCCTGAACTAAAATTTTTCCCTTAAGGTCTCCGGATCCAACGTCGTCTCTGTCGCTGAACACGTCGTAATGAGCATTCTCCTCCTAGTGCGGAACTTTGTTCCCGCTCACGAGGTACTTGAATCCATTTGTATACCCCATGAATATTTTTACTCAACATTTTGTGCAGATGATCGAGCGCGGTGACTGGCAAGTTTCCGATATTGCCAGGAATGCCTTCGATCTGGAGGGCAAGGTTGTTGGTACTATCGGAGCTGGTCGCATTGGATACCGTGTCCTCCAGCGCCTGGTGCCCTTCGACTGCAAAGAGCTCATCTACTACGACTATTCACCCCTTCCAGCAGGTACATCCATTTCAATTCAAATTCAAATCGTCTACTGATTCCGTTATGTTAGCTGCTGCCGAAGCCGTCAAAGCTCGCCGCGTCGAAGATCTCAAGGACTTCGTCTCTCAATGTGATGTTGTGACAGTCAACTGCCCTCTGCACGAGGGAACTCGCGGTCTCGTCAATGCTGAGCTCTTGAAGCACTTCAAGAAGGGTGCGTGGCTCGTCAACACTGCACGTGGTGCTATTTGCGACAAGGACGCTGTCGCTGCTGCCTTGGCTAGTGGCCAGCTTTCCGGTTACTCTGGTGTGTAATGTCTTCATCTTATTTATGAAGAATAATATCTCATTTCTTTGCCCTTAGGTGATGTCTGGAACGTCCAGCCCGCACCTAAGGACCACATCTGGCGCACCATGAAGAACCCTCTAGGTGGTGGAAACGGAATGGTGCCTCACTACTCTGGCACTACTCTTGATGCCCAGGCCCGCTATGCCAATGGCACCAGGAGCATCCTGGACAACTACCTGAATAATAAACCTCAGGAAGCACAGAACATCATTGTTGGCATTGGCAAGTACGAGTCCAAGGCTTACGGTCAACGCTGAATGTCCTTCCACTATTTTTTGCACACCTTGTTGGTCTTAATACAACATACTTATTTGAAAGCTATCATTTACGGATCCACAATGAATTGAAACATCTTCGATCAATAATTAATATACAAGTACAACAACTTGAGTATGGTACAGACAGCGAACGATCCGAAAAGTGTGTAGATGAATAACATATGGAAATAGAACACAAAGCTCTACGAATCACTTGTCATCCTGCTTCAAAAATTGCTCGAGCAACTTTTTGAAGAACTGGTCCATGAATCGTGCGTTCTTTGCCCAGATCGAGACCTCCGGGTTGTACAGGCGGCAGTTATCGAAAACAAGTTGGACATCATCCACGAAGCTGTCAAAAGTTTTGTATTGGTTGGATTTAACTTTGTGTTGGATGGTGGAGAAGTCTGTGGGAACAGAGTGATTAGGGCGGCCTTGGCAAAAAGACAGAAAGAGAAACTTGCCCATCGGGTGCTTGATAACATCAAAGTAATCTAAGAGTTCGGTGGTGTCAACGGGGTTCAAGAACGCCCATGCTTTGGGTTCTGCCATCATTTCAGTTAGAAGCTTCTGCATGAGAGCCTTCACACTGTTCTTCACGGGAGAACGGGAGATGCTACGTCCGGATACCAGTGAGAATAAGCGCAATATGGGACGAATAAGCGCGCTCACACAGAAGCCATGTCCGGCGTCCAGCCGGTTTCCCCTGAATGCCAAAGAGATAAATATATGCATCAATACGAGCATCGAAATACATACTCAGGCCGGGAACATCCTTAGGACTGACTGTTACTGGAGTGGCGCCTGGTTGGAATTGGGGTAGCCCCGGGTGTACTATGTGCGATTTTGACAGTTGTCGTATCTTCGCCATAATAGCTTCTTGCTGTTTCTTGAATATGTTCGGCTTGTCGAGATAGTCGATCTTCGGCAACATCGTACATTGCATTATTGTGCCTCCTTCGTAGTCCTTGATGTATCCAGCCCAGATGGACCGATCAAGCGAGATTTCTTTGGAGAATCCTTGTTTTTCAAAGTATCCGACGGCGTAGTTGTCGGCGTATGTTAAAAAATGCATCATGTCTGGATATGCCTTGCGAATATGAGCTTTGAAGTGATCCATGAGCATGCCACCATAACCCTGGAGTATTGTCAACGGAATTTTCAAGTCTTGGGAGAAGGCGAAATGTCCATACCTTCTCTTGATCTGCAGAATTTGTGGCAAAGAACACAATCTCTGCAAACCCACGATGTGGAAATGGTCGATAGCAGATGCCACCAACGACCTTGTAGCCACGCTTGATGATGGCAAGAGCCTTTGAATTATTATCGTAAACAAGCCGAGCTATGTATTCTCGAGGCATCTTGGGCAATTGCTTTTGGAATAGAGTTTTCAGCCCTGTTAGAATTATGAGTGAACGCGCTTGTTTATCTTTTTCTACAGCCGTTATCTGAATGAGGCCTTTTCGTAGTTCCACTGCAGACATCTTCTCGGTTCGTATTGGAGGCTGGATAGGGCAGATTTGTGAGCGTAAAGACAACAAAAATACCTCGATACATACTGCAGCTGACGAGCGTCCGAGCGCATCCATTGGCACTCCGGCAGCAAGTCTATTGAGTTGGCCTTCATCCATTTTTTCCTCGACTTTGATCCTGGTATCGTGTCCATTGATGCCAATTGCTCGATTCCTGGAAGGTGTAGTAGGGACGGTCCTGTCGTCGTTCGAAGGGTGCCCTTTTCCCTGAGACTGTGTTGGATGTGATTTCTTTGTCTTCTTTCCTGGAGGTTGCTTGCCCTGTCTTTTGCCACCTGTTGTACGAGTAGCGATTCGAGCAGCTAGAGGCCTCTCTTCCTCATCGTCATCGTCATCGTCGTTTTCTTCTGCATCACTAAGAGACGACGACGATGCGCGCCGCTTTTTAGATGTAGGCTTTGGGGGAATTTCACTTAAAACAGACGAAGCTGGAGATTGGGGTGGATTACTCGATGTTCTTTGATTTTCTGTTGTGCAGTCAGTAAATATTCAAAAGCTTATCCATATGAGAACTAACCAGGGGAGGAGTTTATATTCACGAGGCTTGACTTCGGATGCTTCATTTGTTTTCGCAGGGATGTGATATCATCGTCTGTATATTCGAAATCCAGGAGGCGCCCAGAATCCTATTCCTGTATTTAGTCAAACTCGGATGTATCGCGGTTACAACATTCCGCACCTGCATCCGTTAGTAAAGGCACGACTTTGATTTTTTCATGCACGAACCTGTAGTAGTTCATCAAGTCGAACAGCAACACGACCTCTTCGACCGAACTCTACTGGCCCAAGCGCATCTTCGTCAGCATTGTGGCTCTTGACGTTATGGCCACAAGCACACATAGTCAGATAAGACGATATCTCTTCGTCGTCGTCGTCAGATCCATATTGGCCGAGATCACCCAAGCCCGAATCACTATGACCATCGAGAACGACATCAACTCTGGGTGGTGGGTGGAGTCCAAAACAGGTTCGACATTGGGAACAAGGGGAATGTCTGGCGATCTTAATGGAAAGAAGGGTGGAGTCTAGGGTATCGAAGGAATGTGAATACGGATATGCGACCTTCATGGATGAACGTTTGAACAGGCGCTAGTTATTAGTAGAAGGAGGGATGTGATCATTGCTAAATGGCACGTGTTCTTCTTCCTTTGCTGCTGCCACATCCCAGCTGCTAAAGTAAAAGTGCTTTTTATTTCAAAACTCTCTCCATGTCGTCTTGATCGGCTTCTGTAATGGCGACGCTGCTATGTGCCCTTCTGTTTCTGTCTGACCTGGTCTATGCGCAATGGATCGATTATTCTGACTCTGGAATTGCTACAATGACGCATTATACCCTGCCCTCTAACTATATTGCGTCCTGTGGATGTACCCCAGCTAGCACAGATTTTCCCACTGCAGCTTTGTCGCAAATGGCCTATGGGAGTAGCACCGCCTATGGTACGCAAGCTTGCTTCCGGCTAAGTAGTACGACTTGAATTAATTCCGCCTCTGCTCTTGCTAGGTCCCAGTTGTGGAAGATGCTTTAACCTAACTTTGATAAATCCTATCGTTGCAACACCTCCGTTCTTGCCTTCAGTGATAAAGCATATCGTCGTTAAAGTTACGGATCTCTGCCCATTATCAACAACTGGTTGGTGCAATGCTACATCAAGTGGTCCAAATGCGTAGGTCTTTTCTCCATTCAAACCCTAGCATACCATTGTTTACGCCATTTTGAAAAGCGCTGGAGCCTTTTTGAATTTTGATCTTGCATACCCTTCTCAAGCTATTCCGGACGATTTCTTTCCATCAGACGCAGCACTTTATGGATATACCGTACGCCACAGCCGTTTCTAGTCGCACCGTAATCTAATCTTGCTTTGCCAAAAGGATTTCGGAGTTTGGAATGTAACTTACGAGAGCGTTTCTTGCCTGCCCAATTGGCAAGGCGCTAATGACGCCGCTGCATTGGGTAGTGTCAAAGCGCTGGCGACCGGGGGCTGCTGTCCGGCGGATCCAACACCTGGAAATGTATCAAATATCTGCCCTTCATTTTCCGCTCAAAATGGCATCCCGTAAGTCTTCCAGTTTGCCAGTATACAGCGCCCAGATTGCTAACAGACAGATAGTCCGGATACAACTACTAATTCTTCTGGCAAGATTTCGGCCAAAGTTCCTATCTATTGGTTTTTTGTCATGGGACTGGCTTCCATTGCTATCTAGATGATGTCTTTCTGGAAAACATCACTAGCATCACTCTCCACATACACACCTCAGGATACCCAACTTGCAAATATTCTCTCAGATACCCACCAGACTTTTTGGATTCATATAGTTCTAAATATTGAATGAAATATATATGGGTAATGGGTGTCAACTATGCAGCTACTCAACGTCTATTCTTTGTTGTCGCTGCCGTGGTTATGCGACACGTCTGAAATCAATTAGATAAGAGTTCACTTATATTCACAATTTCCTAAAACTGCGTCCTTACTTCACCAAATCCTCGTCTGCCGCAAGTTGGCTGTATCGTGCTTGCCAGCTATTAGGCAGGAAGCGAGCAAGGTACCTTGCCCCTCCAATCCACATGAGCGCTGCAACGACAAGACCAAAGATGGCGAAAATGAAGAATCCATTAGCAAAAGACGTCGATGGACTGATGACAGGGATTTCTGACGCGACTTGGCCAGATGTCGCGGTGGCAGAAGCAAAAGAGGTAATCGTGGCAGCTTCCTCAATCTTTTCAGTTTTAGATACTGGAACCGTTCCAGTAAAGAGGGTGTCATCCTGTTAATAATATATTGATTTTATTGGTACCATGCTTTTTGGACACAAAAAGAGCTTAGAGCTCAGCGTGGAGAGGTACCTGGTTGCCTTCAGCATCAGTAACAGGTTCCACAGGCAACTAAAATATTGACCTGGTCAACATATGAAATGATATATGGCTAGATGACTCACCTCTCCTGAATCTGCAATAATAACGTCAACCGTAGGACGGTCACCACTTCCCTTGGAGACATTTTCTAATTGAAGAATACATTGAGTCTTTGCTCATCTGTAAATGCAATAAAGCACGAACCAATTTTGTGAACAATCTCCATCCCCTCGAGGACCTTGCCAAAGACAACCTAACATAGGATAATTAGAATAGAGTAAAATAAATTCCAAAGAGGGGCTCTACATGACGTCCATCGAGCCAACTGGTAGTGACAGTGCAGATGAAGAACTGAGAACCTGAGATGCAAGATATGAGCTTATGTTTTGTGTTGCGTCCAGGTTCAATCCCTATTACTTACCGTTAGTGTCCTTTCCTGCGTTAGCCATAGACAGTGTGCCTGGACCAGTGTGACGGAGTTTGCTAATAGAAATTATAATTGGGATTCATGGAGCAGCACGAAAAGACCAAACGCACAAGTTCTCGTCGGCGAACTTGTCACCATAGATAGACTTCAAGGACAGAAAATTAGAAGAACCAAAGTTGCTGCTATCTACAAACTCACCTTTCCACCAGTACCGTCACCGCGGGTGAAGTCACCACCTTGAATCCTGGGTTAGGGAAATATGATTAAGTATCTGCATATTACGGAAAAGCAGCAACCTACATGAAGTCCTTGATAACACGATGGAATTTCGACCCCTTGTAACCAAAGCCGAGTTCTTTGCCATCCTTCGTCACTCCAGTAGTGAGAGCACGGAAGTTCTCGACAGTTTTGGGGACAGTCTGTAAACTTATGCTTAACATATGAAATGTTGAGCTGGAGAGAATATGCATACTCCTCCATAGAGACCCATTACAACTGTAATCGTCTGTAAATCTAACAAGACATATGCAGGAAGTCCGAAATACTTACTACGGCCAAGGGATTCATCGCCTTGCTTGATGTCAAAGAAGACCTTGTGGGTTACTTTGGGGCCCTTTGCGGCTTCTACGGACTGCGCACAGAAGAACGCAGCGATGGAAATGACGATGAATGTGATGGAGGCTCTACCAAACATGATAGTAACTGAATAAAGAGTGCAGACGTGGAATCTCAAGACGTGGCGAAATAGCTGCTACGCACTTCGATCATAAGGGTGGGAATAACAACATCATACGGCCCGGCGTCTATTGACAACAGTTTCTCCGATTTCACTGCAAGGTGCCTTGCGAATGACTTCCTCGCTTGGATAAGGGTATTCTAGATAGAGTATATAAGAGGAATCCCGGATATTATGCTTGCCCAAATACCAAATCCCGGATGAGTTAGAATTTTTCGTCCTCAAGGGAGCGCACAGCGCAGTAAATGATATCTAAGTTCTAACTACGGATGACCGACGCAACGACAAACTCAAAAAGCCCATGAAAATATGAAAGAAATGAGGGCTGCAAATGAGTTACTTATTCCCAACCAGCTTTTCAAGATCATATCCTCCCGATATTTGGAACTCTGAGGCACCAGTGCTCGCCATAACGCCTCCTTGCTTGGTAAAGCGCCCTTGTGCACGAACGACAGCCTGCATGCGCTTCTCTGCATCCCCACTGTGATCTCGTTCCCATTCTTTCGAGGTGCCAGCTTTCTCCTTGTTGCTAGTGCGATGAGATTTGACTTTCAATGCATTTTTGGATGGGTTTGATATTTTTGTGCCGCCAGGTACCTTGACAGATTTAGGAGCTTCACGCAGAGAGAATGCTTTGGCCAGATGTCCCATGTGGAGGTTCCGAATATGAAAAATATGTTTTTCGTTTGAAGGATGAGTAGCATAAGCTCGCATGTGGGAGAGGAAACCCTGACGGGCCAACTGAGCGTTCTATAAACATGAGGCAATTATTATTTTTTTGAGATGCAAGCATATGACAAAGAAACGCACCTCTGTATTTCGCAATACCCATCGCTCAAACGCGAGCTGAACATCAGTAGCACGCTGCTCGTATTCTGATCCTCTTCCTCCAAAGCCTGATCGCAAAAGATCTTCCACTGCAACGCCAATCAATGAAACTTTTGCATCAGCTTCATCGCCTTGCATTTTCATTTCTGCCCATTTTACCCAACCCACTTCACTAGGCGCGATAAAAGTCCATGCTTCACCTCCTTTTCCAGCACGAGCCGTTCGACCTACTCGATGCACATACTCGGTGACACCGCCTTCCGTAGGGAGATCGTACTGGATGACCGCGCGTACGAGGGGTAAATCCAAACCACGAGCAGCGACGGAGGTGCAGAAAAGGACTGAAGATGTTTCGGCAATAGGATTTTTCTTGCTCTTGGGACCAGCAAAACCTTTCAGGGCAGCGAGACGTGCTGAATTAGGAAGAGATCCATGGAGTCGAAATACCGACACGTTTGGCAGCAAAGCACAAGTAGATTCCACTTTCTCGAATGTCGATGCATGCTTTGTTTCTTTTAGATCCTCTTCATCAGAATCGTCACCAGAATTTTCTTCAGTATCTGGCTCTCCCCCATCCATTGACGCGCCTGCTAATAGATTCCAGTGGAAGTCAACAGAGTCCGTACAGCTGAGGAAGACAATGATTTTTGCTCCTTGCTGTGTTGTTGCTTGGGAAATTAATGTCCGTAAGAGGGCAACGAGGGCAACGAGTCGGAGCTTCAGAGGAACGGTGACGTATTTTTGAGTCAATTGAGAGGGAGGAGTGAACTTCTCCGAAGTCGCTGCTTGAGTTGTTGTTTCCTCGTGCTTGGCTGATAATTGTTCCTCGACCTTGTCCACTTCCGTAGGCTTTATCATCAGAGGATTCTCCAATGCAGTACCGGCGAGCTTTTGCACGTCTTCGCGGATAGTTGCAGAACACAAGATCGTTCTCCTGCGTCGTTCCCAATCCCAACCACCGACCTCCATACTTTTGCCTTCTGTCATAGCTTGTTTAGCAAGTCTCCGCCTTCCATCCAATCCCTGTACAATGCCCTTAATGGTCTCTTCAAAGCCTAACTCCATCAGTTGATCAGCTTCATCGAGGATAAGCCAACGACATTTTCCGACATTGAAGGCGGAAGTATTTTGTAGATGGTCGAGCAATCGACCAGGGGTGGAAACAAGAATCGGGACACCTTTGCGTAGTCTGGCTTTCTCGTGCGTTCTTGTAGCACCTCCCACTAGTAGACCAGATACCAACCATCGTGTAAGTTGGGTCGATGTGTCAGGTGTTGTCGTTGAATCGTCTTCTGCTCGTAATCGCATTTTTAGAACTGCTTCCAGAACATCTGAAATTTGTTTTGCCAGTTCACGCGTAGGCGCAATAATCACAGCTAGAGTGCCTATTGATCGGTCAATGTAGGAAAGTGCACTGAGGGGAAGCAAGTCTTGGATGATTGGCAATAGATATGAAAGCGTTTTTCCAGAACCTGTTTGGGATTGTAGGAAAACATCGCGAGCTGTTTTTTCAGGCGCTGTCGAAAGGAGTGTAGGAAGGGAGGCACGCTGGATGGCGGTGGGTTTTTGGATACCCATTTTGGTAGTGAGGTGGGATACAAGAAGAGGATTGAGGCCCAGGCCAGAAAAGGTGGAGTAATCGAGCGGTGCATTGCTCGGTGCAGCTGGTTTATGAGAAATTACTGGCTGAGCTGGGAGATCGACTTTAGGATTATATGAGAAAAGGGAGGAGATAATTTGGCTGGGTCTTGAGGTTTGTGAAGAAGCAGGTTGTATCTGCCGTGAAGTTTGAGGCGCGCTCGATGGAGGCGCACGAAGTGTATCCTCTGAACCTTCGATGCGAACTCGTTTCCGTGGTCGATGGCTAGGGACAGATATAGGTTCTGATACGGAGAGTATAGGACGCGAAGCTTTGGGTACAGGTGTGGGTTTTTCATCTGTTCTCACTTTGCGCTTCAGAGTGCGCTTCACTTTTAGCCTGGACGAGGTTAAGAAACGAAATTCTTGTTAATTATACATCATATGCAAGCACCTTTCTGTCCATCTACCACCCTTCTTCCCAGCGCCGGCCTTGACCTGGACGAAGTCGTCTGCTGCGAGATTGAGGATGAGGCCGTCGTCCATGGTCGAGAGTCTGTTCAGAGGCTATTTTGGCCCTTCTAAATCTTCAATAGGATTAACAATATTACATAATACTTTCGAGTCAGGTTTTCCTTTTGTTATGGACGTCGCAGAGTGTTGGGCTTTTCAAGCCTCAGCTCCTCCCTCAAGGTCCTCTTGAGCCTCTTTCTACTTGTCTGCATGGTATCGCAACCCCCTCCTCCCCCAGATGCCCCGCCTCCCCCGATTACCCCAGGTGGAACCTACACTATCCAGGTGAGAGTGCCAGCACTTTGGTTCCCAAGGCAATGACTAAGCCAATCCCCCAGACAGTGACGGTTGGTTGTAAAATCTACATTCGCCGCCCAGGTCCCAACGGCGAGACAGAAGAACGTCTTGCTGAGATCCTGTCCATCCGCGACAAGCCAAATAATCCCTATGCTAAACGCAACAAACCCGTGGCTGAGCCAGAGGCCATTACAAAGCCGGAGGACCAATGGGAATATTTTGTCCATTGGGAACATTTCAATAAACGTCTTGACGAATGGGTGTCGGGCTCACGCTTGGTCTTGAGCCGCGATCTTGAATGGCCTCGTCCCAAGGTGCCCGTTCAACCCAAGAAGGCTACTCCCTCCAAGGTGCCGCCCAGCAAAGCTCCCCCAGGAAAGGCTTCACGAACGCAGAATCTGTTAAAGAAAGCTACCACCAATGCTGCTCTCGCTACCTCTCCGACCCCTATTCCATCTACGCCGATGGCTGTCGATGATTTTCCCGCATCACCTTCTCCTGCACCTTCGTCCTTGAAAAGAAAGAGCATGCATGATCGCGACGACGAAGAGGAAGAGGAGGAGGAGGAGGAGGAGGAGGAGGAGGAGGAAGCTGATGCCGAGGGTGAGGAAGATGCTGAAGGCGAAATGGATGTCGACGGGGAAGGCGATGTCGAAACTTTCGACCTGAGCATTTCTGAGCCACCTCCCGAGCCACCTCGAGTGACTGCCTTCAGCAAGCAGAAAGAGATCGAGAAGTTACGAACGTCAGGTTCCATGACCCAATCTATTTCTGAAATTGCCCGAGTGAAGAACTTGAATCGGCTTCAAATCGGTCGCCACGAGGTCGATGCCTGGTATTTCAGTCCATATCCTAAAGAATACGCCCATCTCCCTGTGCTATACATCTGCGAATTTTGTTTAGCTTTCTTCCCTTCTCCACTCATGTTCTCTCGGCATCGACAACGATGTACTATGTTGCACCCACCGGGGAACGAAATATATCGACACGAGGAGATCTCCTTCTACGAAATTGACGGCAAACGCCAATTAACTTGGTGCCGCAATCTAAGTTTGCTTTCTAAATGTTTCCTGGACCAGTACGTATACAATTTTTCCAACTTGAAAAGAAACCTGACCTATGCACTGTAGCAAAACTCTCTATTATGATGTGACTCCTTTCATGTATTATGTTATGGTAAGTTTCCTTTCTCCAGTTCCATCAAGACAGATGTTCTAATCAATCATATCACATTATTCAGGCCAAACGAGACTCCGCAGGCTGTCACATCATTGGTTACTTTTCCAAGGAAAAGGAGTCCGCAGAAAGTTACAACGTTGCATGTATTTTGACCCTTCCCCAACATCAACGTTTCGGCTACGGAAAGCTCTTGATTGAGTTTTCATACGAACTCAGCAAGAAGGAAGGCAAACTCGGCAGTCCAGAAAAACCACTGAGCGATCTTGGACTTTTGGGTTATCGTGCTTATTGGGCGGAAACAATCATCGACTTGCTACTGAGCACCCCCGATACCGAGATGAGCGTCGACGACATTGCCCAGAAGACCTCAATCACACACGCTGATGTCATGAATACGTACGCTGATTTTGCTGATTTGTTTCTCCTCACTCACGCTGTCTCCAGGTGTACGACATTGCAGCTTTTTAAACACTACAAGGGGCAACATATTATCTGCCTTAATAATGCGGTACTTGAGAAGCATAGCAAGACCAAGGCAAAGAAGCGTCGACGAATACACCCAGAATATCTGAAGTGGAAACCCCCCGTCTTCACTCGCGATCAGTTACGTTTCGGTTTTTAGTTTCTTTATACTCAGTCGTTTTTAGTTTTGGATGTACCAACTTTCTGTATCATAGTAACATTTTAAATTGGCCGATCCAATGGACCCGTCCTATTCCACCTCATTCTGCGATCGAATTCTGTTGTGTTCTATGTCGAAGCTGTTCGTTGTTTAGCGCGAGGTTATGCCGACTTATTGTCGGAGAGGGCGGTCGCGATGCTGCTGGAGATAATACACCAACTCCTGAAAGTTTGAGGCTGTTGTCTCCAACATAAAAGAGAGAAGGCTCCGATGGCCGCCGTGCTTCGCTTTCCGAGATACTTGCAGAATCTGCGAGAGAACTACGCGACCGGTGAAGGAGGGAACGATCAAGAATTGAGTCGCGGTCCGAGTCACTGAAGGTCGACTCTGACAAAGGGGTATTGGCGTCGTGTACATCATTGGCAGGAGTAAGGGCATGAATAGTCGCTTTGTCACTTGTGGAAGCTTTGACATCGTCGATGACACCTAACGTCCGCGCAATGCCGTAGGAAGCGATATCCTAGCGTCCAACTCTTCAGAGAGATCAGAACGCAAACAAGCGATGTTACTCACTAGCAGTCCAAGGATAACCATCGGCAAACTGACCAGGATGGCAAGAACACGACACGAATATGCAATCTTGGCTACCCATGAATTGGGTTCATAGAACCACAGATATTCTAGATAGTATACCCATAACGTTTGAGACATTTTCAGAGGGTCGATTTGTAATATTTTTGTGGTAAAGTCGGAGGTGTATGAGGTGAAGTTCATCTTGCTTTAAGGGGCGAAGCAGACAATAGAACAGGGTATTAAGAGGATGCAAGCGAAAGAAGGCCCAGGGATATCTTTGTGTGGCAAAGTGAGGTATACTATGATTGGGCAGCTACAGCATCGAAGGGGCTAAGATTCTGGAGCCTGAGGCCGGTGTTGAACGTTGAGGGGTTCAAAGTTGTGCAACGCTTGGGCAATGCATGCCACTGTCCTGTCCACACCGCGCCAGATGAGGAACCTGCGTCACATGACATCTTCGCGTCTTTATCGTCCAAATGCTCAGAATTTCAATCAGAAGTCATGGCAAGCATACTTTATGTATGTAGACCCTAATTAATTTGATATCACTATGAATTTTAATTTTTGGGGTAAAAAATATGAAGCAACCTCATAACCCAGTTAAGGACGATCGAAGAATCTACTCCGGCTCAACATAGCATTTAGCATTTGCAACCGTGTATCTCGAGGTGCACGTTCGACCGCAATATATATATGGTATTCGATCTATGTGTACAAAGTCTAAAGATTCCAGGCCAACTCCTAGTTTTTTCCGTGTAGCTAGCAATGTGAACATGCGTCAAGCACGCGAGATAGAGAGAGATAGTCAAAAGAGAACCAAAGGTATCATGTCCTGTCTATGAAATACATGCGCAAAGAGGGGGTTTTTGATAAAAGCAAACAGAGCAAAGGGTACAGATCCAGCAAACAAGGCGAAACACAGATAAGACGAGATGGAAGTAGATGATAGAGGGTAAAGGCCACGCGACGACGAGATAGACAACAGAAGTGAAACAGAATGATAGCGAGGATGGACCTGGTATAAACAAAAAAAAGGGGGTAATCAAGGGTACATCGTGTTCGATGGGAATACCACGCCGTCGGAACGAATGAGAATAATCAGCCTCCGCTTCACGATTTGGGACTCGGGTGGCAGGCAGCCCAATACCTCGGTGCATCGAACCTCGACATAGGGCGAAGGCTCGGATCCAAAGAACACACTGACAGGATCTGTCTTGGAGAAGTTCTCGCCATAGACGGTGAGCATCTTCGAAGTGTGGGGGTTGGGCTTCGAGAGCACTGCGCGCGATGAGGCACAGTTCGCTTTTGGCGCCTCTGCGGCGCGGTCAGGCGGCAGGTACTTCACGACGCCAGGGAAGGGCGTCACAGGTTTCGAGGGTATAGGGAACGACCCGGTCTGCGGTGCATGTTGATTATCAAAAAGAACGGGAGGGACATAGAAATTGTAGCGAATTTGGTCTGCAAAGGAGAATCAGTACAAGCGGTTTTTTGTGTTAAGAATTTAATAAATGCACTGACCAGTTCCAACGATTGTCCAGACACTCGTCTCGCCGATGTCGACTTGCCAGAGGGCTCCCGACGAGGCGCCGGCATCACTAGCACCTCCGCGACGCGAAGAGACAGAACCGGCCGAACTGGGCCTCCGCCTGCCCTTGCCGACTGGCTTCGCTATGCCGCCTGCGCTGGAGGTCGAGCGCTTCTTCTTCATCACGCGGCCGCCGTCGTTCGACGGAAGGAACTCGGTGGCTGAAGGCGACGCAGGGGCGCTATCGATCTTGCCAGGATGCGAGAAGTATTCGTTCGCACTCGACGGCCCAGCAGTCGGCGATATCGGCGAGCCAGGAAGCACGGGGGAATTGGAGCCATTGCCCTGGCTGGTGTTCCATTGCCGACCGTCGATGGGGCGATAGGTGTTAACCTTCTCGCCCATGCACGACAGAAAAGCGCCCGTAACACCAGGTGTTCCTGGCTCGGGAAGACCTTTGTTGGGATCGTAGACTTCGAATGCGATCTTGTGCAGCTGAGAGACCGGATCTCCGCAAACTTCACCAGGGGAGCAATAGTGGTCGGCGATACCTTTGGCCCCCTCTTGCAGACCTCCGCCGACGACAGTGGTTTGATGATCTACTTTACGAATGATCAGAACCGGGCTGACAACGCCTGACGTCAGACACTGCAACACTACAGTTTGATTGTAGTATATGGGGATTTGGGAGCCATTATTAGTGAACGGAATGGCGTTGGGTGGGGGAGAGGGATAGTCGGGCTGGGGAGGCGGCGGCGGAGGCGCGTCAAGACCAGCGCCTGCCGGCTTGTTGACATCCACGATGTACATCACGAAAGGATCTGAACGGTTATATATCAGTCAGATAATGAACATCTTTCATACTATTGTGTCTTGTTTATCTTACCCCAACTAGCTGTGCGGGCGATGAACGAGGGCGTCGTCGAGCGCGACCTTTGATCAAGGCCCATCAAAGGAGCGCCATCGGAACCTTTGAAGGAAGAACCAGA
The DNA here is from genome assembly GCA_009935795.1 of Pholiota adiposa. Classification (NCBI taxonomy): domain Eukaryota; kingdom Fungi; phylum Basidiomycota; class Agaricomycetes; order Agaricales; family Strophariaceae; genus Pholiota; species Pholiota adiposa. The sequence continues at coordinate 448,411 of QEYC01000235.1, read as the reverse complement.
GCCCGAAACGCAGAGGTATTTCGTCGACACCGTCTGCGAGCGCAGACGGTGGAACAACGAAATCGTGGACCCATGATTGATGCAGACTTGAGATCAGAAAGATGTCAGTTTCCTCAAAAACCTCCACATGCATCAACAAGGTAACTGACGTTCCAAATTTTTGGCACTCTGCCTTTTCTTGCTCGGTTTACTGATAACTTTGATGGGACGACTGGGGAAGATACCAATGACGCGCTCAGGCTCGTCGTCTGATGCTGGGGCGGTGATTTTGACAAGTGCTTCAACTTTTTTCTTCTTTTCATCGACGTCGGAGATAAAGAGCTGTTTACCAACACAACGCCCAATATATGTTGTCCCTGTGGGAGGATCGCTGACATCAAAGGACTTTCCAGAGGATCCAGTCCACTCGATGGTGCCTTCTTGTGGGGCTGGCTCGCCGGAGATAGAGACGACTACGCGTGGAGGGCAAAGTTTTGGGTCCTCACCGCGCCGGATGACATCTGTCCACCAAGAGTTACCAATCATGATGGCAGTCGGGGGCGGGCAGAGGAAACTGTACACAGGAGACCGACAAGTTAATGAATTGCATTATTGGCATGACGAATAAAAAATAAAAATACCCACCGTTTTTCCGTGCCGTATGACTTTTGAGCGACCTTGCTCGACATGACGATGACCGTGCGTTCGCCAAATGCCAACCTGTTAGGCGTTCGCACATATTGATCAAGATATGGGCTAGAGTGCTTAATTCAGTAACGCTACTAATAAAAGGCAAGCGGAGCGCCCTAACCGAATGAAGGTTTGTAAGTCGCTTGAAGCGCCCATAATGGGGTGGCCTTGGAGCTTCATGCGCGCGAGGGTCTCGTCGACGGCGTGCATACGGCTCATCTCTGGATGCGAATTGCTAAGATAGTGCATGTCGTCGTATGGGGAGACATGGGGCTCGCGGAAGGTCGCATGCGGGGCGACACCGCGCATGAGGTCTGAGCCGCCATGACCATTGGGAAGCCCGTGCGCAGGGACACCTGACGGGGGACCTGTGGGGTGACTGTACCGCTCCGGAGGGAAGCGCCCGAGACGGTCTTGGAAGTGCTGCATGGCGCCCGGGCTGAACGGCAGCCCATTGTTGATACCGCCGATCGCATAATCGTCGGGGTATTCTGTGTGATAGCCCCCGCCGACGCCTGGCAGGCGACGCGACTCGTGCATGTCACTGAAGCCCTGCGGGGGATAGTCTTTGCCGGGGACGGAGGGAGGGAAACCCGAGGGGTGGTGGAGGCTGGTGACGGAGTCTGAGGGGGTGAGGGGGGAGACCTTGCCGCTGCTGAGATTGGTGATGATGTCGTAGGGGTTGCCGCCATTGGAGCCGTTGAAGGAGGGGACGGAGTCGGCGAACGACGGGTGGGAGTAGAGGCCGTCGTTGTTGATGGCGAAGCCGTGGTTGAGGGAGGAGGAGGAGGAGGCGTTGGTGCGGTAGCGCTGGGAGGAGAAGGCGGTGGGGGACGCTGCGTCGTTGAAGAGGGGGTAGTTTGAGTGGTCTGCGTCCATGTTGTCGAAGTGCTGGTGGTGGTCAAAGGACTGGTCGAGCTGGTTGGAAAAGTCAAGGGACATGTCGACGAGGACAACAGGGATTGTCGTTCATTCGCGACTCTGATCGCCGTGCGGGAGATGCCGTGGAGGAGAAATGGCAGCAAAAGTAGCCCAAATGCTGATCGTCTTTTATCAGAGAGTGTTATGCCCTTTTGCCTCCGTTCCCCACATTCCCACGCTCCCCTGCTTCTCAGCCTATCGGTACACCGCCGCAACCCGCTCCGAAGTGCGCTCAACTCCCCCGATTGGCCGGCACGCCCCTCCACGTGGAACGTCCGTTGCCGTGTCGGCGGAAATACATCACTCAGATCATCTCTTCGATCGCACAGATCACTCGATCTTCCCCTCGGCTCTTCCCGCTATTTATGTTTTACATACTTAAGGACCAAATTTTTATTCTTCTATTATTCTTCGATGGGCGCTGCTCTAAGAATACTCTCCAAATAATCGGTCTCTGTTGCTGCATTCAGTCCACCCGTCTTCCATGAACAATCCAGCCCTTCACCCCATTTCCAACATCCGTGGTCCTACAGAGCTGAAGCCTAATCGTCCACCGCACACATATGTCTTCTGAGTCCATGTCCCCGAAATCACCACCCTCGCTCTGGCAGATACTTCAAACTACCATCCTTCAAACAGTCACGGAGCCATCCGAGAAGAAAAGAAATGTCGGCATCGAGGCCGTCAATACATCGCTGCACATGGACAACTGGGATCACGCGCCAGCACGTTTAAGCATGTAGTGCGTCTCTATTGAGGCCTAAAGATCTAAATATTTTTAGTCCGTACTTCTGCGAGCGGTCGAGACACTCCAGCGCCCTCGAGCCAGATAATCCTCTGCAGCCGTGGCCAAAGTGCCGGCGGCTGTCCACCACCGTCACCAGAGCCGCTCGAGGTCGTCCATCTACCCTTCCTCGTCGAGGTCGATCGAGAGATAAGACCGCCTCGAGGGTGTTGGTAAGCCAAACGTACCTGATCTTCTTTTCAAAATACATCAAGAAGTCAACTGACAGAGCACAAAAGCCAATACAATATTTGGGAGGACGTACCCAACACTCTGTCACGAATAGAGTATATTTTAGAATTTACTGCGCAAAGATGCATATTCGTCAGCTAGAGGGGCTACAACACGCAAAAATAGAACCACTTACTTATGGTCAATAACCGAGCACAACTATGACAGCTTATCATAAGGAGATGTATGGCATGCAGTCTAAAAGGCCCGCTTTGACAAGTGATCATGATGGATTATAGGATGACTAGGCCATTTTCGAGCGCTGAACGACCGTATTATGCACTCGCTGAGAATGCACAAACTGTCCAAGATCAAGTGTTGTGGCACATATCGTTGACAGTCGAACATGGGAAAATCGACATGGTCCCTGGTTTCCGCCGGATTTCGAAGAAAGAAAAAAAAAGGGAAAGGAATAGACAACTTTCATAAATTAATTGTTCCTGGATGGAGATGTTCAGAAATGGTATGCTGTAGATAAGACGAGATTGTGTTTGCCTGTCGATAAGCACCGAAGGCACATTCTGTGCATCTGCCTTTACGAACTGAAACCGAGCGATTGGAAGGAAGAGCATTTGTCACTTGAATAACAGCATTCTTCCGCCGGGCCGTTATGCACTCGCAGAGGTAAGTATCTCTGATCACTTGAAGACTGTACGTATGCACGCATCTTGTCAGATGCGCTACAGGAAGAAATGTAAATGCAATTGTTTGAGTAATTGATGTTCTGCGACTTACCGACTTACGAGTTGCCCGATATCAAGGTCTGCAGCGCTCATTAATAAGGCTCGATCGTACGTCTGTCACTGCAAAAATAGCAGAACGTCAGCATCGTTGGAGCATCTGCTTGGCGCGGAACTTTACAGTATGTCGTCTCGAAGATCTCTATGAACTGTCGTCCTTATCCCTAGGAAACATGAACGTATTCTGATATTTTGATACTTATTAGGGTACTGCCCTGCTATTTGAAAAAAAAAATGTTTTTGGGCTGCTTGCAAGACGACATCGGGTCCCGCAGCCCCGTGCCGACAAATACCGAGTTGCTCAGAGAGGGAGATTGAGACTCGGGCATCCGGTCCCCTTGCTTGACGTTACGATTACGCGGAAATGATGCATCTCGGGGACTTGTGGGGCTGCAGGTCAGGAAGCAAGATATGAAAGTCGTCAGACCGAGTACACAAGCATACATAAATCGATCTTGAAGAGCAAGAAATCGGCCGAAATCGAAGTCGATGCTGGGCTGTCTCGATACATCGAAGCAAACTGTATAGTAGGCAGAATTGATAGACTGTTGAGCTTCTCGTAGACCAAAGAAAGAATGCTGGACAGCGAAATTGAATGAATGCAACTCGAGCATCGTCAGCGCGCAACATGGATAATGCGGCGAAATAGAGCAGAGGAGAGGAGTGCCGAATATCGTGCGCCGAAGGGTCTTCGGAGATCCCAAGTCGCGCTGAGGCTGCAGTTCTGTGGACGAGTGCGAGCGCTGAGCGCTGTTAGACAAGAGTTGATCAATCCAGCATGTGGACATGGGGCGCGAAGGTGGCAGTAAGGAGCCCATGACGAGGACGGAAGAGAACGGCGATTGGATTGTGGATCGCGAAGACGGGGGGAGGAAAGACCCTGGCCGCGACAAAATTTCGCGGCTGAGCGTGACGGAGCACGGCGCAGGTGACGGTGACAATGAACGGCTGTGTCTAAATGTGGCTACACCCCGCTCATCATCGTACTCTTCGCCGTTCCCCTCCTCCGATCGTCCCATCTCCCTCGACAATCCCTTCTCTTTCCCCAGGATTGTCGACTGTACTATCTATTCCTCGTTGCCGCTCACGCTCATTCCACACACGGGCCCCGGTGGTACTCCGTCCGAGAGCACGGCAACGACGCTTTGCCACGAGTTTCGAGCACCATGTCTGGCTCATCCTATCGTTTGCAGGCACCACGGCCCCGACAACCCCCCTCACCCCTCAACTTCGACAATTCCTTCAAGCCTTCGTCCTTACTCAGCAGTCAACAAGACTCGCAGACTCTTCTCTATGACCTTCCGTCCACCACCTCGATGTCTCCTCCGCCCACAAGTCCGAGATCGGCTGGACGGCTGATGTCTCCTACCTCTCCTTCATTTCCAGGTCGCTCTAGGGGAACTAGAAATGGCAGACCAACACCACCTCCGAGTGCAAGAAACAGATCCGCGACACCTTCTGGGGTAGCTTCGAGTGATCTTGAGCAATTTGCAGAATATTGTCGGGCCTGGTAAGTGTCGCTCGTTGTTCCCATTGTCCAGATGTTTTATTCGAAACTATGTCAGGTATTATGGCCAGGACGATAATTCTGGCCGTCTCATGACACAAACCCTCGCTACCCTTCCCCCTTCACAACGTGCTCCCTTTTCCCGAATACAAGCTTCAATACGATCAGCATACCATCGTTCTGTGAACATGCGTAAACATGCTGAATACCAGGCGCATCTCAGCGCAACCACACCCGGAGGATCCCTGATGCCGCACGCCCGAGCAAGTCCGCATGACAAGGCTGCACAAAAAGGTGCGGCAGTTGCTTTGACCCATGACACGTAGTTGTGACCAACTTTCCGCAATTTAGAGCGTCATGAGCGGATGGATCGGTTTATACGCAACTGGTGCAATGCGGGTATGCCTGGTACCACACCATTTTTTGAGGCGTAAGTGTAGCTTTTTTCATCTTATCAAAGCAAAGTAAATTTAAAATTTATTTTTGACAGCCTGTGGGCCGTACTGCGATTGCAGGTCATTCCAGAGAATCTTGGTGGTGCAGGCGGCTATCGGATCGAATGGGAAATTGATGACGCAGTGTTCAAGGAATCTGCGTACGTACTCGACTGCGCTTCTCGTATAATGTGAACTCACGGTCCATTGTCTATGTTTCACTCAGTGGGAAGGACTTCATGCTCGAAGCTATTGATTTACTCAAAGGGGTGCGTATTTCTCATGCTGGCTAGAGACCACTCTAAATACAACTCCGCTCGATCAGGTACTAGCGTTTGAAGAGACGCCTGCATCGAAAGTCCCGGGCACTGCGTATGGTCACAGGAAAGACTCCAGTGCGCCAACAATACATTCGCGCGCACAATCACAGCCATTGCCTTCTAATCAGAAACCCTTTGAAAACGCTTCAAAAGTACAACCGAAGCGCGCCCGAGCACCAAGTGATCCATTCTTAGATGCTCCCCCATCCCAATCACTTATATCTTCCTCCCCCACCACCAATAACGCGGACTCCATTCTTGCCTCTTCTAGAACAGAAGGGGAGGAGTCTCAGAGCTATGTGGGCCATTACGGAGACACTCCAAGCCCTCTTGCCTTTGAGGATAACAACATGTTAGACGATGCTGACGAGCATTACCTCCGAATTTGGACCTCACCTGATCTATCTAATCCAGAGATCATGAGCCTTCTCGATCTGTTTCCTGCATTTGTCTCTCGACGTCCTTTGCCCCGTTTTTCTGTGCCTCATTCTCGGCACGTGGATATTGAAGAAGGCGAAGATGAGGGACTCGAGAGAAGACAGATCCGTTTTGGGACTGGATCAATATGGGTCAGTACGAGGCAACGTAATGATTCATGGGAAGGTAGCTGGTGGACCAGATTTATCTCCTGGTGGAGAAGGCTTTTTTGCTAGCACACCTCCCCCAAGTCATCTTGTATCATCCAACATTTCTATCATATGCACCTCCGTATCTACGGCTGGATAACCCCCTCCCATCCTTTTTCATCTGGCATTACCACTTGCATCTTTTGCTGCCAACATATCGCGGACATGAAGCTCATTACATATACTTATCTTTATCCCACCTGAAGAACCAATGTCATCGACAAACCAATAGCATGCATCCAACTAACTTCATACTAAAGGCGCTGGATGGTCTCTTGGTGGTGTTACATTTGACGGACTGCGTTTTACCTGATATGTGATAATTTTTTCCTTGTACGACATTGTTTCTGCTGCAATTTTCTTCGCCATCGGGTACTAGGACTTTGTTGACACCAATCGATCTTGAACGCATTCGTTTCATCTGTCTGTGCATACATAAATAAATGATTGCATCTATGTAGATTTGGAGAATATGTTGAGATTTCCTTCAACCGGGTCTCTGCCTATGCTCTTCGATTAGATCGCGGCCTATGGGCGGTTAATGGGCGGGCCGTTGATAGGCGATAGGAAATGTCTCCGCTCCCGAAGTCGGGCAACGTGGAGCCGCCTTGAAATAATTGCAGATATACCTATTCATTCTAGGCAAAAGTGAACCAAGGAAATGTTATCAAAGTTGGGATATTGGGAATCCTGTGCTTACCACGAGGAAAGTAGCATTACGGGAGAGGGGTCTAGCTCATGTCAGAAACGCAGTAAATACTGGTGAGAGAGGCCGCTTCTAATATTAGAACAGTGTAATTTTGGCCACCAACACCATGTTATTCCCACCTAGCGTTCGGTCATTTTCTCTCAAATCACATTGAGGGATTTTTGAAAACGTCGTGCTTCGAAAGTCACATTTTCATATCCCTTTAATATACAGACCGTCAGAAATGACGTCCACAACCCGACTGAAAGGGTGAATTACCGGTTAAGGAAATTCGGTATGTGGGTCCCTGTATCATGGTAAGCCTCCCTATAAATAACACTCGCTACTACTCAATCTGTTTCCGTGCCCGCTTCTTCAACGCAGTAGGTTCAGATATCTGAGGGTAACATGACCATCTCAACTGAAGAAAGAAGTATAGTCCGAAGATAGTATATTTAAATCATACAAAATCATGGATTATCCTCGCTTCAAACGCATCCCCACGAAAGTGAAAAAGTAGGCAGTTGTGAGATATCGACATTAAAACATGACCACAACATGAGAGCTTAGAATATGTATATTACTTCATTGCGAATACCGTTTTCTTTCTTTTTTCCCCGCTACTTTTAACCCATTGGTCTATTGGGACGTTTGACGCGACTCTAACTGACGTATTGCGGCAGAACTGGAGAGCATCTTTTCTTCGAGACTTTCACTTCCTTCCTACATACCATCTGGATATCACCTTTTATTATTGGGGCACAGTACACGTTCTGGCGGAATCCCGGACCTGGAGGACTATAATTACCTAGGCTGAATATATAATTGAAAGCGGGGGAGATGGGGAAAGACGGTTCACGGAAAGCTCATTGGCCAATAAATAGCTCCAGTATATTTCTCAGCGAGTGTCATTGACGATGACTATTTCACTCAGGCGAACAGCCTGCGAATCGCCTTCGTCATCTACGTCAAGTTCTGTCTAACTATATACAATTAAAGTTCAACGTCAAATGACCGATACCACGTTTTCGAGATGCGAGCGAGCGTTAGTGCGCTCCAAAGAAATACATAGGTGGGAGTGGAATGAGCCATCATCAGTGGATGGATGTAGAGAGCCGCGAAGTACTTAGAGTTACGTCACAAATACTCCCTGACCACAATGCGACGAATGATAGCGTATTGGTGGAAGCAGTGGAATTTCTTTTAAACAGGAACAGGATAAGCTTGTACACATATTCACACACCAAAGGAATCACAACGCAACGTTAGCGCACGAGGATCTTTACTGCCACAACGTTCGCAAGCTCCATATCCTATGGCAAGAATGATCCTCTATTGGAGAATCTGAGTTACCTAGAAAGCACATTGACAAGCACTGAGCTGTCTCGAACTTCAAGATTTGAACCCACATACTGAGCAATCACGAGTCTGGTAGTCAATTAAATGTTTGACCTGTTAAGGACTAGATGGGAAACGTCAGAAGGTGTGATTTGCGATGCTTTCTCTCCATTCACAACGGAATTCATGCCTTCTTAAAACCCAAGGTGCGACAGAAAGGATCATTGATTTTGAAATCCAGCCAAATTTAAACTTAGCATGATTGCTATAGAAATTTCAGCCTTTTCAGGAGTAGAAGAAGATTTACAAGCTTCCGTTGAACAGAAATTGAGACTGAATGATGGTGGATCGACACAGAATCAATTCACCCAGAACGACCAACTCGTGCTCCCCGCGCCGATCATCAACCGATTCCGCATTTGTGACGCACATACGACCAAATCAGTGCATACAACGGACTTGAGCTCCTGAATACATTCAAAATTTAATCTTTGACAACCATTAGGTTGAGCGGAAATTCCTCCTAATTTACAGATCGTTTTGGTAGACATTTTACCTGGGTTCTGTCGAAGACACCAGACGATTTTAGATGCGGTTTAAGGAAGCCGTACGTCGACTTCGGCAAAACGCGAAGCACACGTCGTGATTTGTCCCAGAATAATAGCGCCGCCCACACCGCTTTGCGCTCGTACAGATTTCATCGCGTACTACTTATACCTGTACTACGCCATGGCCGAAACCCCTCCAAAAGTACAAACAAAAGTCTTGGGTTCTGGCGATCCATCGCTACCACCTCTCGTACTTCAAATCACTCAAATGGTAGATACTTACATGCTCTGGATTGGCGCCGCGGTTGGCAACACAGATGTCGGAAATGGAGAAAATGCAGTTCTCAATGGAAATCTATGCAAAGACTGGGCATGCGCTATGCCTCCTAGACTTGTAGGTTTCCGTGTTTCATGCGGAGTAGATCGAGCTGAAGTATTTATCGCTGGGGTTTTAATAGCCTGGGGGCCTCTCCGCAGCGACATCTCTGTTTCGATCAGCAAACTCGGACATTGCACTACCTATGGCACAGCGTTTAGGTAAGGGGCCGCACCACCGCAAGCTGATGCTTACTGGAGACCTGTTTATTGTGGTACAGCAAAGCGATTTCAGAAGCAAATCTTTCTGTCTGTAGATATCCCGTCTGGATTTCTGTCGCAGGGCCAAGGTGATAAGCTTGCGCTGGAAGCGGAGAAAAGCATTGTGGCGACATTGAAAGAGGTAGAAAAGACGTCAGGATGAAAACGAGAGGGGTAGATAATAGGCAGACTATTTTTGTATGTGTCACATGGAGAACTCGCCGTTGAAGATAATCGATGGCGGATGAGAGGGACATATTGGACAGGCTTGAACCACGGAGAGGGTAGAATAAGAAGAGACTGGTTGCCAAGGGGGCACCGACTGGGCAGAGGCGCAGGATTGCAGGAGGATAGCGGTGGGACATGGAATGGCAACCCTGAGCTCCTTATATTGACACAGCTCTTGACCACGACCTGCCAAATTGAACGCCCAGGGCTCTAAACGCTCCGCCGCCTCTTTTCTTCGTATCGCTGACGGTATCGGCGCAGTGGGGCGCAGGCTGTGAGAGAGACACCTGATTCAGCACAACAAACAGCATCAGCGATTGTTGCAAGCCCAGCCAGAAACATGTCGGAACCTGAACTGTACATGCCTGACACCAACGAAAGCTTCGATCTCCCCCGTTGGCAGACCCAAGTCGACCCTCTATCCTCCGCAGCGCAGGCGGCCCATGCAGCTCAGTCTCCCTATCTCTATTCAGGGCCCCCTCCACCACCCCAAGCAACTCAGCGCATGCAGGCTGTCCACCAGGCCCAGGGCCCAACAAGGCAGCCCCGCATCTCCCAGCTCCTCGAGCAGGAACAGCAGATGATCCCCGGACTATCAGCTTACTCAACAGGCGGGCAGGGCCAGTTATCTCGCAGTACATCGCTGGGAGGCTCCGCCGGCGGAAACCTGGCATCTGCACGCATTCGACGCCATCACCCCTCCGACGATCTAGAGGGCGCATTCACTTCCGATAACCAAGGCATTGCTGGCCCGCGGCAGCAACCCCAGCTACCGCACACTACATTCTACTCGCCAGCTGGTGGATATCAGCAGCAATCATTGGCAGGCCCCGGTGCCGCTAACACAACTGCCTCGCCAAACGACTCATATTCTGACATGTACTACAACGGATCTGCCGCACACCCTCCCAAGCGTCTGCAACCAGTCCAACAGGATGTCAATTCTGCTTCAGTCTCTCGAGGAGGACGGTCTCCAATGCGCGTGCCGAATACACCGATCTCGTCCTCTCCATTAGATCAATATTCGCACCAATCTCAGTATTCGCCGACGACGGCATCATATCCTTACGGAACGGTAGAACAACGACCGCATCCTGTGCCCTATCAGTCTCACAGTCGAAACCATTCGCAAGTCAAAAATGAATCGCTAACGCCCCCAATACCACCTGCGTACACGTCCCAGCCGACCAATCATTCGAACAGCAGCTATTCATCAACTTTGTCGACCAACCCTTATCAAACGACATATTCGATGGATACAACAACTAGTCCCCATCCTTCTCTGCAACCACACCACGCCCATGCAATTGGTATCAAAGCATCGCACTCCAACCCTTCAACACCCCTTTCTTACATGCATTCAAATACCAGCCAAGGATCTCACTATTATCCCCAGGATCAGGCTATGGCTGTTGACCCCCCGCCAAAGAGAAGAGCGCCAGGATTCAGACGTGTACGGACAACTCACGATTTACAACCAAGACTCGATGTATCACCTGTTGGCCGGAGAATGGGTGCAGATGGTGTCTATCTTTCGGTAAGCCTTTTTTAATTGTCTTAGCTCGCGAGTGATTCATACAATATCCAAAAGCCCTTGCGCCAATTGACGACCAACATATTGGACACTTATCGTATCTGTAATCCCCAATTCCGCTACGAATCAACGCACAACCCCAGACGCGTTTTGACTAAACCAAGTAAACCGGCTCATAACGATGGCTACGACAACGATGATTATGATTATATCCTATACGTGAACGATTGGCTAGGGAGCGATGATGGGCATAAGTATGTCGAATTTGAATAACTCTTATTTGAAACTAATTATCTTCTACAGGTATTTGATTCTTGACATCCTAGGTCAAGGTACTTTTGGACAAGTGGTAAAATGTCAGAATATGAAAACACACGAAATTGTCGCTGTCAAAGTGGTGAAAAACAAGCCAGCTTACTTCAACCAAAGTATGATGGAAGTCACTATTTTGGAATTGGTGCGTGTCACAGAGATCGCCTTTGTCTGCCAGCTCACTTCTTCCTTGCCAGCTCAACAAATCGTGTGATCCCAACGACGAACATCATATTCTGCGGCTTCGGGATTCTTTTATCCATCGGAGTCATCTGTGCCTGGTGTTTGAACTGTTGTCATCCAATCTTTACGAATTGATCAAGCAAAATCAATTCCAAGGGTTGAGTACACAGCTTGTCAAAGTGTTCATGGCCCAGCTGCTTGATGCCCTGACGGTACTGAAAGATGCCCGCCTCATACACTGTGATCTAAAACCGGAAAATATTTTGCTGAAATCGTAAGTCGGAAATTTTATTGTAAACGGCGATCTCATATTTATTGTCGTGATCTTTCATTTCAGTCTGCAATCTCCTCAAATTAAGGTCATCGACTTTGGTTCAGCGTGCCATGAACGTCAAACTGTCTACACATATATTCAGTCTCGTTTCTATCGATCGCCGGAGGTCCTACTCGGCATGTCTTACACTGCTGCAATAGACATGTGGTCCCTCGGTTGTATAGCTGTCGAACTCTTTTTGGGATTGCCCTTGTTCCCTGGCACTAGCGAGTATAATCAGTTAACTCGGATTATCGAAATGCTAGGGTATGTTTCCCTCTAATCATTTCTTTCCACCTCATCTAATAATCTGCCTAGGATGCCACCTTTGAGCATGCTCAATCAAGGGAAGCAAACTGCTCAATTTTTTGACTCATATGAAGCATGGAACCCTCACTCCAACCAAAACGAAAAGAAATTCCGATTGAAAAGCATAGATCAATATTCTCGGGAACATAATACCAATGAGCAACCAGGAAAGCAATATTTCAAGGCTACCTCATTACCGGATATCATCAACACGGCCCCAATGCCAACTTCAAAATCATCTCGGCAGACACATGAACTAGAGAAAGGCAAGTGCTCAATTTATGCGTTTAGATTATGTTTTCTCAACCGTATTTCGTGTGACAGAGTTGAACAATCGAGCAGCGTTCATTGATTTTTGTCAAGGACTCTTGAATTTGAACCCTGTAGTGCGATGGACTCCCCAGCAAGCAAGATTGCATCCCTTCATTACTGGAGAAAAGTTCACGAAGCCTTTCATCGTACGTTATCATCTGCTTTTTCTTTTTCCTTCCACGCTTTCTAACAGTTTTTCTAATCAGCCTGATGGCTTGGCTCCTAGTCCACACCAGTCAACATCAGCTGCTGGTGGTACTGATCCCAAACGCCCATATGGTGGACTAGTGCCCTCGCAGCCGAAGGGAACCCGCGCATATACCGATGCGGCCTCATACAATCACCATCTCGCTCAACACCAGGCTTACACTGCTCAAGCCCAGTCGCAGGCTGCAAACACATTCCGAAACCCCTACATCACTCCTCAAAGCGCTCAACACTCGGCAAGCTACAATACGGCATCTGACCCTACTAACTATCAGACACAGCAACAGCCGCAGCAACCACAGCAGCAACCACCGCCCCCGGCGCAGCCGCAGCAACATGCGCAATATGTCTCTAACCCGCCGACCGGTGGTCATAGAGGCCTTGTTCACCAAAACTCGACCGGTCAACTTGGATCGAGCGGAACAAATGTACAATATACGAATCATCCAACAGGAGCGAACCTCGGAGCGACACATTTGACTACCAACGTTCCAGGTAACCAATACGTCCCTAATGCTCGGGCACGGGCGAATACAATTAATCAAATGGATTCAGCAGTTCCTCCGGCGCTCGCACGGCTACAACATATGAACCAGGATATCATAGGAGGACGCAATGCCTTGACGCCGGTTCTCAATCGGGACGATGCTATGCGCGAATGGGAGCGTCGACAAGCAGGCAAGGCCGCTGCTGCTCAACCATACCCTCAACTAGAATATCTTCAACAGCAAGCTGAGATGGTTTCATCATCTGGAATGTCTTCATGGGGTACAACACAGCGCTATCCCCCGCCGCCCTCAAAGTTGTCGCACACCTATCAACCACAAACGGTGATGGTGGATGATGATAATGGAAGACGCGAGGTTGTTATGTCGAGTGTACGATCAGCAGCTCGCAACGATGGACCTTCAGCAGCCACCTACAGCAATCCGAATGTTATATCGAGTCCACCCCAGGCGTACACGGGGAATACGACATCAGCCAATCGGTACGCGACCAATTATAACCAAAATCCAGCTGTAGGAGCCTTCGATTCCATTGATCGGCGGAACGATATTGGCAACATGTATGCACCCATGCAGCCTGACCAGTTCCAATCATACAGCAATGCTCCGACTGGAGCAGCGAGACACGTGGCGCCTCCAGCCCAGGCGGTCCCGCCTTCGTTTTATGGTGCAGCGACAGTAATTCCTAGTGGGCAAATGAGCACAGGTCAGCAGCGAAACTCATTTCAACATTTAGACGCGAGTCAAACAGCCCTTACAGGTGCGAAGGATACACGAAGGGGGAACGGTGCTATAGATTCTTGGCAACGATGATTCGGAATTTCACAGCACTTTCTTTTTTTCCATTCAATTGATTAATACGCTGTTTTCTGTCCACTTCTTGCTCACAGTTTGTTTTACAATCCTGCTCAGCAATTCACATCTCTATGCGCAACTCACATGTCTTTTTCTCAACAATTTTCCATTTATCTGACTTCCCACCCACCAATCGTGCGATGAATATTGTGCTCGTTGTACCAAGTACAAATCTGATGTTTGATGCCAGTCCGTTCCGTCTAATATTCTCCTCTATATATCCGTTGATCGATGATAAATGCATGGATACTCCTCGATTAGAGTCTTGCGAATTTCTCTTCTAGCTCCCAAGCCCCACCCCAGTAGTGGATATTGCACTTGAGGCCACGCTCTTCTCCTTCTTTCTGGATCCTCTTCTGCAAACCTCGGCTTGTTCTACAAAACACGGTGTCCTGGCTGATATTCGAGTATTTTGTTTAGTCAACCATCATCTGGCGCAATGTTATATGCTCTATTCACCTTCTCAACCGCAAAATTGGGCAGAAATCATTGTTTCCATCGCCAACATAAACAATATGATCGTATTCAATTCCCTTGCTCGTGAGGAAATTTTCCAGTTCTTCGCCTGAAGTGCATTGATTTAGCATGCAACGGTGGCCGATCTAATGATTCAACTCGTACCTTTGCACATATTGGGGCTGCAGCCGACATTGCAAGTGTGTTGGGGGCCTTCGGGATTAACTCTGCGCCTGAGCTTTAATAATCCCGAGGGATCCCATTCAGCTGGATTCGTGATAATTTGGTCGAAGAGATCGTCGAGGCCTTTGTGCTGAACTTTACGTATATGAATTTGTTTATATGCGAATAATTTACACCAGTCCCACCTTCAGGATTGTAGAGATAAACGTTGTGTTGGAATTTGACAAGCACAGGAATGTGGTTTCGCCTTTCGCTTTGAGCTCCGTTACTGCTCTGATCATGGCTGGATGCTAATTTTAGATTTTAGTCGTAGCATGAGGTGAGCTGTTAAGCGGAAAGTACTGACGAAAGGCATAAGCTCAAGGGCATGGATAATCTGCTCCTTGGTAATGGAGCGGCTATGAGCCTCCCGCAGAGATTGTGCCCTTGAAGACCATAAATGAGCCTGACAGTGTCGTTCTGTGGCTACTTACACGAGATCGGTCCATTGGACTTCGTCCTTCAGGTTTTTCATTTTCCTTCGGAGATCTGGCGCCAGCACCTCAAAAATCCATCGGTCGGTGTCCTGGTCAGCAAGAGACCTGGGGGATTGTGAGCGGGATGGTGTCGGAGGGACAGGGAGCGTACCAGTCGAAATCGAAGACGACGAGCTGTTGGGTCATGGTGGCAGCAAAAAGAGATTAGATGGTGCTTACATAAGGGAGGGGCGCGTTGTTTAGTGGGGAACTGCTGTCTTGCTTTTAGCTTTATGCCTACCATCGTGTGCACAGCGAAGGCGTCTTGCAAGAAATTGTCAGGCTTGCTCGAGCTCACAGACACGCATCTCCAATGGACCCAGGATGGCAAGAAGGCCCCCTCCATACGCGTCGCATATTCTGAGGCTGGCTGTGAGTCCTTTCTTTGTGCTTTTGTTGTTGTCCTGACTCAACGCGCGAATAGCTCTCTTCTGCAGCAAAGAGGGCGCTGCACAAGTCAGGCTAAAGGTCTCACTCATCGGAGATGACACCGGCCACAATTTCACCTTCACTTCACCGCTACCGCAGGCCGTAATCGAGCGCGAAAAGTTCAAACAAGAGCTCACTACAATCATTAGTCGCAACAGAAGCAAACTTGACCACTTCCCGAAACCAAGCGTTCTTCCCATTACTGCCAGCAATGGCATCCCACAACACATTACTGCAACACCCGCGCCATCAACTCCACGCCCCGGAGCCCTTTCAGTCCGTCAATCCATCTCTCGAGCAGCCTCTGTAGGCAGCGAACGAAGGGGAACCCCAGTTATCGCAGGAAGCGACCCTGCCAGCGAATTCCGTCTCAGAAAGAAGGTTCTCATGAGTAATCCAGAGCTGGGCGCTTTGCATAGAGAACTCGTCATGACTGGGCAGATCACGGAAGCGGAGTTCTGGGATGGCCGCGAAGTACATCATGAAGCACTGCTCCCCATGTTTTGGTTTTGCTAACACGTATGGCAGCATTTGATAATCGCAGAAGCCGCTTCTGAAGCGCAGAAGAAAGGAAAATCCGGTCAGCTAGTTGACCCTCGTCCAGAGGCAGTAGAAGGCGGCGAAATCAAGATTCGGATAACGCCCCAACTCGTTCACGATATCTTTGACGAATATCCTATCGTAGCTAAGGCTTATGGCGACAATGTACCTAGTAAAGTACGATTTTCTACTTGTTTCCTTCTCTCGAGACAGATTATTGAACTATGGACAAGCTCTCCGAAGAACAATTCTGGAAACGATACTTCCAATCCAAATTGTTCAACGCACATCGTGCATCTATTCGTTCTTCCGCGACCCAACATGTTGTCAAGGATGATCCAATTTTCGATAAATACCTTGAACGTGATGACGACGGTACGGTATTTCTCATTCAATGTCATTTGGTGATTTACCTCTCTTCACAGAACTTGAACCACGTCGGCCTCGTCATGAGCAGGTGGAAGTATTTGTCGACCTTGCAGCAACATTGGAAGATCACGACGAGGTATTTGATAATTACTGGACCTGTTTTCTTAGGCTAATCTATTCAGACTGGAAATGAAAAAGACGTGACCATGAGAGCAGGAAGACAAAAGGCTGCCCTACCACTCATCCGGAAATTCAATGAACATTCAGAACGATTACTTAATTCTGCATTGTAAGTTGACTACATATTATTTGGCACCTGCAGCGGCCTATCTCCTTTTCCATCGCAGAGGAGAAATTCCGCCAGCAAAGCGGCGTCGACTGGACCACGGTGATGTAAGTTCTCACCTGATTCAACAAAATGCATTGGGCTCATTTTCTGTTAGGAAACCTATGCTCAAATTGAGATCGAGGATTTGCGTGACGAAGAAGCATCGAGTGGCATCATCCTGGACATGCAAGACAGGCAACGTTACTTTGAGGGTCGCATGACGAACGGGAGTCAAGAGTCATCAGAACAAGTACGTCATCGTGACTTGAAGTTGACTGTAATGAGCTCATTTCCGTCAATAGGAAGGGGACCCAGTGGTCATTATGCAGCAAACACGGGCAAGTCTGTTGAACTGGGATACTCGAATGACACAGGTATGAGAACCACACTTGAGTCAGGGATAGATCTGACTGACGTCGTACCAGTTCAAAATTGAACGCAAAGCCGGTGATGCTGCTCTTATCTCCATGACACAAAATGTCGCCAATCGGCAGGACGTAAGGTCCAGAAAGAGTAAGATGTCCCTCCGTATTACATGTATTTCTGAAAATAACATTGTTGTCCCAAGACGAAATTCCAGATGGACTATTTAGACAAATGACGTCGTGCCAAACCGCTGCCAACGAATTCCTGCGCCAATTCTGGTTGGCCACATACCCACCTCTTGGCGAATTTGAAACTGTAGCGTCTCCAACACCAGCCCAAAGAGCTGTCAAGGCCGCGAAAATGATTGGTTATATATCCAAAACGGAAGAAAAAGTCCATGCACTTGTACAGACTGCAGCTCACCATGGCATTGATCCTACTCGTGTAGAAACAGTGAGTTGTTATATACGACCGAGGACCACGACTGATTTCCCGTAGGCGATGAAACCCGTCGTAAATGCATCAAACCAAGCACTCACTTTTTATCGCAATAAAAAACCATCTAAGTAGAGGATAATCCACAAGCCGATCATTAATCATTCATTACCCATCACACATGCATTACCATATAACCTATTCATGATCAAATCCTGTATTGTACACTAGAAATAATAATACCAACAGAAAACATGCAAGAACTAATGTATGTGAGGGTTTCTCTCTTTCTGCAATTGGCCGCTAGATGTACCCGTGCACTGATATGTTGTGTACATCACTAAGATATGGAGAGCAAATGCGTAGCAAATGAAGAAGGCTCTAGCTCTACGGTTTCCAAGTATTGCTCGCGTTAATGCGAGAACACTGCGTTCGACTGGATTAAGAGCCTGGTATGCTCTTGTTGCTTCCTGTAATCACGTACAATTGTTAGTACTCAGTCTTGACGATTTTCATATGCAACTTACTCGTCCTCGAAAAGCCTCGAAGGGGTTCATGGCTTCCTCATACCGTGCTTGATACTTGCTCATATCGTCCATTCGCCCGGATGGCGCTGGCAAAGGATCTAGTTGTGTAACTGGCCGCGACCCCGAGTCTTCGCGATAACTCTGCATATATCTAACTTTCTCATACAGCTTGAGGTTGTCAGCTTGCAATGTCTTGATCTCCGCCCGCAGTTCAGAGATGATTTGGAATTGTTTGCGCAGTTCCTGGAATATCAAATTTAGCTGGCAGGGAGAACATACAATACATCAACGCACCTCCTCAAGTTCGGCGTTCCTTTGTCTGAACCGATCACGTTGGCTTGTTACGATGGGCAGAATAGATGTATCTGCTGAGGGAGTAAATGGTATGGGAGTCGTACGAACAGGTGTATCCTGAACAAAAATCAGTGAAGTTTAATTTCACTTAATTTTAAAGGCAAACTTACAGCTTTCTTTCCTGTCTCCAAGCTCGCCAAAATATCTTGTTCAGGCTCTGCAGAAAGTCGTCTTCCACTCTCTTTATCGATAGAAAGTAAGTCATTTTCGAGTTTCTCGTTCAGTTCTTTCTGTCTCTCCAGCTCCTGGGTCGAGGTCTCTAGTTGCTCCCTGGAACTTCGCAAAGAACCTTCGAGTTCAAAGTGAAGAATCTACAACAGAGATCATTAAAAAGTATGTCAATGAAGTGAAATTAAAAATCTACCCTTAGTTTGGTGAGCTCCTCTTGCAGGCGCTTGTTCTTGGTCGCAAGTAGCGCCTCCAAAGATTTTCCTTCTTTCGAACTCGACTTCCCAGCATTTGGACTTGGCAGGTACCAGTCATTATCATTATCAGTCGTAACATGGCCTTCATCGTCGTCATTAGCGTCGAATCCGGAAAATTCGACATACTGAGTGACAATGATTTGGTAAGATGGAATACATGCAGCATGGTAAAATAACCTTGCCTTCATAATCTCAAGTTCTCGCTTGATTTCATCATAATCATCGAACTCCTTGAGTTTGAGCCTAAGTTGATCTGTCTCCAATGACTAATTAAATTTAGTAGGTCACTATACACAATACGAAGACGTTTGCAATTAATTTACCTTCTTTTGAAATTCCTTCGAGAGCTCTTCCACTTTCTTCTGACCTAGTGCTTCGACATCCAGTGTCTTCTGCTTTTGAGCCTCGATAGAATGTGAGAGGGAGTCCGTCTCAGCTTCAAGGTCGGTGATCTGTTTTTCCAGGGCTTTGACTCTGCGTGCAAGGAAGAGTGTGAGGAAATATCCCTCAAATGCCCAGAATATTAGCCTACCGTTCAGAACTTTCGGTACCACTACGTATTGTTTCGATGTCTGCACGGAGGATCTCCTAGAAGGGTTGGAATGACGTTGAACAAACGAGGAAATGATTTCTGAAAGAAATTACACCTACATTTCGATGTTCTAATGTAACAATCCGGCTATTGGCACGGTCCAAATCCGCGATAATCATGTCGACTTCTGCGACTTTGGCAACGCTTTCTTGATCTGAAGAAATGGATGAGATGATGTCATGTGTTAGATACGTAGTCTGTACCTTGCCGTTGAGTGTGGTCGAACAGTTTGGCCTGGTTGGTTTCGTTAGATAGACGCAGATCCCGCAATTGATTCTTCGTTAGTGATAATTGGCGCTGTAGATCTTGCTCCCTGAATAAACAATTAAAGAGGTGTATGCAACATGTAATGCTCTCCTCACCTGTCAGCATAGTTCCGCAGCTTCTCATCATAAGTCGCTGTCAGTTCATTGGCCTTCTGAGAGACTTTTTCCTGAATCAAGGTATCCATCTGAAAATACCACCATGTTAGAAGGTTTAGTTGTGGTATGAACACATCGTCCAAACTTTCTGTTCCATTTGCTCAACTTTGGTCTCCAGCTTCTTCTTAGCATTCTCGACTGAACTGAAGTCGTTGACGCGTTTCTTCAACTCAGCATTCTCTTCTCGCAGCCTCTGAAGCTCAGCTTCATGTTCCAAAGCTTCTGTCACCTTGACAGCTTGATCCTATGACCATGCACCTCAATGTTTGCACAAGACGTCATATTAAAAGTGAACTTACCACTGCTGCCTCAAGCAGAGGGTATGGGTCTGGAACTTCGGCCAACACTTTATAAATGTGAAGGAATGCATTGTCAGATGCCTTGGAACGCTTGTTGAGGTTGTCGATCTCCGTCTGGTAAGCTAAGAGTATTCCCGTTAAACCGTGATATTTCACAAGCGCATACTGGGCTGCACTTACCCTTCAGTAATCCTTTGAATGCTTCCCGCTTCTCGTCTTCCGGAATTTTCTTGAATTCTACATAACGAGGCGTTAACGTTAACAACGCAAAAGGGACGGTGCGCTTGAGTCGAACCTTTCGTCTTCTCCGCAAGGGCTTTGCGGCCAACAACGCTCTCCTTTTGGTTGTCTACTAGCTCTACGCCCTGTCTGTCTAGCGTTTTCTGGAGCTCGGTAAGATTGACGTCTGGCCCAAACATTTAAATTCCGTTGACAAATAGTAATAGGACGGAATACTTAAATACCTTTCCAGGTAGCCAGCGCGGCCGAGAAGTTGGTTTCTACTGAAGCCATATTCGAAATAGATATGACCTTATAACGAGAGGACTAGGAGGGTATCGACAATATATGTGGTGAGGACGCAGCTGCCTTGGACAAAGCACTTCGCGTCTAAGGGTGCCACGTGACGATGTCCAATTACTTTTTTCTGGAATTAGAATTTAGCATCCAAGTCTTTCCCGAACTCGAGCTTAACGCTGGCATGAACACTCTGCGGCCCAGTCTTCTCCAGCCCCTCCGCGGGATATCGTCGGGGCGCACATACGCGTGTGCTCGCACGTTCTCCGCCACCGCTCGTCATCAACAGGACGACTCTGTGCGCCCGGAGCGGAGCGAATACACCAAGCCCATACCCTCGTCGCCCAATTTCTACACAACCCGCGCCGCGTTCTATGACCAACTCACCCAGCTAGAGAAGGCTATTGGTCGCTCCGAAGCTTTCCTGCGACACCAACACCTCCTGCCGCTCCCCGATTTTGCCAGGGCAAGCCTGCCCCCGCTTCAACCCGTCTGGAAGGACCAAATCGAAATGGGACTTGAATTTCGAACCAAAATGACGACCACCCGGTATCGGAAAACTACGAAACTGCTGAATCAACTCAATGACTTCCAGAGGATAGCGAAGACTGGTGGATGCCCCGAACTCGAAGACAAACTTCAGGGTATTCTCTCCCTATACGAGAGTAGTAAGAAGGACGCGCTGTTGGCGCGAGGAAAGAGAAAACCTGTTGTCCTTGATGAATATGGCCGTTCCTATACCCTCGGAAAGCGAAAGACCAGTTCTGCGCGTGTTTGGATGATACCTGTCCAGGTCGCACCAAGAAATGACCTGGAGACTCCAGAATCATTACTAGGCGTACAAGCGCCTAAATATCCCGTCACGACGACTACTATTCTAGTCAACAACCTGCCGCTGAATCAATTCTTCCCCCTTCCTGCGGACAGGGAACGCGTTACTCGACCGCTGAAAGTAGCTGGCGCGCTTGGAAAATATAATGTATATGCCATTGTACGGGGAGGAGGCACGACAGGTCAATCTGGCGCCCTTGGTCATGGTATCGCCAAGGGCATAGTCGCTCATGACCCAGAACTAGAGGCGATGTTTAGAAGAGGTAGGCAGGATTCATTACTTCGCTGTAATTTTCTGACTTCTTTTTTTTTATTTTTATTTATAAGCGAAACTCACAAGACGTGATCCTCGTATGGTGGAACGTAAGAAGACTGGCCTTGCCAAGGCACGCAAGAGGGTTCGTCGTTTACATCTATTGACATGTTATATCACATTAACGGAGTTTATAGTATGCATGGGTCAAACGTTAAGGTGCTGGTGGACGACATTTGTGCAGGAGGTGGGGATATGTTATACAAGTATCGTCTCATCCTGTACGAGTGGTATTAAAACAACTACCAATTCTGAAATGTCGGCTGACATATAGTATGTAGTGAGTGGTCTGTGATAAGGTATTAACGCATCCAAATTGCGAATAAAGTACAGCTTCAAATAATATATGCGTAAAGAAATGGTAAAATGCGTCATTGGAAGAAAAACTGGTGAACGTCTGACTGTCCAAATGCAAGATTACAAGCGGGGCATTTCCGTTGCCTCGTTGCCAAACGTGCATCCACGCATGATTTACAGAACGCTTAGAATAGAGTCAAATCCCAAATAACGACTGATAAGAGTTAACAGACATACTGTGCATGCACTTAGTTATAATCGTATTGCGAAATGCGTTGTCTTCTCGACATGTTGAGCAATTGATGAGAGCCTGTAAATGTATTGGTTAATCCAACGCAACAGATTGTGCAAAGCAAGTTCATACCTCTAGATTCGCTAACTTGTCACTCTCAGCATCCGATAGTTTGCTGTTGGTTTCCAGTCTGCGCCTTTTCTTCAGTTGAGTGACTTCCTTCTCTAGATCTTTCTTCGCATGAATAAATTCATCCTCTTTTTGACGGATTTCGGCTCTTCTGGCTTGAAGGAAGGTTTCTCGATCACGCAGTTGAGATTGCAGCTAATAAGTTTGTTTAAATTTAGTAAGGAGCCTGTAAAACAGCATTGAATAAGCATGGATCTCGCACCTCCTGATATCTCCTTTTCTCGGATTCAAGGTGAGCATGAGTATCGGGGAGTTCCTTCTCTAGAGAATTGAGTCTTGTCTTAAGACTCTCGACTGATTTCTTGAGAGCAACATTTTCCTTTTCGAGAGCAGCCTAAAAAAATGTGAGCTTGTTTCTTGCAAATAACGCGCAAGTGTGACTTACTAATTGAGACCTCAGATGTTTTTCAACATCCGTTAAACGATCAACAACTTTGCCTTGCTTTTCCAACGTTCTAGTCAGGTTCTTCCGTTCAATTTCAATAGCTTCCTTGTCTCTCATAGCAGCAAAGTATTTGTTGTCTGACTTCGCTTTCTGTATATAAATCAGTTGAGTTGGCGTGAGACGAACTATTTGTCAAATGCGCACATCAATGACTGTTTTGTTTAATCGCTCCTCGAGAATACTGAGGTCATAGACTTTGCTTTTCAGCTCTCGGTCAAGCGACTCCCAGAGAGTAGATATCCTCTGCAACTCGTCGAACAAAGTCCCGTCGTTCTAAAATGGCATTAGCGACAAAGCGCAAAAATTCACCAAAATGAACGTACCGCTTTTCGCTGCGTTTCCAGAAGTCTCAGTCGTTGACATTCAGCTTCCTTAGCTTCCAATTGCTTCACGAGCTCAGACAAATCGACAGGCAACGTAGTCGAGGGCCCATAGACATGTTGATATTTTTCCAGCTCAGACTTGACTCGCGCAAGTTGTTCTAGAGCATCGGCTTGAGCTTTCATATGCTGCACGATGTCAGGGTGATCGTCTTGATAGATAGAGAAGGTCTGTTCTAGCGCCGCTACTCTGTTCTCTGCTTGGCTAGGAAACTAATTTTGAGATAATAAAAGGAGAAGTGGCGCAGTTCGACTTACAGTTTCTGTTCCTTCAGATCTTCAAAGAAGCGAACTTCGTCGAGGTTTCCTTGAAGGTAGAAATGCATAAGATCTTCGGCAGTCGCATTGGCTGCTAGCTGCGCTTTACAACGAAGCAATTCTGATTCCAATATTTTGATTCGATCCTAAAACGAGTATAAAGAAGTGACAATAGAAAGAGTAACATGTTAACTTACTGAGCTGTTCTCTATCAGGAACTTGTACTCTTGTAAGGAGGCCTGCTTGATAGCATCTTTCTGCTTTCTTTCATTAAGTTCCGCGCTTAGCTGTTCGCGCTGTTCACGAAGACGGGCATTATCCACATCTCGCTTGACCAGCATAGTTTTATATTCTTGAGCAAGTTGAGCAGAAGTCGCCTGAATACACATAAGGGAATAATCACTAATGAAGAGTAAGAACGCACTGTTACGGTTTCTTCCCATTCATTCCGAGTTGTTTGCAAGTGGCCTAACTCCTCTTGAAGTTTGGAAAGTTGGTCACTCTTTTCAGTGACTTGGCTTTCTAAGTAGGACGCATGATTAAGAAGAACTTTGTAATGAGGATTTTCACCGATCTGCTCAAAGGAAGGGGCTTTATGCTTTTGTGGAGCTGGATCAGCCATAGACGCTTGAACATATGATAGTTCTTACCTCCAATTCCATCATGGTCTTTTCGTCCCTCAGCAAAGCTGCTTCTTTCTCTAATTCCAGAATCTTCGAATCCCTAGCCTTGATCTGCTCCAATAGAATATCGATTTCTGATGAATCCTGGATTCCATTTGCTTGCACGGGTGGTTCATGAATGACAGGTGAAGGCTATACATGGATCAGAAACAAAAATGAGATTGACGGTCAAATCTCCCACCAGTTAACCAATAACCAAACCACTCACTGCAGGAGAGGGCGGCTTCCGTTGAGCTTCGTCCTTCTTCTCACTTCCAGCTTCAAAACTTTTGCTTTCACTGCGCGACTCGCGCGACTCGGTAGCGCGAACGGTAGCGCTCTTCGAACGTTCTATTCGGTTCTCAAGAGCGATAAGTGAATTATGATAAGACTCCTTCTGTGATTCTGATTCCTTCAGTCGTTCGCGAAGGATGTTGAGCTCGGACCGCAGCAAAATACACTGTTGACTGGTCAGTTACTAGAGGACTAAAGATAGCTCTGACCGGAGACGAACTTCGTTCTGAGCTTTTTGGCATTCAGGAAAGCTCTCACTCTGCAGGCGACGGGATAGTTTGCCTTGTTCAAGTTGCACGAACCTCGTCACAAGAGCCTGAGTGGCATTGACAGTATCCCCCAATGCGGCAGCTAATTCTGGTAGAGGGTTATCCTGAAGTTGTGCAGTCAGATCGAATATTTCTAGTGCGAAAAAAAAACAATGAGGATAATACGAGGGGAAATAATAAGAAACGACAGTACGTTCTGCGCGCAGATTGACTTGAGGTAGATCTTCAGGCTTGACAATAAGTCGTATGGTATCCACGAGCTATTTAAAGTTGCAATGCGTCAATAAAGCAGAAATGAACCATAATGGCAGATGATAACTTGAATGAAGTACTACCAACCTGAGCCCAACACGCTGAAATGGCTGCCAGACCAGCTTCGCAAGTACTTTTGCGGTGCTCCAACTCTTCAATACGAGCTTGACTTCGTTCATTCTCTTTAGAATAATGTTTCATTCTACGATATATCGCTTCTTTGCGGAATAGCTGACCGTATGAGTGTCAGGGAGACAAGATAAATTACACATTACTGAAGAGTCACTCACTTCAAGCTTCTCTCCAAAAGCTTCATCGTCTTGCTCTACGTCTCCATTGACATGAGGACTTCCGTTTGCACCTGTCAGGATGCGTTTCTTGGATATCACAGGTTCGTCCAAATCTGCTAGTGGGCGTTTTCGCGATTCCATGAATAGCTATTAGTATAGAGAAGAGAATAATGTTAAGGAAATATCGTTTAAGTCAGAAGAGTGAAGCCACAACGGTTGCAGTGGCCAGTGGGATTCATTTCTAAACTCCGGCGGGCGGATTACCAAATTTATAATTCAGCCGGTTATTTTCAAGTCACGTATTACGTGTCACATCTTCTTTAACTTTAAGTTCTCCGAGTCCATTCAAATTCAATGTTTTTCAACTTATTGTCCAATACTTATCGGACTCTTGACCACACATCATCATCCAAACTGCCCGGAAGCAAGAGGTTCATAGAATTTCCCCGCGCATCTTTGTATCTGGATTGCGGACAAATATATAAGTAAGTGCAAACCGGCAACTTAGCAGTGCTTATTCCAGAGTACAAGGTCAATCTAATGAGACACAGTCCTCACGAATCTATCTTCAAAATGTACGTGGAACTACACTCTAGATCCAGGATCTCACAATCTGTCGGGTCTCCATCTCCAATCTGGGTTTCAACACACGCGAAATCAAGGCTCTTGGAAAATAAAGCGGATAAGTGAGCTGCACTCCGCAATGCAATGTAGGCTTACCTTCTCGAGGACGGTCATAGGTTGATCTAGGATATACCGCACGATATTAGCAATACTCGATTCAAAACTGAAGCAAACACTTACGCCAAATTCCCGCATTATACGAAATACCTTGAGCAGCAGTGGCGATGAAGGCTTTCAAACTTTTCATGTCGGGTTTATCGTCCTGGCCGTTATGTGCAACAACCACGAGATAGCGATCCCCTGGGTCTGGCTGACCCTCGCCATTACCGCGGCCCATTGGAATAAAGGCTTGACTTGTGAACGGATGGCGCTCTAATGTCTTCAAGATCGTCACACCTTCTGAAATATCCTTCAATGCTTCACATCTATAAACAGATATACCAGCAGTGGCTCCTGCATCTATTGGATATGATGACTTCAAAAGAGACAGTTTGTGAAATTTTCTCGCTGTCCCTCCGTTCGCAGGCGTAACTTTGATGGTTTCTGGAGGTGAATCATAGGCTTGGATGACTTGACCAAAAGGTGCAAAAGCGTCAGGCGTTATTGGAAGAACCGGGACTGTGACTATTTGTGATTGGTGAGTTGATCTCGGTGAGGATGCAACCATCGCTTCGCTTGCAACTGACAGAGGTAATGTTGGTGGTGCAGAACGAACCTTCCGACCAATGACCCGAACTCGCTTCATTCCGCCATCAGGATATATGGTTACCTTGACATGCGTAAATGTCTTCCCTTCTACGTCATCAAGTTCGAAGTAATGCTGCTTGTGAGGACCGAGTTTTGTTCGAGGAAGGATTAAACTCCATTTCAATTGGTCGGGCAGCTCAGCACTCCAGTCTAGGTCTTTGTTCGCGTATAGAGCATGTATCTCGCAACTCTCGGGGAAGTTACCAAGGAAGTGGTTCGTATCAATCTCCACCTGCTCCAGTTCAGCTGGTGCACCTCTGTAGCAACATTTATAAGTGAAACACAACCATGAAAATAATTCACTTACAATTGGATAATCACCCAATCAGTATGACCTTTGGTTCGACTGCGCTTGGTCTCCCAACCATCGCCCATGTTTTTGCCACGACCGGGAAGGATAAGGTTGGAGCCCACTCCGAAATGTTGATCTGATACTCGTAGCACACGTCCACCAGCAAAGACATGAGCCACATCGAAGGAATCCAACTCTGAGGTTGGATGAACCGGAATTACGCGCCCATACGTCCTGAAGCGGGCCTACATGTGATAAAGTCAGTCTAATGTTATCATGAGCGAAGGTGGTCGTACTCACAATCCCACCATCAGGATACATATGAATCTTCACATAATTAAAGCACTCCGTCTCCGGAATTTTAAACAAATGGCGAGAATCTGGGCCGAGGTCTACTCTGGGAAGGATTTCAGTCCACTGACATTACTGATAAGCTGCTGTTTCGGACAATAAAGAATCACAACCTTACTCTGGCATCGTCGTGTGAAGGATCCTTCAAATCCAAGGAATGAAGGGCGTGAATAGACACTGCTGGTGCCTCATTTCCTAGTGAGTTCTAAATTGAACATATGTCTTGACCGTCAAAGGACACGAAGATCTACCATTGAAATTTGCAGTGTCGACATCGAATCCCTGCAACGACCCGGATGTGCCCAGCTGGATTATACACCAATCATACGTCGGATTATGACGCCTTGTTTCCCAGCCGCTGAATAGCGCACCATTAGGACCGAATTGGCCCTTCATAGATGGGGCAGGCTTTTATATGGTATGTAAACACCTGACACAAAAATCATTGAAGATAAACCGACCCACCCCAACTTCTAACAAGTGATATGCTTCTGCAAAGAATTCATCGGATACGGCAACTATGCGACCACCAAGAGCGACGCTGGACAGCTCTAGTCGATCATGGATGAGCGAAGCAAGCAATGGGCGTGAAGGGAATGTCAATCTCACCTGTCAACAACGCAAAATTATCTTGAAAAGCATCTAGCGCAATTCGTTCGTAAGACATGGTCGTGAATGAATGAGGGATCAAGATGAGTCGGTTATGGTTCCGCGGATGCACCAACCAGCCAGTATTTATTGGGTCGAACACGCGCAGTGGAAGCTGAGGTATGGCCGTTGCGGGCCGCTCCTATCATGATCAATTTCATCGGAGGCATTCCGATCGCATGTACACGCCGAGATAGTAGGCTATAGTAGGGGTGGAAGCCAATAGAAGGCACAACCGCTATCAGGGTTCGAGGTAGACGTTATGGAATTATTGCTGAAGGTGGTCATACTATGGCGACAGAACCTTTCTGCAAGCTTTGAAGCATCAACTTCCTCCTTATCACCCTTAGATAACCTAGGCCGCGCGGTTGGGCCTTCATTTAAAGATACACATTTCCTCAGAGTATCATTTGTCGGTAATTTATGTCCTTATCGTGGAGGAAAACGTGGAAGTGACAGGAGAGGCGATGTCATACGTACTCTAGAATGCAAATTGAAAGAAGGCGAGAGCTCGTATTCTAAATTTCTGTCAGATGCTTCTACAGCGAATTATAATCTATTGATTTCTACTGAAGCAAAATAACATCACACCTAGGCGGCAAGTAAATATAAAATCTGGGGCGCGTCTACCCCGCAATAAATTCAAGGAGGCTGACCTCCTGACTTCAACGAGGGAAAAAGTGTGTCCCCAGGAATGGAATGCGGCTTAACGGAAGTCCAAATCCAACTCTAAACCTTCACTGCCAAACTCCTTCAACCTGCGAAAATCCTCAACGTGACTGGACAACAATTCCAACTCGACTCGCCTGAGACGTCGAACGTCTTTGCGATTGAACCTCCATCGCGACTCGACCATGTCTGCCACAGCACCATCGGCCGTCCACAAGCAGCTTCCGCGAAAGGTTACAGCCTCCAAGTTGGGCAAGGCGCACGTCGTATTTGCCATTTGGGTAATGATTTCTCTGGCATTCTCGGCGGGGAGGACCTGGGGCGCGAGCGCACCATAATCAGAGAGCAGTGTCGACTTGTCGAGAAACGAAGAACAAGTGAGGAGGTCTAGAGCTAGGTCTGTCACGAAGGGATCCCATGTCCAGTCCTTGCGGTCCTCCACGATGATTCGCTCCACCAACTGCAAGTAAGGGTCGCTCAAACACGATGCAAACTCGTCAAATCTCATTCCGGTGTCATGGATCTCAAAGTGCAAGAGGTGGCACTCCGACCGCTTCAGAAAATCCCCAAAACTGCGTTGCGGCCACCCGTACTGGTCCAAGGGTCCCCTGACATAAACGGCCAACTGGGTGAGCCCCGAGAGAGTCGCGTTTTCCAAAAAGCTAGCAATCTGGTCATGGGCTATGTTGATATTCAATGAGCGCAGCGGATGGAATATGGGCTCCTGAGGCAGCGGACCGGCTACCGTGTCGATCTTGAAGGAAGCTTCCGTTAAACTTGCACACTTTTCGAGTATCCGCAGAGCCGTTCCGACGGACGGAATATAGTCGAGCGAAAGTGAGACTAATTGCTGCCATGGAATGTCAACACAACTATCCCCAGCCAGCGTGAGGTGTGGTATTCTGGACACGAAAAGCTGCGAAAGGCATGGCGCACTGGCGAATATACCGAAGATCCCAAACAAATCCTTCCCCGCTTCCTCCTCGTACATTCGATAAGACGTCTGCATACGGAACTGCTTCAAAATCGGTGCGGATTTTTGTTCAGAGGTTAACAATCGGCAATATCTCGGGCCTGTCAGGTCAAACTGGATGGCACTCCATCGGTGAATGTATCGTTTATAGAGCTCGAGTACCTCTCCAGTCGCATTGCTGTTGTCGGTCGATTCGTTTTGCTGGTAGAGCGCGAGGGAAAGGGGAAGGCCGCCGGAGCGGGCAAGCCAAACTGTTGCGAGCGGTATGGTGGGCTGAGCTTTACCCCCGCACACGTAGACGTCCAAAGACGTCCAGAGATTTGGGAGCGAGATGGCGCAGTGGCTCCATAGTTTGCTGACTTGGCATAACAGCAGTGGTGCCGAACGAGGCGTGAACTCTCGCAAGTCTACGGAGTGGTACAAGAGTTGTGCATGAGATGGTTTGGCAGGAAGGCACCAAATAAATATCTCTTGCAACACTTCAACGGGCAATTTAGCAATAGGACAATCTGAGCGCGTCAGATTGTGGGGTTTCTGAACCGCACGAAGAGGGAGGCGCGCAGGCATGAACTGATTTGTGGGCTCTGCTGACCGCACAAAATGTATCTCGGACAGGGCATATTTCGAGGCCTCTTCTAAACTTCGACGATCCCATTCCCGAGCGCTAACGCCGGCCGGTGGCCTGTACATGTAAGAGCGCGCGAGGTTAATGTAATCCTCGAACGTAATAGAAATTCAAGCGTACATTACCCAAGGCCGCATACGTTATGCCCCACAAACGATTTGGTTCGATGCAAGTAATAGGAGCTCGCCAATCGTTATGCCTACCAAGGACGGTCGAAAGGTTAGAGGGCGGGATAGGAGACACGCATCGTCTCGCATATGAGACATCTGACCCAGTCCCATACATTCCTCCCGCTGCCCAAGGTCGCTCAGGTGCTCTGCGTGGGCTCATAGTCGACTATCTGCAGGTCATCAAGTATAACGCGAACAGCGAACCGTCTGCCGATGACGTTCAATAGCGCGAGGCACTACAACCCCGAGTGGTATTGAGAGCCGGATGCGCGCTGTATATTTGGCCAGCTGTGCACGCCGCGCGCGCGACCACAATTATCCGCGTGCAATACCACTCGATCGTGTTGGCCATTCAGGTTCCGCCACAAGCATGTTCCGCCGTTCTAGTGAAAAGTACAGACGAAGATGCCGGTACGGCATATCGCTGGCCCTCGGCCGTCTTAGTAGCGCTTTGTGGAGGGCTTTAACGCGTTCGGTCTGTCGGGAAGTGCGTTCATCGACGGTCTCATGACGCTCATGACAATAATCAACTGATCATACAATCAGTCTAAGGGAGTCTAAAGGATATATATATAAAGGC
This sequence comes from Pholiota adiposa, assembly GCA_009935795.1. Taxonomy (NCBI): domain Eukaryota; kingdom Fungi; phylum Basidiomycota; class Agaricomycetes; order Agaricales; family Strophariaceae; genus Pholiota; species Pholiota adiposa. The sequence goes on along the minus strand of QEYC01000235.1, from coordinate 417,123 downwards.
CTCGACCAATGCTGACCTATCGCGTGCGTGCTATAACAGTCCGCTGCTTGCCCCACGGGTCAGGCCAGATTTCGGTGCGCTGGAAGCGACCGGTATCGCGCATGATGTTTTCGACGGTGGCGGCTTGGTCATGGCCGACCTCGAGAGCTACGAGGGCGTCGGGTTTGAGGACGTTCTTGCGGGAGACGAGACGAGCAATAGCATGATAAAAGTCTAAGCCGGACGGGCCTCCAAAGAGAGCCCTGGGATCTTCAAAGTCTATCACTGAACGTGGCAGTTGGAGATACTCTTTCCACGGTATATACGGTGGGTTGGAAGTGATGATGTCGTAGGAGGGATTAATGCGCAGTGCAGTGTCTGCGAAGTCGTCCGCGAGAAAGTTGGCAGCAGTAGTATCGAAAGTATTTTTGGGCTTGTTCGGGTCAGCTATGCGTGATGGAATGCTGCAGAGCTGAGCATTGTCCTGGGCGAGACGAAGCGCGTCTGGAGAAATGTCGACGGCATGTGCAGCGAGACTGCCCGGAGGCGAGAGATGGCAGAGCAGAAGCGGAATGCAGCCCGAGCCAGTGCCCAAATCAAGGAGAGAGAGGGGGTGTTGTGGAGTCGGGGCAAGGGTGTCTGCAAGACGCATGACCCAGTGCTCGGTCTCTGGGCGGGGGATTAGGACTGGGGGACGCGCTAGGAGATTGAGCGGGCCAAACGGCTGGGAGCCTGTGGTGGGGGTGAGCGGCAGGGGAAGATGACGCGCTGGGAGAGACGGTTACCGAGGATATACTGGAGCGGTTCGCCTCGGACGCGTCGGGAAACCATGTGGGCGAGCTGGGCGGGGGGCGGGGACGCGGACTGGAGCCAGCGCAGCTCGTTGGCGGCCTGGGAGGGCCCCAGGGAGGCGGAGAGGGCAGCGAGCAGACGCGAGAACATCCGGGGGGAAGACGAGCGGAGGAGGACCGGTTTGGTTTGACGTGGTTTGGGGAATCGGCCGGTGATAAAAAACAAAATCATCTGGGTAAAACATCAGTCCCGGTCCGCTCTCTCTCTCCTCCACCTTCTCCAGTTGCCCCCACAGCTCTAGCCCATGGCCGCCGTCTACGCCGTCGCCCCCAGACCGGCCACCCTCGCGGTACGTACTGCACTCACCATACCCCACTACAACTACTTTCTCATCCACCACACAGCAGGCCGGTCCTTCCACTCCACATGCCACAACCCTCAAGAAAAAGTCATCCATCTCGTCCACCACCTCTTCCATGGCCGCCGCAAAGCGAAAACGCAACGATACCCCAGACGACACATCAGGCGACTCTGCCTCCCCCCAGCCGCCGCGGAAACCGCGAGAGGGCCCCAAGAAAAAGAAGGCCAATCGCGCCTGTTATCACTGCCAGAAAGCACATCTTACGTGCGACGACTGTACGTTCGCCGCTGCCATGCCATGTTCAATTCTCATCGCATATCCGTTATCTCCACCACTACCAGCCCGGCCGTGTCAGCGCTGCGTAAAACGTGGTTTCGCCAACAACTGCACCGAAGGCCACCGCAAAAAAGCCAAGTACCTCCTCGATGAAGAAGAGCTGGGTGTGTACCGACGACCTCTGTCATCATTCACTAGTTGCATGCCCAATCCATTTATTGATCACGTGTTCCAGAACAACTCAAGCAAGGCAAATCGGATAGTCAGGCTACCAGTACAGGTACCTCCGCAGACCCACCGTCAATTCCAATAGGCAATCCATATTTATTCTCTCTCTTACCTTCTATTTCTCATGCCATCCTTTCCATCAGCAGAAGCGTTTCCTCAAAACGAGACACTATTAAACGCTACCTTTGATCCCAACTTCTCCTTCACCTCAGAGGCCGCTAATCTCGAATACTCCATTCTCTCCGCAATTTTGGGCAACCCCAGTCCGCCAGAATCCGCTTCCACTCCGCCTCCGCCGCCACAACCAGCGCCACAGTATTCCTCCTGGCCCTCCGATCCGATCGACTTTGTCGCTTCGCCGCGTCTGGGCGCCTCCACTAATAGATTTGGCTCACCCTATGGAGAGAACCAAATGCCAATACAGCAGTCCGAATCCAATCTTTCAGCGTCACCTGGAAATCCTGCTCACTATCTGACATATCCATACCCACATGTCCAGCGCCCAGATGATCTCACGGATTTGTCTTATGAGACAGGTTCTCCCTACCCGTCCCAATCATCATCGGCTATTCACCCATTGCAGCCACGCTTCCCCCTTGATACGCGACCGCGATCTCCCCCGACCACTGTCTTCCTCCACAATCCTTCCTCTAAAGATGCTACATCACGTGGGCTCCTCTCACCCCCACCTTCGACGTGCTCACCAAGTTCCACTGCTTCTGTACCTACAGGCATCGCCGACATGGTCTCACAACCTTGTGGCTCCAAGTTGCAGGGGATCCACGACCGTGTCACTACCCCTTACGACTATACTGAAGGCTATCACTTCTTGATGAAGCACTTGCCTACTCGGTGCGTTTGGTTCTCGAGAATGTCTTTTGACTATTTAGATTTGACTCTTGGCATTTGCACTTCTCTGTCTCATCTGCGGGGTCGTCTATGCACGCTCTAGTTTTGAAAAGAACGATATTCTACGTATTGTGCGGGCTCTCGCTATATACCGTCCGTCACTTATCGCTCTTCAAATGCCACTCTCTCTTGAAGACGAGATCTTCGTCGAAAAATGCTTCCAGAGATCTCTTCTGGTGCGTACTAACGAACCATTTTCATTCATCATTTGCCGTGTCTCAACAACGCTCTTTTTTAGGAACTGGATAAACTGATGTCGTATAGTGGGACGCCAACGGTGATCTGGCGTCGCACGGGCGAAATCTGCCTGGTCGCTCCCGAGTTCTGCATGCTTACCGAATGGCCGCTGGAAGACCTTGTGGGCAACGGGCGCAAAAAGTATATTTATGAGGTGCGTAGTCCTTCGTGTGACCGCTCCTCGCGCCACGTCTACTGTCCTAAATATGCTACAATCACCCCCTTCCAGCTATTTGAGAACCAATCAGTCGTGGAGTATTGGGAGAACTTCGCTTCTCACGCGTTCGAGAACACGACGCAGTCGGTTTACTCCCACTGCGTCCTCCTAAAACCCTCGGGCGCACCGGTTCCCTCGACCTTCTGTTTTTCGATACGAAGAGATCTATTTGATCTGCCGAGTATAGTCATAGGTGCGTCTCCGTTCATCCGATAAATCGGCTGGAAGCTAATCATACTACGTACCGCGATGTATGCACCACTAGGACAATGGTTACCCCTTCTGTAGGAGTTATTGATATTTCATTATCACTGGCACACCTGTTTCATATCCTTATTCTTCTCACGCATACTTAACGGTTTACAGACTTACGATTATTCCCTCCCTTATTCGTTTTCTTCCCCGAGGACGTTTGACCACGATATCACCTCCTTCCCTCCCCATATCCGTGTGGGGAGTCGCGCGCTTTCGTCAGCATCGTTTCCCTATTCCGCTGTCGATTCTCCTTGCTGTCCTGTTTTTCAAAACGTACCAAATGTACCACTTGTACACTCACGTCGTCGCCCGCATATCCATTTTCATGAGTCTCAATCAATTGTTCATTACTACGTCATCACTATCCTGTTTCTCTAATAAATAAATAGAGTATTCATGCCAAACTATGTATATTCCGGGAACCAACAAAAGACCGAACGAACATAATCTACTCGAGGGGCAGCCATTAAAATGAAAATAATATGCTCAAGTGAGAGAGATGTAGGATCCCAGCAGTATTTATACGTTCTCTTGAATAGCGGCATAATCGCTCTCTACGCCGGGTTCAAGAATAGCGGCATGTACGAGAATGCATAGGCCCGAGCAGAAGACGATGGAGAAGAAAGTCGCAAAAGGACCAGCCCACAGGAACAGCGGAATGCCAATTATGAATAGACCACCGTATAGGTGCTTTTGCGTGACTGTATGTTCACCGACTTGGGTTGCCTCAGGTGCTGTGAAGAATAACGCCAATTAATTCGGATTATGACCGCTACCGGATAAGCCTTACCGTATTTGTTAATAAGGGCGAATCCACCAACGAGGAACGCAAGGGAGAAGAGAAGCATATAGTTCATAATGCTACAGGCGGGAACACGGAACGGTCAGTCAACCGATGACGTTGGCACAAGAGCGGCTGCACGTACACTGCATAGATAGCCAGCAGTGCTACAATCAGCAAGTAGTTTCCTATTCCGAGGAGGTCAGTTCGATGCCGCAGTCCGCGAGAGGGGTTCAACGGCTACCTGAGAAATAGCGTGTATTGTAGGATATCCGCTGCACACGGGGTTGAGCCTTTAGCGTTGCGCTGTGAATCGGACGTGCTGCTTACTGTTGTAGCCTGGTTCAGATCTGCTGGTTTTGACAGGCGTTGGTAGTCAAAAAATTCTGACGCTGGGCGTAGACCAGAAAGTTTGGTCTCCTAGAAATGTGCAGTGAAATTGTCGAATATGATCAGAATAACTGAGGATAAGATTTTCAATGTTGGAACGGCGCACTCTGAGAGACCTGAGGGTATCGGTGACTTTGAGGATGGCTTCCATGGCGGGTGGTGGCGGGTATGGTGGTGGTATGAGTTAAAGGGTGGTCGCGTGCGTGGCTGATCGAAAGAAGGAATAGAAATACAGGCAGCTCGTTGAAACGCAGTCGACAGCCTGCGGCGGCGCAGTCCAGCTGTATATTTGGTACTCTTTGCATATGTTAGGCTGCAACAATAGAACGATACCCATTGTGAACGCACCTCATTGTTGCCTCATTGTTCACCTCTTCTTTCAAGCCTTGTAGCCCAAACATCTGCCCCTCCAATTGTGGAGGGTAGTTTTGCACAACTCATCTGCCATGATTCGCCGCGAACCGACTCTGATTCCCATGACTGACGAAGATGTCCAGGATGTGCGTGATCTGGTGGCTCAACAGAAAGCCCAAAGCCAAAAACACCAAACCCTCATGGTCAAGCTCAAGCGGCTCTCCGAAAACCCAACACTGAGCGAAGAGGAAAAGGAGATTTTGAAGGATCTAACAGGGGTATTAACGCCATTCAAAAGCTCCCTTCCCAAAGCTGCAGGCCCAGAACTAGGTTAGTAATACCAATTTGAATCTGGACCCGAACTCAATTGTCGAATGGTAACAAATCGAATGAACACAACAGGCTCAACATCAAAGACCTCATAGCATATGTAGTCGAACTGTAACGAACTGTACACGTCGAAAATCTAGATCCATTGCCATGAACAAGTGAAGTCAGGCTGGCTAGTCATGTCTGTGGAGAATAGCGGATACCGGATACTGAGTTTGAAATAATATTATGTAATGCACAGCCACCGAGCCGCGCCTCAGATCAACGTTGACCTCGACGTCGATGTTTGTCTCTCCTCCACGCTTTTCGTCCCCCCTCTCCCTTCTATCATTCTGCCTGGCTTCGTTGCAGATCAAGTAAGCTATTTACCCCAAGGATTTGCCTGTGCAAGCAGCAGAATCAACCTGTGAGAACGAGACACCCAGAATTCAACGCGTCAACACCGCCGCAACCACCGCAACATCGATGACTGCAAGGGTTTGGGTGGTGCACGAAGCGATGGATGGGGTGCACAACAGTGCAGTGCATATGGTGGCACTGAAGGCTTCCTGGTGTGTTCTATTTCGTTGTTTTGGATATTTAATTGATCATTGTTTCCTTACTTCTAGGCGCCTACCACATCGGGCCACTCACACTGTTACAGACGGCAGGGGCAGGTCCACAAGCAAGTGCGCTGTTTCTGTGCCCTTCACCTGACATGCCTTGTACATGTGCAGGATCGCATCACAGTGTGAATGCTGCCTCCCCAGGACCGTCTATGTGTACAAGGGGCGCTGCATATGCAACTTCGCTTTGCGGTGCAGAGACGCAATTTGGGAGGTAGCATCCTACCCCCGCAAAAACTGTCAGATATGTCATTATATCTGGCCTGATTTACAGTCACGCCCGTAAACCCAGGAGGTTAGTACAAATCAAGCCCGGCATTGAATTCGCGGATGTGTTGCACCGAGGGTTGGTCAAGGGTATTGACAGGCAATGAATGGCAGTGTATCTGCATTCTAGTCACCCCAATATAAGCTGCAGTAGTTATCATAATGTAGTTTGAGGTAAATGTGAGATTTGAATGCGACACAATTTTTAAGCACTTTTTAAGCACTACTGAAAGAGGGAAATGCAATCTTTAGTGTGTCTACCTAAAGAAGATTCAGAGGAACTATGCACGTAGATAAACTTCCATTTTGTTCCCAATAGGGGTGTAATAATACCTACCATGACTGAAGAATCCTGGATGAGCGCGCGTGAGCGCGAAGAAAAGTTGGAGTGCAAAGGCGCAATTCTCGTGAGCGCGTGTACGCGCGCACGCACGCGGTGGTTCAATGCGTACAGCCTGATGTATATTATCTATCAATCATATCAGATCATATCAGTGAGATATCATAATCTAATCGGCCTGTACTGTGCGAAGCATCTAAGCGAGTATTCCGCTTAGAAAATGAGAAAAAGGGTCTTTTTCCTTGAATTCTGATAGGCCAGTGCCTCTATCTATGCGAAAATTCATATCTACGCGACTATTCTTGTGGGAACGGCTGACCGATGTTGCATGCGACTACTCATACAATTTCAGAACTATCTCGCTTGCGGAAGGGTACAAGGAGTAACAATAATTCTCCCCCTTTTCCTTCTCCTTTTTTCTTTTTCTTTTTCTTTTCTTTTTTCTTTTTAGTCCACAGACACCGCTATCCGGCCCAAGTCAGGCTGGCTAGTCATGTCTGTGGAGAATAGCGGATACCGGATACTGAGTTTGAAATAATATTATGTAATGCACAGCCACCGAGCCGCGCCTCAGATCAACGTTGACCTCGACGTCGATGTTTGTCTCTCCTCCACGCTTTTCGTCCCCCCTCTCCCTTCTATCATTCTGCCTGGCTTCGTTGCAGATCAAGTAAGCTATTTACCCCAAGGATTTGCCTGTGCAAGCAGCAGAATCAACCTGTGAGAACGAGACACCCAGAATTCAACGCGTCAACACCGCCGCAACCACCGCAACATCGATGACTGCAAGGGTTTGGGTGGTGCACGAAGCGATGGATGGGTGCACAACAGTGCAGTGCATATGGTGGCACTGAAGGCTTCCTGGTGTGTTCTATTTCGTTGTTTTGGATATTTAATTGATCATTGTTTCCTTACTTCTAGGCGCCTACCACATCCCACTCACACTGTTACAGACGGCAGGGGCAGGTCCACAAGCAAGTGCGCTGTTTCTGTGCCCTTCACCTGACATGCCTTGTACATGTGCAGGATCGCATCACAGTGTGAATGCTGCCTCCCCAGGACCGTCTATGTGTACAAGGGGCGCTGCATATGCAACGCTTTGCGGCGCAGAGACGCAATTTGGGAGGTAGCATCCTACCCCCGCAAAAACTGTCAGATATGTCATTATATCTGGCCTGATTTACAGTCACGCCCGTAAACCCAGGAGGTTAGTACAAATCAAGCCCGGCATTGAATTCGCGGATGTGTTGCACCGAGGGATGGTCGAGGGTATTGACAGGCAATGAATGGCAGTGTATCTGCATTCTAGTCACCCCAATATAAGCTGCAGTAGTTATCATAATGTAGTTTGAGGTAAATGTGAGATTTGAATGCGACACAATTTTTAAGCACTTTTTAAGCACTACTGAAAGAGGGAAATGCAATCTTTAGTGTGTCTACCTAAAGAAGATTCAGAGGAACTATGCACGTAGATAAACTTCCATTTTGTTCCCAATAGGGGTGTAATAATACCTACCATGACTGAAGAATCCTGGATGAGCGCGCGTGAGCGCGAAGAAAAGTTGGAGTGCAAAGGCGCAATTCTCGTGAGCGCGTGTACGCGCGCACGCACGCGGTGGTTCAATGCGTACAGCCTGATGTATATTATCTATCAATCATATCAGATCATATCAGTGAGATATCATAATCTAATCGGCCTGTACTGTGCGAAGCATCTAAGCGAGTATTCCGCTTAGAAAATGAGTAAAAAGGGTCTTTTTCCTTGAATTCTGATAGGCCAGTGCCTCTATCTATGCGAAAATTCATATCTACGCGACTATTCTTGTGGGAACGGCTGACCGATGTTGCATGCGACTACTCATACAATTTCAGAACTATCTCGCTTGCGGAAGGGTACAAGGAGTAACAATAATTCTCCCCCTTTTCCTTCTCCTTTTTTCTTTTTCTTTTTCTTTTCTTTTTTCTTTTTAGTCCACAGACACCGCTATCCGGCCTGAAGTCATACTTGCGGGGTCGACAAAATGCCCCAAACTCTGGGGTATCAGGCTTCGCGACAAGATCATGATCGATAATCTTGGCGGCGTTCCTCACTGAAAGGAATTGCGAAAACCTATATGAATGATGAAGGACAAAGAACATCAGGAGAATGTTCAAAGAGAGAGACACGGCTCCAGACGCACCCTCCACATCCTTATGATCGCAAAGTGCCGCGAGATCTGCCCGTTGCATATGTAGACATGTCGTCTTTAGGCTGTCCCACAAGGCCGTTGAAACTACTCCACGCTTCTCGTTCACGCCCGTATTGTCCCGAACACCATCACTATCTTGCAAGACAAGTGCATCCAGAATATGTTGCGCAGCTTCTTCGTATCGCTAGAACAAGCGGACATGTCAACACATGTTCGAATTTTCAGGACAAGACCGAACGCACCCGTAGGTTGATGCAAGAAATTCCCAGATTGAACCTTTATAGCAACCCAGTGTGAGCAGATAGAACATTGGCTTGAGAAAAAAGAAAGCATGTTACCTGGCACGAATGTACGCTGGATTCAACTCCAACGCTCGGTAGTAGTAATCCAACGCTTCTTCTGCCCGACCGCTATTGGCCATGGTCGCACCAACTCTATTGTAAAGAAGCCAATCCTGAAAAAAGAATCAGAAACTGTCTGGGCAAAAGGTAGTTCTGAAGGAAAAGAATATTCACGTCTGGACGAACTGCCAATGCAGTCCTGAAGCAATCTTGTGCCTTTTCATATTCCTTGAGACACAGGAGGATGAGGGATTGTAGGAGCCGAGTAAAAAGGCAGGCAAACCTCATTGGTGTTCAATAAAACCGCAAGCGCAATCTGAATATCTGCGTCAATATTTCCCGTCATATCACTTCGTGCCATCGTAATCAGACATTCGATGAGTTGACTATAACGCTCAACCAGAGAGAGGTTTCTGCCCTGGGGAATTTGTGCGCGGAACTTCTGCACTGCGTCCTGATATTTCTCATTCCTGCTAACCCATTCGTATACCGCGTCGTAGGTACCCTGTCGGTTGTTGTCATTGGTGAAAGAGATCGCCAGCGCCAACCATGAAGAAAGATGCGACGGGTCGAGCTCGACGGCCCGTTGCAAGGCCTGCAGGGCGTGTTGTTCGCGCTCGTTCTCCTGCTGCTTAACGCCGAGCTCGTACCATGCAGTGGCATTATTCGTATTCCGCTGTACTGCCGCTTCAAGTTCGAGTACATTCTACATAAGCATGGGGGTATTTTTAATAAAGATTAGGGTGACTGCGGCGGTAAGCACGGACCTCTAAAACCGATTCCCTTCCTTGGGTATGCATGAGATGATTCTTCATCCGTGATGAATCGCCGAGAAGATATGGATTATTGAGTTGGAACTGATATTGGCTCACGGCCTTGATCCCTGAGGAAGTAGCTTCGAAATGGTCCCAATCAGCTTGCAGCGCGTCCCATGAACGTGTCTCCGCTGTGCTGCTTGGCGCTTGTTTCGTTCGAGGTTCATTCCAATATTGTATATAATCATTGTTGTCCTGGCGGAAGTATGCGTCATTGGGGTCTTCTTGGGCACTTTGATCTTCATTAACGGCTTCTTGCTGGGTTTGCGGGGATAGTGCGTTAAGCTGCATCGAGTTGAGCGGCATTGAGGACATCCCAAGTGGTCCGCTTTCGAGCGCCCTGCCTTTCCCCTTCACGTCGACTCGAGAAGACGTCCGACCGTCGCTTTCGACCATATCATTGCCCTCAACGATGACTTGGCCATCTCGCAGTTGTTTCATGAGGCCCATGAACGCGCTATTTTGGAACTTCGGATTTTGCTCATGTTTAACGTTCTCCAGAAGTAAGCCTGCAGTGCGCGCAAGTTCATCGGCTTCATTTGCAGGTCTCTCGCGTGTTGCCTGCTCTTGCACTAGTTCTTGTTTGATAATAGGTGATGCCGAGGCGAGATGTAACTCTTGAGCATTAAATTCTCGATCCCATGATATGCCTATAACGATTAATTGATTACAGCCTTGGATATGAACCAGCAAACTCACTCTTAGTATGCGTAGTTGGATGTTGGATAGGAATTTGAGGCATAAATGTGGACATAGAATTCATGCGAAAATTACACAGACCGAGATGGTACTGGGACTGAGCTATATAATGACACGTCGGTAGTGTAATAATATTTCAGAATATGCAAGCTTACATGTCGGCCCATTCAATGGAGAGATGTGATTAGACTGAGCGTCGACCTGCATGTCCATGTTCGTCTGACTCGGAAGCTGCTGCGTCATTGCAGGGCCTTGCAACGGCTGGTTTAGCAAGAAATCGGAAGCCCACGAGGCTGCCGGTGGCGCCTGCTGTATCTGAGGTACTGAGTTCATGGGTATCGCTGCATGGATAGAGGAGAGGTCGAAGGATGAATGTGAGGAAAACTGAGGTGGAGGGGTTGCGTTGGTGGAGAAGAATCGAGCAGCATCCCGGTCTTGCGACCCATTACCCTGCTGCGAACGAAAAACCTACAGCAAAATGTAAGTATCTGTCAAGCAGAAGAGACGGAAGTATATCAGAGTGAACTGACTTCTCGAGAAGACCCCGCACGGCCAGCGCCAAAATGGTCCTAATAGAACGATGAGACTTGTTCCGCGCATGTTCATGGAGCACGTTGCATGGCGTACCTGTTGGAGACCTCTGTCTTGGTCAAATCTTTTCGAGAGCCCTTGCAGCGGATTTGAGGGCCCACACTCTGCGCCTCCGCCGACAAGCATAGGGAGAGCCATGGCAGACACGATGAGGAGAGGATTGAGGTCTGGGGTAGACCTCGATTGCCGGTGCCCGATCTCACGTGTTAATCCGAGCCATGTGCTGCTGACGTAACCCAGTGCCAGCATCGCGCTCTTCGAACTGCTGCACCGCTTGCACCGCTTCGGCATTGATGTCAACGGAGACAGTTACACTTCCCGGGGGGAAGTCAGGGGAAATAATACCACCATGGCTTCAAAAACGTATTATATCAATAAAATAATTACATGAGACAATGGCATGCTGATCCTCCGGTTCTCGTATATTACATAGTAGCCTAACAATCATTGCAGAGCCTGGGTGCTGGGGGGTTCTTGATTGACAGCTTGGGCGCTCGAATGAGCTTCGTTTTCCGTAGATGCGAACTTTGGGTTTGATGCTCTGCATTCTGCACCGCCATCGGAGCGTACTATTTGAGAAAAGAGGGCGTTTAGTTCTAAATACGTTACAAAGACCATTGGTATGATACTCACGGTGTCGCTGAATGGCAGAAGAAAGTAAGTAAGCCATATGAGCACTCTGCCGCGGTGAAAAGAAGAAGAGAAACATACGTTGAGGGCGTCGAGTCTGCTGAACGTCTTCTTGCATCCCTGGCAAACATTGGATTGGGACTTGGCTGCGTGCAGAGCTTGATGGCGCCTAATACGAAGTATGAGTCAGAAACCCGGAAGCAGCGTATCGAGCGAGGAGTTCACTTACTTGCAGTCGTGCTGGCGAGCGAAACCTTTCTTGCAACCGGGCCATTCGCAGACATACGGCCGTTCCTCGGTGTGTGATCGCAAGTGACCTATGCAGTAGAGTAAGATCGCGACGACGGGGGTAGGACGAGGTCAAACACACCTCGGAGGTTGAAACGGCGTGTAAATGTGCTTCCACAGCCCGGTACAGGACAGACAAAGTGTGCTTCGTTGCGTCGACGACTGGCGCTCGCGAGTTGAGTCGCGGAGGTGGTAACCTGCTGCTTCTCGACCTGAAGGATTGGGGGAAGACGAGGCACGCCCGAGGACGACGGGTAGTGGTTGGCGCCTGCTCCGCCACCGGCTGCAGGCTCTATGGGGGCCGCCGTTGCTGCCGCGGGGGTTGGCGACGGAGGCGAAGAGGTCTGAGCCAAGGGCTGGCTCTGGGAGGCCTGAGACTGCTGCGGCTGGGTATAGAGCTGAGGAGCGTTGGGAGCGTAGTAGATATCTGGCTTGGGACTCTGTGGTGGGGGCGAGTTCATGGTGTTCTGAGAGGAAGAGGACTGGGGAAAAGGAAGACGTTCATATGGGTAGTCGCGAGGGGGAGGCCCGTCCGGGTGGGATGCAGGGCCCTCTGTGGGGATGCCTTGTGGAAGGGGGACGGCAACTGCGGGATAGAGGAGCTGAGCAGGATAGGGCGTAGGCAGGGAGTCAGTGGCCATGAGTTGTGAATGCAGCTGGTGGATGTCAACTGATGGGGGGGTTCTTCATTCATCACACTTTCAAGGCCCGAACTAAGCGCAACCCAACCCGCCGCTGAAAATCCGTGGCAGTGCTGCACAGCATAAGTCTATAATAATAATCCATTCCACTACTGTACATACAACTCTACACGAATATGTGCGAGTCCAGCAGGCGTCGTCGTCGCATCAGCTCACTCTCAGAGATCGTCTGGCCTGTCTGCCGCGGCGTCGACGGCGTCTGCACTCGAGGCGTCTGCTCCGGCACTGCGCTCTTCCGGTCCGCACCGACGACCACTGGCGCCTCCCCATTCTCCTTCCTACTCGACAAGACACTGCGTCCACGCGGCGGCGACAGCGTTTGCCGTCTAGGCACAAATGTAATCCCAGTATCGTCCGTCTCTGTCTCCGACGTGAGAGGGCTCGCATTGCCTGTCACTTTAGGCGCTTGCACTGTCTGGCCTGGTACTCGGTCATTTGTCCTTTCTTTGGGTTCCGGAATAGTGGCATCGTATCTGCCGAATGCATGGTCAATCCACTCTGCCAATTCTTCAATGACCTGAAAAAAACACTCCGATGTCAGTGGGATTCTAATCAGAAGCAGGAGAAGAAAAAAACACAACACTTACAGCTTTCGCTTCGGACATCAGAGCAGGCATCTGCAAATAGCCGTGACTCCAGTCGGAGAAGAGGACCATCTGCACCCAATCAGACTCTTCCTCACTTGCGAGTTTATCTCGCTCCTTCTTCATTTCAGCGATCGTCTTGCTGTCCAGATGTGCCTCAATCGAACACATTCGAAGCGATTCGCCAAATCTGGCGCTCTTCCCAGACAACACTAAATCGAGTTCCGCTTTGCGTGTGCGTTTCGCTTCCCGAACCCGTCCCGCAAATATGACGGTATCGTCCACAAAAGGGTCCTTCTCACCGCATTGCATCAATAGCGGTGGGAACTGCGCAAGAAGGTGACTTGGTGCCAAAATTGGAGAGATATGGTAATCAGTCGCAAAATCTGGGTTCCGGTGGGGACCAATGTACAAAATAGCCATAGCGCGCATCTATGCAGATTGTCAGAACTTAGTCGACAGAAACTCGGACATGAACATACCATGCTAGGCGAAATAATCCGATCTTGGAAATATCCCGTGCGACTTGTCATAGTCAATCGAGTTCCAAGAGGTTCCTTCTCGTATCCGTCTTCTACGTCGGCGGTCTTGCCAGAAATCGCTCTCACAGCTTGTGTATTTGCCTCGGTTATAGCGATCGACAGCTCCTGTTGCTCCCTTTCCAGTGCTGAATTACTTCGTGGAAGATCGGGACGACCATCATAATTGTAGAGAATGCGGGCTGATATCGGCCTATCTTCTTCTTTCGTCGCATTATAGTCGTCTTCACTATCGCTCTCACCATCGGCAAAGCCACCTTCCTCTGCTAGTCGCTTGGCGGTACTACTAGGGGCGGACTTCGAAGGTACTTTGAGAAAGTTGGTAGGACGCGCATTCCTCTGAACTTCTTCATCGTTTTCACCGCCGCTAGCAAGGCCTTTGATAGTGTCTTTCCAGCTTGACCTTCGTTTGATGCGTTTATGGCTCGGTTTCTTATCTCTCACCATACTTAGAGGGCTCTAGAAACCGATCGGCTCATCAACTCTACTCCAGCGAATATAAATAAAAAATTTGAACTTACAACGTGCTGGAGATGATCCTTTTGTTGAGCTACTTCCTTGAGCCCAGGAATATTTCCAGACGATTGTTCCGATCGTAAAACACGCAAATTGTCGGCTGACATCCACGAGGTAAAGTTGAAATCGAGGGCTGCATAATTAAGTACGAGGGCCGTTGGCAGTGGTAAGTTAATTGGTTGATGAGAAGCAGAGGCCAACTGTCGCAGTTCCAGAGTTTTGATGACTACATTTAGTGCCAAGGTACCCCCTCTGACCGAATGAGATGTTATTTTCAGCACATATGCCACAATATTGAACGTTCTGTTGCACTTACGCAGAATCACCGGATATTATCACGCTGAGTTTCTTGCCCGACATTCCAATGACCTTCCCACCTAGTATGAATCAGCATTCATTGCTTTGTGTTTTATAATTCTGCACGTACATGACTCCACCATGAGTCTATATGTATCAAAAGCTTCGTCCCGAGCGAACGGATATGGGTCTGCAATGAAAAAAATGGGTCAGCGGAGAATTTTAAGGAGGCCACATGCTTACATTCCGGTGCCTTTCCATAGTCGATCGCCAGAACAGGTCGTCCAGTCGAAACTGCCCACATTCGAAGTCTCTCTTCGTGATGCTCCGGAGTCATAGCTACAAAACCACCACCGGGAAACTCAAGGATAAGTTCGGTAGCCTTGCATAGCTCTGTTTCCGGAGGTGCAAAGTATAAATATGCGGCGATTGGCCGATTGTAGGAGGATGACTTTGGTCGAGGAAGAAGAATTTTGCGTCTGACACTGATTCGAGGAAGGCGAGTGATGAGCCGGATCTGAGCAGAGTTAGAAACGATTTGGAGGAGAATTAGATAGTGATATGCTGACGTATGGATTTGTGGTTTTTTCCCATGTTGTACGAAGCATCTCCACTGTTGGAACGGCGCGGAACTTACGAAGCTGTGGACATCGAAACAAGTTAGTTTCTTTCCTGAAGTGGTATATGTTTGTAGCTACCTTTTCATCTGCCTCCTGCGCATATATTATGTAGTAGAAAGAAAATATCATCGAAGCGATATCTCGAAGCCATTTTGGCCGAATGGACATAGCCGTTGCGAAACCAGCATCCAGGCCAGTGACAATCCATGTGGCTCGATAGTAAGACGGTGAATACTGTGTTAATGACATCAGAATATGGATTTCACATGTTGGAAAGAGATACGAACCAGACGGGCGAGCGGTTCAGGTGCTATATCGCGAGGATTTCAGAACCACATGCCAGTTGATAGCAAAAAGTGCTCACCATTCAGCCCAAGAAGTTTATCTAAATTTCGGATAGAATATACAGCAGTTAAAGTACTGAGAATGATTTGCCAAGGTGTGAATCGTTCTGCGTCAGAGGAAGATCCGATTAGTTTAGGTCGACGCCACGGAGAGGAATGAGGCGTACTGGCAATTGCTCTATTGGCTCTGGTGAGCCAGAGGATCCGAGGAGGGCCTGAGCCTCCGCGCACGATCCTCCACAGCCAGAATAGAATTACAAAGATAACCTGTGATAGCATGAGATATGGAAACATTGAACGTTGAGGACACTCACTTGAGTTCGTTTCCAAGAAGGATTTGGGCGTCCGAAGAGGTGGTCTATCATGATGGGTTGTGGTTAAGATGATCATACAGTAGGAGGTAGCGAAAAGTTGGAGCTTGTGTATGATTTGCGGACAGTCAGCATGGAGACTGGACAGCGGTGGCTCAGAGACTCTCAAATAGAAAAGTTGATTTGCCCCCGCAGAAAGGCCACACATGTGATTTCCAATCAACTACAGTTACATTTGACCCTAACCCTAGGAGCCCAATGATGCAATACCTTCTAATAAATATGATCGCAAATTTACGCGTTGTGCAAGGTTGTCCTTCTCCTCCATGGCGCCTCTAATTTCAATAAAATCGTCTGACGATAAGCTCGAAATCGTCAACCAGCTTCTTCTCCCTCATACCACAGAATATCTTGAAATCAACAGCGTTGAAGATGCTCACGATGCGATCAAGACCATGAAGGTCCGCTTCTAATTGTTCTGGCAATACGAGGGATAGCTTACGAAGATCCAAAGATCCGGGGGGCCCCAGCCATCGCATCTCTGGCAGCACTTTCGGTTGCGCAACATCTGACAAGAGGTCTGAGAGCAACGCCCATCCCAGACTATCTTCAATCGCAGGATGCCCTCAAAACCCATGCCAACCAGATCTTGGCTTACTTGTTCACCTCGCGTCCTACGGCTGTCAACCTTGGTGCAGCTACGCGTCGCCTCATAAAACGTCTCAACGATAGCATTGCGGCAGGAAAGGACCCTAGAACAATTGCTGAAGACCTCATCGCGGAAAGCAAGGCCGTGGCCGACGAGGATGTTGGCCGAAATAAAGAGATGGCAAAATGGGCTGGCGAATGGCTGTTACAGCGCGTCAAGGAGCAAAGACTCGACGCGTCTCAGGGAGTAAACGTCCTTACGGTTTGCAACACTGGTTCTTTGGCTACGTCAGTATGTCTCTTCGACTTGTTCATATCAATTTGACGAGCAATTTAACGATGTTTTGTAAAGGGGTATGGCACCGCCCTTGGGATGATCACATACCTACACGAAATCGGGAAGCTACAGAAAGCATATTACACGCAAACAGCACCATATCATCAAGGCTCTAGGTGAATTTAACGCTCCATATATTCGTACTGCATATCAATTGAACAGCTTCTCGCAGGTTGACTGCTTTGGAACTCCAAACTTTGCAGATTCCCTCTGTCATGATATGTGATACCATGGTGGGGTCTTTGTTCCAACACCATAATATACATGCAGTGGGTATGCAAAACATGATCATCATTTCCAAGCGGCCTGGCCTTAATTTTATTCGTGCGCACAGTTGTTGGGGCCGATAGGATCGCCAAAAACGGGGACACTGCTAACAAAGTCAGTAGCAATTTCCCAGACTCGAGTTTATTGCACGTTTCAATAACACAAGTTCCTTGAATTTTCTCACTGAAAATGCAGATTGGAACATACAATGCAGCGGTTCTTGCAGCGCGACACAAGATTCCATTCATTGTGGTCGCACCTATAAGCACAGTTGATTTGGATGTTGCAGATGGATCCCAGTATGTGCATGCACTGCTCGTGTTCTCCTGACTTGACCTTCATGTCATTTCTTAGCATTCCGATCGAACAACGCCCTCCAATTGAGGCATGCCTTGTCCGCGGAATCCTATACCCAAATGAAGGCGGGGCGCAGCAAGTGCAGGTCATGATCACGCCACCTGGACTAGATGGAATCTACAATCCGAGCTTTGATGTTACTCCTGCAGAGCTGATTACCGCGATTGTGACAGAGAAAGGTGTCGCTGTCAAGGCCGAGGGCGCTTATACTTTCGATCTTAAACCCGTAGTGTGATAAATGTACTGTACCACCAATGTTTTAAAGGAAAATATATTCGAATGATGTCTCCATGTATGTATCTAATTTTTATTCTTAACTCTACGGATCACACTGCAATAAAATTGCGAGTCGCAACCAAATTGCAACCAAGAATTTGCATCGAAGTCTAGCTTGAGTCTGGCCTGAGGCCTTCCGATTTGGGTAAATTATTCCATTTTGGTCGTTCACCGGTTACCGTTCACAAGGCAATAAGCGAACGCTTCTTAACAACTTCCCACCACCATCTATGTCGGTCGCCGGATACATCGCTGTCCATGGCGGCGCTGGAGAGCATGGAACGAGAAACGAGAAAGAAGTGAAAAGCTCGCTGCGAAAGTATGCTGAGAACCATCCTCGTGCATCGTCCCAGTGTTCCGCAGTGGGAAACATCCAAGTTACCAAGTTCCTAACTTGATTGTCATTAGGGCGTGCTCTGAAGCCTTGTTTTCCCTCTCTGAAACTCCGAGCGCGGGTGAATATGATCCTAATACGAATTTTGGTACGAATGTTCTGTCCATGGTGGAACGGGCTATCGTGATTTTGGAGGACGACGAGCACCTGAACGCAGGTAAGTATTGTATCTTCTTTGCCTTCCATTTCATCATACCATGAAAATTATGATTTGTTTGAGCTATATTTTAACATCTTACACTGCTAGGGTACGGCTCTAATCTCACTATCGACGGTACGGTTGAGTGTGATGCGGCCATCATGAGTGGAAATCGACCATCAACACTTTTTGGAAGTGTGGCGGCGGTATCTGGTGGGTCCATGTTGACTCTCAAATTACCGTCCTTCCATAATGAGTTCATCATTGACAGGCGTCAAAAATCCTATAAAGCTCGCGAGATCTATTCTGGACAATTCGCGCATCCCAGATAAATTGGGTCGCATTCCGCCAATGTCAGTGCTCATGCCGATCTATTTCGCCGCAAACTTGCATAATTAATGATTTCGATCAGGACACTTGCTTCGTTTGGCGCTCGGAAATTCGCAGAAGGGAGAGTGCAAACAGTGCCTGAAGAGGCGCTTATTGCACCGAAAGCCCTTGATCAGTGGAAAAAATGGAAACGACGTCTCGAGAGTTCCAATTTACAGGACTCTGTGAATGTCGGCAACAACATTCAAAGGAGTCTTCGCGACGTGCAAGACACAGCCGGCGCTGTTGCATTTCACGCCGAAGATGGCACGGCGGCAGGTGTATCAAGGTTTTTATTCTTATTTCCCCGTTACTACGAACGATAAAAGTTTGACCTGGACGACAGCGGTGGTCTTCTGCTCAAACATCCTGGAAGAGTGGGAGAGGTGAGATCTACATGATTTCACAAGTGTTATATTCTGTTTCTTACGTGCGACATCAAGGCGGCAGTATATGGCGCTGGCTGTTGGGCGACTGATAATATTGCCTGCAGTGTGTCTGGTGCGGATCGATTTCCTTGTACGAGAAGAGGAAACCCATAATTTCGTAGGTACAGGAGAACATATTGTTGGAGCCAGCATTGCCAGGAAAATTGGGGAAGAATTGCATACACTCGGAGACAGACATGAGAAAGACCCACATGAAGTTCTGAATCGTGTGCTGATAGAATTCTGGGGTACGATACACCTTCCTAAGATGGACGAAGGCTGACACTTGTTGTAGAAACATGGGTCGGACAAGGCGAAGAATCTCCATCTGTTGGTGTTATCCTTCTTGTGGCGACGAAGGGCGAGGATGAAGCTAGATCTGGTGAGCGGCCCACTTTGATTAGCAACGACTCGGAATATGCTGATCTCGGCACAGTAAGGCTGTGGTGCGGGTTTACAACCGCAAGCATGGCTATAGGATATGCATCGTTGCAGAATCCAAAAGCGAAGGTTTGTGCAAGTTCAATGAATGGTGCAGAGGCTGATACACTCTCACAGGCAGTTATCCTTCGACATCCACATCCCAAGAGCGACGGGCGACCACGGATATTTATAACATCATTGTCATTATAGCATAGCATGGGTGCAACAGCATAATCTACATGGATGAGGTGAACATTACTTACGACACGGAGAGAGACGGGTGATGACTGCAGAGTGCGGTGGCGGCGGGTCTCACTGTCAGTGCCTCGAGCCATTTGTGACATGTGGGGCCGTGACGCCGTTTTTATCTGCAGGGTGCGCCGCCGGACGCGAAACGGGAGTGCCGGCAGGGGACGGCCTAGTAGAGGGCGCTGGGGGCCGTGCAGCGTTGAGGCGTTTGAGGGTCTTGATGGGAAACTTGGTGCTTGGGACGGTGGATGAGGACACAAAGGAAGCTGATGGGAATTGTGAGGGACGCTTACCGACATGTGGAGCACACGGGCACCGGCTGACAGAAGACTGGATGGGGCATCAGATGGGGTGTGCAGTAAGTATGGAACGAGAGCATACTTGATAGGCACACGGAGCAGACGAAGCCGATATCGACGATGTTCTTGTGGCAGAAACAGGCAGCGCGAAAGTCGACCTTATCCTGAGTGGGAACGGCAAGGACCTTGCGGATGGCGGGAGGTGGAAGGAAGGCCATCTGTGGGAGCGAGTGTGAGGACGGAGTACGGGGACAATAGAGGAGGCTCACGATAAGATACTGGAGCAGAGCATCGCGGCGCTCGAGGAAGAGATAAGAGCCGCCGGTGAGATGGGCAGCTTGCTGGAGGAAGACGGTATCGGGGCCAAAAATCTGGCAGGCATCTATTGTGATTTTCTGCAGAGGGTGGTGTGAGGAACGTGCCACGGGGACCACGGGGAAACGAGGGAGTTACCAGTTTTTGGGCGGAGAAGATGGCATTCATGATGGGGATGTACGACGTGGACAGGTCTGGTGACACGGAGAGGATAAGGATCCGAGGTTCCGACAAAGGGGTGGACGCCCCGAGGGAAAGCCGATTGATGTCTGCACGGGCGGTCAGCGACGCCAGCGCTGGCGAGGAGAGAGACGCGCACAACAGAGAGCCTTGGTGAGCGCGCCGACGAGCGCGGAGGGGGCCTCGACGTCGACGTCGGCGGCGAGCTCGGTGGCGAGAGTGGCCACGACAGCGGTGTCGAGCTGGCGGAAGGGCGGATACGAGTTGGGGTCAGCGGTCACGTCGGGCGGGGTGGCGGCGGGATAAAGCATGACGCTGTTGGGGGAGGGGGTCAGCGGTGGCAGCGGGGGCGGCGGCGGGGTGCGCACGGACCTGTGGCCGGGGAGGGCGGCGAAGACGGCGAGGGAGTTGTCATGTGTGAGGGCGATGTGGGCGTTGAGGAAGACGAGGAGCTGGGGCAGAAAGGCGTGGAGGGAGAGATCAGCGCGGTGCCAGTGGGCCGGGGAGAGGTCGAGGACGACGGAGAGATGGGAAGCCATGCCAGGCGTCCGCGCTGCCGGCCTGCCGCATGCCAAGGGGCGTGACCGTTACCCTGGCCAGATCGGAGGCTCCGTCACGAGCGCCGGTGACGAAGGCCCTTCCGGCGTTGGCCGTCACGATGCCTGTAGCGACGCTGCTGCCGTGTGAAATCTGTCCGTTGGCGATGGATGGCGCCCAGGTCCTCTTCAACACCGCTTGGAATCCCACCACCACCATCACCCCCCATGTCCTCCTCTCCGCACATCCGTCCCCATCCCCCCCTCGGCATCGCCTACGACAGCGACGACGACATGAACATCGATTCTGACAACGACCTCGCCCCCGCCCACGACCTCGACGCCGATGGCGAGTCCATCGAAGAAGAGTCCGCCCCTGACCAGAATGGCCATTCCCATATCTCCAACCACCGTATGCCGCCTGCCATCGGCGAATCCGTATGTTTTCTTCCCTCGTCCTCCATGGCGTCTCACACTCACCTACTCCACCCCCCAGGACGCCGAGGACTCAGTAAGCCGTCCCTGCCCTCTTTTATGTTGTTGAGTCTTATCCCATATTCAGGGCTACGATGATCCCGAAGACGACGATGAAGAAGAGCAAGACGACGAGGACGACGGCGCCTATGCCGACGAGGAGTATGGCGCCAAAAAGAAGCCTTTGAAAAAGAAGAAGCCTCATGTGTCGTCGTCCAGTGCCATCAGGCCGGTCAAGGGTGCGTGCTCGCTGTTGTGTGGCCCGTGCATGAACCCCATCTAATTCCTTATCAGTTGCCGTCCGCCACGCGTCCTCATCCGACTCGGATTCTGACTATGGCGCGCGTGCCCACAAGAAGAAGAAGAAACAGCGTGCATCCGCCGAGGAAGTCCGCGTCTCCAGCAGAGGAACCAAGGTCCCCAACTACGTTGACGACGTTCAGGACTTTGAGAAGTTCGAGGAGGTCGAAGAGGATAGTAATGGTTATTACGTAGATCCCAATATCGCGATTCAAGAGGAAGACGAAATTGAAGCAGTTCTGGGCCATAGTCGTGAAGAAGGCAGAGAGGACGACCCAGAAGATGTTTGGTTTGAAAACGTGGTAAGCATCTGCCGCTTTATCTATCCGGTCCAATTTCCAATTTGTTATTCTGCCTAGCGTTTCCATATCAAATGGAAAAACTTTTCTCATCTCCATAATACCGACGAAACATACGAGTTCCTCAAGCGCTTCCGTGGCCTTAAACGTGTTGATAACTACATCAAAGCCTACAAGGCTTGGAAAGCACGTCTGCAAGCTCCTGGGCTCAGCCGTGAAGATGTAGAGGCCATTCTCCTCGACAAGGAGCGAGAAAAAGAGGAGCTCGAGACAGTTCGCATCGTGGAACGCATCGTCGCTCATAGAGAGAGTGAAGAAAGAGACACGGAATACTTCTGCAAATGGCAGGGTCTCAACTATGACCATTGCACTTGGGAGATGCAGACAGATGTCAACCCCATTGCCAAGGACCAAATCGCGGCATACAGGCGCAGGGAATTTGAGGGTAAATACCCTTACAAGAGCGTCAACTACAGCAAGAATGGTCGCCCTGCATTCCAGAGGATGTACAAAGATCCAGATTATATCTCTTCAACTGGAGGCGAGCTCAAAGATTTCCAGTTGACGGGCCTTAATTGGCTTGCGTTCTTGTGGAGCAATGGTGAAAATGGCATTCTTGCAGACGAGATGGGTCTCGGAAAGGTAGATATATGCGCCTTTTCAGATACCACCTATTTTAATTTACTTTTTTAGACCGTCCAAACAGTTGCCTTCCTTTCGTATCTCTTCCACGAACTTCAGCAATATGGCCCTTTCCTGGTCATTGTACCACTCTCCACCATTACGGCTTGGCAGTCTCAGTTTGCTTTGTGGGCCCCTGACCTTAACGTTATCACGTACATTGGCACTGCTCCTGCCCGAGAGGTTATCCGCACCTACGAGTTCGGCGCGTCGAACAAGAAATTGAAGATGAACGTTCTATTGACGACTTACGAACTCACTTTGCGTGATGCGAAGGAACTTGGGGACATCAAGTGGCAGGCTCTGGCCGTTGATGAGGTGTGTTATTCTACCATTGTGTTTTAGAATATCGATCGTTAACCTACCGTTGTAACAGGCACATCGTCTTAAAAATTCAGAGAGCCAGCTGTATGAAGCACTCAGGTCGTTCCACGCTGCCTCCAAGCTGCTCATCACGGGAACTCCGCTGCAAAACAACGTGAAAGGTGCGTGTATTTCTATGGGCGCTGACCGGCAATTGTTCTGATTTGGGCAACATTTGTGTTATGCAGAATTACTCTCACTTATGCACTTCCTCATGCCCGAGAAATGTACGCCGTTTATCCCCTTTGCTCTCTATTGTGAAAATATTGACGGACGAACGTTGATGATTAGTTGCACTGACGAATGAGTTCGATTTGGCCGATGCCGACCATGAGGCAAAGATCAAACAGCTTCATGAGCAGTTAGAGTCTCTGATGCTCAGGCGGTTGAAGAAGGATGTTCTCACGTCTTTGCCAACCAAGAGCGAGAGGATCCTACGCGTCGAAATGAGTGCAATGCAAACTCACTTCTATAAGAACATTTTGACCAAGGTGCGACCAATCTTTTATGCGCCTCCGATGACCCGCTCAACATGTTTTGCGACTCGAATAGAATTTTGCTGCCCTCGTGAAAAGTGCCCATGGAAACAGCAACATCAGTTTGTTGAACATTGCTATGGAGCTGAAGAAAGCAGCAAACCATCCTTACCTTTTCGATGGCGCAGAGCCGCCTACAGAGACCAAAGAGGAAACTCTGAAGGGACTTGTGATGAACAGTGGAAAACTTGTTCTGTTGGATAAATTGCTTGTGCGCCTTAAGGCTGACGGGCATCGCGTGCTCATTTTCAGTCAGATGGTGCGCATGCTTGACATTCTCAGCGACTATATGGCTTTGCGTGGATATGCCCATCAGCGGCTCGACGGAATGGTTGCTTCTGAGGCCCGCAAGAAATCTATTGCGCACTTTAACGCGCCAGGCTCCCCGGATTTTGCATTCTTGTTGTCGACGCGGGCTGGGGGACTTGGTATCAATCTTGAAACTGCTGATACTGTCATTATATTTGATGTGCGTTACTCTCTTTTCATGACATGTCTTCTTTAGATCGGTCCTCACATTGTGCAACAGAGCGATTGGAATCCTCAAAATGACTTGCAGGCCATGGCGCGTGCCCACCGAATTGGGCAAAAATCACACGTGAACGTCTACCGCTTTGTGAGCAAGGATACGATGGAAGAGGATGTGTTGGAGCGCGCGAAGAAGAAGATGGTCCTGGAGTATGCCAGTACGTTGTCCTGTCTTTCATATGCTATCGTTCGTTGTCTAACGGCAATATGTGTTCTATAGTTATCAACCAGATGGACACATCACAAGCTCATCTGAGCTCCAAGGCGACAGGGAGAGAGTCTACCAAGCCCGATAACTTGAGCAGGGATGAATTGACGGCAGTCCTGAAATATGGTGCTCAAAAAATGTTAGTACACGTTTTGTCATATGCTTAGCTCTGCGTCTTATTCTGTATCATACAGGTTCGATAAAGATGATACCCAGCAAAGCAAAAAGCTCGATGAGATGGACCTTGATGATATCTTGAACCGCGCTGAAGATCATGAAACTGCACAGACAGGCGAAGGCGTCGGTGCATCGCTTGGTGGCGAGAATTTCTTGGCACAATTCGCTGCTGTGAGCGATGTGAAGAACGACATGAACTGGGAAGATATCATTCCACTTGATGAACGTCAGAAGTTAGAAGCGGAAGAAGACGAGCGTCGTGCAGAGGACTCTCTCACTAATGAGACTAGGAAGCGGACACATGCCCTGGTCTCTTATGAAGGCATGGATGTCGATCAACCAGCTTCGACCTCCGCTCCTAAGAAACCCAAGGCTCCAGGTCCGCAGAGGAAGACTGCCAGTCAGAAGGCCATGGAGCTCAAGGAGCGTGACGTCCGTGTGTTGATCAGAAGCTTGCAGCGATGGGGTGATATTCGCCAACGATACGATGTTATCGTATGTTTCTCTTTAGTGTATCTCCAACCTTGGGTGTATCAAGTGCTGACATTTTTTTTTTCCTTTTTCTTAGGTCGCTGAAGCTAAACTTCAAGACAAGAACAAGGGCATGATGTACGACGTCGCTGACGAGATCATTGAGATCTGCGCGCAGGCTGTCAAGGACAGTGAAGAGCAGAAACGTCTGCGGGTTGCATCAGGTGAAACATTGACTAACGCGCAGAAAAGTAAGGCGGTTCTTGTTACCTGCCGTGGGGTAGGTAATATCAACGCCGAAACTGTGCTTTCACGGCATCGCGACCTTCGCATTCTCTACAACATCCTTTCTGAGCTAGATGACCCCTACAAGTGGAGTATACCCATCGACAACATCCGACCAACACTAAACTGGTCGGGCCGATGGGGTCCACAAGACGACTCGATGCTCCTCGTGGGTGCATATCTTTACGGTTTCGGTAACTGGGAAGCAATGGCGAAGGATCCCAAGCTCGGCCTCGACGGCAAGTTTTTCCTAGAAGAAGGCAAGAAAGGCGAAGATGCCGCGACTCGGCCGATACCCAACGCCATTCACCTCGTGCGGCGAGGTGACTTTTTGCTGAGCATACTGCGCGAGCATGACGAGAAGCTACGTTCGTATGAGAGTTCGTTGCGCCATAAGGGTCAGCTGAAGGTTTCGGCGTCTCCGCCCCCCACAGCAATGGCGTCAACATCATCGCATAGCAGTCTGAAGCGACGGGCCGAAAGTGAAGCAATGGTCTCAATTGACGATGGCAGCTCCAAGAAGCGCAAACGACGACCGACTCCCACTTTCACCGATTCAGAGTCTTCTGATGAATGGTACGCATTTCCCGTGTTCCTCTCTTACACTTCTCGCTCATTGTCTATTTCATGTAAAGCCCTTCCATGGACGAAGGAGCAACGAAAGAGGAGTTGCGTCCTGTCAAGAAGCAATTGGTACGCTGTGGTTATCACTCGTATTGGACATTTATTTATTCTGCCTTGTAGAAACAACTCAAGCTGTCTGGTGATGAAACCATGGAGCGAGCTGACAAAGTTGCCATTCTGAAGGACTCGCTTGCTGCCATCGGACGTCGTATAGAGCACGTCTTGAAAGCCAAGGAAGCCCAAGGAGAAGACCGTGATAGATGGCGGAGGCATCTTTGGACGTACGTCGCACTATTTACATCTGACCTTATGCAAATCTTAGGCGCTTTTATTCCTTTGACGTAGGTTTGTAACCTTATTCTGGCCGAAGAAGGTTAAGGCCAGCAAGTTAGAAGAGATTCATGCGAAGATGGTCATGAAGGAAGCCGCACCAAAGCAACAATCCGATGGGAATGCGATCAAGAAACAGCGGATCAGCACTGGCTCAAAAACCAATGGCTCTTCAAGTTCGGGTCCTGCTTCTGCGTCGATCAGGGCGAACGGAAAGTCATACCGGTGACATCCCCTATATACACAAACACCCGCCTCCTTCGTCGTCTTTATTTCATCTCATATATTCCCCTCTATTCAGCTCCTTGTTTCTCTTAGGCTTTTCCTTCTTCTGTCGTCTTTCTTGTATTCTCGTGTTCCGTATTTTTTTTAGTTGCAACAAGCTGTATTACCTTCCATTGTCTACTGTTTGTACTTAGGTTATATTCTAGTCGAATCCTTTTATTAAGGTCCTTTTCAATCTACATTGTGCAAGTCCGATCGTAGATGTGAGTGAGTCAAGGTCATTTGCCTGGCCCGACCTTCTAATAAGTTGAGCCTTGTTGCTCTGTGCGCTAGCTAGCTAGAAGCGCTGTGGTGGCTTATGATAAATACTGCTCGGATGAGAGTAATTTCTGAACTGCATACAGAAGCTCAGCCAATAGAGTTAGATAACAGGGTATGCGAATGAAACTTACTGGGTTATTATCCATTGGCCTCTCGAGCTTTTGTATTTGACACGCGTCGATGATGGCCAGACCTTTGAACGTGTTCAGGCGTTGGAGGCGCACTTCCATTCACTACCTCGCGAGTACCCTTCATGTACTTGTCTTTCGAAGATGCCCCAGAAGACATTTCGGTTTGGAGCTGATGTCGACTGCTTCCATTCGATTGCTTCACTGAAATCGAGAGTCAAATAACGCTACATGCATGGATAATAAACGCGCGCTCACGTTCTAATACCTTCGAGTCTGCCTCGCGTGTGAAGGTCTCCATCAGGGATGTATATCGTTTGACCTCCCATTTCATCTGAGAAGCGCGCGCTTCATTCCCTTGAGATATAGCCCATCTCCTCTCCTCCTTAAATCGGCGGCGCTCGCTATCAGCTAGTGCAGCCCTCGTTCGTAGGACGTGTATTTGGCGTTCCAATGGCGATAAGGAGGAAATGGGACCGAGTTTCTCGGAGTTTGAATCAACGGAGGTCATGTCGGAAAAGCGATGGGATGTAGCCAAGCTCGTCGTCCCCAGGCTTGTTGTACCCAAGTCTGTGATAGTCTCGACGCTTCCCCCGTGCACGCTGGGGCGAAATTGTACTACCTTATCGCGTTTGCGCTCCGCCTTGGCAGACTGTGTCTTCTTGCGGCGCCGTTCAGAAGTTTGTGCTGGTTTATCGAAGTACTGAGACAGGAAATCCGTAAAAAGTACGCCCAAAGCTACGCCCAAGATGCTAGCAACACATCGAGTGACATCGGATACGATGTTGAACTCAATAAAGAGTTTGGCGGCAATGGCGAAAGCTACGATGATACCAAATCCAGAGGTTTTGGATGTTTTGGCTGCGTAATGGAGCGCGACGCCTTGCCAAGCACCGACGAGGATGAAGTCCTTGACGAAAGGGCCATCGGAACGACTGAAATAGTCGAGAACAATGCGCGCTCCGAGGCCTATGAGAAGCGCAGGCGCTGTTGCAATGGGCATTATGGTTGTGGAGGAACCATAGGAGTTTGTGGGGAAATGAAGATGGAGACAGCTGGCCGAAAGTTCAACTCAAGACAAATCAACACGTGTTGTAATTTTCGGGATACCGATTACACCGACTACTTGTTCGCTTTCTACTCTCATTACAATTGTTCTACGATCCATAATGGAAATAATTAGAGCTTGGATTTCAAGGCTTGACGGGTATCTTGTGGAAGACTCCCCACAAACTCCCAAATGTCACCCTTCAATACCTCGCCGCATTCAACAGCCGGAAAATGTCCACCTTTTTCATGCTGCTTCCAGAAAATGATGTTGTCCGCTATCGAGGCCTTCGCCCACCACAACGGCACATATCCAATGTCGTAAGGGAAAGCGCTGGCTCCAAAGGCAACCTTCGAAGAGATCTTCTTGCCCAAAACGTGGTCGTTCAAAGTGGCCTTTGCTTCCTTGTAAATTCTAGCATGTCCGGCGCTCTCTGAGAGAAGGTAGAACATCGTCCAGGTGATGACCGTCTCTTTGTTCCAAACGTAACCCGGTGTGACCACGGGCTCAAGTTTCTCTCGGATCCATGCTAGCATTCCGACAGGTGAATCAAGCAAAGCATAAGATACGGTCTGTGGTTTAGTGCCTTGTATTTGGGAATATCCGCTTTCCTTTGTCATGAACCACCGCAAACGAGCAAGCTGCTTTTTCTCTTCGGGGTTGAGCCAACGGATAACCAACCAGAGAAGTGTCAGAGGGTGCTGAAAAGGCTTGGGGGGAAGGGCGACAATCATGTTGATGTGGATAGCTCTGCAAGAATCAGGGTAGGAGAGTGCCACGCTTCGCAGAATCATTGAGCCCCAATCTCCTCCTTGCCCGATGTACTGGGTATATCCCAAATTCAACATGAGCTTGTGATATACAGTGGCAATCCGACTAATGGAAAAGCCTGGTGCCTAATTAACACTGAAGTGAGCAATGCTAATGCATGGTATATTATTTCACGCACCTTTGGAGACGACGAAAAGGTAAAGCCTGGAATTGAAGGCGCGACAATATGAAATGCCTGCTGCGTTGGGTCCTCTGGTGCGGTCAAGCTCAGAAGCTTCTCGACCTTATGGCATTACCAGCCAGTTCAGCCCAAATTCTAAAGCCAGCATATCAACCTAGAGCGCACCTCAGTGAAATTTCCTGGCCATCCGTGTGCGAATAACAGTGGTATCGCGTCTGCCTTTTCGCTGCGATGGTGGACGAAGTGAAGCTTGATGACTTCGTTACCTTCTGGAATGTCGACAGTGAACATATTATACGTGGAGTTCAGCCTTGCCTCCACCTTCCTCCAGTCGTAGTCATTTTTCCAGTAATCGACAAGGTCTCGAATCGTCGAGCTAGGGGCACCGTCTTCCCATTCTTGACCTGCGGCGTGCTCAACGTCTGGTATCACGAAAGCGTCCTTGACTCGGTTGGTGATCCATTCAAGTTTAGCAGCGCTGACTTGGATTTTGAAGGGTTGGGGTTGAGAGTCGTCAGGCATGGAGACCTGCTAGATATCGAATTTGAGGTTGTTGAAAAACACAGTTGGGGAAAGGCGGATACATCGACATTTCTTACAGCGCTTATAAGCGGTTGCATCATGGGAAATGGCATGAGGAATGATGTCCGTCAGTTATGCGAATAGCTCAGCAAGGCTGTGATTGTAGCGTATGTGAATCGTTATAGTAGTGCACATGCTTGATAGGGAACATACTGAGCATACACTTAATATTCGCTGCATATAAGAGACATTGAGGCGGAAATGAGTGCAATATAGCGCGACGCAACACTGAGGACGGATTTTCGTAAGTAATGTTTAGCCTTGTTTACAGCCCGCCTTGATTGAAGTTGAGCTAATTAAGGATCCGCTCCTGCGGGGGGAAAGGCTCGCTGCGCCATCCGAGTTCGTGGGCGCAATTGAGAATCATTTAAGCCGAAATTTCAGTCTAAAGCATTAAAGTCCCATTTTCAGGCGCCATAAATCTTTGTCTCGTTGGAATGAATCGAATCCTGGAAGAACGATGGTAAACGATAAGAGAGACGGCAACGTGTCCCGATTGGGAAGCTGACGCGGCGTTTCCGCCCGTCTGGCCGCAGTACTTAACTAATTTCGACTTTAACGCGCCTTCTGAAAAGAAAGCAGCATACAAAAGCAGAGGAGCTCGTACATCCACTCGGTAATAAGGGGAAAACGAGAATACTAACATCAACCCAACCATCGGCCGGACCCCTCTTTCGCCCAGTCACACATCAGTAACGCCCCAAATATGGGAATAATTCGACCTCCGAGTGATGGCATCAGGCGAGGCTTGGGAGCAAGCAGGAGCACTCAGCAAGCTCGCCGAAGTTTCATCAATGTGGCAGTGTCAAAAATCAGTCTCCGACACGGCATTCGCGGCGAGAGTGACAGATGCACCCATTTTCAACTCTTTGGTGGATAACATTTTGGAAATAAAACTACACGGAGAACATTCCTTACATGTCATAGAGTGCCTCTGCAAAGTTTGAAGGCTTTATTGGGAGAATTGAGCGAGATATTTGAGTTGGGCGAAAGATGGGTCCGGCCGATGGTTGGGTTGATGTTAGTAAATCATGATGCAGGAAAACATATCCGTTCGAAGGATCAACTGCCAGATAATCAAGCTTCCAACTAAAACCAGGCGCCTCTTTGTAAATTCTAGCATGGCAGGAATTTTCGGAAAGAAGATAAAGCTTGGTCCAGGTGATTACTGTGTCCCTGTCCCAGATGTAACTTGGACAGGTTAGAGAATCAAGTTTCTCTAGAATCCATCCCAGCATCCCAGCAGGGGAGTCCAACAATTCTTTTGGGGCCGCGTTCCTTGTATACTCGAATATCCACTTTCTTGTTCCATCCACCAATGCCAGTGATCGAGCTGTCTTCTTTTCCGCAGAGTATACCGATGAAGAAGCTTCCAAAGACAAGCGAGAGGACTACGCATGAATTTGGGTGGAATGGCTCTGATCATGTTGACGTGGATAGCCTTGCACGAATCAGGATAGGATAGCGCCATGCTCCGCAAAATCATCGAGCCCCAATCGCCGCCTTGGTCAATGTAATGGGTATAACCGAGCTTCAACATGAGGTGATGATAAACCGACCCGATTCGAGGTGTAAAAAATCCAGGCACCTATGAATGAATCAATTACAATTGACAAGTTTCATGCGATATACAAACCGGCCTACCTTGGAGATGATGAAAATACGAAGCCAGGGATCGCAGGTACGACAATATGAAATGCTTGCTGTGCTTCGTCTGCTGGCGAAGTCAAGCTTATGATACTTTCAACCTTGTACGAGTACCTTGGTTCAGTCAAACCATTGATATTATTCTGATAAACGCGCCATCCATGTGCGAATAATAAGGGTATTGCGTCGAGTCTTTCGCTGCGGTGATGGACAAAATGCAAATTGATGACCTCGTCGCCTTCTGGAAACTGGAATATCCACAGTAAATGTCGAATTAAGTTTTGCCTCCACCTGGCAACAGTCGTCCCCGTTTTCCCAGTAATCCACAAGTTCTTGTACAGTCGAACTTGGGGTACCATCTTCCCATTTGTCGTCCTCACTATGCTGGAGGTCAGGTATTACAAGAGCATTTTTTACGTGACTGATGATCCACTCTAGTTTTGACATTGATTTGAAAAGCTCGAGCGTGGTCAGCCATAGTTCTCAGCTGGCGTTGAAACCGAGGGTGTTTAAGAATGAAGATGTGTACGCCTGGAATTCATAAATAAATAAGTGGCGATCTGAAAAGTGATGCAAGATGTACTCACCGCATCGGAGCCGGTCCTGTAGATTGTAGGAAGGTAACTTGCAGCAAAGAGAATAGAACGAAGCTACAAAGCATCAAGATCATCACTTGATCTTGATGCACAAGTATAACTTAAAGTCGTATAGGACATCCATGATATGAAGCAAGCTAAAAATTACATCACTGATACAATAGAATAATTTAATCGATAGTACGCAGACTAGAGATCTTTGTCCACATAATTTGCCATCGGATCTTCCGTCATGCGTCGAGACATTCGATAGGCCTCTGTAATGGCTTTCAGTATAAATTGACAAGCAAATAAATAAGAATACATACCAAGTTCCTCCTCTGTAACTTCGTGACTTCCGCTTTCGAGGCCGCTCTTCTGCTTCTTACTCGATCTGTCGGCATCGTCTTTATCACCCCTAGTCTTGCGCTTCTTTTCTTCCGCCACCGCCTGCGCCAACCGATCCTGATCCAATTTCACATCACCCTCTCCAACCCGTTTCTTCGAATAGTTTTGGTCAATTTTCTCGGATCGTGTTTCCCGGGTCTCTCTGGAGTCGGCATCTTTGGTAATTTGTTTGGGTGGCGGTTGTTCTTGTGATGTATTTAGAAGCGTTTGCGCACTTGAAGCATGAGCTGCTTGGATTCCAGCTTCACCAGCACAATATGATAGGTGGAGTGTGGATTGACAGCAAGCATATCCCCAAGAACCTGTCGAAGTTTCATACCAGGACCCCCATACAGCGGTGTGGTTATTGACATAGACTAGGAAAATGTTCAGAAGGATATTGAAAATGATTTAGCGTAAATAAGGACTCACCATCTTCTGGATATTTTGAACGAGCTTTTGCTTTCTCCCGACCTTTGATAACTTGTCCTGATCGAGAATACTCAATATAGTTCTCAGTTTGCCCTTGACGAAGTTCTTTAGGTGCCGAATCAAGATATTCAGCACCACCATATTTTGCCAAAATGCTGCTTTTTGTCGTATCCCTCAATTCCTCCTTTTTCTGCTTGAACTCGTAATGCAGTAATTCTCCTTGGGTAGGGTTTGCGTTCAAATGGACATCATTGCCGCGCGCAGCCGCTTGCCAAGCGAACAGTTGAAGGTCTTGTACTTCAGGTGCTTCTCCAGAATAACGGAAGAAGTTGTCACCCGCGAATTTCGCCTACAGAAAAATGAGTACACAAAAATAGCTGAGAGAAAGGCACACACATCTTCAGGCGCAACGTTCTTCAGCGGAGCGTCTCGCATGGAGCGTGTTTTGGGATCATAATATGCACTCTCTGGATCTAAATTGATGAGATACTTTGCAGTGTCTTCACGAATACGCAGGTTGCGAACTGTGATACGGGTTTTCGCGTCCAGCTTCTGTCCAACAGCATCGGCAGCATCGGCATATTTGTCTTCATCTGCATCCTCGTCCTCACTTGACCCAAAGTCTGCGTCTGGGTTTGTTTCAGATTTCCCAGCTTTGGCAACCTTTCGAACTGCCGCCAAGTCCGTTGTTGTTTGGTTATCGATTTCCTCCTCCCTCAACTTCTGCCTTGCTGCTTCAACTGCTGCATATTCTTCATAAACTCGTTTGTGCTCCGCTGGGTCATAACCATTCCATCGGTCTCGCTTCGCATCGTAGCCCGTAGAGACTTCTTGAATCACATCGTCGGCTTCAATGTTTTTGTTGGTAAATTTGGCGCCCTTCTTCCGAGGTCGTTCTAGACAGTCTTGTTTCTTATGGGTCATCGAGCCACAGTTTTCGCAAGCTCCTTTTCGATATTTTTTAGCTGCAGGCCCAGCTTTTGCTCCTCTATCATACCAGTTGTCGAGCTTATTCGAAGAATTGTCATAGTCCGGCCGCCGTTGATGGTTAAGAGAAGGTGCTCCTGTATCGAGATACCATGGGGCCTGTGATATGTATTCTAAAGAATGACAGATTACACTGTGAGCAATGAACGAGCATTACAAAAGTATGTTCTCTTCTTACGTGGGATATGAGGGTTGATAGGTCGCCCTTCCTCATCTAGTGCTGCTGGAGCGGTACCGGCTTTACGAGCAGCATCAAGATCCTTCTGACGTCGAAATTCTTCCCTGGATAATTTTCCAACAGCTATGGCATATAAGCAAACTGAAAGGAACGTATTAACCTTTCAAAACGCACCTGATGACGAAGCCATTGTATACTTGACGATGAAATTGCGTGAACTCGGCAGTGAGATGAATGTGGTATTTGCGAACGAGTCAAAGTTCTGTTGAGCCAAATTGGGTGTAAGTTATTTGGCACAGCTTGGCTGCTGCCTTTTATGTGCCGATGCCAGACCCCAACTCCGGTTAGCATCCTTTTCAAATGAAGTTGAAGCCATCCAAAGGCACGAAAATTGTCATTAACTCAGAGCGACAGGTTGCCCGGTATTCTACCTCATACCCATCGAATAATCACCAGAGGACCGCCGCAACTGCATTTTAGCAAGTTCTGTCATGACAATATCTTCTGGCTGCTGAAATTCACGATGCCAAAACGCGCTCAGTCGTCTAGTGTTTCCCCGAGCAAGAATAAACGTCCCAAAATTCATCCCGCTAGCCAGCCTAGAATTGAAAGCTTCTTTCGTTCACCTACAAAGACTCAGACTACGACAGATGTCGACGTTGGACAAGCATCCCCTGCTATCAAGGAAGGATCCGTATCTTCCACTGCAGTTCCTGAAATAATTGATGTTGATGCTCTTGACTCCGAAGATGATACATCGCCAAAATCTGGAGAGGGTTCAAAGAACGAATCGTCTGTCATTGCCGTCGGTATAGGGAAACATGCAGGAACAAAGGTTCGCCTCTCAGAAGCGGAATTTTCTTCCCTCGACGTCGATCCAACTCTCTACGATCCTATTTCTCAACCTTCCAATTCACCTCATGCGCCCTACGCCCTTCTAACACAAGCACTCGTCGCTCTCTCACAGACGCGGTCGCGAATTTCCATCATCAATATTCTGACGAACCTTCTGCGGACTGTAATCTCGAAGCACCCATCGTCCCTTTTGCCAGCTGTGTACCTTTTATCCAATTCACTTGGCCCTCAATTTGTTCCTATAGAGCTTGGGTTAGGTTCTTCTATCATATCTCGTTCCATTCAGCAAATTTCGGGACTCTCATCCGCCGCCCTGAAACGTATGTATAACAACACCGGTGATCCTGGAGATGTAGCTTTTGCTGCTAAATCCAATATCAGAACTCTCATCCCACATGCACCATTAACGGTACCCTATGTGTATCAGTCGCTTCTCAGAATCGCTCAATGCAAGGGTCAAGGTGCTGCAAAAGAAAGACAGAAGATAGTCGAAAAGCTTCTCCTTGCGGCCTCTGGAGAAGAAGTTAGATACCTTACTCGAACTCTGTGCCAAAATCTCAGGGTTGGGGCTGTCAGAACATCAATTCTCACAGCATTGGCGAGAGCTTTTGTATTAACACCTCCGGTAATGGCTGCAAGTAATCTTCCAACTCTTTCCAACGTGGATGTCTCGTATCCTGGAAATATTACTTCTGATTCAAGCTCAGGAAAGACGCAAGTTTCTCTCTCGAAGCGAAAGCAACCTGTCAATGAATTTTCCGTGCGATTCAAGGAGGCGGAGAGTTTGATAAAGCAAGTATATGTCAAGCATCCGAGCTATGACCAAATCATTCCCGCTCTTCTTGAAAATGGCCTTGACTCGCTCGCGGAACGCGTTCCGCTTGTAGTAGGTAAGATCAATTACCTTCCTCCACATTCAAAGCCAATCAAAAGAATACGTAGGTGTACCATTGCTTCCAATGCTTGGATCTCCAATCCGATCCTTGGATGAAATATACAACCGCCTTGGTGACCTTCCATTCTCAGCGGAATTCAAGTACGATGGTCAGCGGGCACAAATACATGCATCGCGTACCGCTAATGCAAGTCCAGCGGTGAAGATATTTTCGCGCCATCTGGAGGATATGACGAGCAAGGTACATAAGCTTCCAAAAAGATTTTTCGATTTTTCTAATCCGTTTGCGTGTTTCATAACCCAGTATCCAGATGTAATTGCATTGGCAAATTCGATGTTCAGCACGTCCCAAAACCTTACCTCGTTTATTATGGACGCCGAAATAGTTGCCATTGATCCTATTAACGGATCCATCAAAGCCTTTCAAGATCTTGCTGGTCGGGCGCGAAAAGATGTAAATATCAGGGATGTGAAAGTCGTCGTTTGTGTTTATGCCTTCGATTTAATGTACTTAAATGAAAAAGTAAGATCCCTAACTCTTTCGTGTTTGTGGCTATTGATTTAAATATCTCATCTAGCCTTTACTTGAATCAACTTTCCGGGAACGAAGAGACTTGCTCCAGAAATGTTTTATCCCTCGAAAGGCCCCACAAGAAGATCTATCGTTGTCATTCTTTGACTTTGTTGCGAGCTGTGAAAGTTCTGAGGGTCGAAATACTATCGAAGAATTCTTGCTAAAAGCTGTCGAGAATCGATGCGAAGGATTGATGATTAAGGTATGCCAGACTGAATATTTGTTCTATAACTTTTCTCACTATTCTTCCTTTTCTAGCTGCTGGATAAGCCTCTAGTTATTTCGGAGGACCCTGACGAAAAGCAAAAAAGACTGAAGGCACTTCCTGCAACCTATGAGCCAGACGTTAGAACGTCTGGCTGGCTGAAGCTGAAAAAGGACTACATTGACAGCATGAGCGACTCTCTTGATGTTATTCCTGTAGGCGCATGGCATGGGAATGGTCGAAAAGCTCAATGGTGGAGCCCGATTCTTCTGGCCCTCTGGAACCCAGAAACAGGATGTCCAGTCGCACTATGCAAATGCATGTCTGGTTAGTCTGTTTATCGCCTCATTAAAATCAAAACCAACTTGAAATACATTCTCCAGGATTTTCAGATGCCTTCTATACAGTCAGGCTACCTAGTTTTACCCATCATAGCTGTAGTACTAAATATCCTATTCAGCAAATGAGAGCCAAATACTCACCAGATTCTGAAGTTTGCTCGAAACAACCACTTTGGGAATGTGATTTCGGAGGTAGCGTGAATCCAATTGTACGTGTTACTCGAACCTCATTTCTTTCATTGCAAAGGTTTCAGTCCCGATATCTACTTCAAGCCCCATGAGGTGTGGGAGATTCGAGGAGCAGAGTAAGTGGCTCATCATTTTGCTTTAGCTTTAAATTAAATTTGATTGTTGTAGTATAACAGAGAGCCCGGTTTCGATGGCTGCACATGGTATGGCGTCGTCTTCCCGAGGTCTTAGCCTTCGATTTCCTCGTTTTATCAAGGCTAGGGAAGATAAATCTATCGAACTTGCCAGTTCTCCTTCTTTTCTTGTGGATATTTGGAGGGGCCAGCAGGGGAAAGAGAAAGATATCGCCGGAAAGGATGATGGAGAACTATTAGATGCTGACCTTGAAGATTCAGATTTCGAATGCTCAAGCGAATCCAGCGATGTGAGCTGATTTGTAGGTCGTGAACGCGCTGAGAACTTTTCGGCGACAAGTGTAAAATACTGTTGATAATTTTATATTACCGCGTTCTTTCGGTATTCACCTCGCGTCATTCGTCGCACTTGATACTTTTAAACATGATACCAGCGCTGGCGTAAATTCAACCAGTTAATTATGAAGCCACTGAGCTTGAATTGTACTTGTCGATGATAGATGATAAACCATTGGCAATGATTGAACAAACAAAGAGCAATAACGCGTCGCGTCAACTCTACCACTCAACTACCGCTGTCAATCTTTTTCACACCGAACATCCACTTCTTCAAACAATGAACTCTCATTTCTGTATTCTGCCATCAGGTTAATTTCTAGTAACAGTTGGCTTAACGTTTTCTCAATCATTCACTCCTAGATATCATCCAGTTTCTGTCAATTTCATTACAAGGGGAACCAGAAGCCAATCAACAACCGTTGCGCGTCCTCCGTCTGCCACATCCTCGAACAGGTGACCCGTGCTTTAGTTGCATTAAAGTACAGTATCTAATACTATTCCCAGGACTTCCAACTTTGTTCTTACCTACCGAGCAACTGCTAGCAACATCGGAAAATGCACCGTCAATATTGGAAATTCAGGCAGTATCTCCCCCTGATAAACGTTCATGGATGATGGGAGAAGAGATCATCGCTGGTGTGTTTCTTTTTAAGTCAACAACTTCGTCTTATTCGACTCTAAACCAAATTGGAGATGGCAAAATGCTTGTCATGACGCCTATAGATCCTTCATTCCTCTTACTTCCAATTCTTCAAGCTATTCAACCTGTATGTGATCGTATAAATTGTTACAGCATATCTGTAATGTTTCTTTGATTTAGATTGACGGTGCTGCGGCCCAGTATCAGCCAGCTGATGACCTCTTCGACGAGGCTGCAAGAAAGCTTGAAACGCCCAATGAAACAGAAGAAGGTTCATCAATAAGGAGTCAAGATATTCTTGAATTCTGCTCCCTTGCGTGCATTTCAAAATGCCTACCACGTATTTGCGATGTGAAAGGTAGTTCAAGTCTCTCCGACAGTTCCCATTGGAAGCTCAATCACGTCCAGAGATTTCATCTGAGATTATCGTTTACCGATATTCATCGAGTAAAATTCTTGACTATATGCGCTCTAAAATAACACGTTTATCAAATTCTGCGACTTTCGAAAGCTCCCGTGCAGTGATTCGAAGTCTGGCCAAAGATGGACTGATGGACGATGGACAGGAAGAGCTGTTGAAATGTGCGTTTCTCCTTTGATAGCGAAGTGCTACATTCACTTACCACACATTAGTGGGTCGTATCCGAGCATCTTGCGACCTTATTTCTCAATATTTACCCCCACACTTGCGCGATGCATTGATTAATACATACGAGTATGTTTGCAAGAAGTCTGAATTGGTCAATGGTGACAAAGACTGAATATATTTTCTTTGCAGTTTGAGCAAACTTCAGAAACTTCTGGATGCGAACAAAGAAGAAGCCTTCCTCAATGTCATTAATTCTGCTCCAGCCAAAACACGGACAAAGGGTCAGCTTAAGACAACTGGGGACAAAAAGAGAAAGGCTGCGAAGCCCTCTGTTGGCGTAGAGAAATTGAAAAAAGCCAACACTTCAGGGATGGCAAAGCTTTCAAGCTTCTTCAGCAAAGCATAGCTGATTGGGACAACCTCTTGTATAGCGCATCTTAACTTGTTACCGTAGCAGATACTATTCGTTGACTATTCGTCAACTATATTTATGACTAAGCACATCTTTTGAAGCTGCGCGTCAATGTCAGAGCGTTTACAAGAACTTTGCCTATCATGTCTTGATCACGTCCCGAATCGCTCTAGACGAATAACCTTTTCGTTTGATTCTCGCCAAATACCTCTTCATCTGCATCATCATCAGGGCATCTTTTCCGCTCACTATGCTGCCTTCTCGCCCAAAGCGATTCGTTGATTGCTCTGTTCAGACTGATTTCTACGAC
The DNA here is from genome assembly GCA_009935795.1 of Pholiota adiposa. Lineage (NCBI taxonomy): Eukaryota > Fungi > Basidiomycota > Agaricomycetes > Agaricales > Strophariaceae > Pholiota > Pholiota adiposa. The sequence continues at coordinate 377,899 of QEYC01000235.1, read as the reverse complement.
GAAATGAAAGTAGCTCGCATTGAACATGCTGGGGGAGCCGACGCGATATCCTTCGGCGAATCTTGGGGCTCGAACAATTCTCTTGGAGAGTTTCAGCCTATTCTGACTACGGAAAAATCTACGCGACCTGGAACGCCTATTTGCAAAGATGCATACAACTACACTCATGCTTCCAAGGCAGGAGTCGATGCTCTAGTTCCGCGACATTCTCGCCAGGAACGTAAACTGTCTACAATTGGATGCGGACGCCCTTCGGCCCTAGTATTGTCTGCTAAACGCATATATTCCCTTCCTGATAATGCTGCTACTACTGGAGAAAGTCTAGGGCGCATAGATGAACAGGTTAGATTGGCTTCAATGCCTGAGCGTGGAAAATTTGGCACTTTGCAGCTCTCTCAGCGTTCTGAGGATATTCCAGCAGACAGCTCTGACTCTACGGATATCACGTATTATTCTATGGAACCTGTCCAAGGCCTTGCTCCCAGAAATTGTGAAGCTGAACGCGCATATCCTGCCGACCTTCCGCAAACTCCTTCCCCTCCGTCTTCTCCTGATTCCGTCATGATAATCGCCAATGAAGAACATGTCTCTGGATCATTTCTACGTCGCCAAAGTGTTGATGAAAGCGGCGAGTCTCTCCTAACTCAATGCCTTACATTGATTATAACAATATGCTACAATTTAGGGTGGATTACTTGGGCAAGCTCTCCTCCTCGCCCTATTCCTGCTCTGCATGGACCTTCCTCTTTACCTTATGCACGTTGCCCATCGTACGTGCATGTCTCCATGTGGAATGATCTATATCTGATTTCCTTTGTTATAGCGGCGCAGAGGGGACATTAGTTGAAGGGGACGACCTGTCTCATAAAATATGGGGCCTTGGCATCGACGACACACAAGGCTCTGGTTCTCGTTCCAACCACTTGAACTCGAAGGCTCCCGCGCCGATCAGTCAAACCGTTCAACAACAGAATTATCATGACGATTCAACGTCTTTGCAGCCCTCAAACCATGAAGGGACTGATCGCGTATCCCAAAGACCCTCTTTTCCGCGTGAAAGGGACGCTATTATAGATCTTTCAAAACCATTAACTTTTGGAAATACCAATGGTTCGGCTGTACTTTTGCCTAAATCTGCACCCCACTTCGTTCAACAGGCTCGGAATACGCAACTTGAAATACTGGCTGGAGGAGAATCTAATGGACCTTATTCGGCGACACACATCTCTCATAATTCCAAGTTGCCTATAAATGCGATGAGAAGGAATCCTTTTACAAGTACTTCTGGACTGGGTCTAAACTGGAATGCCTTCGCGCCCTCCGAGGCCAGCGCTTCCAGGAAGAACGATGTAGGCAACCGTCTAAACAGTGCTGCACCTGTATTCATCCCTGCTGGTGGCGTCATCGAAAGACCACAAGGTCCATATATGCGCCATGCTAGCAATACGGAGCCTACGATTTCTCTACAGCAAACCAAGAAACCGACATTCAATATGACATTACAATACCGGACTCAGCAGGACTATCATCTGCCTACACCTCCTAGTACTGCTTCACCTCATTGGTCGCCAATCTTTTCCCAACCTCTTGAACCCGGGATTTCTAGGAAAGTAGCTGTTAAGGCCCATGTTCAACCCAGTTCTATGCATCCCGTTCCAAAGATCTATTCACCACAGTTCGATTTGGAAGGATATGCATGTCGACTCTCGGCTATGGAAGAACAACTCAATGGCCACAGTCTTGATCATAACGTTCAGAGGTATTCGCCTACATCGCAGGTCGAGTTGCCTATATTGCGAATTCGATCTGCAAAAACTATCGAGCACGCCCAACCTAAGGCATCTGAATTGATAGATAACCGCCTCGATAATCACCAGCACGATACGGAGCCACCGAATGAAATGACGGATATCAATGACCTTCTCTTTTCGTCAGAACGGCGACGCAATTTATCGTATCAGCACCCTCGGTCAATTCCTTTAGCACGTTTGATTCAACGTCGACTCTCATCTGTAGCGGAAGAGGATGCTGGGCGCGACAGCTTGTTGCCTATATTACGAAAAAAAGTATCCGAACTCGCTTTCAACCGCCTCTCCAATAAGCCGCCCAATCTGCGTAAATCTAACGGCGGCTGGAAACCCGAATTTACATCCAATTACGAACATTTCGAGTACACGATGGGCGACGAAGGAATTTTCGAATCGGCTGTAAGCGTGGAGGATCTTCCTATGTCTGTTGAAAACTACAGCGCCATCGTCAAATTGCCGCAAAAAGCTGCAGCACCACGTTCGAGCCAAGGCCCAAATGGTTTCGCTCCAAGGAGCACTAAAGGGGACGGTGGAAAAGAAAATGATAATAGCGATGGTCTGGCGCACGGAAAGTTGAAGAACAAGCACAGAAAAAAGGACCTGCTCCGCCTCAAGAACGAATGATCAAACCTCTAGAATAACCTGTTCTGTACTCTATATTCTTATAATCGTTAGCTCTTGGATACAGCATGTAATATTTTGCACTTGTTTTCGCAGTCACATTTGTTATCGTATCATTTTTGTACATTACAAAAGATATTCCAATGTAATTCTAAATATCGATAATGCCAATAAACTTATGAGGAAGTACGTCATTGAAGATGATAAATATGACTTATTTCATTGCATTTGGACAAGTACAACTGTATTTTAAGCCTTGACGAACAAGTCGGTGAACTTGTCGACGGGCAGCTTCGAGAGGGAAGCAGCATCGGACACGGTCTCCAAAATCCTATAGATGACATTGTCAGTAAGTTGAAGGTTGAAAGAATATCGACAAGAACGTACTTGGCCTGGTGAGCCTCGTCGAAGTGGTAGGAAATATGCCTAGATTGCGTATATTTAGGTTAGAAGTGTTCCGATGCAATTGATTGATTGTATACCTCTTGAACTTGTTGATGAGGAGAGGGGTGCCTTCAGCCCTACGCCTTTTGTGTCCGACAGGGTATTCGATTTCGACCTCATCGAGGACAGTTCCGTCGTTGAGTTCAACCAAAAGAGCGTTACCGATGGAGCGTTTGGCGGGGTCATGGTAATCGACGCTGAAGCGCTTCTCTTCCACGCAGTAGATCTTGGCGCGGAGGGCGTCAATTCGGGGGTCAGCAGCAGAGGCGTCAGTGCTGAAGATGAGGTTAATATATTATCTCCAGACGAGACAAAGAGACACTTACTAGCTTTCCGAGGTCAGTTCACCGAAGATCAGGGGATATGCAACCATGTAGCTAATAGCATGATCACGATCAGCGAAGTTGTCCAGAGGGCCTTGCTTGTCGATGATACGGATGGCAGCATCCTGGGTGCGGATGCGGACGCTCTTGATGTCCTCAGCCGTTTTTCCGAGTTCCTTGAGCTTGTTGTGCAGGATGTGGGCGGCCTCGACGGCAGTTTGGGCATGGAATTCGGCAGGGAAGGAGATCTTGAAGAGAACGTTCTCCATGATGTAAGAACCGTAAGGAATTTGGAACTCGAAGGGTTTGCCCTAACGCGACTTATAAGTATCTGATTATTCATTGAAGGGATATAAGTACCTTGAAAAGGACATCGTAGAAACCCCATGTCTTGGCAGTAAGGACGGAAGGAAGACCCTTCTCGCCCCTCTTGACCATCAGGGCAAGGTTCACAGCGCGAGAGCAGGCATCCCCAGCAGCCCAGGCCTTGCGAGGGCCAGTGTTAGGGGCATGGCGGTAGGTACGGAGGGACTGACCATCAACCCAGGCTTGGGAGACAGCATCAACAGTCTGATCGCGGCTCAAGCCAAGGAGCTTGGACACAACGGCGGTAGAGGCGACCTTGACGAGGACGACATGGTCGAGACCAACTCTGTTGAAGGAGTTGAGGAGAGCGATTCCTCCCTGGATCTCGTGGGCCTTGATCATGGCCTCAAGGATATCACGGACGGCAAGGGGTTGGCCTTGACGAGCGAGATGGTCGGCGACAGCCAGGATAGCACCGAGATTGTCTGAAGGGTGACCCCCTGCAAGTGCAATCGGACGTGGTAAGACAAATGCCTCCGGATGCTAGAAAGCTGGGTTCACGTACATTCAGCGGCTAAGAAGCAATCGTTGAAGTCGAGCCAGCGAATGGCGGCACCGATGTTGAAAGCACCGCGAACGGGATCGAGGATGTAGTTGGTACCCGGGACGCGAGTGCCTTGGAGAGTGATTGGCGGTCAGACGCGGGATAAATATAGACACAGACGAATCGTACCGTTGGGCACAATGGTGCCCTCGACGACGGGGCCAAGCTGGCTGGTGCAGTCGGGGAACCTCAGGGCCTCCAGTCCGCAACCGATGGTGTCGATGAGACAGAGACGGGCTGTTTCGAAGGCGAGGTCGGACTCGATTTTGTAGTTGTGGACATAGTCTGCGATGTCCTGGAGAACCTTGTCGGGCTCCGGGCGCAGCGTGGATTCACCGTGGGTGGAGGACATGGCGCGAGCGGGGGGAGATGAGAGTGCGGAGAAAGCAGGGACAGCAGACCGGATAGCCGGAATAGAAGACCTGGTGGACGCAGTGGAGAGCGCGCGTGCGGCTGGACGCAAAAAGCGAGAGCGTGCAGCAGGGAGACCGACGCGGGATGCAGATAACATATGGGCGAGGGGACAGACGACCCCACACCCACCTTTTTATCGTACCCCGGATGATTCCCACGGCGCTTCAGTGTAATTGCGCCTTGGCTCTTCGGCGCCCATCTCACTCCCAACCATGATCACCGACTCTGAGAATCCCCTCCAGGAGCCCAAGCCCAAGAAGCGTCGTCTCCACGGCGCATGCGATGCCTGTCGCAGGAAGAAAGGTCCGTCTTTGCCACTCCTCATCCCTCTACGCCGAGCCCTTATTCTCTGGATCCGTAGTTAAATGTATGTACGCGCGTCTACTATCACCCGAACCAACATCTGCTGATTCCCATTCGAAGGCGATAGTGCGAAGATGCCCGACAAAGTCTGCACCAATTGCCGGATAGCGAGCATAGAATGTGGTCATACAATTGCCCGACATACAAAGGTATATATTCTACTACCTCGCACTGCGCGCCAGTCTGCATCTAATGCGTAATAGAAGAAAGACCCACAAACCAGGTGAAGAGGGTCGTTATATGTCTCCGTTGACTGCTAACTTACGTCGATCCGCAGCTACATCCGCAATCTTGAGGAACGATTGGAGAGGATGGAACGCTCGTTCCAAGAGGTTAATGTACCTTCCGTGTGTTTCGTTCCTCTTCTAAATGGCTCATGCTGTGTCTTAGATGCGTCCGGAGAACGAACCGACCCGCGAGAGCAGCATCACCAGCGACGAGACTCACCACTCTTCCCCTTCCGCCGAAGGCACACATTCAGGGAAATCGGCGGTTGACGTCGCATATTCCAAACATCCTGCTATCAAGTCCATCATAGCAAAGTTTGAACCCAGCTCTCCGACCTTGTCTCCTTCAGATGACTCCTCTGAAGTCGAGGATCTCGCTCACGTTGCTCTTACGGAACAAATGAATCAGTTATCTATTGCCAATCTGGAACATCGGTATTTTGGCCAGTCAAGGTGTGCTTCAAACAGAATGCGTTGCAATATGACTCACATAGACTTAGTGCGTTCATGTTCATGAAGCAAGCATCAACTGTCAAGAGCGAGATAACAGGCGCACCCGATAAACTAGATTCCAAAAAGTTCAGACGACCTGTTTATTGGGACATTCGGCCTGTACGTAATTCAATCATTTCTTCATTCCCTACAATTCAGCTCCTTCAATGCAGTGGGAGCTCAACCTCGCAACCTCGAACGAACCTGTTTATTTCTATCCGGATGAAGACCTCTTGGGAACTCTGGTAACGGTTTACTTCGAGAAAGTCAACATCATATATCCCATCCTTCATGAACCCACCTTCCGCAAAATGTTGGCAGAGAAGCAACACTTGTGGGACACATCCTATGGCATGACCGTCCTCTTGGTTTGCTCTGTCGCTTCTCGATATTCCTCCGATCCACGCGCAATGTTACCTGGCGATGGGTCAGGACTATCCTCGGGGTGGCACTGGTTTTCACAAGTCCCTATCCATCGGAACCCGCTGTTTTACAAATCTACTATCTTTGACCTGCAGTACTTTGTTGTGAGCGGTTCCCTTCCTGCCTGCTATCCTTTTCACTTACTCTATTTTTAGCTCGCTGCCTTGTACCTTACGTCAACCTCCGTGCCGCACACTGCCTGGACCGTCTTAGGCCTGGCAATGAGGATTGCTCAGGAGAAGGGCATACATCGGCGTCAAGGCAATAACCTAAAGCCAACGGCTGAAGGAGAACTGCGGAAGAGAGCATTCTGGTGCGGTGTTTGTCTCTGAAGAGTCCATTTCCCCTGACATTAGCTTAAAGGTGCATGGTTGCATTAGACCGGGTCATAGCATCTTTTCTTGGCCGGCCATGTGTAATGCAAGATGAAGAGTAAGTCCGGGACACTTAATTTGCCACATGACTGTATAACATTTCACTTCTTTATTCTTAGCTTCGATGTGGACTATCCGATCGAGTGTGACGACGAATATTGGGAGACAGAAGATCCAAGTCGAGCGTTCAAGCAACCTGAAGGAAAGCCCTGCAAAATTTCAGCCTTTATTTGCCAGTTGAAGCTCTGCGAAATTATCGCTGTCACTATGAAGACTTTATATTCAACGAAAAAGTCGAAAGTCACTCTCGGCCTCAGAGGAGATGAATGGGAACGCCTCGTCGTTCTTCAATTAGATTCTTCCATGAACAAATGGAAAGACACACTTCCCCATCATCGTGAGTTCTATCTGATCTACTATGACCATATTTCTTTATCGACTTGCGCGTATAATATCAGTGTCGCTTGAGGCAGAAGGAGAAAGGAATTCTGTGTTCTTCGACCAATCGGCCAATCTACATGCCCTATATTACTACACGCAGATTCTGATTCATCGACCATTCTTGACGAAGAAATCAGTGCTGTCGTTCCCATCATTGGCGATGTGTACGAATGCTGCGCGATCATGCGGAAAACTTCTGGAAGCCGTTCAACTTAAACCAGCCGCCCCATATAATCTAATCGTTAAGCCGTTTCTCCTCCGATGGTATGAAGGTAACAACTAACATGTATTGTAGATTGCGGCTTTTAGCTCGGGACTGGTGCTAGTGTTAAATCTATGGGGTCATCAACGGTCAGGCTTGTTCAATCGACCTTCTAGTGAACTAGAAGGTCTCAAGAAATGTAATAACCTCCTGAGCGAATGTGAAAAAAGGTGAGTGCACTTGAGAGTCCTATGCAATTGCTCTGACAGGTTTTATCCATATCAGATATCATATTGCGGGCAGGTTTTGGTGAGTTCTGCAATAAGGTGACAACTTGGCTCCCCGAACTCACAATAAGTTCGTCATTGTAGTGACATGCTAGAAGCAATCAGTTCTTTCGACGATTTCCAGCCCATCGCTAGGACCCCCCAAGTGCCGCCGCAAGCAACTAGTTATGCAGCCAAGATGCATATTCAGCCTTTCTCGCATGACCCAGCAGGACCAGTTCATATCAACAACCCATCTCCCTTCACAGCAAGTGTGCAGCCACCCCCAAACTTTGCAGTTCCCAGTGCTCCCCAGAATAACATTGGCGTTTCTTCACCCTTTGCTCCTCCGAACAATTGGGATCTTAACAACTTGCTTCTATTTCAGATGGGCATTTCTCAACCGAATCTTGGCGACAACATGGATATCTACCCTACTGAAAACATGTACTCGGCGGGACTAATCGCGCCTGAATCGAATATTTTCGAAGGACTCAAAACGCCAAGTCCGCCTCTCCCAGGACCTAATCTGCTAACAGATGAGATGCTTTCGCTGTGGTCAGAGATTCCAGCTGCCTTCAGGTAGCTATTCAATGATCGCCTGGTGTCTTTCAAACACTGATTTGCTCTTTTGTGAAACAGTGTCGATGAATGGAATGCTTACCTTTCAACCATGGAATCGATGACGACGTCAAATTGAAACTCTTCGTATTTTTATCTTGGTTTCTTGTAATTTTTGGGTATATGTAATGCGTAACGAAGTTATTGTTGTTGTATTCTCTAAGTAACTTACATCTGTAGATCTTAAAACAAATTGTAGCGGAAGTGGGTTTGGGATAAGGTCGGTTCAAGGCGAAATGATCGGCAGGGGTTCCATGAGAGCCGCGTAAGCTCTCTGCATCACAAAATCTAATCACGGTTCCTTGCCAACATTTTCCTATTATGGTAACAAGCGGGTGTCATGGGCTAATCTTTTGATTGCCGAGAGAGAGACCGTGACCGCGTTAGGAGGTTTCAAACTTCTCGCGTGCTTCGGATGATTTCAATGAACGGCCTGCCATCGCCCACGATACAACTTACTGGGATTCATACCGGGAATACTGATGAGGCACCTGTGCAATGACTCAATTTGGGACACCATCGACCAGGTCCTCGGCTCCGATTGCCGGTAGGATGTTTATAACCTTCTAAGTTCTCGGAGTTTCACAAGTTTCCACAATCTCAAGACTGCCTTGATTGATATCAGGTCCGACTCATTTGACTACACACTAGGTCATCGCCATGCACGACGACTCTTCAACGATGACTTCCGACAAGGAAAGCAGCCCAGCATCTAACATGGCCGATGGCCCAAAAATAAAGAAAAGACGGTTGCATGGAGCCTGTGATATGTGTCGGAAAAAGAAAGGTGTGTTGGCTTACAGATACAAAGTCTACATGAAGTACTAAGATTATACAGTGAAATGTAAGAATCAAATCATCAAATCATTTGGCTAGACATGAAGTGGTGATATACCTTTCAAGGCGACAGTGCTGAAATGCCTGGAAAGCGATGTACGAATTGTCAAGCATCTAACGCTGAATGCACTCATGACGCTCCTCGAGAACCAAAGGTGATTGTTTTCAACATTTGTGGGCTCCTTGACACTTACTACGAATGGCGAAATAGATATCCGAAAAAAGAGCAGCGTATGTATCTTGGATGTTCATTATATTGAAGTCATCGAGTGAAACAATTATTCCTCAAGTTATATCCGGAGTTTAGAGGAGAAGGTTAAGAGAACAGAGAAGATGCAATCTCTGCTACAAAAAGTAATTGTATATTTATTCTTTTGTCGTCGTATTACTGATTTCATGTATTAGGTCTATCCAGGGCAAGACATTGACCAACTGTTAGATGCGATTCCGGACGGACAATCTGAAGATGATCCTCCCGGCGAGACCGTAGCGATTCATGAAGCGCCTTACCCAAAACGCAATTATCCTAACCAAACTTCGATATCAACAGATTCAAAAGCTTCAACGCATGCAGACGCTTCAGATGATCATTCGGAGGAAGATGATCTTGCTTATATAGCTTTGGCGCAGCACCTCAACAACCTTTCTTTAGGTGCCGCTACGGATAACAGATATTTTGGACAAGCCAGGTAAAGAGTTATATCCACTACTCATTTGAAATGATCCACCTATATTTTCTAGTGTGTTCATGTTCGTAAAAGATGCTTCTAATCTAAAAAGTGATATTACTGGAACTCAACCAGATGGGAGGAAGTACATGAGGGAAATTTACTGGAATCCTCGACGTGTAAGTCATTCTTGGCTGGCTCTTCGCGGAAAATAATTTTGTTTGACCATCTAGCATGAAATTGAATTCATGACTGCGCCAATACCGCCGTATGTCTATCCGGAAGCGAATCTCATGCAAGATTTAGTCCATTTGTATTTCGAGAAGGTCAACACATTCTTCCCTCTCCTCCACAAACCAACCTTTTGGAAAATGTTAATGATGGGGCAACACCACTGGGACCAATCATACGGAATGACCGTTCTTCTTGTCTGCGCGCTTGGAGCACGATACTCGCATGACCCACGGGTCATCGTACCAGGAACGGATGCCCTTTCCTCTGGATGGCAATATTTCAGTCAGGTTCCCATCCATCGAAACATCCAATTCTACCGCAATACTATTTACGATCTCCAATACTACGCTGTATGTCTAATCTCTTTTCTTAAATATTTAGTGCTGATCTAGTTAATCGATTATAGCTAGCCTGTCTGTATGTAATCGGCGTCGGGGCACCTCATGCTTCATGGAGTATTGTAGGTCTGGCATTGCGATGTGCTCTGGAGAAAGGAGCCCATCGGCGCAGACCAAACAATTTGCAGAAGCCCACTGTAGAAGAAGAATTATTAAAACGAGCATTTTGGTACGAGTTCTTCATTCTCCGAAATCTGTCTGACTTATCTCTGGTTACAGGTGTTTGCTTTTCTTCGATCGTATTGCAGGCCTGTATGTTGGCAGACCATTTGCCGTGCAAGATGAAGAGTAAGGCCATGCGAGTCTTTCCATGATACATCGCTCATCTCATATCAATCTTTTTAGCTACGATGCGGATTACCCAATAGAATGCGACGACGAATACTGGGAACCTGACGATCCCGAGCAAGCATTTAAACAACCACCTGGAAAACCATCGACTATCACTGCCTTCGTCCGCTTATTAAAACTTTTTGAGATCCTAGGGTTTACCCTTCGAACACTGTATTCCACAAGGAAGTCAAAGATTTTATCAGGACTAACTGGTGACGAATGGGAGAATCGCATCGTTGCAGAACTGGACTCATCTATGAACAAATGGAAAGACTCTCTTCCCCAATTTTGTCGGTGATGGTATTAATTGTCTTCAACTCTTAAGCTGATGATTACAATCAACAGTGCGTTGGGATCCTGAAATGAGAAACCACCACTTTTTCCACCAATCTGTGACCTTGCATGTGGCCTATTATCTGATCCAGATCCAGATACATCGTCTATTTTTGACCAAAAAATCATCCTTGGCTTTTCCTTCCCTTGCGATATGCACAAATGCTGCCAGGTCGAGTGCACATGTTCTAGAAGTCTCTTTAACCAGAGGAACCCCAGCCAGTCCCCTCATAATTGCAAGTGAACATTCTCACGGGATTTTTATCCTGGCAGATTCAAGCTGAATATTATTTGCTACTAGACTGGCACTCTGATCACTGGAACTGCGATTTCACTGATTTTATGGGGTAACAAACGCTCCGGTATGATTGGCGATCCAGCAAAAGATGTTGCAAACTTCCAGATTTGCCTTAATGTCCTGAAAGAATGTGCAAAAAGGTAACTGACTCTTAATTTTTTCTCTTCTCTATCTCACAGCTTGAATTGAATATGCTAGGTGGCATGTAGGAGGACGCGCATAGTCAGTTCTTCTCCCAATATACGGTATTCCATCACTGATAAAATCAAAATAGTGACATGCTCAACGAAGTATCTTTTTTAAACGAATACAAGGCGACAGTCGGTAAGCGTCGACGTGATTCACCCGAGCGGACGAGTGAATTATCCGATACTCCAAACCCTCAACCCCACGATACCTCCTCGCAGTGTCATCCACAGATTCTTCCAAGTATCGGCATATCAACTAATACTAATGCCACACCAAATGTCACAGTGCATGGGAACGAGCCCTGGAATGTCAATGATCTTATGTTTGCGCATATGGGTTATGTGCCCGATCTCGCCGTCGGACCTCAATATGATTCGAGAAATACTTTACATCCTGCTTCTGCGACTCAGCGAGGTGTTTTTCCGACTGATTACACTATGTTCGATATGCAAGATATAGGTCAAGGCATCGGACGCAGCGCTGGTGAACCGTCACCCCCAGGAGATTTTTCGTTATGGTCGGACATACCCATCGCATTTAGGTAAGTTTCTATGCCATTTTGAGAACTTAACCTGAACCCGCATTACCAGTGTTGAAGAATGGGACCGATATCTAGCCAACTTGGGCCAGCAATAAAGCTATACTCTAAACATTCTTTATTCTATATTCGTGGTTATCCCTCCCTTGCATACAACTTTTGGTCGAGTGTATAATCCTGAGCCAGTCTTGTATTCTATGTAATGTATTTTAATGGTTTTCTGTATAAGTACGACAAAGGCAAATACAGAACGCCGTAAAACCCGAGAGTGACTGAACTCTGCTGGATGCCGCGCGCTTGCGCATTCTGCACAATCTATTTTGAGCGTTTTCACACGGAAAGAGCGGCTTCGATTTCCGCCACCCTGCAGACCTGTTCAAGACCTGCTTGTAAAACTCAATGCACTCAATGCATATAACCATTTAGAGCCCCTATGATTGGCGGCTAATCTTCTCAACACCATCAAATGGAACAGATGGAACAGTATACTTTTTTCTCACTTCATGCATATCTTACTGGTTTCTTAGAATTTATTGTTTTACACTGCCACCTCTCAAGTTTGTTTGGGGTGTGCATGTGAAGGTTGCAACTAAACTTATAGGAACCAGGCTTTCGCTCCACGCCGCTTTACTTTTGGCCCAAACTTCTTCGCCTTCTTCGCTTTCTGTATTCTCTTATCGAACGCGACCGACCCTTTGAGGGCTTTCTGACTTTCATCGTTGCCTATCATGAATCCGCACCAAGGCCTGGGTAGTCCGCCAGATGGTATCGAGACGTCACTTCCTGAGGAACATCAGAAGGTCAAAAAACGTCGATTGCACGGGGCTTGCGATGCTTGTCGCAAGAAGAAAGGTATATTCGTCGTTTGAATGTTCCATGTACATCATAACTTATATTTTTTTAATCTTCCTTGAAGTTAAATGTATGGCTTCGAACTGTCTGTCCTTATGGCTATCCTAAATTGTCTGTCTTCTATCAAGGCGATAGTGCGAATATGCCAGGGAATATATGTACAAACTGTCAACTCTCCAACATCGAATGCACGCACAATATACCTCGCCAGCCGAAGGTATCTTAGTATCACTAGACTATACAAGCCTCTTGGTGCTAATCAATAGAGGTAGAAATCCGAAACACAGGCAATGTACGCGCGTCCATGATTTCTAAGGTACAAACATACTAATGGTTTCACGTCTCTCAAGATATATCCAAGAACTAGAAGAGAAGCTTAAACGGATGGCAAATTTGCTGCAGAACGTGAACATCTTTAATTCATCCATTTATTGGTCGAACTCATGTTAAGGGTTTTAGGCATACCCGGGCGAAGACATTGACCAGCTGTTAGATTTGGCCTCTAACCCTACTTCAGAAGGTTTTATTCCTGACCCCCCTTCTTTGACCTCTGTATCTTCGGGCCACGGAGATTTAAAATATTCGGTGCTTCAATCCGTACCGAAGGACCTCAAGTCGTCAACGTCGAAAACCAATGAATTGTCAGATGGATCAGAAGAAGAAGATGACTTTGAACATCTCGCACTTGCCCAACACTTTAGCGAACTTTCCCTCGACTCTGTTGAAGATCGATTTTTTGGCCCGTCAAGGTTAGAGAAATCATCTCTCCATGAATAGTTATTGACTTTCTACTAGTGTTTTTATGTTTTTCAAGCAGGCGTCAACGGCTAAGAGCGCCCTAACTGGAAAAGCTAGCAAACCAGATCCGAAGAATTTTGGGAGGCCACTATACTGGAATGTCCGACCCGTATGTTTGCAAACACATCTGCCATGATGATGCACTAAAGTTCCTGCCGTTATATAATATGAACAGTGGGAACATGCGTTTGCGACTACTCTAGAACCAAATTACACTTATCCGGATGAAGATCTTCTTCAAACCTTAGTCTCTATCTATTTCGTTAAATTCAATCCGCTATATCCGCTTCTCCACCAACCAACTTTCCTAAGGATGATAAATTCAGGCGAACACCATCATAATCTTGCATTTGGCATGACAGTCCTTCTTGTGTGTGCTTGTGCATCTCGATACACAGACGACCCACGAGTAATGATGCCAGGCGATTCGTCCGGGATGTCCTCTGGTTGGCGATTTTTCTCCCAGGTTCCATTACATCGTAATCAATTGATGTATAAGACTACGATATACGATCTTCAATATTATGCAGTGAGCAGTCCTTTTCTTCGTCGCATATCATGTTAAAAACTCTATCTAGCTTACTCTAGTATACCTTCATGGCACCTCCATCCCCAATACTGCCTATAGTATCTTAGGCTTGGGGATGCGACACGCACTCGAGAAAGGAGTTCATCGTCGAAAACCAAATTCTCATAAACCTACTGCCGAGGAAGAATTGATGAAACGAGCATTCTGGTTGAGTGGCCTCACTTCATGATCTTACACTTGACTTGTTAACGATATGTTCTAGGTGTTTAGTCGCCGTCGATCGCTATATGAGCTCTTTCCTTGGCCGGCCTAGCATGATACACGACGAAGAGTGAGTCTGAATGCAATATTTACTATATTCATACTCAATTTCCTAAAAGCTTTGATGTCGATTATCCTATCGAATGTGACGACGAATATTGGGAAACCGAAAACCCGGATCAAGCCTTCAAGCAACCCCCCGGAAAACCTTCCATAATTACAGCATTTGTCTGGAATTTAAAGCTTTGTCAAATGTTAGCATTCACCTGTCGGACACTATACTCTATCAAAAAATCCAAGATTTTGTCCGGCTTCACCGGTAATGAATGGGAAGGCCGAATCGTGAATGAGCTCGCCACCTCCATGAGCAAATGGAAGGAATCACTTCCTCGCTTTCGTCAGTGGCTTTTTACATGCTTCTATTTGCCTTCTCTCATCAGTATGTATCAGTGCGTTGGGATCCCGACACCCAAAATACCGTTTTCTTTCACCAATCAGCATACCTGCAAGCAACCTACTATTATACACAGATTCAAATCTACCGGCCATTTTTAACCAAAAAATCTGCCCTATCCTTTCATGCCCTAGCAATGTGTACCAATGCAGCGAGGCTTTGTGCCGACATGCTTGAAGTGACAGCTACGAGAGGTGTCCGAATCACTACGCCGAACTTGATTGTTGAGTCAATTCTGCTCTCTAACATTTTCCATACTGAAGCAGTTCTTGTCAGATTGCTGGCGTTTCGGCTGGCCTTGTGAGCGTATTCAATATTATGGGAAATGAGCAAACTGGTCTCGGTAGTTCTGAAAAAGAACTCCAGTATTTCCAGAAATGTATCACTTTCCTCAAAGAATGTGAACGAAGGTATTTTCTCCCATTCGCTGCTTGTACTCCGTTTAATTCCCTATTTCAGAGCGCCTATGGCAGGTAGATTATCGTAAGCTCTTTGCATGGGCCACTCTGACACATGCGTTCCTTGACTAATGCGACCCCGATTAGTGATATGCTGAAAGAAGTTTCTTCACTGAAAGATTACACGCCGACTACCAATAAGCGGCCGCGAGGTTCAGCCGAAGCTCCTCATCTCCCTCAGGCATTCTCCGCTGAAGATATCACCACCGAATATACCAGCAATATATCAGCACCTCCAATGACTACTCATATTCCTTCTATCCCAAATGTACCGCTATATGGAGAGCCATCACATGTCTCGAACGACTGGGACCTCAGCAATCTCCTGCTTATGCAAATGGGTTATACTGTGCCGGGCTATGACTCGGAGAACAACTACAACCAACAAGTCCAAGTCCCGACACCTGTTTATGCTTCAAGTACGATGGGCATGCCGGGCGTTGCTGATATAAACAATCTCCCTGGAATTGGTCAAATCGTGCAGAGTGGGTATGCGGGCGTCGATGAGGGATTTTCGCCATGGTCTGATTTATCCGCAACTTTCCACAGGTCCGTTCCTGTCATTGCATCCCCTTCATTCTTTTGCTCTTGCGCTAACGCATTTTTTCAGTATTGATGATTGGGACAGGTATCTTGCCCATGCTACTAGGAATTTCTAATAGTGTTCATCCTCTGCCATCAGACCATCAGGTCTGTAGATCGGCATAGCCCTGATCATTCTCGTGCTTTTCATTATGATAGTGTATGTATGCATGTACAAACTGAAAGAAATGCTAGTGTTGTAAATTAATGGTATCCGTTCGTGAGTCTGTAGGCTCGTCCCCCAGCCGGCTTTTCGCGGACCGTGCGAGCACGTGAGTTGTGAGAGTAAACTCAACAACTGGCGAAGCCATGATACTATAGGTGATAGGATTACAGGATGACGTTGGAGTAGAATACAACCTATATTAAATATGGTTAAATAGACAGTCCCTTCATCATGTTCTTACGCTGATAATCCAAGATGACAGGAATGAAATCGAAAAGCCCAAAGTCTGGCCAGTACGTGGAGGAAAATTGCAGTTGCGTGTTTTCAGAGCACTAAAATGACTCCCCATTAGACCAACTACAAGATTATTGAGCTGGCAGCGAGACCCACCTGCCATAGCATATAATCACTCAGTCGCTTGACTCCACTTGTTCGTATTAGGATATCCAGAGGCGGACTGCCACCGAGAGTAATTTGTAGCTGAGAGTCGATGTCCTTTTCCGTGATGTACCTGGAGAGATGTCAGAGCAATCAATAAAGACAAGGGTCGACGCACGAGGTCTCGTATTCTTGCGTGACTGAAACCTCAACAGAGGATTTTATCGCAGTCGTCATTTCATCTCGAGATGCGTATGGCATGCATAAGTTTAAAATCGCGCTAAGGGGGTTTTTATTAGATTCAAAAAGCTCTTGAAGAAAATGACAGATGTGTACCGTTTGTTATGACGCGTCATATTCTCCGCCTTACGCACCGCTGCCTGCACAGACTCGGGTAACATTGTTGTATGACCGACAACGTTGAGGCGCACACCGTACTCATCTAGTAGGTCACTATTGATATCATAAGGATCTAAGCCAAGGATTACAATCCCAAAAATGAACTCACCCATGTTCACAAAGCTCCACGAGCTTCTCCTCAGCCAATTTCATCAATGCCGCAACCTCCTCTTCCGACCGCTTGAAATTCTCTATAGCGAAAGCGTATGCTGATACACACTTGATGTTGAGCTGGAGACAAATTTCCAGCATCTACAAGACAGAAATCATTCAATACCAGAGCATTTCTATTCAAACCATATGTATGAATGACTTACGCGTCTCAAAGCGACGAACCCCTCACTGTGACCCTGTTGAATTGCTTGATGCCTCATCCGAGCGTACCGCCTATTCCCATCCATAACAAAGGCAACATGTTTTGGAATTGGGCCAGCGGCGAGCACTTTGAGTAGGAAATTGCGAGCAGTGGTGGTGAGCTGATCCTGCAGCCATACTAGGCCACGTCGCAGAAACATCACCGCAGAAAGGGCAGATTCCTCATACCAAGGGAGGTCTCGGCGACCGTTTTGAAAACACGTGACCCAGAGAGCCGAATTGAGACACTTCAACCTGAGCTTGAACACCGACGTCGACGGCAACCTAGCCAGGAATTCCTTCTGTCCCACTATGAACGCAAATCTTGCATATACATTAGATTCTCTTTTCGGGCCTCCTTCGGACCCTATCGACATATCTGTATTTCTTGAAGAGTCATCCAGACAAACTCTAAACTCCGTTCATGAAGAAGAATTCACAACACGTCTTGTCGAGGAGTGCAGGTATTGGTTGCTCTTCTGTCAGAATCTCTGCAATCTGAAACGAATGCCCATACAGTGTTGAGGATCTGCACAACGCCGTGAACGATGTATGGTCTAATCCGGCTTTGTCTGGCTACATCATAAAGGATCATGATCGTACTGTGACGACCCTCCATGCGCATACCCAAAAAGCAGCGAAAGCAATCAGGAAAACAAATAATCGTGATTCTCAGAGCGTCCCAACTGATGTTGCCGATCTTCAAAAGAAATTTGAGAGTATAGTGCTGAACAGTTTTCGGTATGTTCGAGTCACTTTTTCAAGTTATTTTGCTTGACCGATTGTCTAGGTTAAGCACGGATGCGGTGCTGTTCATGCGTACGCCCAAAAACTCAGATCAGAACATCTTGAAGACCGTGGTGAGTAATTTTCATCAAGGATTTGTTAACATTTTGATATGATACAGAAAACAGTATTGGGTCTCAGCAAGACCGCCAGGCTAAACGATGCGCTCCTCGTCATATCAATTCACAGTAAAGTGTCATGGAGCCCAAGCTATGTCACTCGGACATCTCAACATGCTTTTATCTCATCGCAAACGCTGCATGATGTATTCGCTGCTATTCCCTGTCTAACGAGGTGCTTTCCCCCAGCTTCTGGTACTCAAGAGAACTCGACGGGTTGTGTAGTATGTATCGAAGGCTTCGCATACGGCAATGAAATTGGAGTTGATGGAGTTGACTATGCAAGGTATGCCTTCTTGTATAATGATAAAATAGGCGGCTGATTGGCCTTCTTTCAGTAACCTTCTTCAACAAATTGAGATATCAGATAAGAAAGGCTTGAAGACCATGACTAAAGCTCCTACTTCTTTAGAAAGTACCAGATTATCTTCGCTTTCACTCCGCACCAATGAGCCTTATTGGTTAATTCATCAAGGCAACTGTGAACACTTCTTAGTTATTGACCAGATCAGGTATGTCTTTTAAATACCAATATACTTGTAATTCTGAATACATCTATCAGAGCTCTTCACCCGTTGGACCCTCCCCTTGGCTATCCATTGACACTTCACATCACTCCTCCTATCTTAGATCTATGTCGTGCATGTGGAAGAGTTCCTGCTGTTTGGTCTATAGTGGGGGATATCAGACTAGGTGAAAGTCCTTGTCTCCTATGTGGGCCTTGTTGGAGGAACATGGGTCTATCAGACATTAAGGGTGTTGTAGCACTGCCCTTGCCCGAGTATACATATTTTTCTTAGATTGCATTTGGCAATGGTCTGTATTGAATTTGAAATTGCAGTAACTGCCAGTAAGTAATTATCGATTATTAACAATGGTCACATGATCGTCCTGAATTCAGAACGGTTCAGAAACGTTCGTACTATAGTTCTGTATGTACTTACTGTCAAACTCGTTTCTATTAGCAAATGGCCATTCCGACGTCAACGAACCAAGTGGTAGAATCGTTAGAGCAATACGACGATGTGGTGTCCTGGATAAATGACACCCTGACTTCGAATGACACCGATGAATCCCCTCATGCGATAGACCTCACCGAAGTCGATCACCAAATAACCCAGCTCCTAACCACCCTCGACATTGCATCTGAAGATACTTCCGTCGAGCTGGAAAGAATAATTGATGATGTATCACGCGGAATTCCCCGTCTTGCTTATGATCTGCACTTCATGAAAGATGGCGCCTCCACTCTCCAAAATGCTTTGTTGGGTGTACTACAGCGCTCAAAGGATGCTGTACCCAAAGAGACAAGTGAAGCACTGGACAATCTCCACCAACTAGATGCTATAAAGGGGCGAATGGAAGCTGCTCGCGAAGTTCTACGGGAGGCTGAGAGTTGGAGTACGCTGGAGCATGAAGTTACCTCTCTTATCCTCGAAAAGAGTTACGCGAAAGCGGCGGAGAGATTGTCAGAAGCAAGTCGGAGCATGGTTGTATTCCAGAATACACCAGAATATGACCCTCGACGCTCTCTCATGGTGAATCTGCAAAACCAGCTCGAAGCCGCCTTGAGCACTGCGTTGGTGTCAGCAATCAACGCTCAAGATTCAGCATCATGTCGAGAATATTTCTCCATATTCTCTATCATCCAGCGGGAGTCTGAATTTCGAAATTACTATTATGGCTCTCGACGATCTGCCATCCTTTCCCTCTGGCAAAAAGCATTTCTTCTGGACTGCGATCGACCACCAGGTGCAGCTAATGACGGTGTTTCCCAAGGCTTCGCCGAATTCCTTCCAAAATTTTATGCAAACTTCACTACAGTTCTCAATACTGAACGCACATCCATCAGTGCTATTTTTCCAGATCCGATTCCTACGCTATCACAATTTATTTCGTCGACTATCACCGCCTTGCAACCGACTGTCCCTCAACGCCTTGCATCCTATGCCACCTATCATGGGGAAGCCGCTCTAGTACTTCTCATTTCCGCATTGCAAGCAACCGAAGAATTTGCATCCGGCGTAGAAAAGATTATGGAAAAGTTGAAATATTCGGCGTCCCCATCTATGCAACTTCGACAAATTAGTGTTTCTTCTTCGGAAAAACCACAAGTCCATCGCAGACGCTCTAGTCGATTGTCTATTTCTTTGAGACCCAATCAGCATCGATTGTCAAGCGCCATTGGGAGTACAAAGCCCTCTACTGAAGCTGTGGATGGCATGGAATGGGACCAGGAATTATTCCAACCATTTTTGGATTTCCAAACAGACTATGGATCTCTCGAACGCCGCTTTCTGGATAATTCCTTACTCGATATCATTTCGAGCGATACAAGAGACAGAGTAGCGGCTTCAGATAAACCGCGTCTCTTTCGGGAACGCGCAATCGATATTTTTGGCCTCGCAGAAGGTAGTATGGGAAGGTGCAGATCCTTCACCTGTGGCTATGGATCTGTTGGACTCCTCCATGCCCTTGATGGTTTTTTCCAATCTTTTGTTGATATGTGGACGGCCGACATTCAAACAGAATCCTTCAATCAAAGCTCACTGACCAAAAGCACTGTGTCGGATAGTGAGCTTTCTGACCTCGATTATACCCCACACGATTGGTCCACTATTCAATTAGCGCTTCATTTACTCTCTTCTGCCAGAACGGTATCCGACCGATTAGCTGCGTTCGAGACCAAGTTGCGAGCTTATTTGTCTCAGGTGGCGGCTCAATTTCGACTGTCACTCAACGATCCGTCCAACTTTACCATGGCATCAAGTAGAGGAGAAAGCCAGTTGTTAGAGCAGTCCATCCTCAATTCGGCCGAACTGCATACACTCCTCACCAGCGTTGAAAATGAAGGAAACTCACGTGAACCTCCTTTTTCTGCATCATCAAGGTTGCAACCCACGGCACCTATAAATTCCCCCGAACCATTACTTGTTGAAGCCAAAAAAGCCTTGTCGTTATTCGCTCAGACCTGCCAGACTTCAACTACCAAAACAATTCTATCGCCTTTGCGCAATCATTTGATCGGATATGCGTCATTGCCGGCATGGCGCTCGACATCAGATCCCAATAGTGCCATATCTAGTAGTGACTTACGGGTCCCAACGTTCTCTTTATCTCATAGTGAGACCGTGCAAAGAGTTGCCGAGGATTTGCTCAACCTCCCCCGTTTATTCGAAGTATATGCAGATGATGATGCGCTTGCATTTTCCCTCGACACACTTCCACATGTCGGACCCGAACTGCTTCATGGCCTCTCAGAATACAGCTACGAAACCCCTGCTCCACCGTCCCATCGTCGAAGATCTTCAGTTTTCGTGAAAGCTAGTGCAATCGATCCGGAAGTTGTGTCGTCTGCATGGCTGACATCATTGGGTCACACATTCCTCGAATATCTCACCACTGATATCCTTCCTGCTATTCCGTCGCTGTCTGTCGCAGGAGCTGCTCAATTAGCATCCGACCTGGAATACCTGTCCAACATTGTTCGGGCACTCAATGTCGAACACGACGGTCTTGAAAGATGGAAAAATTATGTTAGCATGGATACTGAAGAAGGCAAGAAAGTTGTCAGCGAAAATAGATCTGATACATTAGATCCCATTTTGGATAGCATCGCCAAAATGCGGGGATGGCAGTAATGCAGTAGGCCCTTAGGCAGACCCTCTTGTAGCAAGGTGAGAGTCGTCATCGTTTTAGATAAATCCACCGTTATACTCAAAGATCCTGTGTTTTCGGCAAAGCATTGTACTGTAACTGCCTGTCAACGGTCACATTGTGAGGTATCAACGGATGTTTACCCTCATCTTACTCTTACCGGGATAAATCCATGGGATTAATTTATTGCAAGTTCTACAATCAATCGGACTACATGCTTGCGATGCGACAGACTTGCTCAAACGGACCCGACGAACGGCAGGATGGTTTGTTCCTGGTATGAGGGCTGAGGGTTGAGGCCTGTGCATGCATATCGGCCTTCGTGCTGTCATCCCCACTACGCGGCTCAAACTCTAGTTTAAACCCGTCTCTTGTTTTGCCATGACAGTTCAGCTGCGGCAATGAGAGGTGCAAATTGAGCGGTCAGCGCATGTCTTGCCCAGCGCCTACTTAGAGAAGACTACTGTATTTGCGCACTCTTCAAAAAAAACTATTTCCTCTGCATATAGAATCGTAAACCTGTTCAGGCCAAGGTAGACTGCAGAATCTAGAACATCGGCCTGAATTCACGGAGGTTTCTTTTTAAATCATTCGTTTACGTTCCTTGTCGAGTCTGGGTGCCTTGTACCCTCATCATTGAATATTGACGCCTATGTTCGTCCTGAAAAAATCCGGTTTTCTGAGGGTTGGCGCCGGTCATGAAGATCAATGGATTCTTACATGAGTAGAGTAGACACTGCATATATTAGTACATATTGAACTCCGTATGTTAAGTTCCGTATACGTACAGACAGCCTCACGACCCGCACAGACGGCATTTGCAGTAACCTTGATATTTTGAGTTAAAGCGGGACAGATTGCTGGTAAGTATTGCTGTAAGTTGTAACCAACCTATCGCGGATTCGCGGTATTAACCCAATCATGGTAGTTTCAAATTTGACTGGGAGTCTGCGATGGATTAATCATGAGTCACCTGGAGTCAAGCGAGCTCCTTGAAGTTACTAAGGCTTTCCACATTGTGTTGTCCCCACAAATAGTTTTAGAAAGGTCGCAATATCCTTGAGCGGTTGAGCAGCTGGCTTATACCCCTGACATGCCGACGGGAAATGATGGGGGCCTGAGAAAAGTTGATGTATCGAAATGTCTATGTAGTATACGAGGCCGACATATCTTCTCGAGTTCGAGGTTGAGCATTTACTGACGTCAAAGAAAGAGAAGAAGAGCTATTCAGTTTCGAGTCTTACGAGCGTTATATATATGGCGAATCACCCACCCGCGAACGCCACCAGCAATGGTCGCGTTCAGGACTGGCTATTAATTATGCTCTTCCGGACAGGCACAAGGCCCTTGGAGTGGATTACGAGATGGGGCTCGACTGTATTTCAACAAACTGTGACGTTAATATTATGTATGATACATAGATCCTTACTCTAGTTTCGTCTGGATTGAATCAACGTCCGGCCTGAACGACTCGCAGTTTCAATTATATCAACCAGTGGGCTTACCGCTCAATTTGCGAAGAGTACACCGGCGCAGGATTAGTACCAGATGAATAGAAAAGCACACTGAAATTACCCATTGTTTGAACGACTATGTTTTTCCAGGTTCATCCACCCTTACTGAGATGACTACATCAATCCCCTCCAGGAACGACTGAGTCTCCCAAGCTGGCCTAAGGTACCCTACTTCGGAAATTCCACATGGAGCAAAAATGCAATTAAAATACAAGGATCAATGTGTGCTCCTCCAGACAGTGTGCTTAACCCTTACATATATAGAGTAAATGCTGATGGAATAAATGCACAATGTTGTCTCTTGCTCTGTGTATATCTGTCAGATCAATTTCAGTCATAGAAACATACGGCCCATAAAGTACGGGCGAACGTCATTTGGAGACCTTCAATTGGAAGTCGGAAGAAAGCCGTACCGTGCCTGTATATCGAATTGCCCGACCCTGATCACGACTTATAAAATGTCTCCCGATCCATCTTACCTCCAGCACTGCAAGTACAAAGCGGAGACTAACCTGCTTGGGTGGAGAAGCCGAGGCCTCAGGAGCGGGATTATTTCCTAACGAACCTTGAGAGTTGGACATCCATTCAATCATAATTATCAGGCACACAGGCAAGATATAGCATATGCGCCCGCCTATAAGACCAGTAAAATTAATGACCACAAACTTTGTTGACCTTCCGTACCTCTCACTTCGGTGTATTTCTTTCTACCATGAATCAGGACAAGGTGCGTCGACATTTCATCTCCGAGGCATGCAAGATGACGAGCGCTTAATGCCTCTAGTACCCGTCTTCGTCTCAGCAGTGGAACGGTGCTTCGCAGCAGTATCCGATAGGCGTCCCAGTTCCGTATGCGCCGAACGGATACCATCCTTCGATGTCTATGGCCCCAAACGCGTCGATACCTCAGCAAGCTGCGCCGGTGTACGGTGACGCCGATCCGCGGGCAATGCAGTTGTCATACCCAGATGCAGCAGCATACTACAATAATTCGGCACATTATTCATCTCCTCCCGTGAATCAGCAGGTTTACTCATCTGTATCACCTCCTGCACCCATGAGTTATGCTCAGGCTCAGAGTTTGCGCTCTGGGCACCACATCCCTCGTCCGCGATCAACGGTTCCTCAAACGGTGTATTCGCATTCTCCGACGCACTCTTACTCGCATCCGTATCCCCAAGCACCGTCTTCCCCGACTCATCCCGTGCACCCTCAATTTGGACGCCCACGATCAAACTCGCAGGCATACGACGGTATTCCATCGCCCACTGGCTACGCCCAGTCACCCGAGCCATACTACACCGAAATTCCAATACCGCAGACAATTGGAATCTCATCAGATTATCCAACGTCATCCATGCGGCCTTTCTCATGTGATCTCTGCGCGTTGTCATTCAATCGTCAACACGATCTAAAACGCCATCGGGAAACGCACACCGGCGAGAAACCGTACTTGTGCAACGGTGGGTGTGGTAAAACCTTTACAAGAAAAGACGCGCTAAAGCGCCATCAAGTGAGTGAATGGGTTTAGAACTCGAAGAGGCCAAGAGAGTACTCACAATTCCGATTATAGATTGTCAAGAACTGCGGGAAAGTCGACGACTCATGGGCCTAACCAACGGGTTGTCAAACAGGTGAGTTTGGGGATCGACGGCTCAATAACGCCCATGCTAACAGTTGACCAGAATTTATCAGCACCATATTTTATTTTTAGTTGTAAGATTTCCGATACATAATAATCTGGCTGATAGTCGTTAGTATATTCGCAGTTGTCGGTCAGCGCAACTTATTGATAATTCTGAAGAGAACTGACCTTAATCCCTGTATAATCATTGTGATGTATCACGAGAATACTTTCTCGAGCACCCATGCGTCGTGAGGCGCGATCTTCTTGTAATAATCTTTGTGAATTTTAACTTCTGTGAACCCATGTCGTTCGTAAAATTTCTTGGCGTCGTCGTTAGATACTTGAACATGCAGGTAAATTTTATCAATCTTGGGCTTCTTGTGAGCTACAGCAGCGGCCAGCACTAGCTCTAAGGTCTGTGAACCCAATGTCCGCGACCGATATGGCTGTTATGGAAGCGTGATGAGTATTGAAGTTGTCAAGAGTCCAAAAAAATTATCGGACGAACGGCGAGAACCCCCATTGTCATTAGGTACAAGACATTTTGGTCGTCCTTATTTTCGAGGCGACAGCAGATCGTTCCAACCTGGACAAACTTCTCAAGAGGTATGCCCAAGACCGACATCAAACCCAGCGACTCACTGGAATATCATTGTAATATACTAAAATACCTTGAATTAGCGAATATGCATCCTTAAAAGGATAAAGAACGCACCAAGTTGACAGAACTCTTCAACTTCAGGTAGCAGAGTAGAACTTTTCGCTGTATTTAATTGGGAAAAGAACCGAGTTCAGCTTGCGAACAGTCCCAAGATTATTAGACGTTATGGGCGCGAAAGTAATGCGCGGTGATGATTTGGCAGTTCCGTTGGACATTAGGGCTCAATGGAGGCAGTGAAGGCAGTAATAGGTTTGTATTGTTGGCAATTCTAAAAGAGATCAACACCACCTTACTGCGTGACGCAACGCCGCGGACCTTTAATATTGAAACTCAGAAGCGCGTTGAAATATACTTTATTAACTCCTCGAGGCTGCTGGCCTATGCATCTAACTCTCAGACTCTTTTCATTATCTGCGACTCGAGAAGATTCCGAATGCGTCGGATCTCCTCCTTCCTTTCCCCCTCAATAAGTCTTCAAAGATTTCAATCAAATGAAAGCCTAAATGATGCCAGACAGACCATCAACAGTCCACATACCATGCTTAATCCACTCTTTGTTCCTGGAACCTTTCTCAATACTTACTCCGTTGTACCTCTGTCGATGGACCATCACGAACACCCGCCGCTCTAAACCTACTAAGTATCGGTGTCTGACATCCGCATGCCTCGCACGACCCGATGATGCGATGTTGGTCCCACCTTTTCATCACCTCCGGAATTAGAATTGGCTTGGAAGGCCCGTCTACACAAAGGATGACTCTGGATGACCTTGCTAATTATCTCTGCACCTGCCTTACTCCTTGCGTCCTTGTTGCATTCAAGGACGCATTGATATGAAATACTACTTTCAACTGGCCTGGACTCCCCTTTCATTCAGCCCGAAAATGTATCGACTATTCTCACACAGGAGTTTCATGATTTGTATTTTCGGACTCTAGCGCCCTGCGGAAATAACTCCTTCCATCTTGAATGTTCAGCATGACCAAGTTTCGCACCACTCCTTGCAGAGCACCACATCAGTCGCACCATTGAAAGATCTCTGTTGAGTCTGTTCCGTGGACATGTTCATTATGGACACATACTCCGCGCTCCAATACTTGCTATGCATAGCGGGATGTCAGAAGTCCCCGTTTCCCACAACTTTAACCTGAACTACGGTCAAACGGCAGCATTCGTGATGCAAAAGGAATCATTTCAAGAACAGGAAACGGGAAAAAGAGCCCCACCTCTCGTCCGATGGGTACATTATTGCTCAGCTTGCCAGCTGGCTCTGCTTGTCTGATATTCGGGAATAGGGGCAGTCGTAACAGAGGTGCGTCAAAAGCAGAGGCCTATTGGAAGATTCTAACTGCCTTTCTTTTTCAGGTTCTACGCAGAAGTGCTGTTATCAACAGGCCTGGTCGGATAAGTCACTATGAGTTGCCGCCGTGTCAATCCTGCGCATTTAAGATAAGTACGTGGGATTGTCGAAACATTCTGACACTTTTGGAGAACATCTGCCTAGGACGAACCTGGTAGACCGGTTATTGGCTCTGATAAGGCTGCTAAACTTTTTTGACTGTGTGTTCAAGTGTGCTAGTTACATTTGATCTTTGGTTTACCAAGTGAGCGCAGCTATTTTAATCTACTATCTTGTTACTCCCGCGCATGCACATGTGCACGCAGAGACTATTGACTCGTTTCTGCCGGCAGGACGGTAAAAGGAGTTGAGACCGATGGAGTGATAGTTGTCGCGGGGAGGGTGGATAGATATACCCCATGCTGGTATTTCCAAGAAGCCGAAGTGTCGAGGTCGAGGTGGACGACTGCCGTAGCCCATGTAGAGGGCTAACTGTTGGCAACATTTAAATTTGATAGTTCAAGGAGCAGACGAATGCAAGGGCGTGTTTTTCGAAGCTCGGAACCCGCGCAGACGAGATTCTTGTACCCGCTGGCATGATTAACAGTTGAAGGCGGTGAGTTGCTGGGAGCACAGCTGGATGTTCGGATAGCCCCATTTGGATAAGCAGTGAAAGTAAAAGGTAGTGGATTTGGAATTGGCAGACCACTGACCACTCCTCTCACCATGGAGAGCAAGTCCACCCTTCTCCAGCGCCCAATCGGCCCCCGCAGCATCAACAGGGCCGCCTCCCCGCTCCCACAACCACAACCAGACGCTGCCTCCCGCAAGCCCGTCTTTCCCCCCCGTCCCAGTCTCTCCCTTTCCCCCCTGGCCAGCCACTCAGAATCTCCCCGATCCGTCGCTCCTGCCCTTACCCTCAACATCCCACGTCCCAAGAATTCCAAGCCTGCGCTCCCCAAGATCAATCTCTCCATCCCCACCTCCGTCAATGGCGGCCGCCTTTTTGACAGCTACGCAGGCGGTCCAGGCGGTCCCACAATCATGGCAGACAACCATCCAGACGAGAAAACGATCCTGCCTCCAGACGCCGTCACCGTCATACCCCCACAGCGACAGCCAGAGACGTTCGATAATCTGCGCGAGTTAGTCTCCGAGCTCGAAGCGATCAGGGTGGGACTCCCAACTTCCATCAATCCAAAGACCGGAGAGCTCGTATCCGAGGCATTTTCTGACGATGTCTTTGAGGAGATATCTCGCTTAGGTGAGGGCGCAGGCGGTGCAGTCCACAAAGTCAGGTACAAGCCCACTGGCATGATCATGGCCCGCAAGACTATCACTACCCACGAGGCACCGAGGAAGCAGCTCGAACGCGAACTGTCCATCGCCGCTTCTGCAAACCATGTCAATATCACCAAGTGGTATGGAGCGTACATGACCCCTTCTTCAGCTGAGATCAAGATCCTCCTGGAATACTGCGAAGGTGGAAGTCTGGAAGGCGTTGGAAAGCGTATCAAGGATCGTGGTGCGCGAGTCGGGGAAAAGATTGCTGGTAGAATAGCTGAAGGAGTACGCTCATTACATTTATCCTTGCGACTTATTCATCTAACGTCTGCGTTTCTAGGTTCTGCAAGGTCTCAACTACCTACACACCAAAAAGACAATCCATCGTGATATTAAGCCATCCAATGTTCTCCTCTCTCGGGAAGGAGTTGTTAAGCTCTGCGATTTCGGCGTATCAGGTGA
This sequence comes from Pholiota adiposa, assembly GCA_009935795.1. Lineage (NCBI taxonomy): Eukaryota > Fungi > Basidiomycota > Agaricomycetes > Agaricales > Strophariaceae > Pholiota > Pholiota adiposa. Next base: position 349,462 of record QEYC01000235.1, on the reverse strand, counting down.
ACTAGTCAACTCACTCGCAGGAACGTTCACCGGGACTAGTTTCTACATGGCTGTAAGTGTTTGCGTGACTCCTATCTACTCATCTAAACGATTATCTAGCCTGAGCGGATCTGTGGTCACGAATACACAATCCGGTCTGATGTCTGGTCTACCGGAATCTCGCTTCTGGAATTGGTGCAAAACCGCTTCCCATTCCCGAGTGATCTGCCACCGATTGAATTGATGATGTATATTACCACTGGAGAGGTGCCTTTTTCATCTTTCTCTTCTGCTTTTCGAATTCCTCACACATGAGCACTTGCGCTATCCTATAGCCCCCTCGACTTGAAGACGAACCTGGGGTACAGTGGAGTGATGAAATGAAAGATTTTATAAAATTGACGTGTGTATCCCAACAGGCTTGGGAGTGCTCATATTCATACCTTATCTGCTATTTTACAGGATGACCATCGATGCTGCGACGCGCCCTACACCAAAGGATATGCTTGAACATCCCTGGATAATCAGTGTCATGAAGCAGGAGGTCCATATGAGTCGTTGGATTCGTCAAGTATGGGGCTGGCCAAAAGCGAACAGAAGATCAAGAGACGAGTACGTATCAATTTATCGTGGACAATTATCTCTTCCCCTTACTTACGACATACGATAGGTCGAGTCTCTCAAGGCCGGGTACAGCCCACAGTGATTCTCTATGATTGGGCTATACATCTACTATCTCATACCTTCATTTTTGGATCTATACCTCGAACCACTCCTCTTAGGCGGGATGACACTTCAATTTCTCACTTTTGTACAAAACTGCTTTCGCTACTGATACCACTGTCCGCATTGTAATCCCACGTGTAGAGAATAATCCTTGGATCGCTTTTTCACCATCACCATCACTTACCTTCATATCGGACACTCCCCCTCGTAGCCATTTAACTCTGGGCTCGTCGACCCTCAATCTAAAAGTCTTGTCCAGTCTTGTCTTACTCGGATTATATTTAGAAGAGAGCCATTGCATAATTTTAGCTCAAAGTCCTCGCTTGTTCAGCGTCTGCGTAACCTGGGCATAGGTTGTTGTTACCGTGGACGATTGAATCGTGAAACGCCTGCTGGATTGGATCTCGAAGAGTCAAGAGTCAAGACAACCGCAAAGGCTATTTCGTCGAGCCCTCATCAAGGCCCCTAGATCGGCAGAGGCGGCTATCTCCTCCGTTATCTCCTACGAGTGCTCTGCGCGTAAGGTGGGTATACTGAATTAGGAACACTGGAGAACTGGAAGCGAGCGGTTAGATAAGTGTTAAGAAGCTGTTAAGTACTTAGCGTGCACATGCGCTACCGATTTCGCTTTGGGGGTGTGCTTATGATCTTGCATGATCTTCATCCGCTAAGCAGTGGTATGCAGAGGCACACTTGGGTATAGTGGCTTGCCGTGGCTCATAATTGGTCACCGGTCGACGTCATTTCTTTCGGGTGTACGGGACGGGATGGTGGCAGAATTTGGACAGAATAAACTGCAGCGTGTTCTGGAAAGAAGGTGCCAATAGATCTTCCAATGAATCGATGGACACGATGACTGCCTGCAAGAAGTCGGGGCGAGGGATGATTATTTCGAAGATGTCAGGAGCAGCAGCTTTCAATGTCAGAGTTTTTCACTTGCCATGTCATATATGTGAAGACACTGTGCCCAAAGGCTTTATCTGTTACCTTCCGGGAATCCCGGGGCCTTTGGATGGAAATCGAAGAGATAGAGCTTGGTGTTATAGTCCGCTACCTGGGAAAGGACTTTGGAAAAGAGAGACGCACGCTGGGAAGTATGGACCGACATCTGTGGAACTGAGGAAGCAATGGGCGTTGCACTTGAGAAGGCTACTATAAATAATCGGAAATTAAATGAGAAGAGGAGGGACTCTCACAGCCAGGCTCCAGAGTGTATGTAGGCAGCAGGGAAAAAATACCCATGGAATTTCATCGAAAAAATGGAAGATCAAACAAAAGAAGAAAAAACGTCTTAACTTTCTTTATCCCTTAGCTTGAATTTTCATACGGTGTCAAACTGCGGCGTCAAAATGTGAGGAAATTATTTGGAAAGGCAAAATGTCGCGTTATTGAACTTACTGCACCACCAAGAGTCTTTGCATGCTCCTTGTTCTAGATTGATCCTGCATGGGAAATTTGATGGACAGTTGCGACGTTGAGCATGAGTGGTATTCACGCTGATGAAAGTGCACATCATATCATAGAGGAGCCGATCACCTATTCCGACGATGGGAAAAGCGACACACACACACATGTTGAGCGACTGCTTTTTTGTACTCTATGTGTTTTATCTGGATGATTACTCAAACAAAAACCTGGTCAACTCACGTCATGTAAGGATTGATCATCGCGGACTTTGGAGTTCGCCGCAGTAGAGGAAGTCCAACCCTGAAGGTGGAGGTCGGAAGGACATAGCGGGTCTGTGAGGAAAAGAGAATTCCATCGACGACCATTGACTGAGATTATCCCGATATTCTTGCAGTGACCCTGCGAGACCAGGTGTGCATAGGTCTTTTGTGTGCTTCCAAAGAAGATCTCTGCATTTTGGTGAGCGGCTGCTTGACGTAAATACGAGAGACAGTATACTGGAGGCAGGAGCGAGGCCGGATTCATGCGGGACAGGGTATCACAGTGCGTGTTTCCGAATACACGCTTTAAAAGAGGAAATTTCATGGAAAACTGATGTTGGTCTTGTGGTGAATTGACTAGATAACTGTCCGTGGAGAGACGGATTGGGTAAATCCTCGGTGGGGGCAGGCAGAGGGAGTTTCTATGTATGGAACATACCCTCGGTAAGAGGTTTGTCGGCGGTAGAATAGACTTTAGTGGCCATGGACGTGTGATTTGATGATCTGTGAGTGACAATGAATGATAGGATGAGGGAGGGGCCCGCGGGATGGCAGAGAGAGAGCAGACCATCCGTGTTGAGCGGCAACTGATCGGAACATTTTCCCCTATTTTCTGTTTTATTTCAGCGAAAAACCGTGTCACACATGGATATGGAGTGATTTGCCACTGGAGGGCGACCCTTAAAAGATCTGATGTTCGGTGATCCATACCGATTGGGAACGCGCGGAATTCATTTTTTCAAAGATGCCTTTATAATCTCTCTCCAACAAACTCTATCCCGCCCCGCTATTTTATCCTCATGTCTGATAGCTTGTCATAGTCTGTCCCTCTTTTTTTTTTTATCAGTCTCCTCCACGCTAACCTGTCTCCAGCCCCTCCTCCACCTATCTCCCCCACCAGCAGTACTATCCCAACAGCAACCCCGTCCACATCATCCCCCCCTCGCGTCCAGACGTCGCCCAGCAGCGCAAACGCCCCAAATACACCCGCAGCAAGACCGGCTGTCTTACATGTCGCGTCAAGAAAATAAAGGTGCGTCTTCCTCCGGCCCCATCACCCCTTTCCCGAGCTTATGTCCGCGTCAGTGCGATGAGACCAAGCCAAATTGCATGCGCTGCACCCATGGCTCCCGCGAGGTAAATTTTCTCTATTCACTTTCCACCGCCGTTTTTCACGCATCACCCCCTCGCCACTCAGTGTTCATGGCCCGAAGGCGTTCCTGCCCGTAAAAAGAGCGTCGTCCGAAGGGATGATGTTGATGGCAGGCCGTCCACCGCAGGCTCTTCTGGCTTGTCAGATGCGTCCACTCCACCCGCCAGGGAGCTCACCCCGCCGCGACGAAGCCAGGCCGACATCAGTCTAATGCCACTCCCCTCCCAGCGCGCTCCAAGGTAAGCCCATCATTCCACACGCTTGTTTGTCGGGCTTTTTTTTTTGACTTCACGCTTTTAATCTCTCAGTGAAGGGTTTCTTCCAATGCATCCTATAAGCTCTGATCACGAGTCAAACCGCCGTCATCTGTACGTCCGACGGAAATAGCTTGAAACATTCGCATTCCGTTTTTTTAACGATGGACCTTCCCCTTCTTCAGTGACCGTGGATCTGCATACCCCCAATCGCACCAGGCCCCAAGTTCCAGCGTGTTGTCGATGATACCTGAATCTCAATACCCCTCCCGTTACGATCAAAGCTACATCAATGGTGGCCACAGCTCCCATTCCTCACGACAGGGCATGGGGGCCGCTCCCTACCGCTCTCTTTCTCATCAGTCGTCGACTAGCCACTGGAGCCACCCACCAGAACCCGTAGATTCATACGTAAGTGTGAAGAATTCCCCTTATCTTTCTCAGCGACTGTCAACTAAACAAATACATCTTTTTTCTAGTACCATGGCCACCATGGCGCCCTTCACGAAAGACCTCTAGTGGGGCACGCATCCCCAAACGATCACTCGCACAATAGATATCAATAAAGCGCGGAAGATTCATGAATTTTTTTTAACAACTTGTGACGACCTCTGAAATTCTGGAATTTTATTATCTCGTCATACCCGCATTTAAAGAACTAGACAGGCAGGTGCCATCTGGTGCATATTCTGTCATATGGTCATCAACACGATTGCTGCGAGAGGGTAGCATGGCAACTTTTTCCAGAAATTCCAGCTCATGCACTTGCTATTCCAAAGTGGACGATCGTTTTTCCTTTTTTTTGTTCTAAAACGTGTATCCCAAATGCTGTAATCTCTATCCCTTGTCACGAGGCTGTTAATAGGACGTTTTATAAGATGATGATTCAAATTGCGATGTATCGTGGTTAAAGCACGGGGGATATCACCTGGACCTGGACACGCACCGCATCGGCGGTGGTGTTTCTCCTAACCCGCGACACTTTGCCACTGGTTTCAGCGGCAGGGTAGATTTGCTGTCGGATTGTTAATATTCGAGATCTACGCACGTACGCAGCGGGCTCTAACTGACACATCCTCAGCCATTCACTGGTCCGAAAGTTTCACGGAGGTACTACTTTGTTGCGCAATGTGGTGCCAAGAAATCAAATAATTGAGAAGGCCTCCTAACTGCAGCTGGCCTTGATTCCAAAATTTAAACAAAAGACACCCAGAAGGGGAAGACGTTTGTCCTTCACAGGCAGGCCGATGTGGGGCCAAGCCGACAGGGTTCATCCTTGTGCAGTCACCAACTTTCAGCGACTTTCCGCCCCAGAGTTTCACGCTTTTGTGCGCACCGCTCGACGCCAGTGGACGCCCAAGAGCTATTTATGAACGCGTTCCCGATAGCCGATAATGATTGTCTCGCTCTAGCCGAAGTGGATGTGGCGCACTGGCATTACCCGAACGCTTCAGCACGGAAGCTTCAGAGCTTAGTAGAGTTGAATACGCACAGTACGCAGCTTGAGCATCGACTCGGAGTTTGCGAGCTTTTCCAACTCATTTGCTCCCGAATGATTTAAATCCGATTCAGAGGGTAACGCTGATGGCGTAGATTGGCCTATTGTTCTAGAATACATGGATACGTGGGCCGGAGGAGTGCAGATCCTGGCCTCGAGTTCAATTGTATTACTTTTGTCACCAGTTGCAAATACACAATCGACATTGGCAGATGCACTGTAGTACATAGGCACTCAAATCCATCATGATTTATTTCAAGAAGCATCAATTGCGGGGTCAGATATTTATGTAGATAAGAATCCTTTAAACAGAAGGACGTTTGATGCAGAACGGGCAGATCAAGATAGCCCATCGATCCATCAGTTGATCCATTAGTATAATAATGAATGAATCACACGCCCACTGCAGGTGCAAAGCCTAGACGCTTCCCTCCTACATCCCAGATGCTGTAGTAGTGCTTCAGGAGGCTGCCTCCAACCAGATCCAGGCCATCGAATGCGTTGATGAGAGTCTGACATAAACTAGCGTTGTTCGCGAAGGGTCCAACGCTGAGCTCGCTGCTGGGGATGGTCAAATTAAAGGGTGCCCCAGACTGCGAAACAAAGGCAATGTCAATTTTAGCAGGAAGGGTGGGGATGAGGTCGCATGCAATTCCATATGTTCCGGCCTCAGCTGAATTAGGTTTAATATTCGGGGAGATCAATGCATAGATGGCCTAAACGATAAGATGAAAAAATTAGGATTATAATTATGCATTTTCGTGAAACAACACCGACGTTGGCAGTAGCAGTAGAGAACAACATGTTGCTTGTCCCACTATCAAAGATAATGGTGCGGCTTGTTTTGAGTACTGAGGTTGTTTTGCCATTAACCGATATACCGGGAGACGCCAGCTGCCATGTATTGCCAGATCCAGATGGAAGAGAAGCAAAGACGGGAGATCCTATCAGCGGAACACGGTTAACCGAGCGAGCCTACGGTGCGGCAGTGTAAGAAGGTAATAACGTCAAGCTTACCAGTGAATTTAGAGTTGTCGACCCCTCCAATAGTTAGCTCAGCGTTGCCGACAGCCTTCGGTGTTACATATAAGCTGAACAGCGCTATGATGAAGGATAAGCTGATGGATTACATCGAGAATTTGCAATCTTACAGGGTAATCCCTGGCTAATGAGACCTGCAAATATTCCTTGAGCAGTGGCACCCATTCCTACAATAAAAATAGTATCGATCAGGTGCTGTCGAAATGGCCACGAATTGACTATCTTACCTTGTATACCGCTGAAGGGATCGATGTTGAACTTAACAGTTTGATTTGTGATCAAAAAAAGGCTGACGCCTGTCGCCGAAAGGCCACCAACAGACACTGTGTCCCTGCCGCTGCGAAGAGTGAGTTTGTAGTTGGGGCCAATGACAGGATCTACCCCAACACCTGTAGCAAAGGTGATAGAGCTTGTCCTTCCTCCATCAACAAAGGTGGAGCTTTTGCTGGGATCGAACTCTATTTGCGCGCATGAACCTCCACATAATGTACCTAAGACGAAGGAAGAAATTAGATGAGCACGGAGAAGGTTTCTGGAAAACACATATAGCGTACTTGCAAATTCAAGGGACGAGCTTCCAGTGTCGAACACGACCTACACAACATCTTAGCAAGAATATTGATCGGCGAGGTAGCAAAGAGTACTGACAGTGAGATCTTGAGGCGGTGTTCCAACTGCGTGTGTGTTTAGATGAGTACACGCTAACAGTCTATTGGTAATAAGAAGACGGCACCTGAGATATTTCCAAACCATCTGAACATGGATAAATAAGGTCAATCGATTGAGGCATGGAGAAGGTGAGGCTGGCTTGACTCTTACTGGAGATCTGTTCCCAAGAAGAAATCTGCAAGAGGGACTGTCGCAGGAGATAGAGCTCGCCGTCTGAGAAATTCACCCTTCGGAATATTGCGAGACTGTAATTGGATAGTCTGCGGGACCGCTTCCCCCGATACCACCAGAATAGAACAGACGAGCGATAGAACTCTGACCCAGAAAGTGGCGTCCTTGAACATGCTGGATCCTGGAAGTTGGAGCAGAGGTCGTGTTTGCCAACACGTTTTATAGTGTTTCTACGTGGGCTGATTCCAGGAGGACAAATGCTGCGTATGGCCATGAGATAATCCCAACCGTGACTTCTTACCTCCTCTGCATGGTCGAAGGTGCGCAAGCACGCGGAATCATGGCTAATAATAGGCTAGTATGGAATTTGTTCCCATAATTTACTGCTTTTCGCCCTATCGCTGACGAAGTTGACCAGTAAGTCAACTTGCGATGTTCCACCACAAGAAGCTACGCACCTAGCTTCGTTCCATTTATTCAAAAACATGGTAGTGGCTTACGCCGTGCTCTTCGCCGTTGATAGCATACTGCGAGATGCAACTATCGCTGATGGATATAAAAAAAACCCGTATTTCGGACCGCGAGGTAGCTCAAGATGGACCTCCCCTCGAATAGTTAGAATGAGAACTTGATTACTTTTTCAGACAGAATCTCGAGATAGCTGAAGTCGTTCGATGAGAGAATTGAGTGAGGAATAGTACACGCCTCGTGGAGTTATCTAGCTCGACACGAGTCGAGAAGAAAGGGAAAATACGTGCAGTGATTTGGGTGTCGTATTTTCAGGAGTTGCCCCGTCGAAGACCATAAATCCGAATACGAGACTCATGTCCGAATAGTAGCGGGCAAATTTTCGGGTCTGCAAAGGGGGATGCTAACGAGGTAACGTAGCGGTCAATTCTGAGATGATTGTTGGAGGTCAAGTTGAAGTGAGTGACGCAAGGATCTGCTTGTCGTCATCCTATTGATGTGGCTGTGAGGCCTAAGAAAACAGGGGCAGCCGAGAGCGTTGGCCTTGGCTGTCCAACATTCGTCATTTCCAGACGGTCTGGATCATCCCAATCTCCTACATATACGCTAGCTTGCTTAACCCAACCCACAATCTACCAAATCTTCGCAAATGGGTGAGCACATCGCAACCAAATGAACTCTGGTCACGTACTGACTGATAACGGCACTGGTTTTCCTGGACTGTCAACAGCATCTAGCGAGCAACTCTCTTTCAGCGCGCCTCACGCGCCGAAGGAAACCGCCGTCGAGGCTTTCAACCTCCTTCTCCATACCCTCAAGGCTGAGATCGTGAAATCGCGCCACCACTGGGACAAGCATGAGCCCCGCATGTGGGAGAGAGCCCAAGGACTGTCCGACGACGAGCTGGTTTCCTTTACGATCGAGAAAGATCTCGTTGAGGTAAGGGCTGCCGCGAAATTATCAGAAATTTATTCTTTGCTCAACTTGTTATCGGATTGAATGAATTATCAGGTCCGAAGCGCACCCACTTCGTACGGAACGATTATCCTAGGAAAGCTCAGGCTTCCAAAGATCAACGACGCTCAAGGGGAAGGATTCGTGCATGTCAGGTAAGCCATCGTCATCACCTCGAAATTAAAGTCAAATCTGACCTTGTCGTATCACCAGGATACACGACCCTCCTAACCGAGTACGACCTCCCGCACTCTTTATTTTGGCTTTCCGTACTAATCGTCATATTGCGTGAATTCAGGGTGTCGAAGACGTCCGGTTTCACTCCTTGTTCACGGAAGAAATCAGGCCTGTCGAAGATGAACCGCCCGTCGGCTTCCAAGCGATCCAAACGCGTGACAAGCCTTTGGAGTTTTTCAATGAGTAAAGATGAATGCGCGTTATCAAGGACAGAAGTTAATATAAGGAAGAATTAAATAGTGAAGCTACTGAATCGAATAACAATTGTACATTAAATAGGAATATTTACGTCGACACGGTGTCTGTATGAATAGCTCGGAATGTTAAGAATCCAAGCAGCAGAGGGGATAGAGGCATTATGAACACTCCCTCAAGCACAACATTGCCCAAACAGGAAGAAACCTGCAGTAAGAGAAAGAGAACAAAGAAAATGACAAGCAAGGAAATCTATTTGAACCATATATGTTACACAAAAAAACTTCAACATGTGTTTGGCATTCATTACATAGAGTATTCATTAACCCACAAAGTGCATTTGGTCCTGACTGAAAACAGCGCACATTAACATCCCAGTCCCAAGAGGCCAGAATGCCGCCTGAAAGAATGTCTTCAAGTTATTGGGCAGCCAACAGCTTAAAGACGTCCAACAGAATAGAAGAGCGTTGAAAGGGCATAGGGTACAAGATAATGGATAGCAAAACAATATCATATTTCAAGTAAACATATTTGGTTATCAGAAGGAAAAGAAATGATGGTCCAATATTTACAAAAGTATATACGAGAGAGAGGAGACAGAGAGACAGAGAGGAAAAGAGAGAGAAATGCGCGACATACACATAAGACAACAGCGCCGCCGTTGCCTCGACTGCAGAGCCACATACCACAAGGAAGAGAGGAGCAACGCAAGAGAGCACGAGACCCAACACACAGGTGATAAGTTCCATGATCTCCAGCGTTTCCAAGCATCAATGAACATCTGTTGGCTCAAGAGAAATACACTGGTTGTCTGCATGCCACAGACAATTCCCCGCATGGAGAGAACCAAAGGCACCAAGATCAGACCCAACAACAACAATCTGTGTCAACTGGGGTTTCTTCTGCAAGGCCTCGAAGCCGCTCGCAAATTGAGCACCAGACATCTTGTTGCCTCGGAAGCCAAAGCTAGTGATGTCCGATGGAGCATTTGAAGGAATGTCAATCCAAGGCTGACTGCTACTGACGACAGGGAACATTCCATCCTCAAACGTCAACATCGGGATTGTGCAATCACCAGCAGAAGAGTCTGTCGACGATGAAGGGGAGTATGTAAGCCCCGGTGTGTCCGGGCTAGGTGTCGAGGATAGTTTCTCAGTGTACTGGGGTTGGGATGGGACCGAGTCGAGGGATGGGGCCGATACGGCGACGAGCTAGTGGACACGTCATTACCAAATCCAACAACCTCAAAATGGCACTTACTGGGACATCCGATTTCAATACTTCACCTTGATCAACATTGATGGTGGCTGAGTGACAGGAAACACTGACGGCAGGGGCATTCAAGGTGCTAAACATCTCTGCAGGCAGGGTAGAACACTTCTGAAGTGGCTTGCCAACAGGAGGCAGTGAAGTGGAGGGGCTAATCATCGTTGAAGACGTGGTGATAGAGCTCTCACTCTGGGACCTGATGACGCTGCGACTTGACAATGGCGAGGATGTTGGTTGTGTCTGGGTGGCACTCTTGCCAACCCAGAGGCGCCATTCAAGAGCCTGTCCGAGAGCACGTTCGCAGCGGCCAATTTCGCGAGGAGGAAGGCCTGAGAGCTTAGCCCAAGCGCGGTTCGAGTAGCATTTGTCCTGGAAAAATTTCGACGCCAAAATGAGCGATGCCAAGAATGCACGGCGGGGGCAGAGCAGGGGTGAAGGAAGAGAGGAAGATCGAGGTGTGTTCGACGAGGCATTGACAGGAGTTGGCGGCTCAGCAATCAAACTAAAGATAGACGCGCTATCCTCAAGGACATGCTGCATGCTATCAAAGTCATCAGCTTCGTCGTCAGTGACTCGGACTGTCTTCATTTCGTCGATCGGTTCTTGATCCAAACTTTCGATACCGAAAGTATTCTCTATGTCCGCGAGCTCGAGCTCGGCTTCGCGTGCGAGTTCTGCCTCGGTAGCGGGGAGGATCTTGGTCTCGGGCTGATAATGGGCGCGAATGCCCATTTTCTCCTGCTGAAGAATCTCTGGGACCTTGGGGCGAATTGCCTCAAGGTAGCAGAGCGCCGCTTGCAGGATACTGCCCGAGGTCCTTGAGCGCTTGAGAACCTCATGGACAAATGTTTTCATCGGGAGCAGATTGTTTTCGGGAGTGCCGCTCGGGTGAGAAGTAGATGCGGGAAAGTGGGATTGCTGATTGGCCATCATGACGGCTATGGGGGTAGGAGGATGTGTGGTGATGACAGGCATTAACTGATGACTGGTAAGGGGAAGAGCATGGCCGAGGGCCGAGCCGATGCTCGAGCCCTTGGAAGGAGCCTTGAATACATCGGGGACATCTTGCGGGCGCCAAATTTCTGTGAGGATATTAACAGCTTGATCTGACGGAAACTATGAACGAAAGCTCGCGGATTTGTCAGGACACCGAGGATGACGCACCAATCAAACCAGCTGCAAATTTGTGCTTTGAGGCGTCGCGCTGAGACGCATCCTTGGGTGTTTGGGCAATTGGGGTGGGTGGGATTGGAGCGGGATATGCTGTTTCATTCACAGACAGTTCGAGCGGGCAGAGGACTTGGGATGGTGGTACAATTGATGAGGGGGTATTGTGAAAAGCGATCGTGGGAGATCGAAGAGCAAGTGAGTTGGACTGGGCGATTGAGTGGTAGGGCTGCCAGCGAGGTTTTGTACGAATTGCAGGGGGCGCCCGTTGGGCGATGAGTTGTGTGGCCGAGTGCATTGATTTTATAAAGAAGACCGAGTTGAGTTGGGGAGAAAACAAAGAGTTGGGATTATACGTGTTGACAGATAAATTCAGAGAGTCATAGAGTATGAATTAGAGAGGGATGCAAAGTTGGTGATGGGAGTAAAGAAAATCGAATCGACAGAGTTGGCAGGGGGAAAAGCGAGGAGGGTGCCCGTAAGGGCGGCTGGTTGCTGGGGCTGGAATCGGTACATTTCGCCCGGTTTGTTAGTGATGGATGTCCAGAGTCAACGACTTTGGACGATCCTAGGGCAGAGTCTGTCTGAAAAGCAGAGCAGATGGAGTAGGGGACAGAAAACGAAGCAGTTGGTGGCGACAGACGATATATGGGCAGCAGAAGAGTCAGTCTGTCTGTCTCTAACAAGTCACAACAGCCATGACTCAGTCCACGCGGCTCGCGTCACGTCACAGCCTTTCATTTCCCGGCACCGCCTCGTGGACCGCCCAGCTGTTTGGCCGCGTTTGACGACCCCGCATCCACTTGTTCGGCCTTGCTCGCCAAGTTTCCGTGTCTCTTTCCGCCACATCCTACAGTCGCTCCTTCTCAATGAGGCTCCTCACCTCTACCCTCGCTCTCTTCCTGTCCTTCGTTATCGTAGGAGCCTCGGTTCCCCATGGAAAGTTTGACCTCGCCGCCAGACACAACAGGCTCGCCCAACGTGCCCCCTCTTCCCTCCAAGCACGCGCGACTGCTCCCAAGAAATGTATAAATCGCAAGAACAAGAACGCCAGCAAAAGCTCTGCACGTCCTTCATTTCATCCCTATCCCGCTTTCGTCATGTGCTAATTATATCCCAGACCACGGCTGTTGCCAGTGCTTCTTCATCGACCAAGACGATCACGACCACCAAACCTGCTTCTACCGCTAAGCTGCAGCACACTTCATCCACCAAGAAGGCGGCTCCCACCACCCAGGCTATCGCTGCCCCACCCGTAGTCCACGAAACCACCAGCGGTCTCATCAAAATACAATCCGCCGCCTGTGGCTCAAGTGGCGCTACCAGTACGTGTCCGTTAGATTCATATCACCCGGTCTGCTTATCCTCGACGCGCAGAGGCCATCACCAAGCTTTCTGGTCCCAATGGAAACATTGACTGGCTAAACTGTGGATTCGAAGGTGCCGGATGGAATCCTCCCTTCGTGCGTATGCAGGATGTCGTCACCCAATCGCTCTCCTCTGCCCTTCAGTCGCCTTCCAGCCCATTCAAGGCATGCTCCAAGTTCATCTCCTTGTTTGAGAAGTATGGAAACCAGAACGGTATCGCTCCTATCATCTTGGCATCTTTCGCCATGCAAGAGAGTAGCTGCAAGCCTGAAACCGTTGGCGGAGCTGGCGAGCAAGGTTTGATGCAGATCACTCGCGAGAAATGCGGCGGTGCTCCTGGAGGAAACTGCAAAGATCCTGTATGTCCCATTCCTTCACTACATTTGTATCGATCACTAACACTGTCCTCAGGATTTCAACATTCGCACCGCGGCCAAATACTTCAAGGGAACTCTTGACTCTAACAATGGTAACGTCATTTTGAGTGTTGGAACATACAACGGCTGGGTCAAGGGCCTTACCAAGGTGCGTTCATTAATTCCGTAGACCGTATCATAAGATTTAATACCTCTATAGGCAAGAGCCTTTGCTGCTGCACACACTGGCTGCTGTCGCTGCCAGAATAATGGAGATTAGTGAGTGTTACTCAACGGAAATGGCCAGATGGGAGCTAAAATGGTCGCGTTTAGCTTGCATCAATTCTTCAATGGTTGGTGCCAGAACATCGATGCTTACAGCGCCAAGCTTGGCAAGTATTTCAACCTCGATAAGTGTTGATTGATTCAACCTTGCACATCCTCTGTTGGCTTTGCAGCGCATTGCTACCTCTTCTATTCTCATTCGTGCAGCATGCTTCCCTGGGGCGAAAGCTAGGCCTGCAGCTCTTATACCCTCTCTATTTATCCAAGTTATGGATTTGCTACGTACGACCTGTTTATGATGGTTCCTAGTGAATAAATTCTATGTGTCGGTGCATGATACTACAACCATTAACAATCCATTTACTATCCTTCACGGACTTCATCAGAATCTAATCAAACTCTCGGGACTCTTTTTAGATACCCACGTAATATTTTACATAATACATATACTGAGCAAAACTGGCTTGAAAACGTGTGATTGGCTGCGATACTGGTGATAGACTTTGGGAGGCCAGATTGTAATTCGCCGTCGCAAACCCCTTCCAAGCCGTGCAAATATGAGTGACCAATCGACATCGTCTCCCTCTTTGTCCGCCTCATCACCTCCGTCCTCCGCGCCCTCTCCCGAGATCGCGAAATTGCAACTGGGCAATGACGTCTCAGAAGAAGACAAACAGGAAGCCATCCGATTGAAAGCAGTCGCGAATAAGGCATTTACTTGTGTGTTTTCCCGCTATCTGGATTGTTCTCGCTAGAAATTCATTTTTTTGCTCGTTCTAGCGCACGATTTCAATGAAGCTGCGCGTCTGTACTCTGAATCAATAGAGAAGAATCCGAATGAACCTACTGTGTGGTGTAACAGAGCGTATGCGCGCATGAAATTGGAGGAATATGGATATGCTCTCACTGATGCATGTGTGTTCACTTTTTTCATCGTCAAAGGGACTCGTGTTCTAATCAGATTGCTTTACAGCTCAAGCAATAGCTCTCGATCCTAAATACGCCAAGGCATACTTTCGGTGCGTTATCGTCGCTTGGGATTTCATTGGACTTTTAATCTCACCAAGGATCGCTAATGCAGACGAGCGACATGTTATATGCAAATCATGAAGCCGCAGATGGCTGTTGCAGATTTCAAGAAGATTTTGGCGCTAGAGCCTCATAATGAGACTGTTCGCTCGCAGATGGTCGCGACGCAAAAGCTGATACGCAAGATCGAATTTGAAAAGGTGTGTTTTGCGTGATTTTCTTTGCCTCGTGGCGCTCAAGTTCTATTCATAGGCCATTGAAGTCGAGGGAGAGAAAGATCCTGTTGTAAGGTGCCATGAAATTATTGCTGAAGGTTCGATACATGAATTATTGTTCGTGTATCATTTACTGAAGGTTAAACATTGGAACAGGAGGATGCGAAGTAGACCCAACCTACGTTGGACCAACACTTCCTTCAGAGAATGGACAATACCACATCACCCTAGAGTTTATCCAAAGGATGATCCAATGGTTCAAGGATGGCAAAACTTTACCCAAGCGGTATGTTTGGGAGATTGCGATGGGTGCACACAACCACTTCCAACAGGAAGAAAGTTTGGTCAATGTAGATATCGGAGAAGGGGTAACTTGTGATGTTATTGGTGATGTTCATGGTATGTATTTGTTTCATGAGAATCTTTCCTATGATGCGATTGACTTTGTGAAGGCCAATTTTATGATGTTCTCCATCTGTTCTCTCTGACCGGACTGCCTACGGACAAGCATTATCTGTTAATGAATGGAGACCTCGTCGACCGAGGATCCTGGTCTATCGAAGTCATCTTGCTTGCCTTCGCATATAAATGTATGTCCCTTCATCGCCGACACTAGCATTTGAGGTATTAATGCTATTTGAAGGGCTCTATCCGAAATACATGTACATTAACCGTGGTAATCACGAAGCTAAGGATATGAACCGGACATATGGCTTCGAAGGAGAAGCGAAACACAAGCATGGCGAACAGGCATACAAAGTACGCATTATCGTCTCAGTCTTCATCACATCTCTCCTGACATCATTACAGCTTTTTGCCCATGTCTTCACTGCTCGTAAATTCTTCTATTTTATTCTTTCAACGTCCATCTGACTTGAAACAGTGCCATTGGCTACCCTTGTCAGCGCAACGAACCCTTCACCCACTAGGGACAATGCAATAGTTTCTCCGGAAGGCCGAAAGCGGTTCTTTGTTGTTCACGGTGGTCTTTTTAGCAAAGACGGAGTCACATTAGAGGATGTACGAAAACTGGATCGTATCGGCAGGCAACCTGGCCAAGAAGGCCTCATGTGTACGTCCCGGTCTTTTTAATTTCTAACACAAGGTCTCATCCGACATCTTTTTTCTTTTCCATTCCAGGCGAGGTATGAGACTCACTGCTCGGCTCCGGTCGTTAAATCGGACACGGTAGCTGATATTGATTTTTAGCTGCTATGGACCGACCCTCAGGAAGCTCCCGGCCGGGGTCCAAGTAAACGCGTATGCTCTGTTCTGTCTAGCCGCCGCAGCTAGTGGGATGCTAACGTCTATATTAGGGTGTGGGCATTGCCTTTGGACCAGACGTGACAAAACGATGGTGTACCTTGAACGGCGTAACTGGTGTCATTAGGAGTCATGAAGTTCGACAAAGTCGGTCTCTTGATGATTGATATCAATATGTTTTAGTATTGACCTCAAGTTCCTTCCAGATGGCTATGAGATCGAACACGACGGGCTATGCACTACGGTATGTTTGCTCTCTTTGATTCTTTAGTTCATTTATTGATATTGATTCTTTACATAGGTGTTCTCTGCCCCTAATTATGTTGACCAGTCAGGGAATAAAGGCGCATTTGTAAGTAACGTTGTCAACTCGAACATTGCTGCATTCTTTAGATCCTGAGGTGACTCACCAACCATTCTGTTAGATCCGCATTGACGCGGCGGGCAATCGGGAATATACCCAGTTCAACGCATCACCCCATCCTCCTATGAAGCCGATGGCATATATCCAAGGTGGACTCGGGAGCTTGATGATGTGATTTGTTGACCATACAACATGTTCTGACTCGCGGATAATATGGACGGCTTCGAATGGGTATCTCCGCAGCTAATGCGCTGTATGGAAAGCGAAAAATACAGGGAAGGGAAATCGGGATTCTGTAGTCATATAGCTGCTCATATACTACTAGATATCTTATATCTTCATTGTTAACATCGTACATGCTTTTTGTGCAACTGAAACTTGTCCTTCGGCCAACTCGAAGCTGATTATGTAATCGAAGATGCTGATTTCGAACCCCGCAGTATCCCACTGGCTCTTGCACCAAACTTGCACACGTATTTCTTCTCGCTTTCCAAGGTCGACGCGCTTCAACACAAACGGTCCTCGCATCTTCATATTAAAAATTTCAAAACATACAGGCCAGCTTGTGTACTTCTACCAATATTCGCAGTTTGCGTTTTGCACGACTCGGATCAGATCTTTCGCTCGCCTAGAGCCACCACCCGTAGGACTTTCACAACGCAATGGATAAAACAAAATCAAGACTCGCTACGTTCTTTGATAATGATGAAGAAGATACATCGTTTCTAGTGCGACGGACAGAGTTATTTCCTCTCCGGTAACCGTCACTTACCATCTACCTCCAAACATAGCAAAAACCCGTCGACGACCTGAAGCTGTCGCAATACACTGCGGGGAATGTGCGTAAATCGCGCCGAGAAAAAGAACAGGAGGCCGCAGAGGCCAAGAAACGAGAAGAGGAAGCTAGCGCCGCTCAGGCATATGCTGAGTTTCTAGACGCATTCGAAGGCGAGGAGGTTAGCAAGAGGAAGGGCGGCTCTGGGTTCGTCAGAGCTGAGTCGAATCTTGCCTATGCTCCTTTAGTTGCGTCTGCAGAACGTCATCACAGACCAAGGGTATGTCGCTTTGTTTTACACCACCTTCTCTCGTTGATTAATATCGAGTTTCAAAGTCACCGTCTCCTGCGTCTACCGCTGCCAAACCAAAAGGAAAAAGGGCTATGGATTCTTTCCTCGAAGAAATAAAGAAGTGTGTGCCTCTATTTGTATTGTATATCTTGTTTCTTACCCGCTATATGTTTAGGGAGCAAGCTGAAAGAGAAGCTAAATATTCACGCCATGGTAGTGCCATTTTCTTATCTTGTCATTGTGTAATATTCAAAATTGTTATTCAGGCCATGGTCGATCAGTCACTGCAATGGCCGCATATGATGGTCAAAGTGGAAGTAAGGATAGAGGCGATCCACAAGTGAGTATCGAAGCTTATCACTAATTTGGTTTCCTTAACGTATTCTGTACAGACAACCAACCTTTTTGTTGCGAATCTTCCGGTTTCGGTGACTGAACCGGGTTTAGGAAAATTCTTTGCTCGGGCGGGACCTGTTGGTTCAGTGAGTTATTTGTTAATAAGACGTTTGCAATGGCTCATGCTCTAGTTTAGGTAAAGATTATGTGGCCTCGCTCTGATATCCCTATACCACCGGCTGGCGATACTGCCAATCGAAGGCCTAAGGGCACTGGTCTGAATGGGTTTGTTTCATTTATGACAAGACGAGATGCGGAAGAGGCGCTTCGCCAATTCGACGGGTACGACTGGGGAGGATCTGTACTTCGCGTTGGCTGGAGTAAGGCTGTGCCAATCGCAGCCAAACCATTATATGGTTTGTGTAGTTATGACCTCCATCTTTTGCATTGACTTATTAATCTTGTTCGACAGCTTCTGTTTCCAGTAGAAATCGCCACAGCCGGAGCCGAAGTCGAAGTTATTCTCCAGATCGACATCGAGACCGTGGTGGGCATCATCGCTCTCTGCGTTCAAGAAGTCCTTGGGGCAGAAATCGATCTCGCTCTCCCCGCCGGCGAAGATCTTACAGCCGTTCTCGACGATACGATAGTTCTAATAGTCGCTCTCCGAGAAGAGGGCATTCTCGCAGTCCTCCTTATGGTCTTGCGGATGATGGAGAGGCAGTTACAGACACCTTTATCCGCGCTGTTGCCGCTGAAGTCCGAGGTCATGATAAGAAATTTGAAGAAACTTTGAAAGAGCGAGAAAAATCCAATCCGAAGTACAATTTCCTTCTACGTCGTGATGTAGGCCTGCTTCATTTAAATCACGCCTTCCTATACTCACTTTTCGTAGCATCGGCGGCATGCATATTACCGAGGGCTCATTGAATCTGAGGAACCGTTCAAACCAGCCTTTGATGATGAGGTGTGTTTCACTTAGGATGATTCTTACCATTCACTGATGATAAATGTCAGGGTTACAATTCAGTGTATTCAAGTGATTCAGCTGAAGAATCTGAACGTGAACAAACAAAGAAAAACGCTCTCGGTAACGCAGCTCGTCAACGGTTTGAAGGAATGTTGCGAGCTCTTGCGGGAAAACGAGGAGAGATCGCTCGATGTATGACATTCAGTCTCGAACATGCCGAAGCTGCCCATGAGGTAAATGCCCTTATCACATCCACCAGTCAGCACTGATTCAGACTTTCTAAGGTGGCTGATATCATTGTTTCGTCATTGCTCGTGGATGGAACGGCGGTTCCACGGAAGGTTGCGCGCCTCCACCTGATATGCGACATCTTGCATAACTCAGCTGCATCTCTCCCGAGTGCATGGAAATACCGACAAGAATTTCAGGCTCGACTGGGTATCGTGTTCGATCATCTGGCTAACATATACCACTCTTTCCCCGGCCGGATCACCGCTGATTTATTCAAAAAACAAATCACAACGATAGTCGATATATGGGAAGATTTGATCGTTTTCCCTCCGGAATTTACGTCTGAACTCCGGATGAGGTTGGAAGGTGCAGTTGTATCCCCCGGCACTGCGGTCGAAGAAAAGCCTGCAGCACAGCCAACGGCTATTGAGGCATACCCTTCTCGATTCAAAACAAGCTTCAAAACCAACACTTTCCAACTTGCATCGGAAACGAAACCAAGTGAACCAAAGGTGTCGCACAGTGATGGGGAACCTATGGATGTCAGTAGCGATGAGGATAATGCGGCTGATGATCTTGATGGAGAGCCAGTCGAAAGTCTTGACATTGATGGAGTTCCTGTTGAGGACATCGATGGAGAGCCGTTGGATGACACAGCACAGGTTATTGACGATTTGGACGGAGAGCCAATTGCTGACGATATTGATGGCGTCCTAGTTGATAATATAGACGGCGTGCCCCTCGAGAGTTGACGCGAACGAGTCTTCTTTGCTGTGCATGGTGCTTGGATACTTACTGCGCCACTGGACTATGTCAACCTTGTATAATTACCTATAATAATCTGTATATTCCATATGTAGCATTTTCATGCGGATATCATCGTGCAGTAACACCAACCAATAACCCATACGTATGCAAAACGAAAACTAATTAAAAAGAGCACTTATCAATCATTACGACGTGAACGACCAGGGTTAGATACAATCTTAAGGATAGCATCTTTAGCAGCCAAAATTTCACTTTCCGAACCTGAAGAGTTTCAAGAGTAAACCTTTGTAAACCGTAAGAAGCGTTCATAAACTCACCAATGATAACGATAGTGTTATTTTCGCGACTGACGGTGATGTCTGCACCAGTGTCATTGCGAAGACGAGCGACCGTGGACCCCTTGGTACCGACGATGCGGGGGAATGAAGACCGATCAAGAAGTGTGAGGAAGCCAACGTGCGATTGGCGCTGAGCATTTTCGATTGCCTGCTTGATGAGATTCTCCGCTTTCTCAAGCCCAGCTCGGTCGCGAGCTTTCAAGGTCCATGTAGAATCACCTTCCTCCGTTGCCTGATAGTTGGGCAACACATCCCATTCAGCCTCAGTCGAATCATCGTCATCTATGCGAGCTGAGGGAGTAGGACGAGTAGGGACAGTGAATTTTTGTGGTTGAGCAGAATGATCCACTGATACACCAAAGTTTCGCAGAGTCCTGAAGAAATTGCCTTGTTGAGAAATAGCATGGTGATACTTCAAAGGCACCGTAATGGTAGAAGTAATAGCTTCAGGGCTAGGGGCCTTGATGTTGCTCTGAAATCCAAATTAGCTTTTTGAAGGATACAGACATGACATCACCACATACTTTCAGTTCTGCAACAGCTTTCTCGCATGCAGCACGAGGTCCTTCCACCTTGACAATATTGGCAGGGTCCGCATCTGCGAGTTCACCAATATTTTCGGGTTCTCCAACCTGGTGGTAAGAGCGAGAACCAGGAAATTGGATTTGAACTTCGAATTTCTCCTGGATCTCGTTAAGGTGTTGACCACCACGGCCAATAAGCGCCCGATGTTGAGGTGCTGGGATGTCAATAGCCAAGATAACGCGGTCACGAAGAGTAGCTGCAATTTGTTCCAGTTCGGCCTTGAGCTTGGCAACGACTTTAGGCTCTCCGCGAATGCGCACTTCATCGGAGGGTTCTCCTTGACGAGGGCTGCATTATTTTATTAACTTTTGTAGAGACAGAAATAGAAGAAGACATACAATCTGAGCAGGCCTGCTTGGAGTTTTGGGTCAGAAGGCCCATCGCACTTGGCAATGAGTTTCTTGAGCCCTTGACCGCCAGCACCGATGATCCCACGATGGAATTTGCTTTCAATGGTCACAATTGCTGTTACTTCTTCAGTAACCTGGTCAGAGATGGTCATGATAGCTGCTTTGGCAGCGGCAATGGCCTTCTTGGTTCCACGGAGGGTAATTGAGGTGTTGCCACCACTCTCTTCGGAGGACTTCTCAATGTCAATCTGAGCGCCGGTGTCGTCCTTGATCTCATTAATGGAGGCACCACCTCTACCAAGAATTCGGGCGACCGAGCGAGTAGGAACGGTGAACTTGATGATGTTGTTCGATTCCTTCTCAAACTCAGCAGCCTGAAAATCATCTGAGTTTAGGTTGTTTGCGTAGAGCGTTAATTTAACTGACCTCAAGCAGTTCAGACTTGGCACCAGCAACACCTTTCTTTCCACCTTTCACGAGAACTTCATCAGACTTGAGCTGTTCCCTCGTCTTGCCTTCGCCGTTTTCGGCCGTTTGACGAGGGAAAGTAATTTTCACAGAGTACTTTTCCTCAAGACGAATAGCATACTTGCCACTTTGACCGATGAGGGAAGCATGATACTGCGCAGGAATCTTGAGGATTTCGGAGGTTTCATCCGCCTTTAATATTAATTGATGAGCAAGTGTTGACTTAGAACATCTGCAAAACTTACAAGTCGGTCAATCTGAGCAAGGATGCGCTTCTTCGCCTCTTCAACGTTCTCCTTGCGTCCAGTGATCTTGAATGATATAAATATTGAGGTCAAATACGATGTTAAAGTCGTTTGAATTGTACCTTGACTTTCGACTTGAGGTGAACGGCCTTCTTCTTTTTGCCAGTTTCCTTCTCCTTCTCGTCAACATCGTCCGAAACATCAACCTTAACGCCGAGTTGGTCACGAAGCTTGTTAACACCAGCACCTTGAGAGCCAACGACTCTGCCAACATACTCCTGGGCGATCTCGAATTCCGTAGACTAATCAAGAAGATAAAATAAAGGTGACAATGCGAAAGACAGAAACGTACATGACTGTTAACGATCTCGTCATTCTTGGCATCCTCGACGATTTTGAAAATATGCTTCACAGCGCGGTCAACATCTGCACTGACGCCACGGACAAGGATTACATCTGAAGTGGTAGCGTCACCAGCTTCTGCTCCAACCTTGATAGAAAGGGTAGTGTCTTCACCGATAATGCTGCGAAGCGGTCAGAATCTCAAAGAAAACATGACTGGGATAATAAAGCATACGCATTCAGAGTGGTTCCGCCGTTGCCGACGACAGCATCGTGCCAACGTTGCTCAACCGGAACGAGCTCCGTCTTAACATCAGCGGCGTCTTTGGCCCATTTCAAGAGTTCCTTCTCAACCTCGTCGATATGTTTCTTCTTATCATCGGGGGAGAGCGATGCACCAGGAGCCAAAGGATCATAAACCAAAAGGATGTTTGAAGATTCCAGAGATTCGTTCGGGAAATAGACGTTGACGTTGTGCGATTCGTGGAATTGCTTGAGCCTAATTGAATAAATAAGAGAAAGGTTTTCGTCATGAGGTAAACAATATCTTACTTCTTGCCATTCTTGCCAGTAATTACCCGATGCAAAAGCCAATCAATGGTAACATGTCTTGTGCCACCAATCAACCTTCCAATGAGGTCCGAGATCTGTTTTATCACCGCGTCGACATCAGCCTTTGGTCCAACAAGGTCAATAGCCAGGGTTGGTGTCGTAGCATCGGGAGACGGAAGATAGACATCAACGTTGGGGTGGCTAATCTTGAGGGTTTGATCGAAGTGAATCCGTTGGAAGTAGTCAGCCAATTGTTTGGAGAAGGAAATAGGCCCAGGTAGAGGAAACTCGTGAATGTATTGCGAATTAGCCTGTTCCATGACGGCAGAAAGTCCACCGGGAAGATCAGCAGGAAGACCCCAAACGTGTATATCCTCGCTGGGGTCATCAGCTTTACCAACGATGACAGCGCACTTGCTCTTGGTCATGATCGCGTCTGCATTCTGTCCAGTGAGAAGACGATGTTGACGCTTGGGAAGGGACAGATTAATCGTCTGCAAAGACGAATCGAAACCTTGGATAGTCTGCTTGATTGAATCCACGACGCGTACGACAGCCTCACGGTCTCCGCTGGCTGTAATTTCACGTAAAGCGGAGTTCAATGCCAGGTTGACAGTTCCATCCTGCGCAGCGGTCAAGAACAATGCCCTGCGAGCCAAAATGAAGGGCAGGATGTGGGCGGGGATGTCACGAACGCGCTGGGTAGCCTTAGATGTCTTCGAAGAGATGATTTGATTCAAGAGAGCCTGTGCCTCGTACGCCAGGGGTTGGGGTCCGACAAGAGTGACTGGGATGGTTGGTTCCTCGTCCTCGTCATCATCATGAGCCTTGCCATTTCCGTTAATGTGACCATTGCCATTGGGAGCGTCCCTCTTGGGAATATCAACGCGAACACTGGTCTGATCGCGAATCTGTTTCAAAGTCGCGCCTATTTTTGGAGTTAATTTAGAATCCCGTACAAAAGCTTAAAGACAAATACGCGTACCCTTGGGACCAATGATGGAAGCGATGGTAGACGCTGGTGCGTTGATGACGAGAGTAACCTGGATCAAATAATTGTATTTGGCTCGTTCCAATGCACAAGATTAAACATACGACAGGGCTCAAAAGAGCCAGAAGACTGCGCTTGGCCTTGTCAAGTTCCTTTTGAGATTCTGCCTTGACGTGGAAGGTAGTTTGGTGGGCCTTTTGGTTGGCGCTAGCTTCGACCTTGACCTTGTACTTTGTAATAACCTGCTTAATGACTTCACCGAGAGTTGCTGGCTTGCCATCCTTTCCAGAATTGGACAAATCGATTGCCGATAAAGTGAAGGAGTCGGAGAAGACGGGTGCCTTCGCGACGGTCGACTTGATACGAGGACCAGCTGCAGAGCCCCAAACGGGCTTGGCGGCAGCGTCAGACGCGGGAGTGGCAGAAGCAAGGGCCGGGAAAGCCTCTTCAGACTCGGTGTCCACCGGAAGAGGGGGGGAAGTCCTTAGTCTTGGAGGTGCAGGCTGAGACAGCGAAGGAAAAGGATCAGGAGCACCTTCAAGCTCGTGCCTTTTCTTAATAAATTGAGGATCGTCAGATAGGCTCGAGGAAAAGAGAGAAGACCACAAACTTGGAGATCAGCTGCAGAAAACGCCATTATGTTCGGAAGACGGGTGTCCGGAGAGCGAGAAGCCTTGACGGGAAAAGAACCAGGATACGTGGAGGAACTCTGAATTCCTTGCGTATTTCAGCGGATGGTGGTTGTAATGCGAAAACGCTTTTTCCTCCAATCTCTCTTTCCCCCCGTGGGACTTGTCATTTTCGACGTGGCAAATCATCCGTGTGCCCCCGGCTCCGTTACCCCGTCGACGCGTAATATCATATCTATGTAATCAAACATCCCCAACTAGTTCCTTCGCTAAATGCACAATTCTGTCGCTATTTTCGATGCGAGTCGACGCCTTCTGGGGGAGTATCGGACGACGTAGCGTGTATTTATCTCGGGGGCAGGTGCCAAACAAATGGATGTGATGCAGCGGATGCATGCCGAACAATTCTCAAGGACGTGGAACTTCGTCAGCCTGGATCCGCTCTGGAACTGCACATGCTCATATAACGTCTACCAGCCAGCGCCGGCCATCCTCAACCTACCACCAGCACCATGAGATTTATCTCAACACATTCACTACTGCTAACATGGACACTGCTATCCAACTCTTTCCAACGGGGCGCTCACGCACAGGATTCCTTCCTCTCCGAGACGCTTGTGCGAAAAGGACAAGTTCAGAACGTGCTCGGGCACCAACCAGTGAAGCATGCAAGCTGTCACAATGTATGTCTCTTGCTTAACATCTTACTAGTCGAAGGACTGACGCATAATCGCAGCTTACTGGCCCTATTGAAACGACTATGTGCGACTATGAAACTATCGAGAGTGTCAACGATGAATTATTCAGCAATCTTTCAGAGCTCGTTGAAAAGCCCTTCTTCCGTTTCTTTCAAGTGCGTTCATCTCATCTCGTAATGTATATCTTGTCCATTCTCACTGCGATGCTCCAGGTCGACTTGTATCGCGAATGTCCATTTTGGGCAGACGATGGTTCTTGCAACGACCCCGGTTGCGCAATCACCTCGGTCGATGAAGTACATCAACTCCATTACCCTCCATGCACAAGTTCTAATCGTTTCAACAAATTTAGAGTGACGTTCCGGAGCAGTGGAGAGCAAAAGCTTTGAGCGAGGTAGACCCGTCATCAATCGACAAAGTAAGTATTTCCAAATGAGTCCAAATCCGGGCGCTTATTTTTACTCCAGCGACATTCGCTCCCTGGCTGTTACTATCGTGATTCTGACTTCTGTTTCCTCGATGACAATACAGGTAAGCATCTATATCTTATGTCATTTACTTTTTTATTAAGTTACATTTTGCTTGTCAGAGGGCGAATACTTTGACCTTCGACTCATTCCCGAGAGATATACAGGCTATTCTGGAAAAGACGCCCAACGCGTTTGGCGATCAATATATGAAGAAAATTGTTTCGGCCTTTCCGAACTCAATCTGATGACTGGGAAATCTCCTGCCCCAGTTTCTCTCCCCGATACCATGATAGAAGTACTTCACGAGGAAGGAGAGGATCCGGATCCTCATTGCCTGGAAAAGCGGGTATACTACAAAGTTGTTTCCGGTCAGATTGACGGTGTCTTTTTTTCAAACTTTCAATTAACCACCCATTCTCTAGGCTTACATGCCTCCATCTCAACACATATCTGCCATGAATGGTTAAATCAAACTTCAGGAAATTGGGCACGTAAATTTCTTGTGCCTTCAGGTAGTATAACTAACATATGTCTACAGGAACCAAATCTTAACTGCTTTATTGATCGAGTTGCATCACACCCGGAGCGTCTGCAATACATCTATTTCAACACTATTCTGCTACTTCGTTCAGTTGCTCGGCTCGGCCCATATCTTTCAGCCTTCGACTATTGCTCATCCGGAGAGCATGAAGATGATGCGCAAACTCTACAAACTTTGAACAGAGTTATCGATATTGCGAAATATGCCGGTGCGTTTGACGAAACAATCCTGTTCCGAGGAGAGAACGCGAACGTGAGTTGGTATTGTCTTCCCAGTGTGATGACATACTCATTCGCTTTTATAGGTCCTGAAGGAAGAATTCAAAACACACTTCCGCAATGTCACACGAATCATGGATTGTGTTGGGTGTGATAAATGTAGATTGTGGGGCAAAATTCAAACAACGGGTATCGCAACCGCTCTGAAAATTCTGTTTGAACTCGATGAGAAAGCACTAGAGTATGTCATTCATGTCTTTGCAGTTCACTCCATATTGACTACATCTTTACTAGTCCATATGCAAATTCGGACTTGTTACACCGCTCAGAAGTTGTCGCCCTAATGAACACGCTATATAGATTCAGCGAAAGTCTGGCTGCCGTGGATGATTTTCGGCGCATGTGGCGACAACTCGACGCATCAGATACCGAAAAGATCGCGACGGAAGTTGAAAAATCGACTTCTCCGCATGTGAGTGTCCAGATGACCAGACTCTATCGTATATGGGTTGCTAAGAACCGATTCTACAAGGCAAAATTCTCACCTCCGGTATACGAACAATACCCAGGGAACTTTTTCGATGCTGCCTGCGCGCAGTCCGTGTCGCTCTTTAATCACTGCAAAGCCACTATACAAAATAATGTCACACCTGCTATAACCGCTTTAGAACAAGCGTTCACCACCTTCTGCTCGGCGTTCCGGCTTTCGGGGAAGGAAAATGGACCAGGACATGGAGAGCTTTGATAGCTTTATTTAGGGATCTACCACCTGTATAATATAATAAATAGCAAATACCGAAAGACTAAGAGTGTCATTGAGGTCCATTGTAGAACCGGAAATGACCTTGCTTGAAGGCTATGTATAATGTAATGCATTGCTTCGTCGGGGGAAAGGACATGCACGTGAGAGATTCGGGTTACATAACATTGACAACAATGCTCCAATGGCGATGCCGCCCCCCCCGGATACGCTACTGCTACAACGCCGCTAAGGTTACAGCTCTAAGATACCTCCTGCCCATCTTTCCATCCCTCGTCACGCCTCACCTTTTTTTATTACTCTTTCGCCCTCGAGGAGAAAGGATTTCCGTCGTCATCATAAACCGCTGCAGCCTTTGATGATTAGTGCCAGGCTGTCATGATCATTCTTGACCGAGAGGAGGCGGGTCTGGGAAAGGAAGACTGCTACGAGGGTCTCACGTTGCGCCATCCTTCAACAGCCTACACGCGGGCCAGCTCACTCCTCCTCCCAGACTACAATACGTCTGAAGCACTCCATTGGAAGACAACATCACCCACTCCTCCACCGCGACGACCCAGGGTCGCTCCTCGAATATGGAAGGCTGTTTTATATGCATTAGCTATCTACATTTTTCTCTCTCTAGTTATCGTTGTTCCAGTTGCTGTTATAGTGTGTATTTCTCCTCTCTTTCCCCCCCCCCTGTGTTGATCGTTCCGTAGAAAACGCGGAAGTCAAACAAGGACCACTATCAGGATGACCTCGAGAATTCTCTTTGGGACGACATCGAGGATGCCGGCTCTCCTTCGCTCCTTCAACTCTCCACCTTAGGTCCCCTGGCTGTCGACCTCAACAAGTCATGCAATGGCTGGTGGTCCCATCCTTCGGACAATACAGCACAGTAAACCCCCTCTTTCCGAGAAATTTTCTTCATTTTTATTAACCTTCGTTCTAGGGCCCGTTTTCGTCTTCCACCTTCTGGATTGATTACACTTCGTTCAAATGCGACATACGACTCAACCAAACCCCTTCACATCACCGGCAACCTAATGGTTCAGATGAACGATGATGTCAAGGAAACTTCTGTTGTGTTCAGTTTAGGCATGACTTACTCAAGTTCCGCTCTCCTTAAACAAACGAATGTTTGCTTCACAAACATGGGCCCAAGCAGAGGTCTTTCAATCTTTGTAAATTCATTCAATCACAATCGAGCAGCGTGATTCACTGTGCTAATTATATTCCTGCAGGTCCCACCCCAACTCAGTCTTGATGATCAGTTGGGTTTCGACATTACAGTGCTTCTACCACAAAAGAGAGCTACGGTGGACGTTTTCGTTACTTATCTCCCGATGCTATCTCAGAATTTCGGTGACCTCAGCCCTTCCATTAATTTTGGTACAGTCACATTGGAGGGTGCTGCCCGTCCAATTGTAGTCCAAGTGCGTTTTCTATTCTTGCGTAACGAAAGTATCGATCTTATTAATTCTTTATCCTGACAGTCATTGCAAGCGCAGCAAGTCTCTGTCAAAAATGTCGCCGCTTCTATTGAAGGGACTTTCAACGTCACCACAAGTCTTACGCTCGATACTGTTAAAGGGTATGTGAATAATAACTCGCAAGATGGCTTGCTTTGTTTTGCTTAACAACA
Organism: Pholiota adiposa; assembly: GCA_009935795.1. Taxonomy (NCBI): domain Eukaryota; kingdom Fungi; phylum Basidiomycota; class Agaricomycetes; order Agaricales; family Strophariaceae; genus Pholiota; species Pholiota adiposa. The sequence continues at coordinate 320,948 of QEYC01000235.1, read as the reverse complement.
TATACAGGCCTGTGACTTCCAATATCACCTTAACGCAACCGGCCTACCCAATGCGACCAACACTTCTGGAGATAGATTCGGGTGACAGGTAAGCTCTAAGCCCTCGTCATCACGATCGATCGCCATTAATATTAATTTCTGTTATTGAATCTCTTTAATAGTCAGATTCTGGCGCATGTAACTCTAGATTCTCGCCAACTTTCAGTATCGCCGGAAAAATCTCCTGCATTTGGACTGCAGGTGAGGAACTTCAACGGACCAACAAACCTTACTGTTGCGTATGCAGAGAACATGCCGAACACTACAATGCTATTACGGGCTCAGAATAATTTGGCGCTGACATCGGTAACATTGGATCCTCGTTATCAAGGCGCGTTCTCTGTGAAAACCAAAATGGATCAGGCTACCATACAAGATCATGCCATGGGGACGGACGACCCATCTGGATCTCAGAGATCTCGGACATTGCAGTACACTCAAACAGCTAGTGATACAGTGAGTGGATGGGCTGGATGGGGAGCACGGCCGATGCGATCGTCAAAGCAGCAACAGAGTACGACAGACATTTTCTCTGCACTAAGTCCAGTGCTACTAAACTTTGGACCGGCATAATGGAATATTGTATATATCTTAGACCACAGTGTCGTTGTATTATTTTATTTAGGTAGATTATTAGTAAGGGAGACCCAGACTTTCTCCGATTCAATCATTCCCAAAGCTAGGAGGAAAGGATTTTGGTGCCTTTCTGGAGGCCTTGGACCATCTGGCCAGCTGCAAGCTATCTGCAGTTGATCCTATATACTGTAGAAGATTGCTTCAGCAAAAGTGCTCTCCAAGGTAGTCCGTATTTACATTGGTTCGTCGCTTTTGCGCACCGGGCGCAGGCGGTGTGACTAGTTGACTGTGGAACGCCTTCTATTTGTAATTGCTGCTGGCCGATATTCTCTGCTATTGCGTGATCGTTAACCATCCTTCGAGCACATCATCGTGATGAATCCTACTATTAGAAGGGCCTTTCAATTTTCTGTAATCCATTCACTAACCCCACAACCACCATAAAGTCTTTGCTATGGCTAACCAACCTCACGGCGGAATTTTGAAGGTACGGTACATCGTCGTCAAATTCCAATTATGATGGGATTGATCAACTTTCGTCTTTGTAGGACCTTGTTGCTCGAGATGAGCCTATCTCCGCGCAGCTGAGGGAAGAGTCTCTGTCCCTGCCATATCTAGTGCTGACTGAGGTATGTCGTGCAAGTTTTCGTTTGTGTTTTATTTTTATTTACTTACAGGCAATAGCGTCAACTATGCGATCTTGAACTTATCACCAACGGAGGTTTCAGCCCTCTTGAAGGCTTCTTGAATGAAGCCGATTATAAAAAGTGCGTTATCTTTGGTCTATTCAAGAAGAAAACTGTCCCTGATAAGCCTTATAGTGTCGTTGACAACCTCCGCCTTTCCGACGGCTCCTTGTTCCCGATTCCTGTTACCCTTGACGTCGGAAAAGCTGATATCGAGCGCCTTTCTATTGCATCTGGCAGCCGCATCACCCTGCTTGACCCTCGAGATGAAGAAGCTCTTGCTATCGTCACAGGTATTACTCCGGCTCTTCAGACGTCGAACGTAACATGCTGACCACTCGCAGTTGAGGATATCTATAACCCGGACAAAGTAAAAGAAGCAATTCAAGTCTTCGGAGCTGATGATCCCGCCCATCCTTCTGTGGCATATCTTAGGAATCGGGTCAAGGAGTTCTATGTCGGTGGGAAAGTGCAGGCCATCAAGGCGCCCACTCACTTTGATTATGTTGCACTGAGATGTGAGCTTCCAGTCATTCCGATTGGTCCGTCTCATATACTCATCGGCTTTATTGTAATAGATACACCAGCAGAGCTACGTGCTCACTTCAAAAAACTTGCGTGGCGCAAAGTCGTTGCCTTCCAGACAAGAAACCCTATGCATCGGGCGCATCGTGAGCTCACAGTGCGAGCAGCACGCCAACGTCAAGCTGTATGTTCAACTATTAAGTCACGCTGTTATCCGAACCTAACGGAAATATGTCTCCTTCAGAATGTTCTAATTCATCCCGTCGTTGGACTGACCAAACCTGGTGACATTGACCACTATACCCGTGTTCGGGTATACGAAGCGATCATGCAAAAATACCCCAACGGAATGGGTCACCTCGCCCTTCTTCCTTTGGCTATGCGGATGGCAGGCCCAAGAGAAGCCGTATGGCACGCCATCATCCGAAAGAATTTCGGTGCTACACACTTCATTGTTGGTCGTGATCATGCAGGACCTGGAAAAAACTCGCAAGGCAAAGATTTCTACGGTCCATATGATGCTCAAGACTTGGTCATCAAATACCATGACGAGCTCCAGATCGAGATGGTTCCATTCCAGCAAATGACTTACCTTCCTTCAACCGACGAGTATCAACCTGTTGATGAAGTGCCGAAGGGTGTTCAAACGCTAGATATTTCGGGCACAGAACTGCGTAAAAGGTTGCGAACTGGAGCTCCGATCCCTGATTGGTTCAGCTATGAGTGCGTTTTAGTTTCTTGCTCGTCCATTTCTCGCCGAATTTAATTTGTTTTAATAGTGCCGTTGTCAAAGTCTTGCGCGAGAGCTACCCGCCACGAAAGCAACAAGGCTTCGTTCTTTTCCTGACTGGACTGCACAACTCTGGAAAAGATGCCATCGCCAAAGCTCTTCAACTCACGCTGAATCAACAAGGTGGACGAAGTGTTTCACTATTATTAGGGGAAACGGTCCGACAAGAATTATCACCCGGTACCTTTTTCTTTTAAGTGTTAACCTTTACATCTGATTGATTTTTTGTCTCCTAGAATTGGGTTATTCATCTGATGAACGCCATGAGAATGTGCACCGCATCGCATTCGTTGCTTCTGAGTTGACGCGCGCAGGTGCTGCTGTCATCGTCGCTCCCACCTCCCCGCAAGAGCGCTCAAGACAGCTCGCGCGCGACACCATCCTCCAAAATGGTGGTCCTGGCGGTAACTTCTTCCTCGTGCATGTTGCCACCCCTCTGGAATACTGCGAAAAGACAGATCGCCATGGTCTATACACTCAAGCACGACACGGCGAGATTAAAGGATTTCCCGGCATTGACGAGGCATACGAAGCTCCTAAAGGCGCTGACTTGACTGTTGACATCACCAAGCAAAGCGTCTCCGAGATCGTCCATTGTAAGCTCTATTTGAATTGTACTCCACATGTCTTTAAACTTATTCGTTTTCCTAAGCCATTGTGCTGCTGCTTGAAACAAATTCTCTGGTGTAGAACATGATTGGCCGATATCCTTTAGAGTTGAATGTTGCTATGTCTTTCAAACGAATGTACTCCAAGCTGTATCTTAAATAAATAAAAATGAAAAAAAGACAAAGCCTGAGTTGGATGTGCGATGTGCATTCGTGGCAATAATTGCCTGTTCTGGGCAGTGCAGCATTTTTGTCTCACGTATGATTACGTCAGCTCAGCTATTGTTGACAGTTGTGGGCTCTACGCCGGACGTAAGTATGTACGCAAAAGTTTGTTAACCAAGTTGAAGAGGAGTCAGATCGGCACTGGGCAGATCACAGCCAGCTGGCTAACATCAACGCATCAAACATTGAAACAGCAGCGAGCGCAATGCGTAGCGCGTTCACTGCTCCGAGGAAGCGCAGCGCCAATAGCAATCCTCTCCGTTCAAACTCCAGTGCCAAAGGCATGTCAATTTCCAAGCTCAAATCATTCTTGAAGCTTTGGCCAAAGGCGCGTTCATGTTGAAATATCCTTCAATGCAAGCGACGTACTTGACAATCTTGGTAGAGTGCGTTTAGTGCTAAACATTAAATCCTAACTGTTCACTTTGTTAGAGAAAATGATATTCTCTTTGATGGTTTGTCTGCCTCGTCATCCTCACGTCGATGTCAATGTTCAGATTTTCAACCTCGCCTTTTTTACTGCTGATGTTGGATATCGTTGGGATATCGATACCGATGTGTGCGTAATCTGTCGTGACTATCCAATACTTGGTGTCTTCCCAAACCTCCTTAATAGTTAGCCCAGAAATCTAATTCTAATATACATTAAAAAATGGGTAGAGTCGTAGACTGTTGGTAGACTGCGCGCAACTCTTGCACGACTCAAGCCACTCAAGTTCAACGCGTCGTCGGTCTATACCTATCCGCCGAGTCGCCGTTGATGATCCCTTGATGTCGCTTGGTCTGCCGAGTTTCGGAGACTCCTGATTTGGAAGCTCGCGTCCAAAATCGACGATCTGACTCCTCTGTTAACTTGAACTACGACGTTTGCTCTCCCTTTCCACTTTCGTGATACCCTGGTCTGGATACCTACAGCCGGCCACAGACTGAGATGCTGATTGTTCGTTGCGCCTACCGCACTCAACGTGCTATATCCAGGCCATTTTCGAGAATGAACACCGAAACAAGATCGTCTCCACCGGGTCCTCTGGAGCGGGCAATCCATGCGAAGGTCAGTGTCATCCATAGCATCTAATCTTACAATGGTATGTATGCTGATACTGGCGACCTCCCAGTTAACAACACTTTTGCAGCCTACGTCAATCAGCATCACTAACGACTCTTGGCAACATCGCCATCATGCTGCAATGCGCGAAGCTGGAAATAGTAACAGCGAAACCCGTACGCTGGAAGTTTCACTTTTCATGGCATAAAATCTCATTCTCCTGGTTTGCCTTTAGATTTCTCTGTAAAAGTGGTGTCGAACGCTTTTGAAAAGAAGGTCACATTACTATTCGACCCTTGACTGTGATCTCGCAGCTCAGACTCTGACCTTTGTACAGTCGTCTTTGCAGCGCCATCGGATGATACATTCAGCGTTGTCGGATGAATTCGCCGCAGGCCTTCACGCGCTATCTCTCAAAACACAATCAGACGCTGAGGCTATGGCGGCAGCTGCGACTACGACTACGACTGCGACCCCGGCGACTACGTGTCCAAATGTTTGAAGACGTCACTAACCATCTCGATGGAAATCTTGCACAGGTTAGTGATTGTCGTTCAATTAGACATGATCTCTCTCCAGGAACTTTAATATTTATTAATAGAGAGTGTTGTTCCCGTTGAATATACTTTATTCATTGTGTTTGAAGTTTGAACAGTCTCCGCCGCTCTCTGACTGTAGAGGTTGATCGTTTCCATGATTACACCTGTTGAACTCAAGTCCGTGGGATTGTCTCCTTTCGACAAGGATAACATCATTCCAACTGATGGACATCAGGGTATTTCGAGCCGACAAAGATTCGCTCAAACATCTCAAGTTTTCCGAAATGGATTTTTCGCGTACCAACCCGCAAATGGGTCCAATGACTATGCAGATGAATGCTATGCTATCTCAGTATCTGCGATCAAGTCTTGATCACGGCGCCGCTTTCCTCTTTGAATATCTTTTGCAGAGACAACGAGAATTTGCATGACGCCCAACTCAGATCTACACATCGTACAGCTCGTACATTCGGTGACTATCTTTTGAAGCCTATATAGATAATGTGTACTATAGCCGGCATTATTATCTTAACCTACCCTCTCTCTTTCTCAAACATGGCTCAGTATCCTCAGGACGACTCCGCCTTCAACTCGCGCCCGACTCTTCCACCCATTCGCCAATTGTTTCGTGGTAGGTGTTCTCGTTGAATCTGAACCCCGTTTTAATGGCTAATTTATCATTACAAGATGAACTTGGGAGGCGTCCAGAGACTCCTCACGATTCTCCATCGTTAACTTTAGCACGTCTTCGAGTCACCGACGACGAGGAATACATAAAGCCTTCCTTGAGATCCTCGAGACGGTCCCAAAAATTTTCTTCTCGACCTTTGTACAGCGTATGTGTACATATCAACCTTGCTTGAGTTATCACCTTACATGTGCACGCTTAGGCTCCAACCTCCTCCGGATATCCGGATCCGTCTTCACAATCGCAACACAGCATGTTCTCTAGAGAGCCTTATTCAGATGCCCCTTTAATGCACCCAGACCATCGATTTGTTCCACCTCAAAGTTCAGTGCCCTCCTACAATCAGGTTTCACGCGGATCGTCCTATTCTTCATATCTCTACGCTCCTTTGGATAATCAAATGCCTCTGTCACGAAGCACAACTCACCATCACATGCATGCACAACTACCACCACGGTTTCATCCCAGTAATGCTATTCCTCAAAATTATCAACCTCCTGACACACCAGAAATTTCCTACACGTACAGTGGCCTGCCTGCCCCTGCTATTATTCGTCACAGATCGGAAGCTAATCTTGGTGACCCATTACCTCGATGGAACATCTCCACCGAAGTAGGCTCAGCTAGTGCCGTCGAAGATGATGAACGAACACCCGTTGCTCGCTATGGCAAGGCGCCCGTGAGGATGGACACCATGAACATCCCTCAGGTTGAAATTAACCAACTTAAAATCGACGAAGCAATGAGCAACGCTGCCTCGAGATACGAATGCCCGTACTGCGGGAAAGGATTTAATCGCCCAAGTAGTCTCAAGGTAAATTTCTATTCAAGGCTTCTGCAGCGATACCATGCTGAAATTTTGATAGATCCATCTCAACAGCCACACTGGCGAGAAACGTAAGCCCTCTATCTGAAGTGTGCATACCTTATTGCGAACTCATCTCGATTCAGCCTTTGTTTGCCCAGTTGAAAGCTGTAGACGGAGTTTCAGCGTTCTCAGCAACATGCGCCGCCATGCGCGTGTCCACAACACATCACTCGAGGTTGGAGGTAGCGATTTGCCGCTCCCGCCATCCTTGACGGTGTTACCATCTTCCCAAAGATCCCTCCATCGTCGAGGTAGCAGCGCCTCTTGCTCGAGTGTTTCCCGGAGGAGTCGGAGTGTCTCCTCCAACGATGATCTGGATGACGAAGACCACGATGAAAAACGCACACGTCGCAATGTCACATAAGTGTCAATGGCCACACGCATAATCCCCCAATGGATTATCGGAATTGTATTCATACCATAAGTATTCTTATTTATTAAATTGTCGCACTCATTTTTAGATTTTAAGATCCTGTTACTTGTAGACATCATGGTATTAACTAGATTTTTAGTCTCTGTATTGTATACCTTCATTTATTTCTGTATCGTTGGCCCATATCTATCTTATCTTACTATAATATTGCCTCAGCTGTAGCTAGTATGTAGTAGCATACTTTACATCAGGCCTTGGGCGTACATCACGACGCCCATGTCATTATCACTGTTTGACATATGTACATATATTTAATTTGTACTATGATGATCCCAATACCCCGGCATGGAAACAAAAATAGGTGATCTTGAAATAGAATTACCTTCAATCATACCGTGCATCCCGACATCGACTGGTTCAAACGGTTTCATCATGCAGGAGAATCACACCGAATCAATCCAAAATCAGTCGGCATGTGGTGAGTTGGTCGACGAACAGTACAGCGCCTCATGTACCTTCGTGATACTTTTTATAGCAGCATCCAACTGCATATCGAGTACAACCAATCGATTCAAAACTAAACTGCTGTTGATAATGTGGAGAAGCGACCCATATATGTACAAGCTCATACAAGTTACACTTTAACGGTATATTTCAAATTCAGTATACATCGATCACTGTTACATATAAGGACAATTACACAAAAAGAGTTACACTGTACACAACGTTTATTAATTACATCGAGATCGCGCGCCCCAGCCCAATGTCGCGTGTTTCTCGAACAAGAGGCCTGCCCCTGACAGTGCCCTTAACAACCTGGGGGGAAGGGTCGACGGCAAACGCCCCATCTGCTCTTGTATAATCAACCGCCCGTGGACTTTTGTGCGTAAATCCTGCAAATGCCAAAGCTTTCCTAACGTCCATAATTTCCGCTCCATGCAGTTTATGACGAAGCAGTGGATCTCGCGTCGCGTCTGGTGGTGCACCATTAGCAGGTGCAAGTGGCTGAAACATAGGTATGAATGTCATGCTGTTACCCCGACGATGAAAAAGAGTAACTGCATGCATACCTCGGCTGGAATATCGGAGTCAAAATGACGCGTATCGTCAGGACTCACGAGTTCCGGACGGTAGGGTGCAGGATACCGGTGAATATTCTCCCAGTCGATGCCCTTGAACCAGGGATGAGCCTGCATGTTGTTAGAATACGTCAGCATAGGTCTCCGAAATTAGTAAAAAAAATTTGCTTGCCTTGATGAGGTGGACACCGTCATTGTCACTGGGACTTCCTGGTTGAGCAAGAAAACTACTTCTTCTGGCATTCATGACCAAGGAATTTGGTCGCAAGGTGGAGGACGCCGCTTGCGACCCCAAACGATCTTCTGGTTCACACAGCAGCTGTCGCATGAGGTTGATTGCTTCATGGGAGACAACTGGACGTGACGGGAACCGCAATGATTGTTTCCAGTTCAGTATTTTCTGTCGCGTTACATGCCGCTGTACGGTTTCGAGTTAGGTTTCCGAATACAAGACAAAAACTACAGGAATAGCTTACCGAGTTGCTAACAAAGGGAGGAAATCTGAAGGATCGGATGAGTCGCCGCTGAAGATTCACAAATAAGAGACAATTTACCCATATAAACACTCGAACATGATCACTCCGAGGCTCCACCAGTCGCATGAGTAAGAGTAGCCGTGGCCTCGAATAACCTCGGGTGACACTGGATACGATATAAGCGACTAGGAAGCAGGGTAATGACGGATGACACCGTACTGTAAGAATTCGTGCCACATCTTTATCCGGCCAAAGTCAGTTTAGACGGGTCAAGGTAGCAGGAAGAACAAAAAGGAACCTACACAGAATATGCTAACTGTAATCTTGGATAAGCCTTTTCTTCTAATCTCGATTGAATGAGAATGCATACCTTTCTTCGATTTTTCTCGCGCCAGGTAAATACACCTCCTTGCCCATCCCCTCCCCCCATGAGAAGTTCAACTTCTTTGGGATCCATCCGCTTTGTCTTCTTTCCGTCGGCGATACCGTTAGAGTCCTCGAGGTCTATTCCATGCTTATGGAGTAGATGTAATCGCTGTTGTTCATAATCTAGGCAAACAGACTAAGTCGGGCATGCGGGTTATGGAGAGAACTTGACCCACAGGACGTATCATGCGCCCAATGGAGATCCGTACTGGCCGAGAAATCGAAGCGGGATAGGCGGTCAGAGAAAAGGTGTGAGAGATGGAGGGAACACTCACGCTAAGCCGAAATCACTGAGTTTAATGTGGCCTTCTGGGTCGAAAAGAAAATTCTAGGGTACCAGGAGGTCTTGGGTTAGCAGAGCCACACATTCGGAAATGTGAAAGAAACATACATCCGGTTTAATATCGCGGTGGATAAACCCATGGCGATGACAGCTTGCAATTGCTAAAATCATCTACAAGTTGGATGTGAGTTCTCGACCACGAAAAAATATTTTAAGCAGCTAGTACCGTACCTCAGAGACATAGAATCGAGTGAAATCTTCTTCGAATACATCTCTCTCGATTAGAAGATTTAAAAGATCACCTCCACCCATATATTCCAATACCTGGAATTGATAATAAAGGAAATGAAATCAATATTAAAAAGTTCCATGGCAAGCTTGGGAAGAGATGGTAAAAAAAGGCTGACCAGATACAGATTATCCCTATCCTGAAAGCTGTAATACAGCCTCACAATCCACTCAGCCCCACCTGGGGAATGTACCAAAGAGGCGGATTTGAGAATATCGCGTTCAGCACGGACATGCCCTTCCTGGCCTTTACGCAGCATGTCCGCCTTGCGCAACTATAAAGAAACAACGGAATTGAGTGCTATTTACAGGGATTTGGAAAGAGAATGGTAGATGACGTGCCTGCTTCATCGCGTAGAGTTTTCCAGAAGTTCGTTCTTTAACAAGAGATACGACCCCGAAAGCACCTGAAATGAGAATGATGGAGGGATCAGGTGGTGCTTGGACGGCGACGATGGAGAATTATCTAACCGTGCCCGATTGTTTTTAATTTCACGAAGGCGCTGGCATCGACCTTTTGCCTACGTTCTCGCAGATATTCAGTTTCATTCTGTCTCCAGCGAGCTCTGAGCTGCTCTTTCTGTGCCGGTGGAAGTCCCATGTCGATCATGTCCTTTTCCATGGCCTTTCTTCTTTCTTCCCTCGAGTTGGGTTGCCGAAACAAAGGAAAATACAGGTTCTCAAAATAAATGCGAGCAGATACCGCTTTCTCCAAGGTAGCCAGGGAGGGGGTGATAACCCTCGGCGGCTGCACAAAGGCGTGATTGTCCGCCAATGGACTTGGATCTTGATCTTCGTTCTCCTGTATCTCAGGGTGTGATCTTAGGCCTCCTCCGCCCCAACGGAATTGAGAGCCTGGCCCTCCAGGAAGGCCATCAAGGCAGGACGAGTTGAGCACCACGTTCTCCCTGGCGGCTGTCGTGAGAGAGGAAGAAGTAGCTGAGCTCAAGCCATTTACAACGTGAAGTTGGCCCAAAGAAGGGATGTCTGGACTTTGTGTCGGCTTCAGAGCACTGACGACTTGATTGATTGCCTTGACTTGATTTCTCTGCCTGATATAATTCTTGATCGGGTTTGCCCAATGAGGATCTGTATTTGTGGGTGAGGAGTTGAAGGTGTGCTAAGCGGTGAGCTCAACTAACCACCAAGCTTCCCAATTCCATCAGGACCCCAGCGGGTCAATAGGGCCTCGTACTGGTCGGCATCGGACGCATGAACGAGATGACTGATTCAATCAGAATCAAGTCTAAAAAACATATGCGCTAGGAATACATACACAAATCCTGTAGGCTTTGAGACCATGTCTTTGCTGACTCTGCGACCCTTCTTGGGCATGGCTCTGGTACCGGTGTTAGCATCCATGTCTTCATATCTGGGCCCTGCGACAACATTTTCTGGGGGTGCAGGAGGAGCCTTCCAGAGCAAACGTGACGGAGAAGGGGTCGGAATCATAGATAACAGGTCATAGAAGCCTTTGTGCAGGAACGTTCCGACAGGAATAGACGTAGTGTGCTGCTCTTCGTAGAGGTCCGCTGAATAGGGTGGCCATGGAGCATAAGGATAGGGCTGAAAATAAGGGTTTCCAAAGGGGTGCAGATCAGCATGTCGCGGAACACCGTACTGATTAGGACGTGGAGCGGGAGGAGAGGGGAGCGGACGAGGTCCTGGAGAAGCCATGGGGAGACAAGAGAGGTATCACTTGGGAGGGTATCGCGCAGACTGGTCCGTGCACCGACGTAGAGCTCACTTTGTCATTGTCAGCGCAGGAAGGGCAACCGTCTGGCCATCAATTATCGACGCGCTCGCCCACGTGACCACTTCATCGTGGTCGCGTCGTGACGGTCGTCCTCCTCGTCGGCCACTGTACCCCCTTTTGAAACACATGCGACAGACTCCCAGCTCCAGAGTCCATCGCTTGAACCAGGAGCACCTCAGTCGTTGTCAAAGCATACGCCAGTGACGGCGTACTGGGCGCAGGAATATGCTGCTGATCTCCGTCGTCGGCAGCCATGCCCTCTCAAGGTAAAAACACCTTAGCCTCGATTTCCAAAATTGGATCAGGGCTTGGCTGCTAGCCTTGCAAGGGAGGAACAGATCCACGAGGCTGCATTACGATCCTAAATGAAAACTCGTGTTCTCCATTTGACATCACCTCATCGTCAATCGTCAATCTTATATCTGGAGGGGGAACCGACTATCCGGACCTTCTTTTCAGACAAAGTTGCCCGACTCGTACCTGCCTTCTTTTTCAGAACCTCTGGGAAGGCTGGGAACGGCTATATCAACAATAATAAACCAGTCCGCTGCGTTCAAACCTCCTCGCGCTGCCTGTCAACAACTGTATCTGATCTTGCCACCGCGCGCACAGCAAACCCTTTGCAACAGGCCTCGTACAAGCCGCGTGCATCTCCGCAACATTTGCATGCCCTTTGCCTTGCTAACACCCTGCTTGTCGCCCCAGCTTACCGAGGAAGCAAACAGCAGTCCATGCGGTTGGGAGGCGTGTCGACTTCAAGTTGTTATTTAGGCGGGAAGAAACAGGACATTAAATTTTCACTTCTCCCCAGCTCATTTTTTCTTATTACTATCTTCCATCCCTAATCCCCTAATATGACGAGCTCCAGCAAAGATCGGTACTACCCGACCAATGTAACCAAGCCGCGTCGAAGCTCTCCAGGAGACTCACACAACGCGCATGGTGGTTTCTTCAATTCTATGGGACAGGGTGGGCGCACAGTCCTGCCTCCTCTTGCTAACGACTTTCCAACTCCTCGCCCCACAGGTCTGTTTTTCTATAGTGGTAAAAATGATCAACGCACTCAAACCCGCTGTTTTAGTGCCCGCTAACTATTCATCCTTCACTCAACCGCGTTCGACGCCGAAAATCGATCCTTATAATCAACAGGCATTATACGGGGCCTACCCACAAGCCACAGGCGCCTGTTAGTACCAACGTTACCTTGTTCTCACATTAAGACTGATTTCATTTATCTTGGTCCCTAGCCCCGCAATTTCCGACATACAATCACTATGAAATGCATCCCCATGAGAGGTATTCCCCACAACCGACCTACCCCACCTACCCTTCGTCGAGGTCGGGGACCCCTAGTTTGGGCAATGGTGTTGATGCACGCAGGTTGCCGCCCCTATCAACTACACCTATTCCTCAAGGCGACCGATGGCAACAGTCATACCTCCCTCAACAAAACGGATATCATGGTAATTCCATTAGATCTCCAATCGCAACATATCCCACTGCTTACCCAACCCATTTTACCTCGGCACAAGCTAATCCTTACTCCTACCATATGCCACCAGGACCGCACGATGTACACCTTTCGAGCATGAACCCGCAAGGGCACGGATTATACGAAGATATGTCGCGAATGGACCCTCGGTCAGCTTCACCGGCTTACGGTCGAAGCTCTGGATCCTCTTCTCATGTTCCTCCTCGGTCGTACTCGCCGCCACCTGTGACTCCCATATCGCCAGAAGAACCCACCATCAAGAAGAAGAGAAAGCGCGCGGACGCTGCTCAACTCAAAGTGCTCAACGAGACATACACTCGTACTGCGTTCCCCTCGACGGAGGAACGCATCGCTCTCGCAAAAATGCTGGACATGTCGGCGCGAAGCGTACAAATCTGGTATATTAATTTTGAATCTTCTCTCTCTAGTCTGTTCTGTTAACGTCATCGACAGGTTCCAGAACAAGCGCCAGTCAATGAGGCAGACGAACCGCCAGTCGACGTCCGTCGCCTCATCTCATCATCCTTTCTCCGTGGCCAACCAAGTTGATCCCATGGCGGAAGACCTCGTACCTCATCACCAGCCTTACGATACTGGTTCTGGGTCAATGGGCGATGCTATGTATCTGACAGGTCCATCGCATGATGCTTCGCGGTCGCATGCTTCCCACTCACATTCGCATGCAACTCCCTCCCACTACCACCCGTCGTCGTCCTCACATAGACATCCTCGCGAAGATGTCGATCCCCGCAAGTGGCCACGGGCGTCGTGAAGTGGGTAATTATTTTATGGACATCATTCTCTTGGTTACAACCGCTCCTTACCATCTTTTTATCTTGACTTTGACATTTGTAGAAGCCCACGATCTCAGCTACTTAACTTAACGGGTCATTCTTCATTAATAACCAACTTAATATCACTACGTATTTGATCGGATGAACGTTTATATCTTCTCCTTATTATCTATCCAGCCTGGCTCGATTTTTATACCTACGTTAATCTGCTTGTATATTTCATGGTTTGCATCTCCATAGATCCCCTACTTATCCAGTATCTCATCAAAACCGTCATTATGTACTGTATCGATTTATTTTGCTTTCAAATGCTATGTTACGTGCTTTCCTACATAATAGTATCGCTTGTAATCGTCCTCCACGAGTTGGTTCTGAATAACGTTCAAGATGTAATCAAGAATAAGAAGACCGTATACTGGGTGCAGAAGTGCATCAAACCTTTTTCCAGGTTCTTCGTTCGATAATCGCACACATCTTGAAGGCATCTCGGAGTGTTTGTCCCGATGCCCAATACTCAGTTCCTCTGGCACACAGGAAGCCCTCGCAAAAGCCTTCATGTCGCTCGATATGGATAGATAGAGTTCGTATAATAATAAGGAAGTAACATAATGAGGATCGCCAGTCACAGACCCACGACACCCTTTCATTCGAGGTAACCAACTCGAATTATCACATTAAATAGATAACCCATTCCGGAGAGCGTCGACCGAGCTACTTGGAGACAAAAGCTTTTTAATTTCGGGTATATCAAGCTGTGTGATCACGTACACTGCCGGTCAAACAGACTTCCGCCTCTGTAGCTTTCTCGAAGTAACATGGCATCGGGCGGATGATGATGTGCTCGGTATAGGCACACCTGTTGAAGATGGTGCTTGAGGCGGGGTTGCGGAAGAGCGTACGGTATTCCCACCACTCCCATCGAAAATCGCAGGTGAAGGCCCTGGAACTGTGAAGGACACCGACTCCCCGTAGATGTTTGGGAAGGTCACTCCAGAGTATAAGGTCTGCATGGAGACCAATTGGCCACTAGACGGAACTCCCGTCCCTGAACCGGTGACCTCGATTTGTCTGAATTCAAGTTGGAGTATAACTCCGTTCAAGTTGTTCCATCTGGGGATAAAACTCACGAGCAACTGGGATAAAACTGCGGCGTAGCCGATTGCAGAGCGATTCTGGCAAAATAGAAACAGTTTTAGCCCGGTACGAAGGAACTCCGAGGAGCGGAAGGCATACATTTCGTTGCGCATAAGCTGGTGTCAATAATTAGTCAGACCGACAAGACATAAATAGGTGGACCTTAACATACGTATTGACCTGGCTTCAGATCAGAAGGAATGGTTGATGTCCAAGAGTTATTGTCTAGCAAGCATTCAGTCGGAAACATCATTGGATCTCATCAGAATACGGCCAACTTACTCGCTATTAGTTTGGCTGCTGCCCATTGTTTGTTGCTTGGATCGTATCCCTCCGCGTCGATCTTAAACCACATGGCATTGTTGGCTGCAAAGGTTGAACAGGAGCCGCCACATGAGGTCATATACGTCGAGACAGGTCCTTGATGGTCTGGTAAAGGGGGATTAGTTTGCAAGAAACACCCGAGCAAGTGTAAATTTACCGCCAGGCCACTGTATCGTCAAATGATACAATGAGTTTGTAAGACACAATACACGACGGCGAGAACGTTACATATGCCCATTGGAATACCACATTCGACCCAGCAGGAGCGCTTGCAATGGCAGTTGTTGCATCGTTGCCTCCATGATGGCACGCAATATCAGGATCAGGAATTGAAACTGGAAGAAAAGGAATTTGGCTGATCAATTTTTTTTTCAAAGAACAAGTCCCGCAAAAAAAAAAACTGACTGTAGCCGTCATTCGGAATTTTTCGAACTATTCTCGCAGGAGCGTTGTCGTATCTGTCATTGTAGACGCCGTCAGAAATTCCAAGATGAGAAGAAGAAGAAACGTGGTAGCCGCACGGGTCCACGAAAGGATTGTATCCTTGATAGCTTGTGCCGCCTACTACGACGGTGTGTACGAAACCATGACCGCACGCTTTGCGTGCGATAGAAAATAGCCAGATGGACAAGAGAACGAGGGTTAAATTTGATGACATTCGAAGGGCGGACTGTTTGAATGGGTTGAATGCGGGGGTTGAGGGCAGTGCTGAAGGGCGTAAAGGCCTTGCCTCTACTTGACATAGTCCCTAACATGAGGCAGCAGCTACTGTCCAAAGGCGATAGAATCTGAAGACTTGGGCAGGCATGCGCGAGGATTCCATGCGCCTTTTAATGGGCATCTTTCAAGCGTTAATTGCAGGCGAGCCAAATTTACGTGAGTCGTGAAAACAGGGTGCGAGATTGATGTCAGGACACGAGTTATCTGATAAGTTGTTCGATCTGGATCTGTAAATAATATAGCAGCGAAACGAATAGTAAACCGAGAACATGAGGCAATAGATTTTTATAGATCTGAAAATCCCACTGATGAGATGAATGAACCCGTCGTTCACGTTAATGATCCACGTACCATCCATTTCGATTCCATAAGACCATCTGGTCCACTAGTGCGTCTTGTCCGAAGGTTAACGCGGTGAAAAATTGCACATAGATAGACGGAGAACGACTCGCTGGAAGGCCGCCTTACGAAGACAGATTCTTGACGTCATTTTATCAAGACAGCGCATGTACCCCATGAGATGCCCAAGCCACAGATGTCGTGTTTACAAGAGGCTATTACCCCACGACTCGGACGACAGGTCGACGTAGATTAAAACTTCAGGGAGCATGAAATCGGGAGATCTCAGACATTTGCTTGTTGTAAAAAAGTGCCAGCGTCGTTGAAATGTCATGGCTATCACGTGGCTGGTGGGCGCTTGTGAGGGCGGCATCATAAATATACTGCCAATATCTATTTGACTCTATTGTATATAAGGCAAACCCGAAAATTAGTAAATCAGATGTATACAGGTACTGGCCAGGCTGCAGAATCTACATAGAATGTACTCTAGTCTCATCTCGATCCTAGGCCTCAATCGCTATCGGTATCTTCAGGCTTGGGCCCACCCTCGCTCAACCAGCGCAACTTCCTCAGACGCCGCCTCTCCTCTTGGGCCTTCTGCTGATTGCGCGTCACTTTTTTCTTCTTCCTGATGACAGGCTTGCCCGCCGAGTCCTCGGCGCCGCTGCCAGCCGGTGTGCCAGCAGCAGACACGGCGGGGCTTTGCAGGCGCGAGCGCACTGGGGTATTCGCGCCGCTGCCTTTTCTGGGTTCTAGGATATCCTCAATGACAGCAGTCTTGCCTTGTTGTGTGACGCGACCGTTATCGACGTGCCAGATTTCGGGGCCTGCGGAATAATGTCAACAACGAGAGAAAAAGAAATGGAGGGGTACACGTACAAAGTGATGAGACGAATTCGTCGTTGTGAGAGATGATAACCTATCGGGAGAACATCAGATCATACATAACAAAAGGAAGAAGATAGACACTTACGACAGCACCAGCCCACTCTTTAATAGCAACAGCCAGACCTCCAAGAGCCTCTCTGTCCAAGAAATTACTAGGCTCATCAAGGACACAGATCTACAAAAAAAAAAACCCCAATTAATGGACGTCATTCTCTAGAGGTAAGGTATCACAAACCTGGGGGTTGTTCCAGAGACAAGCAGCAATAACAAGCTTGATCTTTTGTCCTAAAATTCAACAGTCGCTCAGCGCTATTTACAAAATCCAAATCCAAAAGGACACTTACCACCAGACAATCCCGAGATTTCGTTGTACTGGGCGATGTCTCCATCCAGCCCAATGTCCTCAAGATGCTTGCGGACAAGGTGCGCCGACGTATCGCGCTGGCCGGCACCCTCGCGGGACGACTCGAGGTCATCGAATTGCTGCACGAGTTTCGTGAATCCCTTGTTGATCAGGTCGTCGCGCGGAACCCAGCTGTTGAACTTATGGTCAAGGCCTCTCCACTTGATCTCGTATTGGAAGGATTTCTTGAGCTTCTGGCGGCCCATGACCATCTAGAAAGAAAAGTCAGCATTGAATTTTTTTTTTCAGACTGCCTTTTGGGAATAACGAACCTCCAATTTACGCTTGCTTCCATCCTTGCCTATCCAGTCTTGATCGAGGACGGCTTTTTCCTCGGCAGTAAGGACACGAGTAGCCTTCTCCAAAAGTTCACCTAAATAATGTAAAAATTGAGCTTTCAAGGACCACCACAAAATGCGAAAACTCTTACGATCATGTCCATCCTGGAATCGCCATTGAATGTACTGAATGGGGGTCTTCTCCAGATGACGCTCTATATAACATCCGTCAGCCAAAGGAATATGACCATAAATCTACCTGGCTCACCAATATGATGCGTGGCATGCTGCGACACATACCCCACACGCAGCGCAGGATGCTTATACACCGTACCCTCCTGCGGCACCGTCTCGCCCGTCAACAACTTGATCATGGTCGACTTGCCGGCACCGTTAGGTCCGACGACACCCACGCGACTCGACAGTGACAGCGCGCAGCTAACGTTATGTAAGCTGGGTTTATCACGGCCGGGATAGGTGAATGTGCAGTTGGAGAGCTTCAAGATCGCGCGGGTGTTGCTGCGCACACCCATGAGCGAGCCTGGAGGGGGGAAGGAGAACTTGACGGAGGTGGCGGCGAGGGTATAGTAGGATTTGGCTTCGGGCTTTTGTGCCACGAAGGAGGAGAGATTTCCGGGGTAGTATACAAGCTTCTTTTCTTCGTAGTGAATAATATCTGTGGTAACATGATCCAAGAATCTATCATCGAGTCAGAACCCTCTAGATGGAACATTGCATAGAGATCCACTCACCCAGAGTCATGACTGATAACCAAACAAGTAACATGCTTTTGAGCCTTAAGGTACTCTTCTAACCATTTCACCGAGTTGCGATCCAGCTGGTTAAAAAAAGTCAGCACCCAACAAATATGTACAAAGGGAAAAAAAAGACATACATGATTCGTAGGTTCATCCAAGAGCAGGAGATCGGCATTGTAAAGCATTGCCCTAGCAAGCTCAAGCTTCATCTTCCACCCTCCAGATAATCCACCGACGGTGTCCGCCTGGCGCTCTTCATCGAAACCAACTTCAAGGAGCTGATCCCTAACTTTAGATCTGGGTACATCCTTCAACGCGGGATCTGCACAAATATCATGAGTATCGGAATGTCTACTCCAGAAGAGATAGACTTACCAGACGCGATGAAATCAATGATGCTCAGAGATGCGTCCTCGCCCTGTAGCGAATGCTCCACCATAACGCAGCGCAGCATGTCCTGTGGAGGGAAGTTCTCGACCTTGCCATCGCGCAGCTGGCGCAAGAGCGTTGACTTTCCGGAACCGTTGGTGCCGAGAATACCGTAGCGGCGACCGCGAATGAGGCGCAGGGTGGTGTGGGACAGGAGCAGCAGGGCGCCGTAGGCCAATGAGAAGAGGGTGTCGCACAGAAGCTCGCCCTCGGATTCGTCGTGGCTCTTCGCCACAGCGTATTTTGCCTAAAAAATTGAAGTTTTTTTTGTTTAGAAAAAGCTGGTATTGGGATAAGAGTAAGAAAACCAACCTTGTCGATGGCCTTGTAATGACCCAATACACTCTCGGTGAACGCTGCACTCTTGGCTTCGTCCACCCAGACGGACATATAGCGCCCAACGCAACGGGTCCAAAGCGCTTCATCAGCGAATTTGCGTGCATGAACCAGATCGGCAACCAGTGCAGCGATGAATTCGAGCGATGTCTCGAGAACAGGGTACTTGGGCACTTTAGGACCATTGGGGGAGGATGATTTTCCAGACGCGAGTTCTTGAGGAAGAATGGTCTTGAGCACTACGAGGACCTCTGCGGCTTCTGCATCGACATCTCGGTGGGCGGGAGGAGGTCCTGAAGAAGAAGCTCCAGATTTGAGGAGAGTTTTCAGGGCAGCGTCACCGAATGCGCGGACCTAGAAATAGAAGATTAGCAATGCAGTTCAAAGATAAGGATAAGATAAAAGCAACACACTTCAGGGAAAGCGGCGCCGGTGGCGATCTTTTGGACGCCATCGACGAGAGGGCTGAGGTAAGTCGCGGCGATGTTGGGATCGCGGACGAGTTTGACGAGGTTGTCGATAACGACGACTGTGCGACGCTGGACCTCCATGCTGCGATCGTTGAGTGCGCGGAGCAACAGAGGAACGAGGACAGCGAGGGCGGGGGAGGTGACTTCAGCGACAAAGGTAGTGCTGGACAGGGCCTTGATACAGGTCGGCACTGAGTCTGGGTTGGACATGCATTTGACGAGGACGGGTATATGGGGTATGAGATCTGGGTTGGCTAGGGTGGTGCAAAGGGAGGTAGCGCATTTAATGGCGGCTGAGGATACCTGTTAGAGAATGGATTAGCAAATCAGCGGTGGCAGATAAGAGGGCGAGGCATACCTCCTGCTTGGTGTCGTGCATAGCTGCTTCGACCCTGGGTAGGGTGGTTCCGAGCTCTGCGGCAACTGCATCGCGGGCGGATGTAGTGAAGAGCTTGAAAGATTCCAGGACGCCGACCTTTGTGCGCCATTTGCCGTTGTCCAAGATGGATTCGAGCTTGCGGAAAACGATGCGAGTGGATTCGGCAGGAAAGAGTTTTAGGATTGCCTTGACGGCGGTGGTGGCTGCTGCACGGACGACTTCGCCTTTGTCCATGTAAAGGTCGAATAGGGTGGGAAGGGAGTTGAGAAGAAGGGGTGCAGCGGGGACGGCGAGGATGGTGGCGAAGGAGTGGAAGGCGATGGCGGCGGATTCGCGCTCGAAGCCAGATTTCTTGTTGGTGGCAAAATCTTGGAGAGTTTTGAGGACGAGGAATTCGCTATGGGGAGATTAGTAACGCAAAGGATGGAAAAGGAAGCAGAAAACGACGGACTCTAGGGATTGGAGACCATACTTGGAGATCTCTTTGGCGAGCTTATCGCCTGCAGCTTTGGCATCTGAAGACATTTGTATACATCAGATGTGGATGGACAAGAAAGAGACGGGAAAACACACCTGGTGCGGTGGGTGCGACACGAAGAGCCTCGAGGTGGGCGGTGAAGGGAGAGGATGCAGAATCAGGCATGGCGATGGGTGACATTGAACGGTGGATGATGCGAGGCCGATATTACAGATGAAACGAGAATACTAGTTGGACGAATAAACTATAGTCTGGCAGAGGGTATTCCGAGGACGCGTGTGTCCTGGTAGTAGGAAGAGAGTGACGGTCAATAAAAACTTTCGAGTCATACACGTGGTTCATTCTGCGATCGGAACGGCGACGGCGGCTGCACTGCTTTTGGCTGCTCACCCAGCGCCTAAATGAATGAATAACTCCTATAATGGTCTCACTTGGTCGATAAATACCCTGCAGCCCTGTGTGCTCTGCCACTCTTAGCACCATGGGCGTCTCCCATCTCCCGCTCATCATCGGCCTCGTGGCAGGCTTCGTTCTGGTCGTCGGCCTCACATCCGTGTTCTTCTTGTATCGCCGCCGCAGAAATGCAAAGCGCCAGTGGCAGGAATCCCTCCGCGCTGACCTCGAAAAACACCGCCTCGACATTCAGGTCGTCCACTCAGAGGCCGCCTTTGACACGACTCTGACTCACTCCGAAAAGCATGAGCCGCCTTACTACCAGGAGGATCGCTTTACGTCCAGGCCGCAGCCACATTCAAGGACACGGCGCAGCGCGCACGCACTCCTCCCTCCAGCGCCTCCCTATGACCCCCGCCCTCCACCAGTGAGACCGCCCCGGGGGTTCTCCGCAGCGCAAGGAGGCGCCAACTTCGTAGTCCCAACGAGCATTGCAAGCGACGTCTCCTACGACTCCTGCGACTCCGCCTCTGTGTACTCCACCGCCTCCCCGCCTCTCAGCGTGCTCAGCCTCAACGACCAGGTCACATTCGTCCACCCTCCACGGCCATTCGCACAGCCGCACACCAGCTCCCCACTCGCCCCACGCCGCATGGGCGCAGGTCGAGTGACGTATGCGCTACCCGGGGCACCAACCGGGCCCGCTCCTGCCCCAGCGTACCCCGCAGCGCCTCCGCTCCCCCCTCCGTCTGCTCGCTTCATCGATCCCCTCGCACCGGAAACTTACGACAAGATGCTTCCACGCCGGCAGGAAAATCCATCCGCAGCGTTGCAACCTGTGCGCTTGGGTTATGCCGAATCACTTCGTCGCAAGAAACGGGCGCGCGCAGCAGAGGCGCGCGAGCCGCACAAAGATCGCAGCACACTACCGTCTCATCTTCATCCAGCGCTCGTTCCACCCTCGCCCTCGGCGCAGAGGAGCAGTACCCCACTTCTATATCGGAAGTTATCGCGCCCCTCCTTGGCTTCCCCTTTCTCTCCCCCATCTGCAGAAGTGTGGTGATCGGAAACCCATCGACATATTTTCTCCTAATTTTATATTATTATCATGACTTCGGTTGTCTTGGAACGCATTTTTTCTCTTCGTTAGCTGGTTAACGTCAAGGATGGAGCATGGATGGAACTCATTAACTTATTGTATTTGTACCCTTCGGAAACTTAGAGATCCTGTCATAATCTTTGTAACATTCATTGTACTTGTATTCTGTACGCATTCAAAACAATTCTTTGAAAATTTGCGCAAGGATAGTAGGACTCATTCAAATGAACACCAATTACAACTACGCTCCTATACCGGTTTCACTCGTCATCCTCTTCGGGATAGTCAACCTTGTCGTACAGTCTCAACGTCTCGTTCCAATCCCTCTTTCTTCTCCTCTTGATCGAGAAATACCGCGCACGGCTGTCCCAACTGCCCCTAACCCTCCCTTTCTCCTTTCCGCCGACACTTCTAAAGTGCGTTTCTGGGTCAGCAGGCAGGCCAAGCGGTCCCACTGCTAAATTCACCACGTGCGAATACAGTTCCGCCCTTTCTTCACGCAGCGCCTTCAATGTCGGCTCTCCGACAAGTAGCAGTCGTACGAGCGCGCTCACCGCGCGTCCTGCAGCGACAGCATCTTCGAACCAGCGTAGCGTCATCCACATCAGCGCAGGCACCAGAACAGTCGACGCCGGTGCGACGGGCCATGTAAGAATTACCGCGCCTACCCAGACGCATATACCCGAAAACAATCCATAGATCAGCTTGTACTGAGCGATCTCGTCATATGTGTCGAAGACAGGCCCAGTCTTCTTGAAATTGTACACGGCATAGATAGAGGTCGCGAATACTGGCACCCAGAGGAGCAGCCCAGGCAGAGAAATTGTGAACAGGCAGAGCGCCCAGATAAGCCGGACGAGCAGGCGCGATAAAATGACGCGTCGTCGCAGAGGCCTGCGTATCCGGTCATCCTTGATTGCATACTTGGCAAGTTTATCTTGGTACGCCTGGATGCTTGTTAATTCTTGTTATTTAAGAATACGAAATTATACGGCACCTTCAATCCACGTTGGACGGAGTCCAATTCACGGATGTAAGCCTCTTTTTCCGGTGGCACGTTGTCTCGAGGTGTTTTGAATGCCTCAAGAAATGTACGGACAAGTCGGACATGATCTCCAAGTGTCATCATTGTTCCAAGGGGTGCGTACATCCGAGCAGCAAGCTTCGCGGACCGAATGAGATCCCAGGATGGAGAATCGAATGTCCCGCTGCTTATTTTTTTCATGAATTTTGGTAGTCACCGCTCGAATGTTGTCGAAGTCCACTGGTGCAAGCAATTCGGGGTTGTTCTGGTAAGAAAAGCCGTATTTCGATCTCAGCAATGGTTCGGAACATAGAGCGACGTTGATCAGTGAACTACTCACGCTGGGAGTAAAGGTCAACGGGGCATGGAACGTCACTAAAACATCGGATCGAAAATGTTGTCGGTGCCTTGAGGGAATGCATTAGTCGACGAGACAGCACAAAGAACGGCTGGAATACATGTATGTGATCGAACATGTTAGAACGTCGATTTCAAAATCGGGATCGTCGCGGTTTCGTGACAAAACATCAGAAAGAATACGAGCCACTGTCATTGTCAGCGGAGCTAGTGATGGAAAATATGTGGAGCATACCTCCGGTCTTGAGAGGTGCGATTGTTGGGTGGTACCTGCTCATGCCTTCAGGAAACAAACATACTGCGTCGCCAAGCTCCAACGCCTTCATCATTCGTAGTGGGTAGATCAACATGGGTGTTCTCCAATGCAAAGTCAAAACACACCTGCATCAGCTTCTCCATGACATCTGAATTGTCAGCTTCGCTGCTGTCCGCGTAGTCTTTTCTCCGCTTGATGGGTACTGTGCCCGCAGACTCTATTAGCCAGCTCGTGAATGTCCTGCGTCCAAACTGCGTCGCTTTCGCGGTTAAGCGGAGCATATTCCGTCTCTAAGCGAAAATATCAATAAGTCCGGCGAAACGCCTCAATCTTGTCGATACACACGCGCGGTGGGATTGAGGTGACGAGAAGCCTGCAAGCTGTATAAGACATCACAGTACTGTGCAATTCAGAATGAACGCTCAACGTACAGTGCATCGGTGAGCGAGTTACTGTGATTTGCGCAGACAATGCTATCGAGGAAATGATTGAGAAATAGGGGAGAGGCATCGCGCAACCAAGTGCAAATACCATGGCCGCCCAGTCCTTGGGATGAGATCCGAGTTCTCGACAACTATGGTGCCGTAGAAGATCTTGAGGACGAATTTGAAGAGCCAGCTGGATAAATTTTCAATGTGTGGATTGGTATAGCTGTCTATAAGCGTACCGAATGAGAACATAAGACCAGGTGGTAGCGGAGCCTTGGGGCATGGATGGTGGAAGGCTAGCAACTTGCAAGAACCAAATCAGCCCGCAAGTTCATTGGTGGTCACCGGCCCGTTTCCGCCAAAGTGCGTCAGCGTTTCGACGCGTACGCGTTTAAACAACACCAGCACTACTCGAGTATACCACAGATATGCCCTTCATTTACCCTGTTGTTCCCTTCAACCTCGAGGGAAGGTCGATCATAATCGTATGTTTTACTCTCTTTCAATTGGCTGACTGACTTGAACTTGATCATCTAGCCTGTCGTTTCAACCGCGAATGTGGGCCAACTAGCCGTGGATCTCATCGTCGCGAGTCTGGCCTTGGAGCGCATCGCAGTGCTAGAACCCGAATACTGCGTGCCAGTAGTGGGGGGCAGAGAAGACGGCCAGACAGGCATTACTACGCCTCTCGAACGTGAGCTTACTTGGCTTGACTTTGTAAGGTTCGGCCAACAATAATCTGTTGAAGTTTATGGGCATCGCGGTCTCGACTTCGTTGTCGTCCAGCAGAGGTCTCCTGTTTTGAAGGTGCGCTCTCATTTACAATATATGTTCACATTTCTCTGATTAATTTCTATAAACCTTACAGTCCAAGAAGCAGGAATACATCGACGCGCTTTTCAATTTCATAAAGTCATCCAAATTCAGTGCTGTGCTACTCCTCTCCGGCGTAGACCTTTCGAACAGGACAGATTCCCAAATGATGTGAGCCTTGAAGGCCTCATAAAATTTAATAAATTTGACAAGATTTCAGGACCCCAACTTACCACATTCTGCCCGAACATAGTCCCCCACTTTCTTCAAGCCCTCTCAAACGCCTCTCAAGTTTGCCAATTCCCGTCTACACCTCCCCAGTCGATCAAACTCTCCCAAATTTTGGAGAAACGACTTCTATTCCTTTTATTCCTGGTGGAGGTTTGACACGGCGAATACTATCTTCCATTCCAAAAGGATGGGGAATCCCAACTGCAAGCTTGCTACAATTTGTACTTGAGGGTGATAACCGTGCGGACGCTGGTTTCCTCGCCTCTGTTGTCGTAAAGGTCATTGGCAAGGATGTCGCACAATGGAAACAACCAGGTAGCTGGAAGGATGGATTGTTCGGAACTCCCCATGACCAAACTCTGTATGGATAGTGGTTGTTGCATATAATACATGCATTTTGAATAGCGGCAAAATCTAAGTAACAAAAAACACACTACAACCCAGAAACGCAAACAAGCATCATCGCTTGCCTGCAATGCCAATCCGACCCTTTTTTGAACCACTCTTAGCTGCTTGAGAGAGCGACAAGTAAGCATATGGATCTACTCCTCCTTTTTTAACATCTCCGCCAGCTTTCTGTGTCTTATGTTAGCACAAAGTTGCGCACACGTAAAACATACACAACACGTACCTTGGCCTTGAATTCATGACCAAACTTGGGCTCGTCCTTTTTCTTTGGCTTCTTTACCTTTGAGGCACCCAATACCTCCTCCGCATCCGCCATCTCCACATCCTGGACTCCATCTTCCTCTCTCCTACGTTTCTTTGTATCCTTGTTGAACTTGATCTTGCCGTTGGGTCCGCGCGTGAAACCGTCGACAGAGGTCATAGTTTCCCGATATGCGGAGCCTGCGACATCAGCCGCGGAATTACGTGCAGCAGCAGCATCGTCTGAATCTGAGTCTTCGTCGATAACCATCTTGCCAGTTTCCTCGTCGGTTTTGAAGTGAGAAGCATCCTGACCTGGCTGGCGGCGACGGTTGGACTTAGCATCTAATGCAAAAAAATTAGCAAAAAGCAAGAAAGTATTAGGAAATGAAGACAACGAACTGGTGACCCGAGTGGCTGCTCCTGAGAGCAGATCCATAGGCTCGTCGTCATCCATCTTCAACCTGACGCCCTGCACAAGATACTTATTCTTGGGTCCGGCAGGTGCTGCTGCTTCATTTTCATCGTCACTGTCGTCAAGCTCGCTCTCACTTCCGTAAAGGACATCTTCGAATGCATCACCAGCAGTAGCTTTAGCAGGCGCGGGCTGTAAGAATATAAACAATAAGCATCATAATCCTTGCGCACAAGCACACGAAACACACACCTCGTCATCCTCCTCTTCCGCCTTGCTCGCCTTCTTCCGCTTGGCCCTCTCTTTACGCTTCTTGATATTTACTAACACCTTCGCGGCCTCCTCTTCACCGGCACATGAATACACCTCGTCCCAAGTAAAGCGGCGGAGCATGCGCTCAAAGATGTGGCGCACTTTGACCTTGAAGTGATTTTTATGGTCATGGGACCAGTTCAGTAGGCCAGGTACAATCTCCTTGAGATGAGGTCGGAGCAGATCCATCGGTAACGTATGGATGGCAAGTTTGACGAAACCGAGAATCGATTTCACGATTTCACGGTTAGCGGAGGAGAGGAAGACAAGGAGTGTTGTGAGAATTTCATTGTGCATGGTGGGCGAAATTGAGTCTTTGAAGAAATTAATGGGACGAATAACGATGGTCAGAGTGCTAAAACTCACCTTTGAATTCAAACACAAGTCGAGAGATGGCAGTGACAGTAGCGCTGATCATATGCGGACTCGCTCCTGCGAGACCACCAGCCACCATCGTCATAAATTCCTCAATGTTGGCAGCGGCTAGAGGGTGCAGCTGCATTAGAAAGAAAAAATAAAAGGTTCAACTGCACTAACCGTCCTCAACTTCAGCGCCGTCTTCCTCCATCCCATCAATCAAGTTCCTCTTCACAACACCTCCACTGCTCATTTTCTTGCCCATTGCTATGATAACATCGAATGCCGCAGTTCTCGCTTTCTCGGAAGGCTCTTTAGTGCCAAGGACAGCTTCGGGAATGAGTGAAGGGATGACATGCATGGAAGTCGATGGCAGAAGGCCAATCAGTGATGCGAGGAGGCTGAATCGATCCTAAAGATTTTGCAAAGATATAAACGAAAGTGATTCTTCGAATGACATTCAACAGGCCGTCTAAATACCTTCTTGGCAGCAGCAACCAGACCCTCGGTCATCTCGTCCAATTTGCGGATGATGACCTCCGCATTCACCGTAACCTTGCCACTGTCAACGAGCTTGGAGAGGATCTTGTATCCACGCTTCTGCACACCATTGTCCTTGCAGATAAGCACCTCTGGCGCGAGATTAAGCTCGAAGAGTGCCTGCGAGTCCGCAGTTGAGAGCGTAGGCAGGAGAAGGACGAGGATATCTTGCGAGGTCGTCGTCATGTTGCCTATGCTGCCAGCTGCTCCTGTGGTACAGATGTTTTTTGATGCATTTGGAAGGTTGGTCTTGAATAGCTGGACAACCTTGAGGAAGGCATTGTGGGTCTCCTACAACTCTTCGTGAGCCGAGAATCATGGAAACAAAAATAGTTAACGTACCTCTGGTCCTGCGATTGAAGCCCACGAGGTTATCACATCTCCAATGAGTCCTCGCGAATCCCGTCCAACACTACCGTAGACATTGAATAACACCGCAAGCCAGCTCTCCACCTGCGTGCGCAGGAATTCGACGTTTTTCTGTGCCTCTTCGCGAGTTACAGACGACGTTGATGAGGCTGGCTCTTCTTCAGCGTTGGCAATGGCGACGTTCGAATCAATCATGATCTTCAGTGCCTTTAGGATCGACGTACGCAGATCGGGTACGCCGTACAGAAGCTGCGATAGTAATTGAGAGAATTCGGGGCCTAGGGACTAAAGAGCAGGTTAGCATGATTTTTTTTTTGAGGACAACTATGATATATGTTACTTACGTCTTTGAGATCTGGTGTGCCAGTGCAATAGCCCGCAAGTCCAGCCCAAACTTGACCAACTAAAACGCTCCACACTTTGGCTTCCGATTGACGCCCTTCTGTTTCTGCTTTTTGCTGTAGGTCGAACATACGTTCGCTGAGAGGTACAAAGTAGGACACAAAATGGGAAAGAGGTGATGAGTGTGGCTGAGCAAGAAGGGGAAGGAGGAAGGCGCGTGGCTCATCACCAGGTTGACTGAAGAGAATTTTTCAATAAAATAATAATTTACCGAGAGTCGCAACTCACCGATTTGCAGGTTCCAAATTTAGAGGAAGCATTTCGAGAAGAACAGCAGGGCCCAACACGCGCATCGCAACCGCAAGTGTGGCATCGGCAGCTTCCTTATATTCAAAGTCTTTTGATATCCTAAGATCAGCTATCCGAATAATTAGAGGGCTGAGAAGAAGTTCTGCTGCTGTTGGGGAGTCGTTTGAGCCTCTGTGTTGGAGATTTGTGATCAGAGACGAGATAATGGATAAAATTTCGGGTATTGCGCGTGCGTAAGATAGTGCTTCGAGGGCTTTGCTGACTTGGGCAATAATTTTGCGAATGGCGGACGAACCCTCCCTATCTGGGATGGCGGATTCAATAAGATCAGGAATGAAACAGGTCGTGACTGAGGTGAGTGCAGCTGCAGCTGCCTTGCGCGTCCCTGCATCAGATGAATCCAGGAAATTCCATACGCTCTTCCAAACTTTGTTTAATTCTGCAGAGGCGGCCTTGGAGTCGACGGTATTGTATGCCACTAATGCGCCTCCCAAAACTTGGAACCAACTTGAGGATAGGACAAAATCCGATTTTGAAGGAGGGGAAGAAAGGACGACTTTTAAGACTTCGGTAAGCTGGGAGCCAATATTACTTGATGGGTCCTCTACTGAGGCAGCGAAGATTTCAGACATGATGGAGTATGATGACTGGGAAAGATAAGTATTTCCCAGACGAGGGAGTGTAAGGAGGATGCTGGTGATAGCAGGAAGCGACTGTTTACAAGAAATCAGCGAGGAAATTTTGAAATACTGAATCTGTTCACCTCCGATGGTAGATATGGTACAATGGGCCTCAAGAAGGCAAGGACATGGATGGCAACTTCTGTTCCGGGGGAAGGGGCGTGTTTAGCACCCTTTCCTTTGGCGAAAGGACCGGCATTTATGTCGGAAATGCTAGAAAGGATCCATTCAGAGACCCTCTCAGCGTACGGATGGCGAATTAGCGGTAAAGGTGGGTGCGCAAGGACATCTTTGACGGCATCTGCGGCCTTGCGGCGCACTTTGGGTCTGGGATCGACACAGAGTTGGAGGATCGAGGCAAAGGACTGGCGAACGCCTTGCACTTCTAGTTGAGTACGGTCCAGCGCCTGAAAAATGGCATGGTAAAGTGATAGTTGAGATCGTAGGGCTGGTGCGTGCTTGTTCAAGGCAGGGAAGAGCGGTGCGGTCAAGGAAAGCAATGTATTGAGGTTTGAACGGATCACTGGAGCAGGAACAAAGGGTGCAACAAGGGCCAGCAGATATAGCTCAGCGGGGAGAATTGCGCCGTCGTCGATAGAAAGATCCTTCTTCTGGATAGTGCCATCTAAAGTGGTGATCAGGGCGGCAAAGTAGGCGGTTGGTGAGGGTTCGGTACCCTGGTCATTGAAGGTAGACTCGATGGCGATGAGGAGATTTGCAGGGGATTTCTGGTGGGGGAGGGAGGAGGAAGTGTGGGGCCGGATTTTAGCGATGGTGTCCTCCATGGTCGATGCTCGTCGATGCCCTCAGCACTTGGACGCTGGCAATATCTTTCCAATTTTTTGCTTAGTCATGTCGATCGTGTTTTAGCATGTCCAAATCAAGCCACGCGACATTGATCCATCTCCATTAGGAACCCCAGCCAAAGTTCGTCAACTTGAAACTCTTCAACCTATCGGTGGCGCGCATTAATGTCATCGCTGTGCTTGCCTTTATTCAATTTTATCCTTCTGTATGACTACCAAACCAGTAAGTGATTCACGAACCGTCTCCGACATTGGGCTGGAACCTACAATCTGGCGGAGGTTATAGCTTGTGATCACTGATGACTCCGTGTGTCCCCTTCCCATTTTTCGCTTGAGCTCTGATATTTAAAGTTTTCTAGTTATACAATAGATAAGAAAGACCCTCCACATAGACCCACTCACACGCGCACCTTCATCTCACGGGTGCATGGTGCTCAGCTATCACTTGACTTGGATGAGAAATCTGGCGATTCCTATGCTATCTGCACGGCTGGACGACTATTGAATGAGCTATCCACGTATTCTTCCTTCTGAAATGACGAGCCCTCCGTCCAAAATCGCTACTGGAGACAGACTTCGGGTTGCAATATGGTATGTTTACTTCCTCCCCGCCCCTCTAGTTATGTGACGAGCAACGTCTCGCAGCGGCGGTGGAATTGGCGGTTTATGCCTCGCTGTCTTTCTTGCTAGATACTCGCACCTTGATGTCAACGTCTACGAAGCTGCTGGCCAATTTAAAGAGATTGGGGCCGGTGTTATGATCTGGGCAAGAACATGGCGCATTCTGGAACAAATGGGTTTAGCATCAGACTTCTCAAAGATAGCCCATGCACCCCCTACAGGTGCTCAAGGTCGGCTACATTGTCATCGTGGCCGAGCCAAAAGTACTAATTTGTTTTTCCAGGTGTTGGATTTGACTACAGAAGATCTGACCAACCCTATGAAGGTTTTCGATTCAAGCTTGTTGAAATGCCTTGTAAGTCATGATGTCTTTAGCGGGATAATAAATTTATGATATTTGTATAGATGGAGTATGTTTCTATATTCTTGATCAACATTCTACACTGATGTTGACTTCGAATGTTTATTGTCTCTGTCTCCAGTGCATTCGCTTCCATCGCGCCGAATTCTTAGATGTCTTCGTCAATCATCTCCCCCCAGGCATCGCCCATTTTGGGAAGAGACTCACTTCCTATTCACGCAGATCCAACGGACAGATCTCGCTCTCATTCAATGACAAAAGCGCAGCCTTGTGCGACGTTCTAATCGGCGCCGATGGAATCAAGTCGACGATAAGAGCGCAAATGTATCGCGAAGCCGCAGAGGCTGCGGATGATAAGAGCTTGCTACGGTACATCGACCCGGTTTGGACAGGCACCATGGCATATCGGGGGCTTGTCCGCGTCCAGGATATACCTCGCAACAAGGACGGATCACCGCATAGGACGATCAAGGAGCCTATGATGGTCGGTACTGCTGCTTTCCTTCTGTCCCCGGAATAAACTGACGATGTTGTGACGTCAAAAAGTACTGCGGCAAGGGGAGGGTACGAACTTTCTTTGGATTCAATAGCTTGATTCACCGGTGCTCACTTAGTTTCAGCATGTTGTCAGTTATTCCATATCCCAAGGAAGTATTGTCAACGTGGTTACATTTGTTTCTCAACCAGAGAAGCACGGAGCACCCTATCAAGGCGAATGGGTGACGAATTGCCCCAAACAAGAACTCCTGGATTACTATGCTAACTGGGAGCCAGAAGTGGAGAATCTGTTAAAGGTGACATTTTAATTATGTGCACGTCCATACATTCAATTGAATCATCCGAAGTGCGTTGAGAAACCGACACGATGGGCGATACATCATATCCATCCACTGCCTTTCTACCATGAGGACGGTGTAGTCCTTACGGGCGATGCTGTACGTCAGTCTCCTCTATTTTTCTAGCCACGCAAATATTTAGTATACGTAGGCTCATGCCATGTCCCCACATCAAGGCGCCGGTGCAGGACAGGCCATTGAGGTAAACATAAGAAAAGCACACCTTTTGTCGAATCTCATACCCGGCTTATTTATCAGGATGCCTTTATTCTCGGACATTTGCTTGCTAAGACCACTTCAAAGCAGCTGCGCAGGTCTCTCGATGCCTACCAGGCGGTTCGATTGCCCACCGCAAACAGCGTCTTGACGGGTTCCTACGAGTCTGGAACAATGTATGAATTCATCAGCAAGTACGGCGATGATTATGCCACCCTGGGACCCGCTATTCAACGGCAATGGAAATGGATTGACGAGATCTCTCTTGAAAAAGAGGTTGAGTCCGCTCTTCAA
This sequence comes from Pholiota adiposa, assembly GCA_009935795.1. Lineage (NCBI taxonomy): Eukaryota > Fungi > Basidiomycota > Agaricomycetes > Agaricales > Strophariaceae > Pholiota > Pholiota adiposa. The sequence goes on along the minus strand of QEYC01000235.1, from coordinate 288,746 downwards.
TTAGCTGGGTCGTCACTCTTCAATGCAAAACTATGATCATCCAATGTCGTTTCGTTTCATTTATAGAATAGGGATGGCATTTGTGCAACAGTCTGCAATGCTCTATGGAAGTGGTGTGGTGTTACAATACAAATTAATAAGGTAATGTCCGGTATCATCAAGAAGTCCAAAAGAAAAGAAGAAAGCCCATGATAACTTCTAAACCTTATCTGATGCTACATTGCCGCCGATTGAACGTTGCGATTGATGACCAAAAGCATGAGAAGCATCAGTATATGGGTATTGTTGGGGAAAAGGGTAGGAAGTTTCGTGGGGCATGACGAATTGGTAGGCAGGGCCCGAGGGCGGGAGAAAGGAGCTTGACATGCGACGTCGTTCGGCCTTTTGCGCTCCAAGATACTTGGAGTATTGGTATACGATGTAACAGGCGTCTACGGAATTTTTAGTCTGGATCTGTGGGACATATCAGGAAACTTACAGGCTTGAATCAAGATGGAAACCACGACAGATGCGATCAGGACACCTTGGGGTATGCGTTTATAGGCATCCAGGGAGTGGCAGAATGCGACGCGGTTTGCGTCCGTCGAGCCGTTGACGCACTGATCAAGGGTTTGACCCCGAGTATGATAGAACGTTATCATGTACCAGATGCTGCTGCCAACTTGGAGTGCGAGAACGGCAGAGAGGAGGATGTTGAATGTCTTGACGAAACCGTTCTTTCTTAGAATGGCACCCAAGAACCTGCGAAGAGGTCAGAACGCGTCGAACAAGATGATGGGGGCAAATATAGACTCACCCAAGAAGGCCGACCAGCGCTGCTGCTGTATACACAGCTCCGGCAACGATAACGGTTGTCTTGGCCGACTGTGCGATAGAACCAACTAAGAGCGCATCTTGACATCAGAAGCGGGAGATTATTGGAGTGCCAGACACTTACGGTCACTCTGCTGAGAAGCGTGAGCCCACCATAGCACTCCTGCGAAAGCGCCACAGAAGATGAGCTGGAGGAAGGAAATCACGATTACGCCGAATCGAAGGGGCAAGCAGCAGAGGAATTTGGCAGCCATGGCGGGGAGTGACTCGGGGGAAGGAGGAGATTCCTGGCCGTTTCCCTGCTGTTTAATAAGTATGCATGGCCTACATAGCCATAGGGCACTCTACTGCGAGAAAATCGTTTCATCAGTGCTGTGATGTCACATTGTTCCTCCTGCTTTTTTTAGCGCTCGATTTATAGCTGCTATCCGCAAATATCCGGTCCGTGTTGGTCCAAGTACTATCTATATAAGCCTTATGGACCCTCGATACCTGCTTCTCATCTCGACGTTCTCCAACTATGGGCAAGCATAGCTTCACAGCCTTCAATACCGTCTTCACTGTCGACACAGAATATGAATTCGTGAAGCAATTGGGCCAGGGCGCCTATGGTTGCGTCGTTTCCGCCAAACACACGCCTTCGGGAGAACGGTGTGCTATCAAAAAGATCACCAACATAAACGTCAAGGTAAATCCCTCCCAACATGCTCGTATATGTGGTTGCACACCTCTCATGATCATTTCATAGGGTATATTGACTAAGCGATGCTTGCGAGAGATCAAGTACGCGTTTTTTTCTAGTCGCTCGATGTCGCCAACCAGAAGCAGACCTAAGCAATCTCTATTAGGCTCCTGCACCACTTCCGTGGGCACAGAAACGTCTGTTGTTGTTCTGTCATCGTGGACAATGCTCTAACAATTATTGCTTGCTAGATTACGTGTCTCTATGACATGGATATTGTTTTCCAGCCGAATGGCGACTTCAACGAGGTCTATCTCTACGTACGTCACCTCCATGGGCCTGAATAATTGATGTTAAGCTTCAACGTTTAGGAAGAGCTCATGGAGGCCGACCTGCACGCTATTGTAAGCTTAATATTTTTTTATTGCATCGCGCTGACTGTATCTCCCGTTAGATTCGCTCTGGTCAACCGTTGACTGACGCGCATCATCAATCCTTTGTATATCAAACTCTGTGTGGTCTGAAATTTATCCATTCGGCCAATGTTTTGCACCGCGACCTAAAGCCAGGGAATCTGCTTGTAAATTCCGACTGTCTGCTTAAAATATGTGACTTTGGCCTTGCTCGCGGATATACCCCTGGGGGAGGAGCGTCAGGAAACCAAGGCTTTATGACAGAGTACGTTGCTACTCGGTGGTATCGGGCACCCGAGATCATGTTGAGCTTTGCCAACTATGTTCGTCTATTCGGACTCATCCAGGCCAGATCTGTTCTGACCTCTTTGTCAGTCGACTTCTATTGATATTTGGTCTGTTGGGTGCATCCTTGCCGAACTCCTCGGTGGGAAACCTATTTTTAAAGGGAAGGAGTAAGTGATCTACTTTCCGTGCTGGTATGACGATGAGTCCCTGATTTTTTTAACACAAGTTACATGGATCAGCTCAACCAGATCCTTCATTACCTGGGTAGCCCCTCTGAAGAAGCTCTAGAACGAGTGGGGTCCATTCGTGTGAGCAGTTTGACCCCTTGTGTTTTCTTGGTTTTTATTTTATTTTGACCCGGAATAAACACAATAGGCCCAAGATTATATTCGCTCTCTTCAGTATAAGGCGCCGGTTTCTTTCGAGGCGCTCTATCCGAGGGCGAACCCTCTTGCCTTGGATGCGCTTTCCAAAATGCTGTGCTTTGACCCAGCTCGCCGCATGAGCTGTGAAGAAGCACTTCAGCACCCTTATTTCCAAGCATGGCATGAGCCTGCTGATGAGCCAACATGTGAAAAAGTAAGCTATTTGCAAGAAACAATAGGAAACTCAATCTGATTTTTCTAGATATGTGATTTCTCCTTTGAAGAAGAAAACAACATGGAAGGAATGAAAGCGTTAATCCTTCACGAGGTCAACCTGTTCAAGGAAGAAATTCGCGCTGCGTCCAAGGCTAGATACGCAGCTCAGTTATCGGTAGCAAGGCCCCCCGATAGGTGCGCATGTTCTCATGTAAGATTCCAGAGTGTGCTATGCTCATCGGCCTTTTTGTTTTACTTTCTCCCATGACGCATTCAGCATTCTTCCTGTTCCGAGCAGGGAGGACATCTTGAGATCGCCCGTCCATGAATATGGGCTGCCCCACCCCGGCGCTACATCAAGTCTTGCCGCCGCTGCGCACGCGGGAGCAGGTGCACAAACTGGGAGCCCGGTCATCGATGAACCCAGCCGCGACCTGGAGCGCGAACTTGCTAGTGCCGATAGCCTTGATTCAGAGAGCTGAGATATATATTTGATTCTCTTTGGCAAAGCTCAACTTTTGCGTTTCAAGAGATGAACGATTGTCAAGCCTGCGATGAGATTGGATATGGTGTGCAAGTGATAAATTGGATACCCAAGTACCTAAGGACGGCGTAGTTGGTATGCATACAATTTTTCAGAGCTCGGACACAGCATGGACGAGGTGAATACATACCTTGGCATGGCGGTGCAGTTATTTGGTGTGGCTTGTCCCTTGATCGTCGGAGACAGATGTGCTACGATCGATCTACTATCGCGAATGATTGATTGACCACTACTCCCTCCTTAGCCCCTTATCTTTCTTGTCCCAGGACGCGTTCCGTCTATTGCACCCACAATGCAACACCATAGCTTTACCGCGCTCAATTCCACCTTCGTCGTCGACTCAGAGTACCAGTTCGTCAAGGAACTCGGTCAGGGCGCCTATGGATGCGTCGTAGCCGCCAGACACCGCCGATCGGGAGAAGGGTGTGCTATCAAGAAAATCACCAATATCAACACCAAGGTATGGCCAATCTACCTTTCTGCGAACCCCTCATCGACGTTTACGCGCGTCTGCAGCGTATCCTGACAAAGCGATGCCTGCGAGAGATTAGGTACGTTATCATCATCAGCGCCCATCGTCGTTTGTAGCATAGCTGAGCAACGCCCATACAGGCTGCTGCACCATTTCCGCGGTCACAAAAACGTTCGTACGCGTCTTCGGCAAGGGAATCATATAGATATCTCATGCCTGGCCGCAGATCACTTGTCTGTATGATATGGACATTGTTTTCCAACCTAGCGGTAACTTCGATGAAGTGTATCTCTATGTGAGTGAAGGTTGTAAATGCTGAGAAGCGTCTAACGCCAGCCGTGATTAAGGAAGAGCTCATGGAGGCAGATCTACACGCGATTGTAAGCTTTGCAGCCTTGCAAGTCACATACTCGATTGCTGATCATAAGCGTCCTGGATAATCAGATCCGGTCTGGTCAACCATTGACAGATGCCCACTTCCAATCCTTCATCTACCAAACCCTCTGTGGGTTAAAATACATCCATTCCGCAAACGTCCTGCACCGTGATCTAAAACCTGGAAATCTGCTCGTAAATGCGGACTGTGAACTCAAAATCTGCGATTTCGGACTTGCTCGAGGCTACACTCCTGGTGGTGGTACATCCAAAGCTGCAGGGAATCAGGGATTCATGACCGAATACGTGGCTACAAGGTGGTACCGCGCCCCTGAGATTATGCTGAGCTTTGCCAACTATGTTGGTGTTTGGTTTGACGAAATCATCAGCTCATATCTGATTTCTTGATTTCAGTCTACTGCCATCGATGTATGGTCTGTTGGGTGCATTCTGGCCGAACTTCTCGGTGGAAAACCTATTTATAAAGGAAGAGAGTGAGTGATCCCCGCTCTTGTTTTATTTTTTATTTTTAAAAAGCAGGCTAATTACCCATACCTTGTCATTGTAGTTATGTCGACCAGCTCAATCAGATCCTTCACTATCTTGGAACTCCTTCAGAGGACACTCTTCGCCGTGTGGGATCTCCTCGCGTGCGCCCGCATCTCTATTTTTCTCTATCATATTATTCATTACAGACATGACTTCAGGCGCAAGATTACATTCGCTCTCTTCCGATAAAACCTCGCGTCCCCTTCTCCACTCTCTTCCCTCAAGCTAATCCCCTCGCCATTGACCTGCTTTCGCAGATGCTTTGCTTCGACCCTGCAAAACGGATGAGCTGCGAACAGGCACTAAATCATCCTTACCTGCAGGTGTGGCATGATCCCGCAGACGAACCTACCTGCGACTCTGTGAGTTACAAATCTCACATCTGTTCAGTGGACTGTCGTGATTGAATTACTTCTGTCATTTCAGAAATTCGATTTCGGCTTTGAAGAAGAAGATAGCATCGATGGTATGAAACGATTGATTATCAACGAGGTGAATTCATTCCGTGCGGAAGTCCGCGCTCAAGCCAGAGCTGCTGGTCAGATTCGCCGCCAGGATAGGTATGTGCAGCATTCTCGGAGATGGGATTTATATGGATAGGACATTTCTAAATTTGTCTTCAGTCTTCCAATTCCCAGCAGGGATGAAATTCTGAGCTCTCCTGTTCAAGAATACGGTCCTCATCACGGCGCGACGTCTAGTTTTACCGCTGCTGCGACATCTGAGAGGCCGCCCAGCCCGATCATGGATGATCCCAGTGAGGAACTGGAGCGTGAACTCGCGAGCACTCATCTGGCAAGCAGAAGATGAACGAACGTTGATGTTCATCCATTTCAATTGGCTCAGTTGGTTTGGGATCGATATATCTTACTTTCTTATCAAGGCTGGGCGAACTTTTCTGCGTGGTTATTTCCAAATCGACGATTCCTATACTGATATACTTACAACCGGATTGTTTCTGACATGCTTAGGCTTACTGACCCTTGTAAATGTAAATTGCTCTGTAACCAGTTTTCTCAGTCTCTTCTGCAGACTTCCTTTATCATTAAATAAGAATGGTGAATCTTGGCCAAGTTCCAATTGGACCGATATATGTATATTGGAAATTAGACATCGATAATAAATTTAGACACGTCATACTCATAAACATAAATCAGATGAACGCCCAAGGAAATAAGCCTATACAAGCTTTTCGCTGTCTTCACTCGCCACTTCCCCTTCCTCTTCCGAGTCAGACTCTTGGATACCCTTTGCGGCGTTAACAAAAGTTTTCAATTTCTCGAGGTCTTTTCCATCGCCATCTTCATTCTCAACTCCTCCACTCACGTCGACGGCCCACGGCCGCACCGTTGCAATGGCAGCCGCTACATTCTCTGGTGTAAGTCCACCAGCCAGAATGATAGGCAGAGGATATGCAGTTTGGTTGACAGGTTGGTTCGTCGCATCCTCTGGTGCTGATGTGGTGCCAGCAGATCCGTTAAATTCTGCCAAAGCAACAACCCCATTGGCCTTGGGTTTTGGGGCGAGATTAAGTTCACCTTGATCCACAACCCTCTTGGCCAGATCCAAATCAACAATCTTGCCACTTCCTCCGCTCATCCCACTTCCATCTTCTCTGACGCTGTCAAGCAGGATAAATTGATGTGCGCCGCCACGGGTAATCTCCTCGATGCCTTTTCCTGACTTTCCGACATGGAAAGCGCGAATGACCGGCACAGGAATATGATGTGCCCACTCGAAGGGTTCAGAGCCGTGTAATTGGACAGCATCTAGTTGGACTTCTTCAACGACGCGTAAAATGTCTGCAAGGGCTGCAGATTGGAAGACGCCGACTAGTAAGGGACGCGAGCTCGGAGGCGCAAGCGAGAGACGCGAAGCATGTGCTGTAAACCACGGATCGTTGCCTACAGCCACCGGCGGCTCGTGCTCTTCTGCGGTACCGTATCGCAGGCTACGAATAGAATAGGAAATTTGCTTCGCCGTGCGAAGGTCAATGAACCGCTTGGACTTCTCCGCAAAGATCAATCCCAACATATCAGCACCAGCAGCGGCAGCTGCCAGAGCTTCGTCTTTTGTTCTGATGCCGCAAATCTTCACCAGAGGAGTACGTGAATGCCATGCAGGTGGGGTTGGAGGAGATGGGGGGATGGACAAAAGCTCGCGTATAAATGCACTGGTGTCTGTTGCGCGCATGAGACTTTCCCCAATCAGTACAGCACCTACGCCCTCGGATGCGTAGCGTTTGACATCCTCTGAGCTCGAGATGCCACTCAGTGCGGCTAGAATGACGCATTTTCCTTTTACCATATCGCTTAGTCGACTAGTAGTGTTCATGTCTACCTGGAAATCGTGTAAGTTACGATTGTTGACGCCAATTACCTTGGCCGGCAGCGAAAGAGCGAGTTCCATCTCCTTTGCGTTGTTGACCTCGACCAATGGCTCCATTCCCAACTCCAAACTAAAGGCGTAAAGGTCGCGAAGCAAGGCCTCTGGAAGCATGCTAACAATCAGCAGGAGGGTATCGGCGCCCCATAAACGCGATTCTAGCACTTGGTAGCGGCTCAGGATGAAGTCTTTACGGAGAATGGCAGGACGGTTTGGCAGGTTGGCGACACTTAGGCGTGCATGTAGCATATCTTGCAATGAACCAAGGAACCATTTTGGCTCTGTCAATACAGAAATAAGATGCGCCCCCGAAAGTGCGTAGGTAAGAGCTTGTTTCGCGGGAGATGTGGTGATGGAAATTGGGCCCTTAGATGGGGATGCTCTCTTAATTTCTGCGAACAACGATGGTGTTCCTGAGGTTTGCTTTACCCGAGAAACGAAGGAGATAAGAGGCGGAGCCACATTAAGAGAAAGGAGCGTCTCGAGATCGGTGTAAGTTGTTCCAGGAGTAGTCTGCGCTTTTTTGACGTCTTCGAGCCTTTGCGCATAGATTCTCTCAAGGATAGTCGGAATTTTAGCAGTGACTCCTGGTTTCGAGGTGACGATCTTGGGAAGGGCTTCGTATGGAAAGGGGGGAAGTGTGCTGTCCAATACTTTTGACTCTGGGTTTTCTTCCCAAAGCCCACCGCGAAGAGATAAGAAATTACGAATAAGATCATCGCCGCCTTCACTGAGAATACTTTCCGGATGATATTGGACAGCTTCGACTGTATATTTCCGATGGCGAACTCCCATAATTACACCGGATTCTTCAGTTGCGGAAGTGATCGCAAGCTCGGGAGGCAAACTGCTAAGCGAAGCACTCAATGAGTGGTATCGGATAGACTTGATACCCTGAGGCACTCCCCTGAAGCAGCCTCTGTCGTCGTGTCGAATGCGACTGACTTTGCCATGCATAATCTCGCCTGCATATCTGCAATGACTGTAAACACGGATCAAGATCGTAATGAAGAGCTGTATTCACCCGATCTCTCCACCATAGAGCTCGACGAGGCATTCCAATCCCATACAGACTCCAAGGACAGGGACCTTTCCCTGGAAGTAATTAATAGCGGGTATTGAAATTCCTGAATCGCTCTTGGGGTGGCCTGGTCCAGGAGAAATAATGAGAAATTTGATCTGAAGTTGAGGCAGCAATGCCACTGGTATAGCATCGTTTCGAATGACAGTGACGTCTGCCCCGTGAAGAGAGAGTTGTTGGTACAGATTCCAGGTGAATGAGTCAAAGTTGTCGATCATCAGGACATCGAGTTGTCCAGACAAGTGCGGGGGGAGGACATCCATAATTTAGAACTGGGTATTGAGAGAATATAACGGTAGACTCTGCCTCCAGCAGGTCGAGTCAGCAGTAACAGACGGAAAGCCAGAAAATCAGTGTGCGATAGTATTTGCTAGTATTTGACCTCGATCTCTACAATACTTCTTAACAACGTGACTCATCGCCGCATCGGGTAACGCACATCCTCAAGTTTCTGCTACCGTATTTCGTTGAGACTAATGAGTGCACTGGTGGATTAATAATTTTATCACTAGAATGTATTCAACTCGAAGGGGATTCTTGTCTTCCGAGCAGGAAAGAGATGGTATTATAAGCTGCCCATGGCACGAATTCTGTCAACAAGCTATTAATTCCAGAAACCCGCTAACAAACAGAAACACCTACGGGGAGTCATATGGCCGCTGAAAAAGAACTCGACATCTGTATACGCAGATAGTGGTTCAGTTTCTCTGAAAATGGAAACAGGAGTATACGACGTACAAGTCAGTTTGCGTTCAGTATGCATATTTCCAAATACCCCAAAATTCTTTACAGTGAAGGTTTCATCTTCAATAGGCATTTGAAATCCTTGCTTGCCTCCCCATGTCATATTCCTAGAGAGGATGTATCATTTATCAACAATTTTTTTTTGACAAAAATATAGACATACTGGATGGCGATACGCGTGCCTTCCGCAACTAAAATGAAATCCTGCATTAAATTGACTCAGTGTACCGAACTGACGAGAAGGAATCCATAGCCTACCGCAAGTCCATGAACAATGACTGTCCTAATAGATTTGTCGATCACGTTTGGCAAAACACTCAAGGTGGATGGAATGGATGTGTCTCTTCCTGGCCCTCCAGTTGTGGGGTTGATATACACCGAGTTATCCGTGCATGACTGCCAATTTATGTGAGGAGCGTGAATAGCGTCTTGCACCTTGAAAATCAAATTCACTTAGTCCGAGGGGAAAATACCACCAACGATACGAAGATCTTACGTCAGTGCTAAAAATAAACCCGATTAGTTACATTCTGTATATGTAGGACAACAAAGACTGACCGATTGAAATAGATTGGTCCTTGAGTAGAGCGAGGGAATCCAAGGACGCTCCAAAGGTTTGGCCATGTATCGGAAATCCTGTACACACATCGTCAGTACTGTTACCACGACTCATACACTTGAGCGTGTTCAACGTACCGATAAACATCGAAAACGGGATTGAGACTAGCGGATAGTTAGCCTTTGAATGCCATTATGCAGGTCAGATACGTAACGCACACTCCAATAGCCCGTTGTATAGGACTATGCAAACGGCAGGTTGGAATAACAGTGAAAGTACCATTTGTTGCGACAAGAGGCAGTTGACCAGCAGGTGGGTATGTGACGAATTTGTCCAGATAATCTGTGTAGCCACAATCATCTGAGATTTGCTGAAGTTGAGCCCAGAAAGAACTGTTGAATGGGAATAAATTCTTATTTGCCTTTAAGAGATCCATCAATATTGCTTCAGTGGTGATCTCTAAAGCAATACATACTTGAGCAAAACGCAGCGCAGGAATTTCCTGCTGGACAAGACCATAGGAAAGAGAAGGATCGGCAATCCAAATGCCCTTCAACGAGAAGTCCAATCCTTTAGGATGTTCATAAATCCAGTTTGCGATGTATGGTACATCTATAACATTGGTTTAGACTTCAGACAAATTATGAACACGTGGACAAGAATGCTACACTCACAGAATCCGGCATACTAAACAGCGAAAAATCGAGATCAGTCCATGAAGCTTTCTCTATTGCTCGTATATAGAAAGAAGCAGAATAAAACGCACACTTTCCCCCGTCAGCCATAGATTTTTGCCTTTGAGCTCGCTGAAAACTTCCAAGAATTGGATAAGGAAGCCCATCAACTGTTCTCCAAGTTCATCGTCGTTCGAGATGCTTGGGGATCCTTGACTGAATCCAGTCTGGCGATGTATCTCGTCAAAAGTTTGAATATATCTAATGAGAATATATCACTTACTCCGACTGGCTGCTCGACCCAAAGCACATGGGATAAGTTCGTCCAAGAAAAGGGATTCCTGTTCCGGGGACTATAGGTCGACATGCATTACTTAATAGCATGGATGGATGCACTTACGGTGTGGGCACTGCTTGACCCCAAGACCAAGCTGGAAGAAAGACACTTCAATATATGGCGAGCTTATAACTAGATAGACAGGCTTACAAATCGGTCCGTTTTCTTGCAAAAAGCCTTCCAACCCAGAGCATCCAGGGCCACCTATGTATATACATAAGAATGATCCGGAAATGTTGGAATTTCCAAGTACCATTAGTCCAAAATGTTAGATCATTGGCATCCGCGATATTATTTGCAGGCCAAAACCTAAATTGGGATCAATGTTTGGACAATGCTGCTGACGAAGATGAATGCATGAATGCACTGGACGTTACACACCAGAAAAACAACTTGCGCGTTTCGTTTTTGGCTCCCGATATGGGCATCAACCCGGACCAGGAGGGACCTGCATCGAAGTTGACTATGTAACAGCGAAATTAGCGTATATATCCACTAAATTCATACATTCATACATTCATACCATCGGGGATTTTGGTGCCATCAACAAGGAATTTCTTCGCGGCGGGATTCTTGAAGGTAACGGTGGAACCTTTCTTCGGAAGTGGTGATCCGCGATCTGGAGAAGCCATTGGTACCGCAAGTGGGCCTAAGAAATCTTGCAAGCGTTGCAATTGCTCGCGTTGAATGCTACGAGCATTTTCCATGCCAACGTCTTGACCAAAGACTCCGTTGATATAAGAACCGAGTACGAGTAACTTGAATCCAATAAGCAAGAGACGCATATTGAAAGTGTATCACTACAATTGACTGGTAGTGCAGAGCGCTGAGGATTTTATACTATTGGCCGTTCATAGGGATTGCTAAATTTGAATTTCGTTCCCAAGCTGTCGCTAAAGATAAGGAATTCGAAAGAGGACCCGCATGGCTGTAAACTCAGGATACAAAGTAATGATCTTGAAAGCGCACACAGTGACGAGAAAAGTCAGGTTTCATATATCATTATAAAACGACATCCTCACCTCAAAATCATGCGAGCAGTTAATCCGATCTGTAGTTCATGTTCAATCAATGAATTGTCTATGGCCAAACAAGGTAGGAGAGCAAGTTCTGACACTTCACGTTGTCGAATTTCTGAGGCCAATATCCTACATGGCGCGCACAAAATGACGTCCAACTGCGAAGCAGAGGAATTGCACATGGATTGTTTCATAGAAGTTCGAGATGATAATCTTGTGCTACCTCACAACAGGTGTAGCAAAATTCTAGTCGGGTTTCACCCTATGCGCAAGAGAACAGTGAGGTCATGAAGAAGCGCAAAAAAATCCCAAGCTGGAAGAATTTTCTCACTTACTGAGGAAGTATGAGATAGATGCAGCACCGAAGCTTACGAAGGGCCCTAGCTAACATATGGTCAAAGTGCCGCTGAGATAGTCAGAGGTATTTCGACAGTTTTGACGGAAATTTCGTCCGGGAGGCAAACTCCACTGTGCCGCTGGCACCGTTCACATGATCCAATACGGACCGAAATGTCCCTGAGAATTCTTCTAAAGCATTGCTTGCCATTTGAATAACTGAAATTTCCATACTTATTAGGTGAATATCTGGGCAGTAATCATGTTAAGTGACGTGTTCAACGCGTAGGAAGGGTCAAGACTATGGACAATGCGGGCCGTCGATAAATCTGATAACCATACCGAAAGTTCAGCTTTCGTCCCGTGAGTGACAAAGATGCAGGATAGGATGGCGGCGAAGGTTGATGAATAACGCAGAGACTGAATCCTGTATAATCAAGGGATCTGGTCCGTTGAAATACAAGATTGCGAGACCAATCAGACCTCGAGGAAAACAGGAAACTGCAGTGCGTAGCACGCGTTGACGTGCTATCTCCCCAGGATCAAATCAGCTACCGTTTCATTCGGGATTATTCTTTTTCGTTTTGAGCCTCTTGTTGCCCTCGCTCAGTTCGCCGGTACTATTATCTCTTGCTCGTTTCGTTTTCTTTTTCTGTCGGGCACTTTCCATAACACCTTCGGCATTGGAGACTGCAGGAAGAGTTGCCTTGACGTCCTTGGGATCATCAACACCAACGGGTTTTAGAAATGTCGTAGGAGCCGTAGAGGTAGGTCGGTCTTTCCGAGTGTCCGCTCTCAAATCGGTACCTACGCCAGAGTTCTCGAAGATGGAATCTCGTGCCGAATTGGATTTTTTTGCATTCTTTGTCTTGAGCTGGTCGAAGCCGTGTAAATGACCCGCTGATATTGAAACCGGTCTTGCGTGCACCTTGCGAGTGGCAGATGAAGTGAGATCGGAGGATGAAGGCGTACTCGTAGGAGCTGTATCTTTTGGTAAGGACTAAAGGATACACGATCGCCAAAAAAAAAGGGTCAACATGCATGACCACTCTAGTCAGTCAAACACATACCGAGGGTACCAATGGAACCATCTCTCCCTTTTTATTGAAGACTCGTCGCCCTGTGCGCTTGCTCGGAGCTTCACCACCGTTAGTATCGTTGACCGTATTATCTGATTCTGAGAATAAGAATGGCAGATATGACGTTTCATGGACATCCGAAGATCTGGCCTGTATTGAAGCTGTATGATATCGCAGAGCCTTGGAAGAAAACTCACTCATATTGTAGATTCCCATTCTTGCCCCAAGACTCCCGAACTTCCTGGTTCACTTCCCATTTTTCATCATCTTTCACTTCCGCCCTCTCAAGCTCGACTTCTTTCAATTGTTTGGCGCGGTGAGCATTTTGCATGAACCGCAGGCTGAGTGTACTTGTGCTGAGCGATTTGCTCGCCATTTCGGTTTAGGGTCGGAGAAGCAGAAGGCAAATGGTGAAGTTTCCTTCTAGGCTTTGAGCAATGGTTGAACGCGGTACAAGATGAAAGTGCTTCACGCTCCGCTCGAGCTCGAGCGGGACACTCCTGCCCGATTCGGATGTGTGCCGTCATGCATCATGCATCATGTGGCACACCGGCTGTGACAAAGTACTTCAACTTGCCCTCTTGTCCGCTGTCTGTACGACGCTGGCGACCAAAGTCTGGATGCCTGCTTGTGTCTAGTAAGTAGTAATGCAGCAAGGCAGGCTACGTTCTCGTCTCTTTTAAGTCTGTCGCCCTCAATAACGACCTTATCACTACTTTGACGACTCGATAGCACTCTAGAGGCCGCAGACATAGTCATATCATGTCCAACAATACATCTCCGGAAAGGAAGTGCTTCAAAGTTATTGCAGAAAGGGCTCCTCCTCTTTTCCAAAACGGAAAATTTGTTCTCCAAAGTATGTTATGCAATGGCTTGTCCATGCAATACATTACTGACGTCTAATCGACCTAACAGCCTACCACGTAAGCCTACACAATGGAGGAATAACGCAGCTGTTATAGTATACTACAGATTGGATGGATTATCTCTGGAGTATTTACCCTCATTGCGGCGATCGTATCCTTCTGGCTGATCAGCAAGCACCTACAATGGTATACCAATGTCAGTTTTTTACCTACTCCACATTATTCCCCGCTGAACTATGGAGGCGCTACTAGAAACGGGAACAGCGCTGTAAAATTACGAGCTGCTTCGTGACGTCCTTTGATCATTGCTGACGACCTTTTTAGACATCGTTCGGCTACTCTTTATGGTTCCTCTTTACGCAGTGATCAGTTACGCCTCATTTCTTTTCTGGGTATGTACATCTATGCTCGATTACTCGGTAAATAAATGTCTAAAATATTTCCATAGAATTACTCCACGCCCATTATCCTAATTCGTGACGCGTATGAAGCGATAGTGCTGACAGCCTTCTTTTACCTCCTGCTTATGTATCTCTCTCATGATGCCCAAGAGCAGAAGAGGATCTTCTCAAAAGCAGGATTATCGGTTGAAGCGGATAATATTGCTAGAAAAACAGGGCAAGATCTCGCAAAATGGGTTTTTCCACTTGGATTTGTTCGCTGGAAACCCAGGGTATGTAGTCATGTACCACTTTTCGTGCAATATTTCCGACGAATTTTACATAGGATGGCCTCTACTTTTTGCAACTAATGAAGTGGGGTGTTCTGCAGTATTGTGTCGTACGTCCTACGTAAGATTCTTGCATCATTAGTCTGGTTTGGCATGGTTTTTATGACTTTGCAGATCGACGTTGGCGGCCGTTATTTTTAATTATTTGGGCCTGTATTGCGAAGACTCGTGGAGTGTTGGATGGGGCCACATCTATGTAAGCTTCTCTAAACCCTCTCATGCAATACTTGACTGACTGTCGCACACAGATCACCATAGTCATGTCCATATCAGTGACCATTGCGATGTATTGTCTGCTTCAGTTGTATGTGCCAGTGGCGAAGGATTTGAGTCGCCATCGACCACTTCTAAAGCTATTCTCTGTGAAAGCCGTTGGTCAGTATATAACCCTTTTATAAATCAGAGTCGCTCATAAGATTTATGTAGTATTTTTGACATTCTGGCAAGCGACTTTACTGTCTCTACTCAGCATGTTTGGGCTTGTAAAAGATGTGAGTACGATTATTACACTGTCGTGACTACTTATTCTTATCACGTACAGACCAAGTATATGACTGCAGACGATATTAACAACGCGATTGGGGCCATTCTCGAGACCTTCGAAATGATGTTCGTGCTCTTTGCTATGTTGCAGTTTTGTACGAAGGTGCTAATCGTTACGCCAGGTTATTTGCCTTCCTTCATATTCGTGCCTTTACATATAAGCCATACTCTGAACCTTCCGATGGAAATATGTATCCATCTGGGACTCCACAATGGCGATCCCTCGGACACGCGATGGATTTCCGCGAAACCTTTCGAGAAATTTGGGTTGGATGCATTTACATGTTCGATAGTATGCGCGGCAAAGAACCGACACCGGACTTTGGAGTTATACGAGAAGTGCATTACAAGAGTGTATTTGGGCGACAAAGGCCATTGCAAACCAACCTTCAACAACCGCTACCAGATCGTACAATCAAAGCAACTGATTTAACTTTCCCCCCTGTTCAGATCGCAGTGGATCAAGAAGTAGAGGTTGTTATTAATGGAAAAAGAGAGTGGCTGCTTCTTGAGAAGCTTGAGAAACGGGAAACACCGATAGATGGGAAAGATATAGGGCTTCAAGAGCAGATAGATCGAGAGTTGGAAAGACGCGGCTATGCACGACGTATGTTATTCTGTACTTTTCTTGCCGCCTCAAGCCTGAAAATAATTTTGATTCGCTTTAGTAGATCAAATTGATATGGTCAAGAAGGATTCTGCGCACAAGGCAGAGGGTCAAACTGCGAGACAAAGTTCATGGTGGCGTAGCATATATGATCGTATCTCTCAGACTGGACGCGAGCCCGAAGAAGACGACAAAGAACATTTTACCAAAAAACAGAGGACACCTTCACGCATTCGCTCACACCACCGCCATCGCTACACTAGCGCGCAATATACGAATGACCTTGACTATCATGATATTGATGATCAGCCCCCTCAAGGAACCCTCCATCCGTTCAACCAGCGTCCTTCTCACACAATGATACAGCATCACGAATACGATGAGGTCGTTCCTGATGCAAATGGCGATGATCGCCTCCCTCTTTCCGGTGAAGATTTGCGAGCAAATCCTTCACGATATGAGGATCGACCGGTCCTATTGCCCACCCCTTCTCAACCACATGGTGGCAAACGTAATTCAAGATTGACCCAATCCGGTGCCGGCATTCCTACTGGGCAATTCCAAAGAAGTGCATCCTCAGTGCTAGTTGATTCTAGCGGTGCAAACGGTCCGATATCTGGTCCAAGAACCCCACTGATACATGAAACTTTGTTCATATCCGCGCCGCCTCAGAGTCCCATTCAATACCCAGCCCCACGAGCACCTCTCAATGAGACGTGGAATACTGACATGCAGAATGCTGATGATAACTTTAATATCTCATGGCGCCCTCCTGTTCCTCCAAAGGAACAGAAGGGGTCTCTTTCATTCAAAGACAGCCTTGCATCTCGTCCACACCGAAAATCTGCTCATCATCGTGAAGGCGCTAACATCCCTCACGATAGACGCGATCGCCATCTGAACGCATGGATCCGTCCGACACATCCTCATGGACTACCGCCAAACAACTTGAATAGTGCCGTCGATTATCGTGAACATTCAACGAACGCTTTCTCTACAAACGGACTTCGATAAATTGGTTTTTTATGCTCTTGTTATTTTTTTATTTTTCTAACTTTCTGGGAATCCGTTGTTATCATTTGCTACAATATTTTACGCACGATCGTATACTATTTCACCCTCACGACTTAAACGCCATAACGACTTGAAATGACAATATGCTTTGCTGATGTTTTATGACCAACCACTTGTCTATGAGGGGAAGCAAGAGCGACATAAGAAGTGCGGGAAAATCTACTTGATATAAAGGGGGTGTGAAGTTAGAGCCAGACCAGAACACTCAATGCTACAGAAGTATATGCTACAAAGGTTTCATCCCAGAATCTGTTAGAATAAGACAAAAGAAAAAATGGGAATATTACGAATCATAGCGTCTGCGGACTTGTGGACCATGGAAAATGGAGCGATTATCGATAAAGAAACGACGAGCAAAGAGCATATTGGCCTTGTTAATGGGATTTCGTCAAGCCTAACTTCCCTCGTTCCAACTTCACGACGTAGCCATTGAGAGCCTCCAGTTCAAGATTATTGATAGCATATTCTGGATGAACGATACGTCGTGCATTGATCTTGTTAAGAATCATTCTCGTTTCTTCGGCCTTTTCGTCGTCTGAAGAGCATGATGATTCATCCGAAGAGTCGTCGCTTTCCATGCGATTGACGAGCAATGTCTCCTCAAATACGGATGGGTCGACGACAGGTGCTGCTACGTCTAGTAACTCTTGCGCTACGGCATTGCTTCGCGAGAGAGATTCGTGCTGTTCAGGAGTGGTCGGATTGAATAAATTCACACAGAAATCGAGAGACTTTTGAAGTTCTGTTTCTGACAGACGAGCGCCCATATCAGAGGCTCCTTGGATGACTTTGGTGGACAATAATGTGAGCGTTAGCGTCAACCAACAACAAATGAAAACGCACTAGGACGGAGAAATGCAAAGGCGCGGTCATAATTGTCCTCGTCGATGTCCGACAGAACATCGTCGCTCTGAGAACGGATCTGTTTGTAGGCACTGAGGACGACAACTTGAAATCTATTACGAATTAGTATTCTGACAAAAAAATTTCCCTCATGGTACGACATACCTAGTGTAGCTGGTTGAGATCCGTCGAGTGTGCCATTCTGCTGCCAATTTTTCCGAACAATGTTTCCGGATGGATGCACTTATAGTAGCAGCCGCAGAAAGAGCAGACGTCATTGCGAGATGAACACCGCTTGAGAAAAACGGATCAATAAAGGCTTCAAAAGCATATCAGCAACACAATTGAAGAAGTACAATGATATCATTACCTCCAGCATCACCGATAATCCTATAGCCGTTTCCTGCATAGGAAGGCGCAGAATAGCTAAAATCACTTGCGCTTTTTACGGTTTCATAATCCAACATGCCAGAGTGGGTAATAAGTTCAGTGACTCCAGGAGCGCATGTCAAATTTGAAAGGTAACGATTAATTATGGTGGAATTTCCGGAATATGAGTCATTGTTGGCCGGAAGGAATGAAGGTGAAAGAGGGCTTCCAGACTTCGATTTGTACATTTTCTCGTTCATCACAATACCAATTGAAGTCGTTCCATTGTGGAGGGGAATAAACCAAGCCCAGCCGGATGCATCTGAAGAAGTAGAGGTAAGTCGACGGTCATAAGCAGCAGCAGGAAAATGAACCTGTCAACGTTTCAAACCAAGGTGATCCGTGTCTGGGTGTCCCTACACCATATTGTCCGACGTCGTCCCAGTAGCCCCAGACAGCAATGTTCTTCAATGAAGCATTGAAATGTCTATTTTTGAAATACCGAGTGGACAAAATGCCTGCTCGACCAGTCGCGTCAATCATGTGAGTAAATTTGGTCACTCCGTGTATGGTTTGGGGGTCGGAAGTTGGAATCGAGGAGTTCCCTGTCAAAAAAGCCGGGAATGATGACTCAACAGGGGATGCGGGAGGAGAAATGGGGGTCGGCGGGGGTATGTGTGCCCAAGAGACTGAGACAGGACAATCTGGATCACTGGCAGAGAAGGATATAGACTCCACCCTAGTTTTTTCGTAGACAGCTGCTCCAGAAGATCGTGCATGGTTCAGCAACATCTGATCGAATTCTGACCGGACCTGTGTGGCGTCAGGACAGCATCAAAGATGAGGAAGACGAAGAGATGCGTACCACATTCCAGGCATTGTTATTGCAGCCCAATGCTACAAAATCAGTATCTGCAAGGCTCTTTAGGGATTGAAAAATGTGGAAGCTTAAATGAAACGACACTCACATCCTTCGCGTTTGAACTGGTTGAACTTGATTGCGGATCCGGGCTGTCGGTAATGATGAGTGCAAGAAATTTTTAGGTTTGCGAACGAGCTACCTTGCGAACGAAGCCGTGGTTTACCATTTTTTCTTCTGCTCCTATGAAGCGCAGATAGTGACGAATAGAAGGAATCAAGCTTTCGCCAATGTGATATCTAGAACGACATTAAGTGCAAGAAGCATGGACATACAACATTGGCTACCTGGGGAATTTCGACGCCTCAAGCAAGGTGACGTCGATGCCCTCTCGTGCGAGGGCTGCTGCGGCATAGGATCCAGCTGGACCGCCTCCTATGATGAGGACTTGGGTATGCTGGCACGAGAGATGAGCAGGAGACGGGGGAGGGCGAGGAGGACAAACCTTGGGGGGAAGGGAGGCGGGGGACATTGGAGAGGGAAAAGGAGGAATGGGGAGAGAAAAGACGAGGACATGGCTTTATAGCAGAGACACTGGGGACACCAAGGAAGGCTCGTAAAGGAAGGCCGATTTCCACAAGGGGCAATGCGCACATGGCCTTCGCCAGGAAGACCGCCGCGGATTCCGAACAGCCATGCTCAAGCCCATGAATATGCTCCCAGACAGTTTCTGCCAACTCAAACCTACCATACCCACAATCTCGCTAGTCCATGCAGCGACGGATCGACATCACTTATCGTGCCTTCATCACAGAAATAGTCTAATCAAGCACTATCAGGAAGATCTGGATCTCAAGAGGTTCAGCTAGAGCTTTTGTTTCTGTTTCCATGAGCCACTCTGCAGCTTTTCACACTCCTCAGTACGCAACTGTGTTCCGCGGATAATGTACAAGCTGGCTATCGGAGGTCGGTGAATTTTCCATCTCCCAAGACACCGAGGACGAAATAAACAAGTCTTCAAACAGATGAAACGATTTTGGGGCGGCTGGTTCAATGCTTGTATTCGAGATCTCTGCTCGTGTGGTCCATGCGGAAGGTACCTGAGCTAGAACACAATTTTTTCACGATGGTCACTTCGTTCGCAGCGAGGCGACAAAAGCAGGTCTGTGAGTCCGGCAGAACTGCGAAAATACGCACACAAGCCACTTGTTTGGGGTAGGTGTTGCGTAAAATTGTCGGTAATGAATGCTTTCCCGTCAAGTCTGGAGCCATGCAGAATACAAGAACATCATTTTCAGCAGCAGAGAGACTACAGGCACCGAGCGGGAACGCCTTAAGCAGATGGGTGTATGTAAGTCGATGTCAAAGAAGCTAATCGTGACTGTGACCATTTGTGTTATCGTTCGTGACACGGACTGCGTTGGCAACTTGCAGTTGAACCACACTGAGCGCATGGAGCATTCGACGACCAGATAGCAAAATTTATGGAACCGCTGCAAGATTTGCTGAAAGGCCTACAAGGATATGATTTTGAGGCTGACCCTCGGCGAACTCAAGATGCAAAAGTGATCAGTGAGTCTGCGTCTCCAATTTAGCTCGCCGCGTCTAATGATGACTTCAGATGTTCTTGACAAAGTCATTGAGAATGGCGTAGACGAGCTCCAGAAGCGCAAGCCACCCTTAACCTTGGTCATTTATGCGATGAAAAATATTCTCTATCCTTCTTTTCTCCCTGGGCTCATGTCAGAATTTCTCCACCTCTTCACAATGGTCGAGTTCTTTCGCCAAGAAATAACGGAAAAAGCGTCAAGGCTTCTAGTATGGGATACGTACTGCAAGAGTCAAGGAGACCCCAGCGTCTCATTGACAGCAGAGCAATGCGAATTTTGTGAAAGCCTAGACCACAATCAAGAGGATCTTCGAAAGATATATCTAAATGTTGTATCTCATTGCTGTGTTATGGTGTGTGTACAAGCTTCGTTCTCGTCTGACATCGATTTCATCTACGTCAAATAAAGGATCTGACAAGGCTCTGGCTCGCCAATTCCAATACTGACTTTTGGATTCGTTGGAACGAATATTTTTCCATTTTAAAAGACGAACAATCCGACCTGCTTTCACATACTTTTCACTACAAGATGACTCGAGAGGAAATTTCTTTTCTCCACGGAGCTGCTTGCGAGGTAAGTGAAATCATGGAGGCTACTGTTCGTTGGGCCGGAGATCAATGTATCCGAGGGTTAGTGCAATATCTCGCTGAGCAGAGTTTGTTGTATGCAATACTTATAACGCTGTCAGCCAATCAATCCAGGATGTATTCGAATCAGAGGAGTTTCGCGAAGACTTCCCAGTGCCCCAATTATCATCAGAATTTCTGGATTCGATAAACTACCAACTGGACTTTGTGCAAGATGCTGCACGGAGAATAGCGTTGATTAAAGGCCTGGAAAGTGAAGACGATTGACCAGCAAGTCTAAAATGTCATTATATACTACTTGTCTACATTGTACAAGGCTAAAGTTACTGTAAAAATCATTCTGTATTTCGCAATTGTCTTAACGACATGCCTGAAGATACGTAGGATAGTGATATGTCGCGATTCGTGAAGTGTTGATGTCTATCATTAGTCAGTCCCACTTGATCTTCTTTGCATACTCCCGAATATTAGACACAAAGTAATCCTCGATTTCATGTCCGGCTCCAGCGGCAACCTTCAGAATAATCTCATTCAGTCGTGTGGAGCCTAAAATGTCGACGTGGTCACTCGTATTTGCTCCTCCGCGGGGAATAGTAGGTACAGGGCGATGCGGCAACTGTAACAACATAGTTAGTCTCTTTAGCATGTAAGTTGCAGGACGGTACTATACTTCGACAGTGGTAATTTTAATCTGAGCAGGGTTCCACCGTTTCCGTTTCCAGCCCTCGGCGCACATGGCTCCCAGGCTTAGCAAATTCACAGTCCCATCACCCTCTCCAACTTTGACCCCGTTCTTGACCTGTCGTCGATGTGATAAGCCCAAGAGGAAAGCCATAACACGAAACTTTCAACTTACCTTGGGTGAAACAATATCATCCGTATATGCAGCATCAATAAAGCTACTCCTTGCCAGAGGTGATCCCAAAGGCTTTGATTGACAATTTTCGCCATCTGCATCGTCACAGGTGCTGGTGTCTGCGTCCGAGACAGCTTCGTCCCTCGCATATGCACCCCGGGCATACCTTTAGTCGGATTAGATTGAGAAACGAGGAAGTTCAAGGGAATTTCACCAGTAAGAACGCTGAATACAAAAGACGATAATGTAAGGTTAGGGAAGTTATTTGATGTTATACTTGCATACCTCGGTTTCCTTTCCATGTCCATATACGCAGTACATCTTCATTGAAGGCGCATACGGCAATCTAGTGATAACATTGAGATACAGTATATAGAAGCCCCCTCAGAAAGGGTTGACACACCTGACTTCCAGAGGATTCGTCCATTTCGTAGGATCCGCGTCGTTCTTTTTTAGCTGTTTCTCGTCACGTTCAATCCCATAAGAATAATTTGTTTCGAGCATTTTCTGGCCCAAATTAAGCAGCATTTCTCAAATTAGGTCAACGTATCAACATACTTGGAATGTGATTGGGGTGTGTTCCAAGATCCAATTTGAAGCATCTTCAGCAGTCATATTTTTTTTGATATTATCATCAGATTGAATTAGGGATTCCCTGAATGAAATGAGTTCGCCATGGGTATGAATTGAGTCGGGAAGGTCATCTGGAGCCCCAGTATTATCACCCCAGACAGCATTACCACCCTTTTGGTGAACTTCAGCGGAGCGTATTATAATGAAATATTTCACTTACCTTCATCCACATACTAGCTGTCCCTGCCCAACTTCTGAACAGTGCTTGCCGTTCCTTTCGAGAAAAGAAGCGTTCCAGGACTGATAATTCGACAATGAGGACAATGAAATAGGACAGACACGAGAACCGACCATAAGCGCCAGCAGGATTTATTTGTACAGTATCCTTCATTTCGCCCGACAAAAAAGCAGCCATAGCTTTTGCCTGGCTACAATCAGTCTCACTTTTCCCAAAGTGTGTGGTAATGACTCACGACACCCTGGGGGAAGAGGCGGTTTGAGCGAAACGAAGAAAATACCAAGGAGGATATGAGCATACCAGATGGGATCCTGCGATGGAGATGTATGCTTCAATATGATTCTGTGGAGATATATGTATAGAAGCTTTGAAAATCGGCAACTTGAAGACAAGCAAGCGCACCTCAACCCAATCAGGTCCCCCATTTCCATGTTTCGGAGATTCGACCCATTTGAAGCTATATCAAGCTTGAGCTGTCTACTTAATTGCCGAATGTGTTGATGTGCTCACAAGTACTACGGATTGAATTGTGTGATTTAGAATTGACGGTCCTATTAGAGAAGGATGTAACACTTACTAGGAGAATCTTAATGAAGGAATCATGTCATCTAAACCTAGAACAGTCCGAGGTGCGCCACTTACAGTGCTTCCCATGGAGTGTGCAGCGACTACTACTTTCTTGTTCTGCCGCTTTCTGTATCATGTACCAATGTTACACAGGGATTTTTTCTTGACATATTGTGGCACTGACCGTAGTCCCTCGATTATCACTTTCAGCTTCGAGAAATATCCATCGCGTTCCTCTAGGTTATGATACGATACTCTCCAATCGTAAGGAGCAAGATATAAGTTGTTAGTATCATAGTTGATGACTGCAAGATTTTCAACAATTTTGGACCTGGGAATGATGAGCAATTATTTTTGAGGAAAAAAAGTGCACAAGTACTACCATATCCAATAGCCTTGTATGAGAGAGCTGGCAGCATCTATACCTTCAGCTGCACGAATTTTTGCGCCCGGAGGGTCTAAACCAGTCAATGGATCGAGCATCATGGCAGATATCCAACGATCTTTATTGAATGTGACTTGAGACAACATATTGAAGCCACCCCACAGTTTCTCGCGAAAGAAGGGTCGATATTCAGGAGCCGTTGACCAAGATTCTAAAGCCTAATAACATAATCAGTTTCAGAAGCTTGCGTTCATTGAATACAACACTCGCCGTTGATACCACACCAGGTATCAATATCACTGGATGTTCCGCATGTAAACCGCGAGCTTTGATAGCCTCCCCAGCCTGAAACTCTCTTCCGTCGTTATTGAACTTCCATACCTCCGGAATAGTACTTTTTAGACGCGTCCATTCTGCTTCGACTCGCGAGAAGTCGAAATCAGGGAAGTCAGGTAGATTGATGTCATATTGATTGGCAAGGGTTGCAACATGTAGTTGAAGGTCTTGGATATCCTGAGGCTCTACAAATGCCAGCCCAAGAAGCATACCACCTGTAAAGCCAATTATATATTAAACCAGCCGGAAGCAAACTGCCAGACACACAGATAATTCCGAGCGGAAAGAGAATTCGACCCATTGAGAAAAAACTAGCCTGTCCCAAACCTTAGCGAGACATAGAACATTAAACACTGATATAAACATACTGATGCCGTTTTCTTCTTCACAGTCTTTATGTTGTCTGAGTCTACAGATGTCTCTCGAGAAGGGTCTGATGCAAGACTTGCGCTTGACGCAATGGCGTCGTCGCTTGCTGGAGTATCCGTATCGCTAGACTTTCGCGTCCGCCTTATGAGAACCATGCTTCCCCAAGGAGTAGTATACTGGCGACAGGGCAAGACGTGAATCAACTGGATGACTTCTGCGAAACGGTAGATTCCGAACGCGGCAACACGACACAATGATGCTGTGTGATTACCGGCCCGCTTCCCCGCTTTCCACATAGGTTTAATTGCCGGGGATTGGGCTCAAACTTCACAACTTTTCGCTATTGAAGAATACTGTACTAATCCTTAACGGCGCCGAGGCGCCAGTCCCCGACTATGCATTGACTCAAAGTCCTTCGATGATATTCATAGTTCTCCAAATGACTACAAAACAAGATATCAATTTGTTTCTTGATTGCGCAGATCTACTCTATGCCTATGCTACCCTATGCATGTGAGCTGCTAGCTGTTATCTTCGATGCACGTTGAAGGTGCACCTGGTGGGCCTCATACTTGATGTTTCTGGCATGTGCATTCGCCTGAAGGTGGTCATCTCATTTGCTGAAGCCTTACAACCAGTGGAAAACCTGCGGCGCCTTAAAATGACAAAGACAAATTATCGATAGCCACTGGAAGCCAAGCATTCAATGCCGAGTAATCCAGCGGGGGATGAAGTCATGCACTGCAGGGAGGAGTCAGCCGGCGGGGGTTCAATTTGGTCATTCGCATCCATGTGAGTGTAAAACAGGCAGTGGTGGGACAACTGGGAGAATAGTAATCTCATGCCGCGGATGCCCTGCAAGAAGACTAGTGGTCAACAGACACGCAAAGGATACGCCTCTACAATTCAAAATGAGAGAGGGCGGGTATGACGCTGCACTGCTTGGTTTCTGGGGCACATTCTTGAGTATTTGAGAAATGGCGCCCTCTGCCAATTACTTCACAGAGCCGCATAGAAGCGCACATACTTTTGTATATCCAAAAGGCAGGCCACATTACCATGCCCAGAAGTGCTTTTCCAAATAGGCTGCGTGTCTTGGGTAGGCTGGGTAAATGGGGTTGTGTCTTGCACGGGGTGGCATTCTGTAAGTAGGAGACATTAGCATTAGCGAGAGCGAATAAAGTATCATTCTCACAAAGGTCAAGCGCTGGCGAAGCTTTTGCGATGACAGCATCCAGTTGGAGGCCCAAGGTGGGTTTTAAACCTGACAGCACTTTGGTCCTCGAGGGCACATCAATTATTTCATCCTTCGCACCAGCACGTACATGTGTGAATGGTACACCTAGACATGCCGCACTCTGGATGTAAGTACGCGTGAGCATTGCATTGGTGGCATGTCCTCTGACACGCATGCTGACATTATGCAAGGAATCTCGGTGTATTCGGGCTACGAACGCGCTTGTCGGCGAGGATGCAAAGGACGAGCCCGGCCGGCCATCAGCAAATCCTGGGGATGCTAGTGGTGCTGCCTAGCACTTGGCAGCACTATAAACACAAGAACCCATGCTAGTGCACTATGGGCTGCTAGTGGACGCTATGGGGCGCTATGTAGCGTTTCATAGCAATCCATAGCAACATTTCTGTGCTGAATTCCCAGGATTTGCTGATGGAGGGAGATGAATGGAGTCTTGGAGCGAAGAGACGATGGATATTACACGAGCGGCCTAACAAGCTAGTCGTTATGCATTGCAGTGCTGATAGAGCAGAATGTCAGTGTGGTGTAGATATATATATATATCGTAGTAAAGAAATGTACCGAGTAGTGCCCTCGACTCGTCATCCACGCTGAAGTGCGTCACAGTGACACCCAGTCCCTCTTTCTGTGATTCTGCATTGTCGTCGTCGATCGAGCTAGGGAGAAGTCATCTCATATTTCAATACGGTTATAGCTCACTTGTTTGTATTCTGGCTTTCATGAAGCTTCAGTTTTCAGGTCGCGGTGTACTCAACAGATGCCAGTTCTTGGCCAGCTCTCTACGTCGCTTTCGCTGTGACTAATCATCATTTCCCACGGCTTGCAAGCTTTCTTACAGAGTCGGCGGACGTTTGTGATCTACAGAACCCTCCTTGTTCTTCGGACATAGTCGGGGATACGACCAGGTGCTCTCGTCACGCGTCACAATGGAGAAAAAAGTATTTTTTAAAATTCGCCTTATGTAAATCAAAACAAAATTTTTGGGCCACCCCGACTTGACCCCGACCCAATTTTTTTCCAGAAATTTTGAGCACTTGGTCGTATTTGTACAGTACTAAGTAGTATTCTAAAATTCTATTCTGTATTTCTGCGCTCGTTTGAGTACTCTATCACTTGGGCTGCTCAATCATATTTTAAAAACGATATATAAATAATAATATATGGTCTTAACGCGCCATCTTAAGCTTGGCGAATTGTGTTTGACTCTGCTTGGCAACAGCCTTGTCAGCACCGTTACCGCGCAGCGGTTGTATGAACGGCAACATTTATCTGCAGTCAAGCACTCGTTCAGGGAACGGCCTGCCAGTCATTCGCCGACCATGAGCGACGATTTCTTAAGGCTTGTATCTCAGTCAAATCCAGCTA
Organism: Pholiota adiposa; assembly: GCA_009935795.1. Lineage (NCBI taxonomy): Eukaryota > Fungi > Basidiomycota > Agaricomycetes > Agaricales > Strophariaceae > Pholiota > Pholiota adiposa. Next base: position 261,783 of record QEYC01000235.1, on the reverse strand, counting down.
CAAGACAATATCAACCAGCCAATAATGGCTATCCCCCTTCTGCAACGGCAGGCCCGTATACCGACCATTCACCGCAGCAACTTATGGATCCCTTCTTTGATGATGAAGACGAGAACGTGCCCGATTCAGCGTTTGGACGACCAACGGCAATGAGATCTCAGGAAAGTGGGCTCCCTCTAACTCGTACTGCAGCTCCTCCAGCAGGTGTCACAGGCTCTACTGCTACATTACCCCAGGACTGGATTGACGACGACGTGTTCCAGCCTTCGGATAGCCGAAACTTTCCGGGACCACCGAAATCTTCAAACCAAGGCTCTAGTAAAATATCTCAATTCAAGTCGCGCAAATGGAAATGGCCATGGAAGAAAGAGAAGGTTTTGACTGGAGAAAGAGTCATTGCGCTAAATAACAGCGTGGCCAACTCTGAGTTTGATTCGAATTTCGTCTCGACCAGCAAATATAATCTGATTACATTTGCTCCTAAATTTCTCTATGGTTCGTTGTCCCTTGCATCTAGATCATTTCTATACCAACTAAAATTACACAGAACAATTCTCTAAATACGCCAACTTATTCTTCCTATTTACTGCTTGCATTCAGCAAATTCCTGGTGTTTCTCCCACCGAACCCTACACGACGATTGCACCATTGGCAGTAGTCTTGATGGCTTCAGCGTTCAAGGAAATCCAGGAGGATTTGGTGGGTGATTTTTCATGTGTCAACTCGCTTTTGAACTTACAATCTATTATAGAAACGGCATCAATCTGATACTGAGCTGAACGCGAGGAAAGCAAAAGTCCTTACTCCCCAGTCTACATTCGTCGAACGGAAATGGAAAGACATTCAAGTTGGAGATGTTGTCCGACTCGAGAACAACGACTTCATACCCGCAGATATGCTCTTAATGGCTTCCAGTGAACCTGAAGGTCTTTGCTATATCGAAACCTCTAATCTCGATGGGTAAGTTCTGCCTCTTTATGAACCAACTCAGGCTTATTCTTCTAAAGCGAAACCAACCTAAAAATCAAACAGGCTTCCACACATACCGCCCCTCTCACGAATCCCTCTCTCATTAACTCACTTCACGGCTCATTACGCTCAGAACATCCCAACAACTCACTGTACACTTATGAAGGGACACTTGATCTTATTACAGATGGTGGCATGCCAAAGCAAGTCCCTCTCGGACCTGACCAAGTTCTTCTTCGGGGCGCTCAGTTGCGGAACACGCAATGGGTGTATGGTCTTACCGTCTTTACTGGTCATGAAACGAAGCTAATGCGAAATGCAACGTATGGATTTGACTTCATTTTTTTTTGGGCTTACGATTACTCATTTGTAGAAAACAGGGCCGCACCTGTCAAACGAACTGCCGTCGAAAGACAGGTCAATGCACAGATCGTCTTCCTGTTCATTCTCCTGCTCGCTCTGTCTCTCGGTTCGACGGTTGGCAGTAGTATACGGAGTTGGTTTTTTTCCAATGCTCAGTGGTATCTTTTCGAAACTTCATCGCTTACAGGTCGTGGTGAGCCTTTCTTAGAAGTAATATCGTCAATGCCTGAACTTACGCCTTCTGAAGCGAAAGGTTTTATTGAAGGTAGACTTTTGAAGATGTTGTGCTTACTCTTACTAACCAGTCCCATAGATATCTTGACATTCATCATTCTCTATAACAATCTTATCCCTATATCCCTCATTGTCACCATGGAAGTTGTGAAGTTCCAGCAAGCTCAGCTAATCAATTCCGACCTCGATATGTATTATGCAAAGACTGATACACCAGCACTTTGCCGTACATCCTCCTTGGTAGAAGAACTCGGGCAGATTGAATATGTCTTCAGCGATAAGACCGGAACCCTAACATGCAATGAAATGGAGTTCAGATGTTGCAGTATAGCAGGTACTGCCTATGCCGACGTTGTTGATGACACAAAACGGGATGGCGAGGATGGGAGGGGAGGGTGGAAGACATTCGCAGAAATGCGAGAGAATCTAAACGCTTCCAGTGATCCTTTTGTGGACCAAGCGGCCGCTTCTTCAAGTAGACTTCCTGCTGGCGATCGAGAAAAGGCGATTATCAGAGAATTCCTTTCTCTGTTGGCTGTGTGCCACACGGTCATTCCTGAGGATCGGGATGGCAAAATGGTCTATCAAGCATCTAGTCCGGATGAAGCTGCTTTGGTGGCAGGTGCCGAGCTCCTAGGATACCAATTCCACGTATGTCTACCGCTCTTCTCGAAAGTCGTTTCAAATAACTGTTCTTTCTTCTAGACCCGCAAGCCTAAATCTGTTTTTGTCAACATCCAAGGACAATCACAAGAATTTGAGGTTTTAAAAGTTTGCGAATTCAATTCCACCCGCAAACGCATGTCGACTGTTGTTCGGTGTCCAGATGGATCTATCAAGTTATATACGAAGGGCGCTGATACCGTCATCCTTGAACGACTGAGCAAAAACCAGCCATTTACAGAGGCGACTCTGGCCCACCTTGAGGTATGTTTATTATGTATTGAGTGTCTTTTTTTATTAGCTTACGCGAAACAATAGGACTATGCTACGGAAGGTCTACGCACTCTTTGCATAGCCTATCGTGAGATTCCAGAACAAGAATATCAGCAGTGGGCGGAAATCTATAATCAAGCCGCTGCAACAATCAATGGACGGGGTGACGCTTTGGATGAGGCTGCTGAACTCATTGAGAAAGATCTTTTCTTACTGGGCGCAACTGCCATCGAAGACAAATTGCAAGACGGCGTTCCCGATACAATTCATACTCTGCAAATGGCTGGCATCAAGGTGATTTTATTGCATCCCATTTCTTCTTCAACCATTGCTCATAATGTTGTAGGTCTGGGTTCTCACAGGCGATAGGCAAGAAACTGCCGTCAACATTGGTATGTCGTGTCGACTGATATCGGAATCCATGAATCTGGTGAATCTCGATGGTCGTTTCAATCATTCGATTCATGACTGAGGGCGATTTCTAGGTCATTGTCAATGAAGAAAACCCTCACGACACGCAAGAATTCTTAACGAAACGATTATCTGCCATCAAGAACCAACGCAGCACGGGCGAGCTCGAGGACCTGGCTCTTATCATTGGTAACTATCTTCCTACACCGCCTTTTAATTTATCTAATTATCTTGCAGATGGCAAGAGTCTTGGATATGCGCTTGAAAAAGAGCTTTCGAAAATATTTTTGGAACTCGCCATCATGTGCAAGGCTGTAATTTGTTGTAAGTCAATGCTGTTGCATCGTGGTAGGGGGGTGGCATTAATCGATTGTATTATTAGGTCGCGTTTCTCCGCTGCAAAAAGCATTGGTCGTCAAGCTAGTTAAAAAAAACCAAAAGGCCATTCTTCTTGCGATCGGTGACGGTGCAAATGATGTTAGCATGATTCAAGCTGCGCATGTCGGCGTAGGAATATCGGGAGTTGAGGTATCTATATGGATTTGACTTTTTTTTCTCTCGCCGTGCCTTACCTGAATGGATAGGGTTTACAAGCTGCACGTTCTGCCGATGTGGCTATATCTCAATTCCGTTTCCTCAAGAAGTTGCTCCTTGTTCATGGGTCATGGAGTTATCGCCGACTTTCAAAACTTATTTTATGTTGGTGATTTTGAATTCTGACTGTCTTCAAATTCTGACCCGCTCCCACAGATTCGTTTTATAAGAACATTGTGTTGTATATGACACAGTTCTGGGTATGTGATCAACTGAACTCCAAAATTACTTTTTCCGATATGGCCCTGTCTGTAGTATTCTTTCTTCAACAACTTCTCTGGACAGATTGCCTACGAATCGTGGACGCTCACTCTTTATAATGTCCTCTTCACTGTTCTTCCTCCGCTTGTGATCGGAATTTTCGATCAGTTTGTATCAGCAAGATTCTTGGATCGGTACCCCCAACTGTACACCCTTGGCCAGAAAAACGCATTCTTCAGCAAGACTTCATTTTGGTTATGGGTTGGAAACGCCTTGTATCACAGCGTTGTAAGTTCCTATAACTACGTAAACAATATGAACAACGCCGTTTAACATTTCATTAGCTTTTGTATGGTTTTTCCGTCATTCTTTTCTGGGGCGACCTGCAACTAGCTGATGGGCTGGACTCTGGACATTGGTTCTGGGGAACAACGCTCTACCTCGCTGTTCTCCTCACGGTTTTAGGGAAAGCCGCGTTGATATCGGAGTGCGCATCATGATCTTTCTGTTTTCAATGTCAACGGTTAACTGACATCTCTCTCGCAGCCTCTGGACCAAATACACGGTTGCTGGTGAGTTTGGTTATGATCTGATGCTATCTGTCATTCAATAATTTGATTGAACTTTTTCAGCGATTCCTGGCTCTTTCGTATTCACAATGCTATTTCTACCTTTTTATGCCGTTGTTGCACCCGCTATCGGATTTTCAAAGGAGTATCAAGGCATCGTTCCCCGGCTTTGGACAAACAGCGTATTCTACTTCGTGCTGCTTTTTATTCCTATCTTCTGTTTGGTTCGCGACTTTGCTTGGAAATAGTGAGTATTTGCTCTCATCATCGAGGCATCGACTGATATCCTGCTTTGTAGCTATCGACGAACATACATGCCATCCTCTTATCATATTGTTCAAGAACTCCAAAAGTACAACATTCCCGATTATAGACCCCGGCAAGAACAGTCCGTATCATGTTCTGTCACCTTTACACCATACTAATTATGATCCTTAATTGCAGGTTTCAGAAAGCTATCAAGAAAGTGCGCGCCACGCAACGCATGCGGAGAAATCGTGGCTTCGCCTTCAGCCAGACAGAAAACGCAGGCAAGCAGGACCAGGCCAAAATCATCAGAGCTTACGACACGTCAAAAACGGGTGCGCGACCTTCTGGCTACTAGATTTGTTACGACGACGCGGGACAATGTATTTATATTGCATGCAGATCATCTTATTTTCGTAGTCATTTGTAATAATTTCTAGTAATTCATCATGCAAGGAACAATTTTCGCAGTCGATCCAAAAAATTGCGGGGTTAGGACTGGTTAGGACTGACCCAATTTCGGCAAGAAATTTGGGTCTCTGAATACGTATTTTGGCCCAGGCTCCTAGAACCAGCCTCTCATATCGAAATAGGAGCCTGATTTTGGCCATGATTTATGGGTATCTGAGCTCTCCTACAGCCTTTTTTAAACTCTTTCTTTCTTTCCTTTTTGGAATTCTTTTTTCATTCTTTTCGACGCAAACTACCCAGCCTATTGAACGGAAAACCCACCGTAATGCCACAACGAAACCACGGATCGAAGTGACTGTCCGTCGACGCGTGGTCCTGGTCACCAATAGCAATGAGAAGGGGTGACTTGATGTCTCAACAAGTTGCTGCGTAGCCCGAGGTATGATTTCCGAACGGCGTGTCACATTAATAGTTGGCTACTGTAGTCGTGTTGATTGATGCTCTGTTGACACGCGCCCCGTTGGACAGGACCTTCTTGGCCGTGCATAAATGGACTGGGTCTAGGAGGGGCGAGCAGACCTCTAGACATATCTGGACGGGGGAAAATAACAGGATGATGCCTGGCATGCAGCAGAGTTTTGTTCCCTTGGTTATTGTGTGGCGAATGCTTTAAAGACGAGCGGCTGTTGCCGTATGCAACCTGACAACAAGAATCACTGATCAGACAGCCTTCACACCATTATATAGACTCTTCAAGGTCCACATCCATTTCCTTTCGCCCGTGCCCATCCGAGACTGCGTCTCTTTCCCTTCTTTTTTTCTTTGAAATTTTCTTATTTTTTTAAACCTTTTTTTCTAATCTTTCATCCGACTTTCCAGCGTCAGGAACGCCTGTCATGTCTCTCAAAGCAGAACTCGAAACCTGGGCTGCTGCACTGAAAGCTTACGATGAGGAGGACTTCGAGAAGTCTTTGGATCTCTTCTCGGTACGTCATTAGTAGCTGCGTATGTCTATGCAAGCTCATTTCTCTCTCCACATCTAGCGGATTGCCGATTCATCTAAGATCCTCACAAATATGGGCCTGATCTATGCGACCCTTGGAGAGCATGAAGCTGCTGTGGAAAAGTTCATGGAGGCCACCAGTTTAGATCAATACCTAGCCGTTGCGTGAGTACCTGATCTGCATCGATTTGCACATCCTTCCCTTCTTAATTCCACTGTATTTTGACATCATATGCACCCATAGGTACTTCCAGTGCGGCGTTTCGAACTTCCTGCTTGCTCGTTACGATTTAGCTGCTAAGGATTTTGAGGAGGCGCTTTTATATCTGAGAGGGAATCAAGCCATGTATGCACGCTTATTCTCAATATCCAATTCTTGCTTATTGATATCGCAGCAACTATGAACAATTGGGCCTCAAATTCCGCCTCTTCTCCGCTGAAGTTCTGTTCAACAAAGGCCTTTCTCAAATCTACATGGGTCGCACGCAGGAGGGTCTGGCAGACATGCAAGAGGCGAAAGGAGACAAAGCAACAGATGAGCACAATGTTATTGATGATGCTATTCAAGATCGCGGGGAGGGATACACCGTATTCAGTATTGTAAGGTAATGCCTTGCGTGGTCAGAGCGTGTGTACTGATTCACAGACAGCCCGTCGGGGTTCTATACCGTCCATCGGAGAAGAAACTCAAGAACTCAGTAACCCGTGATTACATGGGCAAAGCGGTATGAAAATTCACAAATATGAAAAAATTCTCGTGCTCAGTCCATTTTCTGCAGAAACTTGTCGCTGCCAGCGATTCTAACGATCTCACTACGACGTTCACTGGCGTCACTCGCTTGAAGCAGGGAATATCACCCTCCGGCGTGTTTGTGGACCGTCCGGACATGGGCAATGCCTCTAGTGGCCTTCTCCGGAGTGCAACGGTTCCGCCAGTCATGCCTACTTTAGGTATGCAACTTATCTTCTTTCAAAAATTAGATGACTTAACTTAATGTCTTGCGTGTAGAAGTACCAGATGGCCCGAAGTCGGCCGGTGTTGAACGCTCCAAAACGACCCCTGCCAATCCGCCAACAAGCGCCCGAGAACCCGGCAATAGTAGGCTCGCTTCCCCCGCTTCCTCGAATGTCGGTATTGCTAGGAGTAATACTCAGATAACTCCCGGTCGTCCTTCTCCCAATGCATCCATTGGTGGGCCGGTTCGTGGATTGAGCGTTCGCAAACCTGGAGCCTCCCCTAGCAACCCTAACCCACCCATTCCTCCTGCCAAAGGTGAGAACTAGCACTCTCAGACATTTTTCCATTGCATTAAATTGCATTAACAAAAACAGATTCTCGCCTGACAGAGTTTTACGACGATTATCTAGACTCATATAACGGAGGAGATGCTCCACCAGTTCCTGTTATGAACCCCGCACCACCGGCTTCCGATAGAGTGGGTGCTTGGGCTCGGACTAATGCAAACCCCAATTACCCGCCTGCAGGCGTGACGCGCTCTGGTTCTCGCAGTGCCCCGAACAGTCAATATGCTCCGAGCTCGTACGGTGGCCTAGGCGGTGGTGGATCCCTCAGGCGTAAAGTGACAAGGCGCAATACCAGCAGCCGTGCTCAAAGCCGCATTCAGAGCACATATGAAGAGGAAGAAGAAGGATATGTTAGTGGCGAGTATGACGATGGCCCTTACGAATTGACACTTATCCGGGTCAAAGTGAGTCGTTTCATTTATTGAAGCACGTATAAAGTCTAATTTCGGGCTATATCAAGCTACACTATCAAGATGATATCCGTGGCATGACGCTGACTCCTGATACTCCATTCGCTGAGTTTATGGAGAAAGTCACCAACAAATTCCAGAAGGATATCAATGGCCTTGGTTTGCGATTTAAGGATGAAGATGGGGGGAAGGTTACCCTTCGCGATGATTCCGACTACGAGCTCGCCATAGAGACGGCACGCGAGAGCTCCAAAGGCAAATCCGAAGGCAAACTAGAGATCTGGTGTCAAGATATCTAGATTCGCAATCACTTCTACTCATGTCTGCCTGTTATCAGTTGTTGGGTTTTCGGAAATCTTTTCTCATTCATTCATTTATCCTATCTATTGTGGCTTAGCTTGCTGGCCTGTGCTGCTATATCTTTTCGTTATATCTGTACCTTTTTCCTGCTGGAAATATTTTTTGTATGTACCTGCAATAATTGGATGGGCACAAGAGCCTGGAGCACCCCATTCTCAAGGCGACTTTACTTGTATGACTAAGCAATCCATTTCTGAAAGCTTTTCATTCACTTCGGGGGTTCCAACGTATTGCCAACGTACAGACGGCTTGTATATATTAGTCCTGTAGCTTCGTCCATATGGCGTCCGTTTGCACATTTATTATTACCGTATATACTTTAGTCCTATAGCTTGGTCTGTAGTCAATGTATAGAATTGCCTACAAAAGTTGTTCGCAGATTAACTGCAGAAATAATTTGTAGAAGATACCATATGTTTACTACTAGTACAAATGAGGCTACTACGAAAGGCTTCAATATGTTTTCTACAAATCCTATTACAGCTGTTTTCATAACGATAGGTCGTAATTTTAAAAATAGCGCACAAGGCGGAGTATGTAAGGCGGAGTAAGGCGGAGTGCCAGAGGTTTTGTGCGATGCGAGAGGTCTGGAGCTCGGCGTCGAGACCCGCCAGCGAATCATACGTTGGCGTTGGGGACGGCGATCAAGGCATCCCTTGGCGGATTCGAAATATTGGGGCCCGTCCGACTCCGCCCTGTGTCACTGTGCTAATTTAAAAAATCCGGTCTAGGCTCGTGACCATCCGTTTCTTCAAACTCCGCTAGTCGTCCTCAGTCTTATTTTTCATAGTCCGCCTGATGTTTGACATACAACAGAGCCACAACAAAGGACAAACAATGACTAAGGAAAGAACTCTCAGAACGACTGGTCGCGAGTCTAAATCCGGTCTATCGTTATGAAAACAGCTGTAATAGAAAGATCGGACAACATGTTAAAAACCTCTATAGATTATCTACTCGTAATGTATACACGACGTCTACGTTGGAACCCCCGAAGTGATTGGAAAAGTAGACTCGCTACCCAATAGCTACCATATGCATTCCTCTTCGGAATCTGGAGCAAGCCCCTTCTACGAAGGTGGCCGGGAACCGGACCGTCGCAAGGGCTTGCTCCGAGCCTAAAGTATTGCACCAACACAACGGTCGTTCGTGTTATAAATATCTTTCGTACTCTTTCTTTCTCTTATTATGGGTCTCTCCGGTCGCAAGGTCAAGCAGCGCATTTCTGCAGATCCCCGGAATTTAGGATGGGCAGATGGTGCGGCTTCTGCCTCAATGGATCCACTTCCTGTTACTAAAAGTATTTCCTTTTATGTTATTTTACGAAGATGCTGCTAGGTTTGGCTCGAACTACCTTTCGAAGTTCGGATGGGATGCCTCAAAAGGTCTGGGTGCAGGTGGCGACGGCATGAAATCTCACATCAAGGTCTCGCACAAGCTCGATATGCTAGGGATTGGCGCTGCACAAACCAAAGATCCTAATGGCATCGCTTGGAAACAAAACCGAGACTTTGAATCTCTGCTGCAACGTCTGAACGATAATCTGCAAGCGGAAACCCCTGCATCTGACAGGATCGAAGAAAGCGTCGCAGATGATGAGTCAGAAGATGGGGAGAAGAAGAAGAAAAAGCGAAAACATAAAGAGACAGAGGAGGAAGGATCTGAACGGAAGAAGAAGAGGAAGCACAGCAAGGACAAGAGGCAAGGAGATGACGAGGAATCCACCACTATATCGATGGAAACTGGATCGATGGAAGTGGAGACAGTTGTTGAAACCAAAACTGTCGTTGAAGTGCAGAAGGTCGTTGCGCTTCCGCGCCATAGAGCGTACGTTCACTTCAATTCAATATTTTTACACTATTCACTGACCTTCCCCACATAGTCATAGAGCTCGTTTGATAGCGGCGAAGAACATTGCCTCGAAATCAGCTGCTCATATCTCCGAGATTCTGGGAGTAGCTCCGACTTCCCAACCTGTGCAGAATGTGGTAGCTCCAGGAAAACTAACATCCGTCACCGATACCGACGCGCTCGGAATGGACAAGCTCACCACTTCCACGAAGAGCCTGGCTGATTACTTCAAGGAAAAGCTAAACGCGCGCATGGGCAACAGTTCCGGGACATCCACACGTACGACTTCTCGCGCAGACGCTGACAATGCTTATGAGGCACCACGTGGAGGCATTGGTGCTTCCCGTATGCGACTGGAAATACAATCACAGACTAGAGTCGAAGAGGAAACTCAGAGAGTTGGACTGTCGAAATTCTCTTCGCTCATGTCTTCATCTTTTCTTGCTGCGAGTTCTTCTGCATCATTTATTCTACCTCAAAGCAAAGGGTATGAGGGTACGGATGAGGGTGTAGCTCGAATCTCCGAAGTCGAATCAGACAATGAACCAAAGGAAAAGTCTATGAAGGAAAGCAAGGAGAAGAAAAGGAATAAAGATGCATTGACAGAGAGTGACGAAAGGGTAGAGAAACCAAAGGAGAAGAAAAGCAAAAAGGATAGGAAGGGTGAGGGTAAGGCTACCGAGGAAGTCGAAGAGGTGATGGAGGTAGATGCGAACGAGGGCGAAAAGAAGAGACAGAAGAGAGAGAAGAAAGAGAAGAAGAAAAAGGCCTCTGAGGAGGCGCTCAAGGCGAATGGCGGTGTTGAAGAGCATTCTCATAAAAAAGAGACACGAAAACGCAAACATGAAGAGCGTAATGTTGCTTCAACAGAAGCTGAAGACAGCGGCAAACCGAAACATATCAAAAAATGTCGCAAAGATTCATAAATTAGACACGTCAAGGTCATGGATTCTCTGCAAATGTATGATACCTGAATAGACTTACATACATCACATAAGTTTCATTGATGCAAATGATTGAAAGCCTATACAGATTACTATTAAATAATGATTATAAGATCGTTAAAGCTACAATTACTCTACAACGAGTCCATTAGTTTTGAGATTGATGCTATCATCTATAGTAAAGTTATATCTCCTCAACGCCTGAAGAACTTCGGGTATCACGTCCTTATCGACATCTTTTCCCCAAAGAATGTCCAAATGCTCGTATGTGTGCAATGCTTTCGAAGTTGTGTGTTGCGGAAGCTGTGCAAGCATAGTTTCGATGTGCACTAGGCTGTCGTGATCACCGTAGAGAAGGAAGATGGGTGTAACAATGTTACGCGTCGGAAAACGTGCAGGCCTATATGAACTGACACTAGTCCTGACGACAGGTGACAGCACATCGTCATCATACATCTGAAATGCTGCGTTCCGCATGATTTGGAACCAGTGGACGACAGACTTTACGGATGCAAAGGAATATAGATGGGCGTAGGCGGCAACCTTCTGTTCATCGGTAATATTTTTGCTGTGCCAATCAAAGAGCCACCTGAGTGAAGAATCAATCACAGTGGCGAAAATGGGAGGGTATAGGATAGATTGCCACATAGTGGCAGAGGATAGGATAGATTTTCGGCCAAAGAACAGGAAAAGAAGTGTAGGACTATCACAATTGTGAGTAGTTAGCTCATCCAGAAGAAAGAAACACTTACGAAGCCTTCATTAAGCCATCCACGATTGGAGCAGAAAGACCAGGGGGACTCATTGCTGGGGCTAGTGCAATGAAGATATTAACTTTGTCATTTAGGCGCGGGTGAATGCTAAGTGCAGCGAAAGCCTGCGCTGTACCCTGGCTGAAGCCAATGTAGCTTAACTTCCCGGCCTTAGTAACATCGAGAATGTGGTTGATGGAATCTGGAATGTCATGCCACGCAAAGTCATCCATACTATACAGAATTTTCAATTGCAGCCCGTATGGCATGGATAAGCCTGCCCACCTGAAGTCCCAGAACTTAGTAGAGTTTGGCCCGTAATGGATAGATTTCTTTGAGTATTTATTTCCCCTGTTCACAAAATCAAGTTGTGGATTTCAGAGAGATCCCATGGAATTATGTACCTATTATTTCCCAACCAGACGTCATAGCCTTGCTCCGCCAGAACAAATGGGAGAGAACGACGAGGGTCGGTCACACATACCCAGACCTCGCTGTTCATCAAAAGGCCGTGGTGCAGATATATGACAGGTTTCCCGGTGCTATGCCCAGGGTGCGCTTTCTTCTGGCCCATCTTCGACGGCAATCGGTGTAGCCCGAGTAGGTAGCCGTCCTTGGTCAGGACCACATGCTCTTCATGAGTGTAGCCGTACAACGCACACAATTCGCCAAAATCCCTTGCGTTCAAAACATGCTCGGCAGCTTTTCTCTCCTCTGAACGATGTTTAGGCGATGAGATGTGATGGAAATATTTGAACAGAGCTCGAGAGCGACGGTAAAACCAGTTGATTACTGGTTTGGGAAGAAAGAGAATTATGACATGCAGAAAGGACTCGAGAGCGAGAAAGGCGAATCCAAAGATGAGGGCAGCGTAGTCTCGAAAGGAGAGGCGACCAAGGAAGGGGACGTGGGCCATGGCAAGCTCGAAAGTGGTGGTAAGATGGTGATTTCGCGCCACATAAGCCCTGGAATGGGGTTAGGGCCCGCGATGTTCGTTTGCAACCACCATGATCTCTCGCCGCATGAGGAGTTACGCACTCCTTGCTCTCCTCGTATATATCTCTGTATATCTGATAAGACATACTATTGTCGACCCACTTTATTCTCTAGCCTTTTCCTCCTACCCTCCGCTCAAAGACGTTGTCGACGCAGCTCTGGATGCAGAAATGTCAAAATTCCGGCGCTCTGTCGATTCTTTTGGGCGAAAGCGATCTTGGGAAACATCACGAAAGAAGACGCTTCAGTCGGCTCTGCTGTGCTCTACTAAGAAAGGAACTTGGAATCTCGGGGCCACCTTCAACCAGACATGGCCTTCTTTCGTGCCCAATGAACACTGCCCGGGCGCCTATTCTAACTCTACGTCTACAGGAAGAACTGCACCTATAGCCGTCTGTGAATATCTATCTGGAAAGAAAATCTTGTTTGTTGGCCCGGATACTACGTTTTATCTCCACTCACTTTGGCTTAACTCTCTGGAAACATATGAACACCGCTCCCATACCTGCCTTGGGCGAGATTTCTGTACGTTCCACAACATCTGTCGCCGACCTGCTGTCGAAGGCGAGGCTTCTTTTGAAGAATTTGAAGGGCGAAAGAAGAAAATGCCGAGCCCAAACATGCTTCTGGCTACGAATTCTTCGCTACTTCAATATGCTCTATCGACAACACTGCATGTTTCAAAAAACGAACAAGATGAAGCCTATATGCAGCCAGTTGTTGATCAACGAACTGGCATACGTATGGATAACAGTTATTGGCTTAGGCGCGCACGCAAAGCCGATGTCATAGTATTGAATCGTGGTCCGATTCCAGCACCAGCGATGACCTACGCCTTCGAAGACCACGTTACCGACAAATGGGCATTTGCCGCAAGACTCTGTAAAAAATCCAATTATTTCAACATGGGTCACTGCAATGAAAATCGAGAATCTCGCTTGGTCAACGCCGCTCTACATGCTACTGTTACTCTGTTCTTGCCTGCAGTCCTACAGTCATTGGAGGTTCTTGAACAGGACCCTGATATTTCCAAATCATCTCTGATATGGCACAGTAGCTGGTTTATACAACCGTCGTGTGCTATAGCAGGAATACCCCCTTCTATACCTCTCCTTCGCGAGATCTGGTCTGACGATGGCCCCTACTTAGTGGATCCTTGGTCCTTTTATTACAATAGTCAAGGTGTGCCATCATTATCGCACCTTTTAGTACTGGCGGAGCACTGACCATTGATGCCTTAGTATATATGCACGACCGATTATTACCCCAAATTTTGGCACATTTCAACTTCACCTATATCCCTCTGACTATGTCTCCGTATGTGAAGCCTTCATCAGCGCGATTTCTCGAGGAACAGCAGGATTTCTCAAGCCGAATAAAGGATTGTTTAAGATATCCATGGCCTACATTCGGTGTTGAATCCTTGGAAGTAGTATTTTTCGGTGCATTAGCGAAAATTCTGTATCTTCTTTGAGAATCATTTACACTCTTTCGGGGAAAGATTTCTATCTTTTTTTCTTATTTTTCTTGGAGTTTGACTTACTAGACCTAGTTTTATCATCTGCACTTTTCTCCTTGACAAATCCTCCTCTACGCAATGCCTCCTTCGCGACACTTGATATTAATTTCCATCTATCCGAACCCAATGGCACGCCTCCATACCATCTTGACACGACCACCACGACATTCTCGCACTCGAGTATGTCTAACAAACGTGACAGACGTTCGCCGCTCCCTTTTTCGCCACCGTCATGTTGTCCGAGTAATTTGTTTGATGAATTGGTACTGTCAGGGATGACCCGATAAGCATACATGCAATGCGTAGCTCGCTTCAAGACAGGTAAAGATGCAAGATGGCCGATGAAGTCGGATACTCCTGCGGCGTTGGGCAGGGTAGATGCATGTGCTAAGAATACAGATTTTCGATCTCTAAGTCGGTCGGAGGAGAATATAGGATATTTCCAGCCACTGGAATCTATACCAAGAGTAGAAACGGAAGGCATAATTTGGTTCAAATTGGTGCTAGTCTGAATAGCAACGAGGACTTACCATCTTCTGACACCTCTGCCTTCTTTCCAGCTGCTGATGAGGCGCGATATGCAGAAGATGTCAACTGACACGATAACGGCATGTTGTATCGTGGTGTAGCACAAGTACGCGCTGATTGTCTGAAATTCGCAGATATGGGCAGATAGCGCATACCTATCAGGTATCTTCCGAGTGAGTTCGCACCAATGAATGGAGGTCTGGATGTGGTTCAAGAGGCCTGCGCCAGCACTGAGGAAACCAAAGCGCGAGGAGGGTCTAAGAAAAGACAGGAAGAAGGAAGGGAGCACGTTGGTTCAAAGGGCTCGCGCCGGATGCCGATGAATCAGAAGACTTCCGCGTCCATCTTGCGCTCTTTCACCATGCCCAGATCCGTAACCCCCCCACTGGCAGTCTGAGTCAACACATTCTTCGCCGATATTACAGCGTATCATGCTGTAGAGTCTCACCTGAGTCCCTGTTTCACAGCCAACCTTCTTTCCTAGACGCCAACACTGGAATTATGCGTATGTATCCCTGCTCTCATGAAGGCACTGATAAATTCACAGCTTTCTCTCTAATATTACGTAGGTCTTATCATTCGCGAAGACCCCAAGACCGTTGGCGACTACATCGCCAACTACATTTGCAAGAGGTTGATACACTCTTTAGACCGCATATCTTCACTTTGACCGACTCAACTTTGAAGAATCATCGACTTTGCTCCTACACCAACGCGACCTTTCGTATTAGGGCTTCCTACTGGCTCATCTCCGATACCAACATACAAGGCTATTATTGCTTTGGTGAAGGAAAAGAAATTGTCGTATGTCCACGATTTCTCTTTTGAGACAAATAGTCGATAATGTTTTTGCAGTTTCCAGAATGTAGTGACCTTCAATATGGACGAATATGTGGGACTTCCACGCGATCACCCTGAATCTTACCATACGTTCATGTTTCGCGAATTCTTCTCTCAAAGTATGTTGAAATGTTCGAGTACATTCTGCCTTCACATATCAATAACCAATCCCTGTAGTTGACATCCCACCGACTCAAGTCAATCTCCTCGACGGAAACGCAGAAGATTTGATCGCGGAATGCAATGCATACGAGCAACGTATCAAACAATTTGGCGGCATTGAACTCTTCTTAGGCGGAATTGGCGAGGATGGGCACATTGCATTCAATGTAGGCGAAGCTTTCTTTTTCTCTTGAAGCAGTGTATTCATAAGGCTGTTTTTCATTTTCAGGAACCAGGTCAGCACAGCTACATGTTTCTTCCTTTAAAATCCAAGACGCTAACTTGAACTATATCTAGGATCTTCCCTCGCTTCTAGGACTAGGATCAAGACTCTTGCATATGACACAATTCTTGCCAACGCACGTTTCTTCAACAACGATATAGCCGCTGTTCCTCGTATGGCTCTTACGGTTGGTGTCGCTACAGTTCTCGATGCGAGGGAAGTTGTCGTCGTCGTTACTGGCCAACGAAAGGCGCTCGCTCTCAGTAAAGCTATTGGTATGCTTATTCTTTGTTTTCATCGACGTCAAGTTGTATAACTCCGTTTTCTATCAGAGGAAGGTGTCAATCACTTGGTACGCCATGTCTTGGGGGCCGGTTTTGTCATCGTGTTGACACTGCGATTTATAGTGGACTCTTTCTGCTCTCCAATTACATCCTTGGGCTTTGATCGTTACGGACGAAGATGCAACTGCAGGTAAGCTGGATCTGTCTGCAAATTGTTTCCTATGATCGAATTTTATATCATTTCAGAACTTCATGTGAAAACCGTCAAATATTTTAAATCAATTGAACGTGTACAAGACGAAGTCGAGCGTACCCAGGCAGAACTTAAGTCTAGGGGAAAGGTGAAGGAAGGACAACTCAGCAACATAGAGTAGATCCATGTAAGTCGGTTTTTATTTTTTGCATTGTACAATACATCGCTTCCGGTGCTTCGTGGTGCACCCTTATACTCAAAGATATATGTAGGTCATTGTGTGTATCATGAAAGATTGATCTCCTCCTTCATATTCAAATCCTAAATGGCAAATGTCAGACTCAGGTCATTGGATTTCGGTTGTCGGGGTGATTCTCTAATGGAGAGTACACAAAACTACATTCTAGTTCGTTGGTTCACATTTCCTAGGTTGGTAAGGAGACTCCCATTTTGCGCCCACAAGTCTTGAGTTCATACTAACCGCCGCATCAGCAGGATATCCAAGTGAAGATAAGCGCAATCATTGGCTTCCTGTCCATAGATCAAGCGGCAGTGCCCTGCTGCATCGCCCTCGTGTTGCTCTATTCCAAAATAGTCAAGAAAACGTTTCTGGATTCACATGCTGGCGAATATCTTCGCAGCCAAAACCGTGTTGCCGGAGATAGACGAGCGATTATATTGCGAACTTTTTGTGTATAAGAGAGCATCCACTGTGATTGGGTTCTGCCATCCAGTTTCGCTTTATCAGCGACGATGACCATAACCTCGGCGTTCCTCTTGGGTTCTGCGACGTTTCTCTTCATATTTTTGCTCAAATCTGCCTTCGATGTCCTCTGGAACCGACGAAAGCATGGCCCATATCCCCCTGGACCTAAACCGTTGCCCCTCATAGGTAACATTCTTGACCTTCCCAAAGACAACCAAGGAGTCGCGTACATGGACTGGGGCAAGAAATATAACAGTGAGTTATGATACATTCCTTGACGCCATTGATAATCAATTGGGGTAATTAGGCCCCATCATATTTGCGAGCGCTTTCGGGACTAATATCCTCGTTGTCAACAAGCAAGAGGACGCGGACGAACTCTTCGACCGCCGAGCTCGGATATATTCTAGTAGGCCGGAGATACCAATCGCACCTCTGTGAGTGCTCTCGCCCAATTATTCGAGTGCTTCGGTCCATATGAGATATTGATATTAAATTGTATCATTTTTGTAGGTTGGGTTGGGATACATGTATGATCCCTCTGTTACCTTATGGAAATTATTGGCGCCTATGCAGGAAGATAATGCAGCAGCATTTTAATAAAGAAGCGGCTAAAGCATATGAACCGATGATACTGGACAAGGTACACGTAATGCTAGCAGGCCTGTTGAAAGACCCACAGAGCCTCTATGATCATAGCAAGTTGTGAGTTTTCCATTGATATCGTGCAATGTAGGCTTTCATCCTTGATCGTCCATAAAGGCTCTCTGTATCGATTACAATGACCATGATGTATGGTTATCAGGCAAAATCAACCGACGACCAATTGATTGTTGCCGCTGACGAGGCCCACCATTTGGGCAGTAGTGTCCTCACACCCGAAGCATCCTTCATCAACATTTTCCCCATACTGAGATTTATACCTCCATGGCTTCCTGGAGCATCGTCTCACAAGATCGCTGCAAGGACATTCACTCTCACCCGAATGATGCAGAATTTTGTGACAGATTTTGTAGAAAAATCAGTGGTGAGCTTTGTCGATATTTTCTGGCTCTAGGATTCAACTGACCGATCTGCGAAAGGTGAATGGAACCGCGATCCAATCCCTTGCTTCAGAATTTCTTGAGAAACAGAAGACAACCAAAGTTCGGAAGAAGAAATACGGGCAACGGCCGATGTTGCATTCACAACTTATGGTGGTAAGCCAATGCATCGAACTCCAATAATCACGTTGATTTAGTTTGACGTACGAAAGCTGCTTCCGACACTGTACGTATTTATTTTCAGGCCACAAAGCCCTTTCTAAAGTCTTGAATTCGCATAGACAATGTCTGCAAATAGGACATTTTTCTATCTCATGGCAGTTAATCCGGACATCCAGAAGAAAGCCCAACAGGAGATTGACCAGGTCATTGGCTCTGCGCGTCTTCCAGAATTTTCAGATAGGCCGTTACTTCCATATGCCGATGCGATATATCGTGAAGTCATGCGATGGCAACAATCGCTTCACTTGGGTGCTCCGCATGAGCTGACGGAAGATGATCATTATAAGGGATATTTCATACCCAAAGGTGCTTACGATCTGTGTCCCCTTTGAATTTATCTGACCAATTCTGGCATCTACCGTCCATTTCTCATAATATAGGAACAATGGTTATGGGAAACATCTGGTGAATGCTCCGTATGTTCTTTTTTGTTCCTTCGTTGGCTAATTTCTATGGCAATAAGGGCAATGTCACACGACGAAGATGTCTATCCTGATCCTTATACTTTCCTGCCTGAACGATACCTTGAAGAGAATGGCGAACTGTGCAAAAATGACCGTATATTTGCCTATGGATATGGACGAAGGCAAGTGTTTCGGTTCGACGGACTTCACAAAACGCTGAATCATTTTGTGCAGAATATGCGCCGGGCAACATGTTGCAAGCTCGATTGTAAGCTTAAAAATACTTATTCTACTTTGTGCTCTACTGAGTAGGCGAAAATGACATCCTTGAATTATCTCTCTAGATGTGGGCGGTAATGGCATCCGTCCTTGCCTGCTACGAAATAGGGATGGATAAAGATGAATTTGGTGTTGATATTGATATAAATAATGAATATGTCACCGAGGGTATGCTCACGTAAGTTTTCGATGTATTACTACCCAGTATTCACACTAAAGTTCTGGCCATGAAGCCACAAGAAACCATTCAGATGCTCCATTAAGCCCCGATCATCGATCTACAGAGAACTCATTGCCGAGTCACAGAAGAATGGCAATTGAATATTCTGTGCGATGGCTTTTGGAAGCTATGTACCTTACCTTGTATAGGGGGTCTTGAATTACCAGTGACGGTTGTATGAACGGGCCGAGATTAAGACATGTACTTATGGGTATCAAGTAAAATCGACTGACGATCCATTAGTTGTCGCTGCCGACCAATGCCTCAACCTGGGTTGTAGCGTGCTCACACCCGAGTCGTCTTTGATCAATATTTTCCCTGTGCTTAGGTTCATACCTGTATGGCTCCCCGGGGCCTCATCTCACAAGATTGCTGCAAAAGCCTTCGAAGTAACGTCAATGATGCGGAAAGCTATGACGAAATTTGTTGAAAAATCAGTTGTGAGATACTTATTTCTGAATTATTCTGTTTATGACTGATTTGCGTAAGACGGATGGGATTGCAAATCCGTCTCTCGTTCCCAATTTTATTGAGAAGCAGAAGACCTTGAAAGAGAAAAGCAAGCTGTAAATGACGTTGCATTTACAACATATGGCGGTAAGCTAGTATCTTTACTCTCATATTTCTGTTGAGTGTCCACTGCTACCTTTTAAAGCGGCCGCCGATACGGTAAGTTCTTATTGCTAGGATCTTATAAGCTACCTGCCGATCATTCTCCAAACGATATCAGCAACTTCCACATTTTTCTATCTCATGGCAGTCAATCCAAAAATCCAAAGGAAAGCCCAGCAGGAAATTGACC
Source organism: Pholiota adiposa (assembly GCA_009935795.1). Taxonomy (NCBI): domain Eukaryota; kingdom Fungi; phylum Basidiomycota; class Agaricomycetes; order Agaricales; family Strophariaceae; genus Pholiota; species Pholiota adiposa. Next base: position 241,803 of record QEYC01000235.1, on the reverse strand, counting down.
GTGTCATTGGCCCTAAGCGACTCCCAAAATTTGAAGACAGGCCTTCTCTTCCATACATTGACGCGTTATACCGTGAAGTCCTCCGATATCAGCAATCGCTTCACTTGGGTGCTCCTCATTCACTTTCCGAAGATGATTATTATAAGGGTTATTTTATTCCCAAAGGTATTGTTCGTGTTGTTGTTTTCCGCTCATTTCATATCGAGCATATTTTACATAGGCACTATGGTCATAGGAAACATCTGGTCTGCTCTTATATCTAAATCATTCCATTCATTGACTGATCTTCTTAATCATGCAAGCGCAATGATGCACCATGAAGATACATACCCCGGCCCATTATCAAGCCTGAACGGCACCTCGACGAAGATGGCGAGTTGTGTAAAGACTCTAATCGCATTTTTTGCATATGGATATGGACGAAGGTTAGTTCATCATGTCCGAGTTTCCTAATTTCACAGTTCTAAATGCTTTTCACATTGGAAAACACATTGCAAGCTCGATTGTAAGCCCTTCCTTTAATCAACTACGAATCATCAAAACCGAGAACACTTGACATAGTTGGGGGCAATGATGGCGTCCGTACTTGCCTGTTACAACATAGGAAAAAATAAGGATGAATTTGGGAATGAAATCGAAGTGAACGATGAATGTTTCACTGATGGTCTACTCACGTAAGTCTTCTGTGAACTACTATTGAGCCTTTGGATACTGAAATGCTGGTAATGAAGACACAAGAAACCTTTCAATTGCTTAATAAAACCTCGTTCCTCGATTCACAGCGAGCTCATCGCCGACTCAGAATCAGAAAACAACTTGAATCGAGTGATAAAGTTGAACTTGCTCGAACCCGGTGTCGGGGGAGAGAGTTGAAATTTCTAGTACTTACCGTCTTCACTTGCTGGAGCGTGTACCATTATATATGACGTTATTTTTCATCAACAAATCGAGCTTCCTGCTCTCTAGTTTTACTACATAAACTCGCCTAAATACGTAGTTTTGTTGTCTAGTTCCATCAAATTGTTGATCCCACGGCTAGATTCAGTTGTTTGGTTCGTACTTTTGATGGCTACATCTTGTGGCTACTTCCTACTTCTTGGTCTCCGCTTTCGTGAGGAAAATTTCACCAAGTCCCCGCTGCATATGACGACATGGGCAAGATTAAATCAATTATAGTCACATAAATATTCATAAAATGACCTAAGGGGCCTTTCAATTGGCCAGAGGCGCACGAAATCTTAAGTGTGACGCGGAGTTTGCCGTTATTGATTCGGCGTGATCAGCCGACTTATCTTATCTATGTAGATATATAGGGACTTAGAAAGATTTCAGTCGAGATTTAATGACATTACAAGTAAGATAGAAAAATAAGGTAAATAACAAAGTAGAATTCAGGGGATAAGACGAGGAATGTGGAATGTGTGAAGTAGGAACCAGGAAGTAGGAAGTAGGAAGTAGGACGTAGAAATAAGACCAGATAAACAAAGAATTGATGGATCTAGACAACAGGACTTGCCAAAACGGTAAAACCAGGACTAGAACACGTGTTTTGCAAGAGAACTGGAATATTTGATGAAAAATAAACTCATAATTATAGTTACTGTATATTTGTACAACTTCATATGAGTTTATTTTTCGTCAAATATTCCAGTTCTCTTGAAAAACGCGTGTTCTAGTCCCGGCTTTACTGATTTGGCAAGTCCTGTTGTCTAGATCCATCAATTCTTTGTTTATTTGGTCTTATTTCTACGTCCTACTTCCTACTTAGTACTTCCTACTTCCTGGTTCCTACTTCACACATTCCACATTCCTCGTCTTATCCCCTGAATTCTACTTTGTTATTTACCTTATTTTTCTATCTTACTTGTAATGTCATTAAATCTCGACTGAAATCTTTCTAAGTCCCTATATATCTACATAGATAAGATAAGTCGGCTGATCACGCCGAATCAATAACGGCAAACTCCGCGTCACACTTAAGATTTCGTGCGCCTCTGGCCAATTGAAAGGCCCCTTAGGTCATTTTATGAATATTTATGTGACTATAATTGATTTAATCTTGCCCATGTCGTCATATGCAGCGGGGACTTGGTGAAATTTTCCTCACGAAAGCGGAGACCAAGAAGTAGGAAGTAGCCACAAGATGTAGCCATCAAAAGTACGAACCAAACAACTGAATCTAGCCGTGGGATCAACAATTTGATGGAACTAGACAACAAAACTACGTATTTAGGCGAGTTTAGGTAGTAAAACTAGAGAGCAGGAAGCCCGATTTGTTGATGAAAAATAACGTCATAACTTCAGCTTGTTTTATTGTTGAGCACAAGTGAGTGTTTACAGAAATAAATGTGAAAGCTGTTATAATTACTTACTTATTGCTGTTTTCAATATAGTTGGCGGTGGGTCACCGGTCACTCGCACGTCACACGCGTCAAAGTTCCGAGGTCAATCTTTCAAGTGAACTTTCTCGCGAACCACTGAACGTATTGCAATGATTTTTGGCATGTTGGAATCAGCTCGATGAGTAGATGTGCGCCCCATTGTGTTAAATTGTGAGATTCGGTGCAGTTTTGATAGAGATCACATTTTGGCGACTTGGAAGTGTCATCAACGCACTGAGGGCGAACTTCCGAGAGAATGACATGGTCAACGTCCATAGATCTTTCAGTAAAATACTCTACGGCATTCAGTGAATGCGCCCCACCATGAAATTGGCCAGTTAAAGAGTTAAAGAGTGGTTTCAGTGCGGACCATTGGTGACCTCTAGTGCTGTACATTCAAAATTATCTTCACAGGAATGAAACTTTGCTGTCTTTCTATGGGGCGCACATATTTGCATACCATAGCATTACTTTCTGCAAGAATTGTATCTCTTAGCTACCTCACTCTCCCAGAAGTTCGCCCTCAATGGCCTTAACACCCCTTTTCTTTATCTTAGTATCATACCAATTCCAATATTTAAACATGGGGCGCAAACCTACTTTTCCATATGATTCTAACACACTAAAAATTGTCATGCTAGGATCAGTGGTTCTCGAGAAAGTTCACTTGGAAAATTAGGAACTTGGACGCGTGTGACTCGTGAGTGGACCCAACCGCCAACTTATAATAGTATATTAATATTGAAAACGGCAATAAGTATAAAGGTTCGACGTGACCGTCGAAACAACACCTTGCTGAAGAAGTAGTGGTATTATGTGCTCATCTTATATGCATCAATATACTGTACTTTCTCTACGTCCTCAATTGCTAGCACTCATTTTTTCAACCTTTTTTTAAGAGCTAAATTCACGATTTAAGGACTACATCGGGAAAACGGGGGCTCGCCGGTATGACTGTGTAGAATTGAGAATTAGTCATCACTATTTGTACTGGTGATTTTGGAAAATACTTCAAAATATGAGTTGACCACTTTGAAGCCTGTCATCCTGTGGAAGATCTTTTGCTCTCTTCCTTGGAGGTAAAAACAACGCCATAAAATAACATGAGAAACCACTTCAAGCATTGGCTTTTTTGGCAAAGAGCCATAATTCTTCGACAGCCTGTTGCAGCGTCCTTGAAGAATTGCAGCGGCTGGCATTCTGAATAAAATTATTGTGCGCTGAATATCCAGAGCCACGCTTCTTGAGGGCGCTGATCAGCGTCCTTGAAGAATTGCGGCCGCTGGTATTCTGAACAGAATTATTGTGCGCTGAGTATCCAGAGCCACGCCTCTTGAGGGCGCTGATCAGCGTCCTTGAAGAATTGCAGCGGCTGGTATTCTGAACAGAATTATTGTGCGCTGAATATCCAGAGCCACGCCTCTTGAGGGCGCTGATCAGCGTCCTTGAAGAATTGCGGCCGCTGGTATTCTGAACAGAATTATTGTGCGCTGAATATCCAGAGCCACGCTTCTTGAGGGCGCTGATCAGCGTCCTTGAAGAATTGCAGCGGCTGGTATTCTGAACAGAATTATTGTGCGCTGAATATCCAGAGCCACGCCTCTTGAGGGCGCTGATCAGCGTCCTTGAAGAATTGCGGCCGCTGGTATTCTGAACAGAATTATTGTGCGCTGAATATCCAGAGCCACGCTTCTTGAGGGCGCTGATCAGCGTCCTTGAAGAATTGCAGCGGCTGGTATTCTGAACAGAATTATTGTGCGCTGAATATCCAGAGCCACGCCTCTTGAGGGCGCTGATCAGCGTCCTTGAAGAATTGCGGCTGCTGGTATTCTGAACAGAATTATTGTGCGCTGAGTATCCAGAGCCATGCTTCTTGAGGGCGCTGATGAACCTCCTTGAAGGGCCATGGCAGCCGGCTGAAAAAAAAAATACTACATGGCTTGCATAAAAAAGAGCTGGCAATTTCTGAACATCGTCCATACACTGAATTGAACCTCTTGGCACATCTCAAGTCGAATTGTGATGAGGGATTTGAAGATGACCGCTATCACTCTCAGCCTTTTCCACACCACCATCGCCGGAGTCGGCAAACACCACTGTCCAGATGGAGGGATGCTTTGAATCAGAGGCGAAGAGGGGGAGCAGTTCTGACATAGTCTGGAAGAAAAAGTGTGAGATGGCAGGGGGATGTTTGCTCAGACACTCAGCGCCCATCAGTCATTTTCCAGAACGTTGTGCTGTCATGCCACCTGCAGGGTAGAGCTGCTGGCCTACTGCTAGTAGTGCGAAGGAGTCTGCGCGGAGGATGCCTTTTTGCATCTCCACGCCGCAGAGACTGCATACTGCAGGCCTCATTGCACGTGTAGATGGTATGAGGATCAGGGGGAGTGGGAAGTTCATGGCGGGCATTGGACAGAGAGTTTGGCTAATGGAAGGGAATGAGCTTGAGGATATGGAGCAGGAGACAATGTCCTGACTGTATGCCAGCAATGCGATACGTGTACATATGTCGTGAGTCTGATGTCGTAGCAGTAGGAGCACATGTAACATGTTAGCACCTCATGGAAAGTCGGACAAAGAATGAAACATACCTATGACGGGACCGCGTTCGTGTCCGCGCTCTCGTATTGTCTTCGTTCAGTGTTTTCTTTGCGGTGATCGTCGGCGGGCGGTGTGCATGGCAAGGAGCAACGGAAGGTGGACGCGAGGTGGACGCAAAAGGTGAGCAACCTGCACTTGTCTATCCACTTTCAGTCTTGCTGAGTTGCGCTCTGTCGTACCCGAGAGGCGTGGAGGGATGGCCAGGGCGCCTGTTGCATTGATCGGCGGCTGCCCATCGTGATGATGTGGCAGTGGATGTGAGCAGACATTACCAGGGTGGGCTGGGGAAATGATTTAGTCTAGTCGAAAGGTATAGGATGGAGTGGGGATGCACCTATGGCAGGATGATGTCGATGTGTCATCCCGTCTTTCCTTCATCCCGCCTCCCTAATGTCAGTAGTACTGACTCTCTTGTGTTTGCGCGTTGTCGTCACTCAGCTAATCGCTCGTTAATTGCATGCTAGCATGAGGCAGTGAGCTGTGGCTTGGGCCGGAGGGAGAGCAGGGGGAGGGTGGGCATGAATATGGTCATTAGTCGTGTTCAACTGGACAAGGCGTGTGTGTTCGTATCACGCCAAATTGAAGCTCCGACTAAACCTCCGAAGCTCGGCACATCAGTAGTCCGGTGTCTCGTAGACTCTGTAGTAGAGGCAGATCATTCGCACTTACTACCACTGCTTAGTCCTTTGGTATCTGAAGGTTATGTTTTATATGATAAGGGAGTGGTAAATAGGAAGAGGACCAAATTGAAGGGTAGGCTTGGATGACCGACGCCCGGGCCCCATTCCGAACTAATATTCGAAGAGATTGCGAGAAGAGTCAGAAGACTGGTTCAACGGATGGGTGGAGTCATTTTGAAATAGAAAAGGGGGGTATCGAAGGGAATATATGTAGTTGACTCATGCAGGTAGTGAAAATAAAGGATGGAATGGCAAGACACTGCCTCTGACCTCAAACGCTAGGAGTAGGTGTCGTTCAATTCAATGTATTCATCGTCTGAACCCTCACTGCCCTCGGAATCACTTTCTTCTTCCTCGCTAAAGTCTGAGTTTTGACTGGCATAGTCTGTATCTGGGTCATCAGAGGTGTGGTTGTCAAGTCCTTGCTCAAGGCCGTCTGCATGAAAAGTTTCTTCATCGCCTCCTTCAAGAGTCACAACAGTGGGCAACGAAACGAGACCCTCTGGGCCAGTCACCTCTGCGTCGTACAGAGGGGGTGTGATTAGGTGCTGTTGGGAGCGAATATCGAATTCATGTGAGTAGGCATGGCCGATGCCTAGTCCCCAGTGGTATCTCATGGTCATATCGCGGTCGGCAAATCTAAACGTTTGTCAGTAAAGCAGAAAGAGATCAGAAAAACTAAGCTCTAATGCACCTATTAACGTAGTAACTCTGCCAGTCCTTATCATCCCATGACATAGGTGACAATCCAAGTTTGCTGGAATCACATTTTTTCAAGTGGAACTGCGGGATGAGGTGGCAGCCCCGAAGGACGAGGCTTGGGTCCAAAAAGCCAAATGCATTTTCATCTGTCATTTCAAGAAATGACAGACGATCAAGGCGTTTTGATTCCCATCCAGAGTGAGAGGTGAGTTGAAACCAGCGAACATGGAGAAAATCAAAGTGCATGGCCTCATAGCCCTTCATACCTGGTCCAGTATAAACTGCGTTTACATGGTATATGCCAATTACTCGAGCATAGAGAAAGGGATGCACAAGCGGTATATCTGACGGGCTTCCAGCGTTGTCCAATTCAAGATCAGAAAGCAACATAATGTTGTTATGGGACGTCCTTGGGTTTATGACATCCTCTGCACGATGGACATCGTAAGTCGTATGATAGAAACGGGCCAGCTTATGATTGTAGGCTCGGTTGTCTTTAAACAGAACTGAGTCCTGCGCTGCTGGACTATGGCTGTTACCTTCCGTTTCCGTGGGCAGTCCTAGCCTTGCTTGAATTCGGGGAAGGAGGTGTGTCTTCAACTTCTTGACAAAATCCTAGAGTTCGAATTAGATATTTGGACGGGTGGCAAAAATGCGTGCACAGCACCTTCGCAGCAGGATCACATAAGCTTTCTTGGGCAAAAGCCAGTAGATCAACTGGGTGATTCTGAGTCTTTCCAATATGGTAACCGCAGACTGATGACTCAGGTCCCTTCTCTCGGTTGAATGTAGTCTGAACTCTGTTCTTCTCCGCAAATTTCTGCCGGATTCGACGAATGCGTGACTGGCGTCGCTCGATCTGAGACAGCTGTTTTTCAAACTTTTTGCGGCTGGTCCGAAGATAGCGTGACTTAGGAGAGCGGTGTTCAAGCTCCATCTGTTATTCAAATAAGCATACAAGGAAGAAATAGTAATAGAACCGCTTACTGCCTCAGTTGAGTATGAATCAACTGTTCCAGTTCTTCGGATGGTCTCCACATAGTCGCCCAGTGAATGGTCTTTGTATGTGTTGAGACTAATATCCTTTTTTCTCCTGCCTATGACTGTTGGTCTTGTGGATTTTGTAGCTTTCAGTAAAGTTGCAGATGATGATGAGGACGCAGCCTCTGCATTCGAAGTGGAGTCTAATGCTGCAGCTGTGGCTGCATCCCTAGAGGCAGAATCATTCGCCGCAGAGTCTTTGGCTGCCTGTCTCTCGCGGGCAGCAGCTTCACGTTTCAGCTCTTTTGTGCTATAAGCTGGGCAAATCTCTGTTTGAAAGTCTCTCAGCGCCTTTCCTAGTGCAATTGTAGTTGACTCGAGGACATCCAGTGATAAATCAGTATGCTGTCGCAGCTTGGCCAAAGAGTGCCAATGAGCGAAGGTGAAAAGTAGGTCCAATAGAAACTCGCTGTGCTGCTGGTCCTTTAATAGACCCTCAAAAACGGGAATTGAACACTATAATTGAAAATGAAGTTAACCAAGATGCAGGATATAGGATGATCTGGCTGACCTGAAGAAGATTTTCATAATCTCTTGCACCAAGTTTCTTCAATTCAGAGACGCTGTTTGAAAAGCGCCTTATAGAATCGCGGCCGAATGTAGGTACTTGACGAAACCTATTCAATAAGGCAATGAGCGCCCTCCATTGTTGTAATAAATAGAACCATACCTTTCATCCATACTGTTTATGCCTTTTACCTGAACGCATTCCAGAATTCTGAGAAGGTGCATGAATAGTTTTTTCCAAACTCCTAGTTCAATTTCATGCATAAAATCAACCACAAAGACAGAAAAGAGGTTGAAACCGAAGCGAGAAAGTTTCTCTGAGAAGGCATTCTGGAAAGTGTACAGTCAGCCTAAAAGTTTAAAGCAATAGCCTTTTGAAAGGGGCCTACTTTAGTCGGGACCAGAGACTCAGGCTTGAGCAGCCTTTCAATGGGTGCACTATTGACCATTTCATTCAAATTGTAAATCCTCTTGCGAGCTTTTTCAACCAGATCCCTATACTTCTTGTTGTCCACTCTGGCCAGGCTAGATCTTTGAGCCTTATCTTTTGCGGTTCCTAGCAAATGCAGCTTGGTTTTAGGGGTGGTGCATCTAGGGCAGGGGCAAGCCCCCATATTTCTGATGCTGCTGAGAGCAACTCTGGATCACATCTGCGTAAGAATAGAAACTAGAAGATGAAGTAGGTGAGGTACTTCTCTGGATAATCTGCAGAGTAGGTGAAGATTCTCAAGTAGAAACGTCTTTTTATTCCATCACAGCACTCTATCACCACGCGTGTTCATAAGCCTCCAGAAATTCATCATCAAGTAGTATGTTCCACTGAGCGTGGAGGAGCTCTCATTGGCAATGCGCTGTAAATTTGACACTCGGGCCTTTCTCGCTGGACTTTGATGCTGCAAAGTCCTTAAAGGCTGGAGGAAGCTGAGTTTATGACTTGTCAGGCTTTACTTCTCTCTGTGCGGTGCAAGACATACCTTGTTGAAGTAAGCTATATGGTTGCAGAGGTGACAAGTCGGCTTACACCTTCTATACTTTGACTCATTGCCAAAGTACATATAGCAAGGGTACAGAGAGGCGCTTCCAAAAGATGTGAGATGGGTGGCATCAGAGCCAAACATGAGGCCTATTAGTACGCGAGGCAAAGAGCACCCTGGTTCTCCAGCGGATGCTTGAATTTCCTCATGTGCTTCAAGAAAGGCAGGCGACGTGTATAGCTCTCCATGGACCCGTATGGACTCATTTTCAAGTGCAGCTCCTCGTTTCCAGCGTAGTTCATAGGGCTCCAAATGGAAGTGTTTAAAGTCGTGAGGGTTTGCCATCTTCTCCTTCAACACTGACAGGATGCTTCGATGGCGAAAAGGAGGAAAAGTAAAGTCGTGGAGGCCCGCATTTTTTGAATTCTGATATTTTGGAAAAGGAATGGATAGGGTAATTGATGTTTCCATCCATCCTGCATCCGGTTATCCTGCCACATGCCCTCCGCATCCGTGCACTCTCCTAGGCATTCATTGAGAGAGTCCATGAAATATCTCTAAGGTCTGCAGGGTTAAAAGATTCAGCGCAAATGATGTCCATGAGCTTCTTAAAGTCCTCCTTTGTCTTCTGTGCACTGCCATTCCAGTACCACTCCCCCAAAAGGAATGCATTTTGGTTAGGATACGGCTGAAAGAGGGAAGCGGGGGTGCAGATGGCTTCATCAACTCCATCAGAGACTGCCTCCGATATGTCGGTAAGTTCTATTTCTGCTTCGGGATCATGGGCGGGGAAAGATGTTGCAAAGTACTGTCGGAATAGGCCTAGCGCATTGCGCGGAGATTTCAGGATTTGCCTCGCTGGCCCAGCAGTGAGTGCACTGGGGACATAGGGCAGTGGGGTGGCTGCATGCTGTAGGGACTCAGTTGAAGGGGTGGAAGGCTGGGAAGGGCAGTTGGTGGATCGTTTCGGTAGCGCAGGGGAAGGCGGCGGTTTTGCCGGCGGGTGTGGCGCTGTGCGATAGAGAGCAAGTTGTCTGCCTCCGACAGGGCCTCAACCAAAGCAATGCTTGGCACAGGTGGCTCCACCTTCAGGTTTATACAGAGCTCAGCGAGTGTTCGTATAAAAATATGTAGAAAGCACTCACCGCGGCTGCTTCGTGCAGTTCGACAGAGGATCCATTTTCCTGGGGCACGCTGCGCTCAGCACCAGTGCCATTAAGGCGTGCCTTTTTTATTCTGTATTTCTCCTGGGCAGCTTCCAGAGCGCTTGCCATTCTTTTTTTCTGAGGTTGACAGCTGCCGGTGTGGTTGCTGAAGGCATTCAGTTGAGCAAAGCTGCGACCGCAGCCCGAACACTGCAGATGAGTCTGTACATTCTGCATATTTTCTACTGGGAGATAGAATCAAGGAGTTGCATTCCAGTCGGAGATTTTCCACATCAAAGAGGGGAGCAGAGGTTGGACAACTGATGAAGTAGTAGGCGAAGTTTAAGCTAAACAACGTCAACTTGAACTTAGATTCAAATAAAGTGCACACTATGTATCACATGATCTTAATTGGTCGGCACAGGCAAGAAAGCAAAAAAAGAATGGGACGAGATTAATCCATCTGTTTTCTATGTGCATGTCTATTCTACTCAGTCAGAGCACTCTGGGTCAACTACTTGATAATGTCCAAAATTCAGAAGTGCCTCTTCAACAGAGGAGGGATAGTTAGCCTTGCAATCCACTCCCTTTCTGGCTGCCTCCTTGAGCGTTGCGCAGCCAGTTTCTGATGATTGGTACATGGATGCCTGATTGAAATACACAATACTCCCTCTGCCCTCCTCATCTCCTTCCTGGACTGGAGTTGAGTTCTCTGGAGTAGGCCTCTCGTCGCCTTCAGTAGTCACAAATTTGAAATCTTTATAAAAAACATGAGATAGCCGACTGGCAGAGCTGCATAAAAGGCCGACCTTTAATATCAATGTTAAAGTGATATAGAAGGGAGGAGGGATAGGCCACCATTGTCCATGGTCGCATCTGAATTGCTGCCCCTGCCTCCCAAAGAACGAGCCAGGAGCGCTTTGAGTGATTGAACTTCTTACCTAGGGGCCTAATGAGCAAATGAATACTCGAAGAGGTGCAATGGCTTACCCGGAAGTTGGTATATGACAAGCACACATACTCCTACTATATTCTTCGAGTCTGCATGAGGTGCGCAGTGTATGCGCTTTTGGTCATCAAACATTCCATTCAGACAAAAATTCCAAAAGAGGCCAAAATATGGACGAATCCGGTATCGCTCCTCATGCCATTTCGCAGATTTCAAGAATCTTTCTGCGATTCCAGGAAAAATCAGCTTCACTATTGAAGATACCCATTTGCTAAAAACAGCGGCTTAGCCGCAGGGCACTTTGTAGGGGAAAGGTGTACACACTTCAGGCTGATGATGATGGGCGTTTGTAGAAACTCAGTGACCCGATCTGCATTCTCGATATGCCAGCGAGTAAGTGCAGGGGCCTGCAATGGGGCGCCGAGCTCAGCAGGTGAAGCAAGTGGATAAAGGAGCGCTTACTTTTAAATACTGACGATGGTGCCCAATGATACAGGCGAAGTGCGGCCCTCTCTCCCCAGCAGAGCCCGACGCCTGGACTTCTGGCAATGCAAGAGATGGCGCGAGCAGCTTCCGAGTGGCAACGTGGAACTCAGCTTCACGGTCTTGCAGCCATTTTGTGACCGTGGACTGATATAAAAGCATCTGCCAGTCAGAGCCCAGCAGAATTGTTGGGCGAAGTCTGGGATTAAATTGTCATTATTCGTGTCATGGAATGAATAAAAAAAACCTTACCCATCCGTGTAGATGGGGAAGAAAGTTTTGAGCGTCTCGAGTATCGAGTTGTTGAAGTACGCCGTCCTTATTTCCGCCCTTGCTAGGGGAGGGGGCCTCCACCCATGCCATCCGGTTGACGAGACGGAGCCCTTAACTAGGATTGAGTAGTCATCTGTGCGGAACACCTGGCTCCGGTCCATCCACTTGTCGCGAAGTCGACTGTCGTCCGTCACTACCGCCTTTCCGTCGGCCGTATCCTTTCGCCCTTGGCCTCTGCGCGGGCGAGAGGCAGAGGAGTTTTTGCCGCGCCTGGTCTGCAGTTTGCCCGACCCGGATGCACGAGGCGCAATGCCGCTGGCCTGCGCCCTCAGGCTCGGTAGCTGTGTTCGGCTCGAACCCGCGGTGCGAGTCGGTGCCTTGAGTTGAACTCTGAAAAAATTTCATGCGCTCGCCTGTTAGTCAAGCGTCTAAACGAGGCGAAGCTGATGACCTACTCCGACCACCTTGAGCCATCTCCAGGCTGCTGCAAGTACTCCTTTTGGCGCTTCGCAGGAGGGGTGGAGTCCGCTTCATCATCTGCATGGCGCTTCTTGCGCACTGCGGCTGCTGCACGGCCTCTTGAGCGCGTGTTCGGTTGAGAGAAATGTTCCGCGGTATCTCTCGGAGGCGCAGGCGCCGACTGCCCTCGAGTCTGGCGTTTTGGGTGCATGGCGGGCCAGTCGTCGGACGGAGGAAGGGCATGCACCGATCGCCCTCGTTTTTGAGGCTGAGGGTGTACGGCGACGTTGGCTGGATTAGCGGAGGCGGGTGCTGCCTGCGCTCTTATGCGGTGCTTCGGGCGCATGCTCGGCGAGTCGTCAGAAGGAGGAACAGCCCTTCGGTCGCCTGTCCAAGGCGGGGCAGGCGCTGACCGCGTTCGTGCACGGCGTTTGGGCTCTGCCGCGAGCGAGGTGTCTTTCAGAGGAGGCGGAGGTGCCGCCCGTGCTCGTAGCTTGCGTTGAGGACGAGAAGGCGGCGCAGCTTCCTGACGAGGCGTTGGCACAGTGACAGTCGCAGGGGGCGAGCGTCGGGCAAGCGTCGGGCGTTCGGGATGCGCTACGGCGTCGGTCTGCTCCTTGGGCGTTGCAGGGGGCATTTTCTCGGTGCCATCCGTCGGCGGGGCAGCTGCTTCAATTCGCCGCAGCAGGTCGTCGAGTTGCGGACAGTCAAACATGCTGAGGTCCGTTGAGTCGGCTTCGTCGGTGTGCGTATCGACGCCGAGCGCGGTTGCCTCTTCGAGGTACAACTCGAGAAGGCCTCCGAAGGAGCACTCACAGAAAAAGACGCCTGGCGGGGTCTTTGACTTCCGTCTACCGCGGGGATCGGAAGGAATCGGACCACGCACCGGTTCTCACTGCAAACCGGAAGCCTGCACCGCGTTTTCGCAGCTCTCACAGACCCGCTGCGGGTGCACTGTTGCATACAATTCACGACGCCGTCGACGCCCGCCTCCCCCTCCCTCCTCCGCACATGCGCTATGGAATCGGGCGACAACGCATGCCCCTGCTCCAGTCGACGACTCTGCTCTCCGCGAAACCCTCACACGCAGACCGTTCCCACCGCAGCAACCTGCCGCCCTGACAGGCGCCCTCGCGCCTTCCTCTGCCGTCCGCGTCAACACGATTTTCTTTGCTCACATCACCTGCATCGCGTCCTTTGTTAACTCTTACTTCATGACTATCTGAATTTATCTGTCAATGCCATACGTATCTTTATCGCATCCTTGTTTTCGCCCGAACTCAACCCGGTTTTCGCTAGAAGATCGATGCACTCGGCAACACAACTCATCGGCCCCCCCTGCAATTTGTAAAAAAAACCTCGCTTGCAGCCTTACCACTCAACCTTCCAGTCTTACGGTGTCGCTCTTCGATCTCCAACGGTCGCGCTTCGTGACGCCTAGCTCATCAATTGCACCACCATCGCAAGGCCTCTGCCCGCTCGAACTGTCTGCGAAAGAAATAACGCATCCCGCTCCAATCCCACCCACCCCAATTGCCCAAACACCCAGGGATGCGTCTCAGCGCGACGACTCATAAGCACAAATTTGCAGCCGGTTTGATTGGTGCGTCATCCTCCATGTTCTGACAAATCCGCGAGCTTTCGTTCATGGTTTACGACAGATCAAGCTGTTAATATCCTCACAGAAATTTGGCGCCCGCAAGATGTCCCCGATGTATTCAAAGCTCCTTCCAAGGGCTCCAGCATTGGCTCGGCTCTCAGCTATGCTCTCCCTCTTACCAGTCATCAGTCAATGCCTATCATCGCCACACATCCTCCTATCCCCATAGCCGTAATGCTGGCTAATCAACAATCCCACTTTCCCGCCTCAACTTCTCCGAAAGCAATCTGCTCCCGATGAAAACGTTTGTCCACGAGGTTCTTAAGCGCTCAAGGACCTCGGGCAGTATCCTGCAAGCTGCGCTCTCCTACCTTGAGGCGATTCTCCCCAAGGTCCCAGAGATTCTTCAGCAGGAGAAAATGGGCATTCGCGCCCATTACCAGCCTGAGACCAAGATCCTCCGCGCTACCGAGGCGGAACTCGCACGCGAAGCCGAGCTCGAGCTTGCAGACATGGAGAATACTCTCGATGTCGACAGTATGGATCAAGAACCGATCGTCGGAATGAAAACAGTCCGAGTCACCGACGTCGAAGCCGACGACTTTGATAGCATGCAGCAAGTCCATGAGGATAGTGCATCTATCTCTAGTTTGATCGCTGAGCCGCCAACTCCTGTCAACGTCTCGTCGAATGCTACTCGATCGTCTTCTCTACCTTCACCTCTGCTCTGCCCTTGCCGCGCTCCAGGACAAATGCCATTCCAATCGCGCATGGGCCAAGCTCTCAGGCCTTCCTCCTCGCGAAATTGGCCGCATTCTGAATGTGCTCTCGGACAGGCTCTCAAACAGCGCCTCTGAGTCAGCAGGCGTACAATCCAGACGCAATCAACATCGCCGCCGTCAACCCGCAACGTCATCAGGTCCTACAGTGAAAGCTCAATCATCCCATCTTCAATGATTGGCACCGTGATTATGAAACCGATCGCCAGCGTGCCATCCCATGCTCTCTTGTGTAGCCCCTCTCCTCCCTTAGTCATATGGCTCTGTGCTTGAGGCATCGACGGCATGATGTCTTATGCGTTAATACATCACACATTTCTTTCTCCCATCCCCTCTCTCTGCCTCCTCTCTTACGTATATATTTTTGTGAATATTTGTCTCGATATGTCCTCTTTTTCGTATTTTTCTTCCAGATAATGAAATACATAAAGCCAAATTAGATACAGCCTTGCGGTTCATTATTCTGCCCCGAGCGTCCTTTGTTTTACAAAATGCGACTTGTCGTCTCAGATTGACCTCCGACTCCGAGTCTGCTCATAATTTCCGGCTGGACACGCTAACCGCGTAGCCTGTCGCCTACTGCCATGAACCTGCAACCACCAAAATGAACTAGCTGGCTGCCGGTGTCAGCATTGCTAGGCAACAAGCTTTGATTTCTACATTACTCTCAGCAAAGCATACACAGTTGACAGCAAGTATACGGGCCCAAAACACTCCGTTCACTCCAACTTTCGAAGCTTTGGGGAGTCTTGACGATGACTGCACTGCTTCACGACTCACGAGAGACACAATGTTACATTTTTTTGCCGTACTATGTATTGCTGAAGGCTGAGATGCTCCAAGCCCCGACTTAAAACATGGGCGGTACAACTTTTATAATTCTTAATTCCCTTGTTCCTCACTTTTCACCGATGCCTAAGCTTGATTCCAAGCCTGAATGCCTGCCTGCGGCCATTAAAACTACAGAACTTGCCACCATCAATTCATCCGTTGTTTTTGGCATTGGACCCCAACCCCGCGTTATAAGAAGGCAGAACGGCCTGTACCTGCGACCTAGGTCCCCAAACTCCCCAACCTTGCAGATCCAGTGCAAGAGTAAAGCAAGCGCCAGTCCACTTATATCCGGAAGCATGCATGCGAGGCACAAGAAGGACTATGCATTCGCTAGTGGTAGTAGATTTCACTGAGGCCCGCAGTCTGAGCACCTTGTTAATTTCAGACAACTGTATGCAATAGTAGCTGAACTGCAAGTCAAAGCAATCGAGTTCATGGGTCCAATAAGCCCAAAGCCTGCAACCGTAGTGGACAAAAATTTGGCTTCGCCGAGCTGGTCCCGAGTAGGCTCTGCTTCTGGTTTGCAGCCTGTATCATGAGCTAATGCAGGGACTTCTTAGCTTTCCCGCCGCAGAAGTGAATCGGGCACATGGACGTTGGCCAAGCGCCTACCTTCGACCCCTCTATAGCTCAGGTATCAAGCTTCTCCCAATTGCAGAGCCTGGATTTGTTGCCAGCACTGGGCCTTGCAGAAGACGACTTTTGGCTACTGTTTTCTACCTGTCAAGTGTGCCACAACTTCATGACTACAAGAACGACACCCTACCACATATGTCCTAGAAAAGGTTTGCTCAGTCTCAGCCACATCTCTGACTCGTAAAACTCATCAGCTTCTTTCACTCCACAGATGCTGAGGCCAAAGCTTGCTTAGAGAATGTGGCAAAAAAACCTTTTTTGAGGCTACTTGATGTCTACGACGTCGGCCATGAAGCAGGGGTCCCGGAGGACATCTTCCGAGCCATCTTTTATACCTGTCGACAGTGCGGCCATTATATGACAGAGAGGGTCGCTTTTAACCACCAGGAAGACGACATCGACTCAGACTCTGGCTCATATGACTACAACTGCATTTTAGGCCCCTGCATCTATTTGCGAGCGCATTCTTCAATGTTTCGGCGTGCTCCAGTATAGCTTAGTTTTAATACTTAGTAACAGCCAGCATAGTCTAGAATGTGAAATTCAAAACATTCTACAGCATTATATAAAGTAAACTGCACTCAAAAGAAAACCCTCCAATCGGACTTCCTTCAACTGCCTGTTTAAACACTGATAAGGCCCCATTGTCTCTCCAGCTGCAGCGTTGTAGGCTTTGACAGCATTTCAAAAAAAACTTTTTGTGATGTTGTTGAATGTCTTTCTATGCGCGCTGTTGCTGAACCCCGAATCTCCAGAAAGAGCTCTGTCCATGAATAGCCATCGATCAGAACAATGTTCTGAACTGGGCATCCGGGGCTGCATAGGCCCAGCGAGTTTTCCCCAAATAAAGTGCCAACCACGAACGCCTCTATTTCATCCAGAGCATCGTCGGAGTAGCTGGTATCAGGCAACTCAACCTTCAAAGTCAGGAGCCCAGGCGTGCATGCCCAGAAAGCAGAAGAAGAAGCGCATTCACTGCAGCTACATCTGGGGAAACTGAGGATGCCCTGCCCGATGCTAACTTCAGCAATGGCTGGAGTTGATTTAAGCAGACTAGGGAGCCTAACCAAGCTGTGGCTGTTCTCACTCTCGGGGGGTTCATCCGAAGATAGAGATAGGGTCTGTAGGGAAGGAAGGAGTAGATTTTGGAATAGGAGGTTTAGAGAGAAAGTCGGAGGTTCTTGGAGATGAATGAATAGCTTGGACAATGTGGAGTGCTCGTGTTCTGCAGGTTCTTCCAGGGAAAGGGTCGGAGCTGAAGTTAGCTGTCTGATATCGAAAGAGGCCCATTCAAGAGCGGATGCAGCTCTTGTCAAGGAGAACCAAAACTGCAAAGAAAAGGCGACCCCTATCATTGATATGTGAGTCATGAAGAGCCAGTGGCCCGGAGTGACAAAACCAATCGGAACGTTGCTATCCTTAATTAAAAGGCGGCGCAGAAAGGAAGGGCAGCTGCTTCGAATGCCTTCCTCCACATCATAAAATTCATCGCATCTATACCCTTCATGGTGAACTGCCATGGAGTGCAAGTTCGGCTGCTGAATCTGGCAGCCCAACTCGTTCCATTCGCTTAACAGGTTCCAGTAGGCTGCGTCAGTTTTGAGGCACTGTGCAGAGGTGAGGTATTCGAGGAGAGGCTTAGCCTCTGCCGTGTATAGCGGCACTGCTTCTTCATAGGGGGCCTGCGCGCCTCGGAACGTTACACTGAGGCAGAGGATGGGAGGAGTGGAGCCGTGATTTTTGCGCCACCAAGATAAAAATGCGAGCTGGCCTTTAACTATGCAGTAGTCTTGGGGAGGAGAGGAGTCCCATACAATTGTCAGGGAGTAGGTCAGACGGACCCAAAGCGCTTGGTATGCCAGTGCAGTTCTTCTCCACTCTGAACAGATTTTACAAAGAAGCATGGGAGCAACTGCGGCATTCGGTTGAACTATGCCATGGGGCGAGGACACTTCGTGGGGAAGGCATTGCTTGAAGATTTCTCTAAGAACTTCGCCAGGAATGCTGTCGATTGTCGCTGGCACAGATGGGGAAGCCCGTGCGGTCTGTCAAGCTGGCATATTTTCAGCAATATTCTGCCAATACGCTGCTGTGGAATATACATGAGTGCTTTGATTAGGCTTTTACATGTATTCCCAGGCCCACCTTTTACAGAGAAGGCTGAAATGAACGTACTTTTCTCTGTGCAGATTCAGCAGTCAAGCAACGTTCAGCTTCAAGCTTCAGCGCCAGCTTCAAGCAGTACGAACAATTCGTGACTCAGATCGGTGCATCAGAACCGTGGGGATAGATCAAAAAATCCTGGTGAAATTGCGCGCTGTGTGCATGAGCTCAAGCGAACACCACTCGAAACCCTCACTCGTAATGCAACTCTACCAGGACGATGTGGCGGCCCTTCCCATACTCAAACTGTGTTCAACGCTTAAATTTCACATCCTCCTCGTTATGTCCTCGCGTGGGCCTTCAATTGGGCTTTCACCGTGAATTGAGCAAGATATTCATTGCTCTGCTTTCTTTGAGGCGGCGCTGCTGCACGTCTTGATACCGAAAGAAGAGCCGCCGGGATTTTGGACTCGGAAGATTCGCAGGCTTCAATATCCTCGCCTTTGCAGAAGTTTATACCCCAGGAAGATGACGAGCAGACATTATGGGAGGCCATAGAGATTACCGCCGAAAAGGGCAACGCGTATAAAGTGGCTGGAAGGGCAACAATCTGAAGACGACGAAATGGTGGCCACAGAGTCAGGTACACAAATCTGATTGTATGGACGACCTCGTGATCAAAAGGAAAAGGAACAGAAGGAGAAGCAGAAATGATGTACGTGGAACCGTTATTGATTTTGTGAATATGAGGTTAATTTATGTTTCTAGCCACAAAAGGCGGGCGCCTTTCGAATCTCTCCAGGAAGACGGGGCGCGACTCAGTATCAACAGTTGGCAAAGCGAGCACCTCCAAACTACTGCTATGCCGATGTCTAAGGGCTCTCGCCGTTCTGCTTCTGCCATAACCGGTAGAAAGCCCCCACATCGAGATTGCAAAAGGCATCCTCCCAAGCCAGCCCTCCTCCAATTCCTGATGATGACGATTTCAATCACATCTGTCATCTACACAATAGATGTGCCTCCACCGCCTCCACCGGTTATCAAGTTCGGCCCTCCCCCGAAAAGGTGTTCCCTCGCCTCTTCGTAAGAGTTATCTGTTCCCCACGACACCAAAGCTGATTTTCTTGATTCAGGCGCCTTCAGCAACAAGAGAAAGCCAGAGAAGTTGTGAAACTGCCTTCTGAAACTATACTGTAACCTTCTACTGCAGCTGCAGCTGCAGCAAACGCATCAAAACCGCTTGCGAAAGCGAAGGACAATTCTGACAAGTCCTAGTCCAAACCCCCAAGTACCCCGACTATGACCTCCAAGACTCGGCGACCACCAACCGCTCCTGCGCAGACCTACCACAGTGACAACGTCGTTCCCGAAACAGATGAATTTCAATCGCAAGGAGTCCTTTGCCAAGTTGCCGCATCTTGAAGCAGGAAACTCATAGAGCTTTCAAGAGCCGCATGGCTCATCGCTTTAGCCTTCCTCAGAATCAGATTAGTCCATCCGTATTCGTCGACCATCATAACAAGAGTTCGGCCAGATACACACATTTCTGAGAATGAGCCTGCGCTGAGTCCGTCGTTATTCCACTTATGTTTCAGCCCTGTTCTAACATATGTCGTTCTTCAGCTGTCCAAGTAATTCGTTACAACACGGCTGCAAGGCAGACCGACCTGCGCCTGCATCTCTACATCGGCGCCAATCCTACCTAGATAATTTTCGAATACAATTGTTCAGAAAATCGGTCACTTATACAATCCAGTTCAGCCTGAACCCTCCGCGCAATCCTGATCCGTTTGTGTCGCTTTGACACGTCGAAACAGTCTTTTTATGGCGCCGGTAAGGTTCACATGGCAAAAAATGCCAAAGTCAACGACCCTATACTCGTTATCAATGAATGGATGCGCTGGACACCCAGAGCTCATTAAAACTCCGTGAAGCGATTCAATCAGCTCTTAGTCAATGGCATCAACTAATCAATTAGTCGCACTGTCAAAGAAAATCAAACCGGGGTATGGTTGAACAAATGAAGCCTGAGTTATCTTTCATTGGGAGTAAATTCCCAGATGGTGACGTGATATGCCTCCAGGTCAATTTGCCTGAAAACGAGTGCGTGATTTGTACCATCATTATTTTGGTCCTAATTTCGAACTCTAGCACATCCCAGGCGGCGCCAGATGCCAGCACTTCGAGTTACTCCAGGCATGTCTACGAACATAGCAAGACGATGCCTTCTCCGCAACCCTTCCTCCGCTGTTGTTTTGGACCGCAGTTTTAATGCAAAGATGCAATGAAATTTGCTGTTGCTGACGACCAGCAATCCTGGGCCTCTCAGTCCATCAACGTCATTGTGAACACTTCCTCTCCGCTGCTCATTCATCGCCTGGAATCTGACCAATGAGTTGCAGCTTGCCGACGCCTTGTCGCAAACGTGAGAGGCATCGACAATTGTTTCTCGCAGCTGTTACGGTTTGCGCTGGGCGCATCCGAACATTGATTGGATTTGCATTGATGGACGCAGTTCAAATTAAATAGCAGTAAGCCTATTTCGTCTCAGAAGTTAATAATAGTGCTCACCATCGTTGTAGGAAGTGAGAGCGCCAAAGAAGAGGGTAGAGAGGGTCTGGAGATGAAATAATCGAGCGCAGATCAGGACTTGATAGCCATGGTCTTCGAAGTCCCGCGAGTTTTCATATGGAAAGGCAACAACTCACCGCTCTTGGTGTCCAGGGCACCGTGCGTCATTATTAGCGTCTTATCAATAGGGCGCGAGCTCCGGGCTCTCTTAAGCTTGTTTTTCCCTCGTGAGGCCGCATTTGTCAATAGCTCTTGATAAATTCTACAGCTTTCAGTACCATTCCTGGAGGCTGAGGTTGTTGAGCTTGACCGAGGTGCGTAGCTGTCTAGCTCTTTTCTTATATTACATTTTATCTTTTAAAAAAACCTGACCTGGCCGCCTGATGTAGAACGCCTTCCTCAGCGTCCTGGCATAAGCCTCATAAAACTCAAGGCCGACGACCAACGTGGTTAACAAGTGCGGGTTCCGGGGTCATTTGGAGCAGCTGCGATCATTGAGCGCAGATAAAGAGGCAAACAGTACGATCTATTTTCCTAGCAAACCTTCACCTTCATGCCATCGACTTAGATGAGATCAAAGCGCCCTTGTTCTACAAGCCTCAGAATAGAGCCATATAGTCAAAATTTATTATATTACAAGAAGGGGCCCCTGCTGAAAAGTGAGACCCCGTAGTGAACTCCGACCTTGGCCTCAACCACCTACAACGTAGGCACAAGGAGACTAAGAGAAGTAAAACTACTCCTTCATAGGCTGAAGCTGCTTGAGGGCGCGAGGGACGTTGAGGCCGTCCTCAATGGAGGAGATGACAGACGCGATGGCTCGGTAGATGGGGTCCAATCTGTCCATCTTTATCTGGACCCATGCGAGAAGGTCTCGATGGATGATTAGTATGGCCTCCTCATCGGTGCTGAGACGGTGGTATGAGGGGCCGTAAAGAATACTGCGTCCATCATGCCTGTTGATACTCCCTGCGGTTCGCACCTCCACTTCGACCTTCAGGATCAAGAGTCTAGTGAGTAAAATGTCATTCTTGTGACAAAAAAAAAACTAACCAAGGTGGCAGGCAAGGCAAGGATTGCGAATGGGATTGTGCTGGTCGCATTCTTCTCAAGACTCTTGCAAACTCTTTCCATACCAAGCTGTTGGAAAATCCTTTTCAGGACCAAGATAGTGGATTGATCGGTGTAGAGGCGAAAGGCCTCCAAGATGCGAACGTGGTGAGGGATGTTCGCCGAGGTCCCACTACCTTCCAGCACGTCTGCACCCTGTGGGCAGATCAATTTCAAAATATCGAGAGCCTGCTGCTCCTGGGTAAAGGGGTATTCGACGCCCGACTCGTTGATCTTGAGGTTGATGACGCCAAGCCGCTGTACTGTTGCAGGAACGAACTCCCTCAAATCGGCAATTAGGAGGGAGCGAGCGTCATCCACCTACATTCCGGCGACAAACATTGAGGTAAGAGGCAGGTTTTAGTTCAGCGACAAAATGAGATGACTCACAAGCAGTTCAGAATCTTCTTTGAAGCTAGTAATGAGAGGGGTGTGATCACTCCCAACTGCGTTCATATCGCCTACCGTCCAAGAGTCTTTCCGACCCTTAGTGAGGTACAGTGCGGCAGGGCCATTCTGGCAGAGCTGAAAGAGTCGAACGAATTCCCGGTCAGTGGATGCCTTTTCGATTGCCTCCAGGGAGCGCCTGTTGACCCATGAAAACTCCCCATTGAAAAGTGCTGCGGTGTCCAGCTCCAAGAACAACTTTTCAATAACCTTGAATGCACCCCAGAGAGCCAGGGCGTCCTTGCCTTCTTCCTTGGTTCCATATATGACGGACAGTAGGCGTATTGGCTGCAGGAAACGCCTTCGAGAGACGTCGCCGATCAGTACCACCATCCCGTCCTTGAGGGCGGTCCCAAGTATTAGATCCGGAAGCGTGTGCGGAATGAGCTTCCCATCTGGCGCCTTGAATGAGGTTAGCAACGCGCACTCCATAACAAAGAAAGTTGAAAAACACACTCTTCTGGGGGTGAACAACGTCGCAATTGACACACGATCTTTGCGCTACAGCAAAAGCAACCATTCAGTAACGGCAACTCCTTCTGCAGCTCAATGAGATTACTCACCTTCCGGAGTAGCCCGACGTTGGAGTGCGCGACACTAATTTGCGGCGGGGGAGGAGCAAACAGTGGTCGGCCCTCTCCATCGTGGACCTTGACATATTCGCCGTCCTTGGCTGCCAAAGCAGCCTCCTCCATCATAGCCGGTGTTCCAGGTTGCTGGCCGTCGTGGTCAAGAAAGATCCGTAGGTGGAATGCCACATTTCTGAGCGATATTCAGAGCTTTCGCACTTGGCCCACTTTTTATATGAAAAGTGGGCCATACCTAGGCTGCTCTCCGAACAACCGAATAGGGAGGATTTGACTAAGTCCTATCCATATGTGCAGCAAACTCAGGCCCAGCACCATCTGACGGCTTTCTAAAATCCGTTTTTACGAAACTATGTGAACATGCCACATCGTTTCGCCGCCGAACCCCAAAGTCTGGATATCATGTTGCCAGAAGATCGCTCCAATCTCACTCACATTCACAGCCTACTCAGGCCCAGCACCCTCTGAACGCCTTCTAAAATCTGTTTTTACCAAACTACCTGAACATGCCACGACATTTCGCCTCTGAAGTCGCTGTCTTGACAGGCTGCTAGCCTGCTTCCAATGGAAGATTGCTCCGATCTCACTGGTATTTACGGCGAACTCAGGCCCAGCGCCCTCTGACAGTCTTCCAGTGAAATCTTTTTAATGAAACTACGTGAGCAATGATGCCGCGTCGTTTCTGCCACCAAATCAAAGTCTGGACATCATGCGAGAAGATTGCTCCAATCTCACTGGCGTTTACGGCGAACTCATGCCCAGCGCCCGCTGAACACCTTCTAAAATCTGTTTTTACCAAACTACCTGAACATGCCACGACATTTCACCACCGAAGTCGCTGTCTTGACAGGCTGCTAGCCTGCTTCCAGTGGAAGATTACTCCAATCTCACTGGTATTTATGGCGAACTCAGGCCCAGCGCCCTCCGACAGTCTTCGAGTGAAACCTTTTTTTAATGAAACTACGTGAGCATGCCGCGTTGTTTCTGCCACCAAATCAAAGTCTGGACACCATGTTACCAGAAGATCGCTCCAACCTCACCAGCGCCGAAGATGGCAAAGGCGAAACAGCTGGAGATGGCTTTAGTACGACATGGGTTTGCCAGCGCTTGGCCAGCGGATGCATCTACTATACATAAAATTCCACGCAGACAGCCTGCAGAAGATAGCCCGTGTTCACAGGAAGCATCTGCTTTCAGATGAGGATTGCTAGTGCGCACTGGTGCATCGCCTGCCATTACCTATAGGATGCCACACCGACAGCCTGTCCTGGGCCCACGCCGCTCAGAGGCGTACAACCGGTGACATCTTCTGATTTTCTTTCAAACTGTCGGACCTTCCTCTTTTCTCTGAGACTGTCACTTCAGCCATTTAAGACAGAATCATACCCAGGCTGGCGTAGGAGTAGCAATCCACTGCAGATGCCTTTGAATAGGGTTGAACTTGGAGTCAGAACAAATTGGACTCAGTCGAACAAGTCATTGATCAGGCCTCTGTTAATAGTAGTAGTTCTAGCACCCACACTGTTGGTAAAAGACCGCTTTGATACTTATTCGCTCAATCAAGTTGAGTTTTCAGTTCAGTACTAACGACCGGCCCACAAGCAGCGAAGCTTCAAGAAGCCGAGGTTCACAGTGAAATCTGCATCAGGAATAGCATTGACTCCCACAGTGAGATCAAATCATCACAGGTAGAAGGTGGGAGGGGGTCAAACTTCAACAAAGTTGTTGTGTCATGACGGTTGTCGGTTCTCCATCCTTCTGCCAACTCACCATACACTGCTGCTCGCAGCGCCCTTGAGCCTTTCTCTGTAAAGCGCGATGAAATTCGGGCCCTCCACTATCAAACCTATAGATGCCAGTGACCATATTTCCATCTCGGACGACCCTCAGGATGATGACGATAGCGACCCATACCACAACTATTTAGTCGAAAATCCGCAGCTTTCAATACCGCTAGGCTATTACTATTCTTTTCAGACCACTTGGAACTGCTCTTCGAACTCGCATTCTCCTTCTGATTCCCATTCCTTACATCCAATCACTGCACAATCCTTGTCTCCCTCTTTGTATCCACTTTCCTTCCCGGCCTCACAATCCTTGTTTCCTTTTTCTGCCCATCCGTTGCCTCTATCTTTATATCCTTTATCTCATCCTACTGGATTTGTATATGGCCCACATAGTGCATCAGGCCCTTCCTCTTTATTTTCTTCCCTTGGTCGCCCCATCTACCCTACTGCCCAGAGCGCTATTGGCGAAGATACTGCTTTGACGCAGGAGCTTATGGAAGTTGCTGAAGAAGCCCTTTCGCTTTACAACCTAATTCAAGCCAGGCATTTCCAGACACAGTCAGAGGTAAAGTGCTTCATTAATTTTATTTTATTCCATTCTGATACCCTAAAGTGCCCCTTATTGAATCCATTTCTCTCCTTTTCGGCAGAACAACTGGAGTTCTATTTCGCTGCCGCCGTTGATGCCAAAAATGCCCTTCAGCTTCGAAAGTCAGCAGTGAAAGCAGACATCGGCGACGCCCTAGGACTACTTCTCCCAAGAATGAGTCAGTATCAGCGGGATGACGCCAATCTTGAAACACTCATCGACGAGCTATCGCTCATTAGAGGGGTATGTGCGAAGAAGGAAATCTTCATAGACTTTTATGGTCTAGAATTTCGCGCTACCTCCTTCCCCAGCATAGGCAGTCGGTCTTGGAAAGCCATAGCACCCTATTCTCGACATTAGAGTGCTCCCTGCGGCAGAAAAGCTCATTGCAACGGGTCGCTCAGAAATTCATGGAAGACCCATCCGCTCTCCAAGACCGTCGCCTACCCTCCTTTACGACTTCCTGGAGGTGAATCTGATTTATAGTCCTGATCAAGATCAATTTCCCTACATCCAACTCTCTCCAAGTTCGGTACACCGAGCTTTATAGCACTGCCCTTTTTCAATGTAGTTGGCGACTCGGAGCTCTCTGTTGCAAGCCGTGGGGTGTGGATGTTGTGAGAGGCCTTTCATATTCAATCATTACAATGTCCCTTGTAGTATACGGGTTGTATGGGTCAGTGGCACCTGGGCATAATGGACGTTTAACTTCAGCTCGTGCTTTCCATGCAGTTGGTAGAGTCATGCATTTGGGGTGTAGCCGCTGCGCCGGCCTTTCTGCAAAAGGACGAGTCGCGTTCATTGTTATAGGACAGTGGTCGCCAGAAAAGGTGCGCAATACGGCGCCGCTAATTGAACATTCACTGATCAGTGATCATCTTCAGGGATATCTGGACCCGGCAGAATGCCTGCTGTTGACATTGGGAGGCCGCTGTCAAGAGTGCGGGTGCAGATGTGAGAGGCTGGAGGAGATAATGTGTATCTAACTTATTATCTACAAGCGCTTGCTGTCCCTACCCCTTCTGCGCGTTCTGCCACGTCGCGTCGCGCTGCACGCATCGAGTGATATGCCGGCTGTCATGTGATGCACCGGACTCATCATGTTGAGTTTTTGAAATGGGTTTGAACTTCGTTCTCCCATTATGATTTAGCAACTGCGCACGCCAAACTCCAGAATCTTTTGAATGCTCTTGATGGCTGGCACTGTTTTTCCTTGACTTCAGGAGCAGCCTGAGTGCAAGCATACTGCAGCTCCTGATGAATCCTGACTCCAACTCTTTCTGAATCTCCGAAGCTGTCGCTGGTGAGTTTGAGCAATATTCAGTGGCCCCTTTAGCAACTGCGCACTCAACTTGAAACTCCATGCAGAACGTCAACTAGCGCTAAATTCTTGCAATTATGATCAAGGACATGGACAATCCCCGGTAGTCATAGCGAAGTGTTTGAATTGATATTGCATTTGTTAGGTGTCACGTTCGTATAAATCCTCCCCTGGGCGACTTGGAGCATCTCGTTCCCCACACATCCCTTGTTGAGACTGTAATGACTCATAACGATGAGAATGAGCCCCCGCTCACTAGCCCGGGTGCTTCAGCTCCATTCAACAGGAAGCGTACACAAGATGCTTTGCAGCTGGGACCCAGGAAGAAACCGTATGCCTCCTTTCATATATGTAATTAAACAAAGGAATGACACCTTTTCAGTTGCGTTTCTGATCCACTGGTACATCATGGACGCCACTTTGGCAGGACTATTCATGCATTGTGTAACGTCAATGCCCTAATCAACAATGGCATCATTCGCATGGGAGAACGCTCAGAGGAGCCAGATGATGCATTTACCGCCCAGTAAGCGCTTTCAAGTTTTTGTAACCGCCGAGATCTTGCTTACTTGGGAGGTACGGTTGGCTCAGGGAACAAAGGGAGCACAGAATCTTTCTGGCATTGTTGCTAACTGTACCTGGTCTCGAAGAGAGGCTCATGACTAATAATGAGGATGAGGTGCACTCGATTGCTACTATGGTGAGTTCGATCCACAGTCATTTCCTTGCTCTTGTATCTCCTTACTCGTGTCATTCTCAGCTCCAAAAAGGAGCATCTAGTGCCAGATCTGACGATACAAAAAGCCTAAAGTCAGCAATAATAGACTGGCTTGTGCCAGTTGGGGAGCCCCTCATTCCACCTATCTCGCGGAATACCAAGATTCAGCGCGGCTTCAACCACGAAAAAACTGGAGCCCTCCTCTGCCCAGCAGGCCTTGATTGGTCAAACCAAGAGTACGTCCAGCTAGCCTTAGTGATTTCTCATACCTAGCATCTGAATTATCTCTTTATAGGGTCAAGCAGACTTTGCGCGATGGTAGCCTTTCTGTTTCTGGCGATCAGTGGCCCATCTTCTTATATGGCTCCTATAAATATGATGAAGAGGATCCGTGGAAAGGTCTTTTGAGGAGTGAAATCCTGGAGAAGGTAGAGAGATTTTGACGATAGGAGAAATCCACTTCTAACTGCATTTTTTGCAGGCTTTCAAGCATATCTTTACATCTCCTAGCTCCGTTGAAAAGGAGGCAAAAGCTACAAGGTCCGGAAATGCCTGTATCCATGGCATGACTCGCGTAACACGCGCCTCTATCGCATATGCGGCTACACAGGTGTGCTTTCCTTCTGATAGCTGCTTGTGGTTGTTGCTCATGTGCGGTGTGAAATTTGAATAGGCTAGGTTTGCGTTGTCCTCGCAGCCGGTCTTCAGTAGATCCGACATGGTATGGATTCTGAGCGATTCTACACCAGCATCCTTGACCTTCTTGAAGACCGGATGAGAAAGAGGAGGTGGACAGTCTACTAGTGTGGTGGAACCTGTGAGTATTGAATCCTACTATTGAGCTGATCAGTCAGCACCTAATTCTTATTTTTCAGCCGTGTGTTTCCTAACTACATTGTGAACCCGCAGCCTGCTTCGAAGAATACCGCCTTCGCCAGAATCAAGGAAAAAAGAGCCCAAGCGAAGAAAGCAGCTTTGTTAGATGCGAACACCTAGTAATGCCGAGTAGATTTGTTCTTTGTCTAGGCGCTACTTGTAGAGAATGTAGCCCTTGATAATGCACTGATATTCTGCACGTTGGGGACAATTTTATTCTGCTATTTTGGTCGCCTACTTTTCTGGGGCTTCTTGTCGCTCTGGATTCTCAAGTCTAATACTCAGAATTCAGTGAAACCCTGTTCAGTGGGTCTACATACTCATCATTTCAACCTCAATTTTTCCATATTAGCGCCAGTCCTCTAGCAAGATGCTCCTTATCAATGCGACAATTCATGGTGCAATGATCTCCACTTTCAGTCTGTTGCCTCTTCTAGGCGTTGGTAATCACTACCTTGACTACACACCTGAATAAATACATAAGGCCAACCGACCAAAACAATAGCTGGCACCGATATTTTCCGCTGATACTTCTTTTCCAAAACCGAAGGCCTGCATTAATTACCGTTCCTATATCTTTGTCAAAGCTTGTACTCCCTGATAAAGACGACCTGTAATTGGCCTGTAATGGACGACTGAATAAATTCACCAGACTGGCTAGTTATTATAGCAGTTGACGCTGGATGTTTTATCATGACACTTCTTTTTCGTGCAGCAATTCATGGTGCAACGATCTCCACTTCCAGTCTTTCGCCTCTTCTAGGTGTTGGTAATCACTGCCTTGATTACACACCTGAATAAATACATAAGGCCGACCAATTGAAACAATAGCTGGCACCTAAGCTTTCCGCTGATACTTCTTTTTCATGACCGAAGGCCTGCATAACTTACCGGTTGTAAATATGTGTTGTTTCTTTCAATTGTGTACAAAAAACCCCAATAAATGGGCATCTGCATCAGTCTACAAGACCTGTCGTCCTATATCTGTACTGGTGCTGGTGTGCTCTCTGATAAGTGTTCCATTTGTGGAATCTCCTTGAACATGCTTCTTGCTGCAGGCCATATGCGCCAGTATTCCATCAATGACAGCAGTCAGAAACCTGGCACCTGTATTCAATAGGCAGGCTGGCAGACGTACATTGCAGAATGTGCCACCTATAGCGTCCTATAGCTGTGCTGAGATTCTACTTCACAGGACTTATTTGGCTGATACATATTTTATTAAATGTATACATAGATATTTACAGGTATAGGTTCGTCCATCCACCCTCAATTCCCCGATGTAGAATTTGCTGATATGTTTTGACCAGACCTCGCTGGCGGCCACAGCCCGCCACGCTCGGTCTGAGAATATTTTTTTCTCACTTCACCGCTTGCAAGAAATTAGGAAAATTCAAAGTACACGAAGCCACCATTTTTTGACTTTACCTAGGAGAAGATATTTGATTGTGATAGATCCAGAAGGTCATATTGCAACATTTTTCGAAGAGACTGTTATTTGGTCATATTATGAATAGAAGCCTATGTTTCAACATTTTTCGACTTTTCCCAGCAGAATGCTATTTGGTCGTGTACTGGCAGTTACTATATATATCTATTCAGACAGTGGGGGAAAAATTCGCCATTCCCAGGGTGGTTCACAAGCCAATCTGGGCCCTTTTCTGCCCAGGGTTTTTGGCCGAAATCTTAGAAAAAGTCGCTGGGGACCATGCCTTCAGCAAGGTGACCACGTGATCTAAAAACGGCGCGGGTCGCGACCTAATATTAAATATATTTCTCTGACAGTGACACCGACAGTATAAGACGCCACTACATATCCACACGCTACTCCAGGTCCCCTGATTTCTGCTTCCTGCTATACAATTCCTGATACTTTCGATCCACTGAACATCACCTCAACAAATGTTATCGCGATGTCAATTACCTGCACATTTATCAAAACGAGCGTCGACATGTATGTCCTACTTATTATCAATTTTGACCTGTGTTGACTTTCTTTCTTAGCAGTTTCTGCAACCTGCTCAAGTCCATGGCCGGCAAATCAAAAATATAATTCCTCTTCATACCACCACTCCAGCGTATCACGGACAAGGCAGGCAACGAGAGTGGAACCACCTCGACAGTATCCGTGCGTCATGAGAAACGAAATCATTTGCTATGCCTCTTATTCCCTATTTAAGCAGACGTTATCTACAAGATATCGACGAATCACCTATACCTTCAAGGCCACGTTCGCGAAATAGATCAATAGTTCCCTCTGAGTCTGCCCCACGGCAAACTATGACGGAACGTGAATCCAAAGTCCTCACTGATATGCTAGACATGATTTTTGCTTCCAATGAGGAACCTGGATCGTCTTCTGTCCCTAAAGATGCACTCCTAACCGAGCATCAAGGTGGAGTCGGACCTGTCCAAGTGGACGACCTATTCCGCCGACTGCGTCGACTTAACACAAGGAAACCAACCAATAAAGCTCGTGCAGCAACAGTAGAGATGTTCGATCTGAAGAAGGAAGAAATGAACAAGTGTCAAAGCGACCAGGAGCTGCTAGCATGGGCACAAAAGGAGGTCTTCGAAGAATCTGAGAAGTATGAAAACGCAGCTAAGCAAATCGCCGACGAAGCTGCGAAGGAAGGCAAAATAAAGAAAAACGCCCCACCTCTCCAATCTCCAATTTATCCTCTGATGATTGCACACCTCATGCGTACATTTCGCGACCACTATCATGATCCCAACCTCGCACTTTACATCTTCAAATACGCGCAAAAACTTTCCATCGTTTCCTATGCTTTCGGCTGTTCGACAGATTCATACAATGAACTTATAGAAACTCGTTGGTCATGTTTCAGAGATCTACGTGGAGTACTGGACGCACTTAAAGAAATGAAAGTGAACGCTGTTCCCGCCAACTCACAAACGCATGCATTTGTGGACCGCATACGACGCGATTTCGGCACAGACGATACAATAAGGCAGTCTCAGAGTTCCACATTCTTAGCGATGATCGAAGATACGCTGAGTAGGATGGCGGATGCAAAGGCGGCCCATCGCATAACGCTGGGGGCTTGGAAGAACACTGTTGCAGAGGACGACAAAGACGGTTTCGACGATTGGTCAAATACTGCTTTGCTAAACTTAAATCCCAAAATTCGGCGACCCCGTTACAGATAATTCTTCGATATCAAACTATGGTATATTTAATTAAGGTAGAAATATTTATTAGAAATATAATCGAAGGAAATTCCATCCACATTCCAAAAGATACATGTCGCAGACATATTAGGGTCAGCGGTCTCGGCGTTTAGATCGATTCCTATGCTTCTTGGGAACCGGAATATTTGCAACAGCTCCTAAACCGTGAGTAGGCTTGTAATCGTCATCCACTTCGTCACAATGTAGATGAAGCAATAGATTGTATACAAAGATTTGTTCATATCTGGGATGATCTTATGTGAACAAAAACAAGAGATAACGATAACAATTCGCTTACTGCGCATTTGTGAAAACCACAGCCATAGATTCTGAATTACAACGTAGCAAGTTGGGCGCCATTACCAAGGCTAGATTGGCCGGCGTCATTTTCGTTACGACTTGAGTGCGATCTTCAAGGAACAGCTGTAGGAAGCTAATGACAAAAAGTACCACACGCCGATTGATGGTTGGCAAGCGCTCCACGATCTGAATGCATGCCTCAGGATCTTTGGAGTTCTGGATGCATTCATTGTACAACTCTTCCGGTATAAGAGGATCGCATAACTCGCGCAACCATAATTTCATGAGCGATGCTAAGACGTGCGGGTCATCAACGCTGTCCAGGGTATAGTATCCTCGATCGATCCGAAGCTTCAAACCAGAAACGGAGTCATTATCTCCTGGAACACGGAAAATGCCCTCTGCTTTGGTGCCACCCAGCGCCAAGATTCCATCCGCAAGAAACGGAAGGATGATGGGTATCTTTTGGTGAGGATAGTTACGTTCTTGCAGCCTGATGATAGCATCTAGAGATTCCCCAAAAGTGGAAGGATTAAAGGCGGCATCCTGGGCGTAGGTGGTTAGTTATACATAGCTGTTCGACTTAATAATTTATGGCCGATTCAGACTCACTGATGCAGTCTCAATTTCTGCGATCACAGGAGGTTTTCCCCTCGGACCTTTCTTTGAAATCGAGCTAAGACGGCGCAGACAATATTTAGCCATGACATCGACTCTGCCCTCCTGTTGGTTGGTGTGGTTTTGAATGAACCCTTGTAGGTATGCTTCAAAATTCTTCGACGGTGGGAACGTAATGAGAAGCACGCATAGAAGCTGCCATCCTTTGAAGACGCTTTCTCTGTTATAGGATAAATTATTGAGCTCAAAATGATCATATAAATGTTACTCACTTGTTTGGATTGTTCGTCAACTGTTTCATCACCTGGCAATATATTTCATCTCTCAGCTCCCCGTGCTTGAGGCCTTCGCTCAGCAACCACCGTTCTTCCTCCAGAATACCAATAGCGTGGGTTGACAAAGATGTAGTTGACGCATTAAAGGAATTGACCAAGGCAGCGCGGTTATCAGACTGCAGACGGACGTTGACATTTTTTTCGGGCTCCCGATCTCCCATGATATGTTGAACGACCTTGAACACTTTAACGGCATCTTTCTGCAAAGTAGCCTTTAACATAAGAAGCGGAGATGAAAGAGGAGCCTGTAGAGCCTAGGTCAGCCCGAGTTTGAGGTATTTTCAATAATAAGAAGATAGAACCTTTTGCCATGTCATCAACTGTGCGACAGGAACTCGTCTCTTGAATATGAACCCTGTCCGGTGAGTCGAGAAATACTGCCTCGCATAGTCCGATTCCGAAAAATGTTGAATATCGGTGGCGAGAGCGTATGGAAGGATCGGATAAGTCCTAGGAACAAAGGCATTAGAGCATTCACTTTGACCATTAGAAAACAAATACCCAGACGCAAGCGTAGCTACGGATGCTCCCGGAAACAGGAAGCCTGTAGAAGTCACAACTGATATGGGTTTACCGGTTGCTCTGTTCTTGACGGGGCTCATTTGCAGCGTGGCGGCTATTGAATATTATTTAGTACATAAAAAATCCATCATCTTCTTCAGTGGCTCACCTGGATTGAGTATGGGGCTACTGATACCTTTACCACCAACAGTAGGGCGATGCTTTGGAGTCTGTGGAATAGGGCGCGACGGCGACGGCGGAGCGTCGCGACCCCTACTCCTAGAGGGGGTAAGCAACAGATCATCTTTCGAAAGAACAGATCCAAAATTATAACTCTCAATAGTCGATGTGTCGTTAGAAGGTTTCTGAATAGTATTATGTCCACTTTCTGAGTGAGAAGTAGACAAAATTTCCAAAGCGGCAGCTAAACTTTGAGGCTTTTGAGCTCTATGGGATGTGTATGTGGAGGACTTCGATCTTGGGCGTGTAGGTGATTCTGGACTGCATGTTGGTTGATCACTTCTCGATGTTCTGCCTGGGGAATCGTCGTTTTTTGGGACACTCAATCGATCTTTGCTGTCGTCTTTGGATGATGTTATGGAAGGAATACTGGCAATAGACGGTGGCGATGAACGATCTGTGGCGTTTGGAGAGCCAGGAATGGGAGTCAATTGGACACTGATTATGTTGTGTCGTTTCGACATGGAAGAATAATTATGTGTGGTTTGCTCGGTGGATATAGATTTACGCATCGGAGTTTTGATGCCATTGGATGGTTGAGAATCACTTGGTTGAATGGATAAATGAGCGGCATCCTTTGATGAGACCTATAATTCATTTCATTAGGGAAAATATATATCTGACGGATATACTACATACTTTATGGGTCGTAGAAGGCATCAATTTGGTGAAATGGTCGAATGTAGTCTGTGAGAGGCGACGACCAGCGGCGGTGTTCTGAGAGAGGGAATGGTTCAGAAATGTATAGGCAGTTATCTTGCATTTAGCGAGGTTTAGCGCACCTGGAGGATACCCAGAGGAATAACGAAGCCAGACGGGCGCTCCCACTTCGTCTCGCCCGTCTTTGTTTGATAATAGTAAGGCAATCCGCCTCGGGACTCGTCGCTGAGCTCCCACCATTCTCCTTCTTCACTGGGAGGAAGCCTGCCGAAAATTCATGAGCTCTGATGCATGCTATCGCGAAACGACGGAACATACACAAATGTGCCGACAGGGGGATCCCAACTAACCTGGCCAGTGGCTGGACAAGCAAAGAACGACGTCTGGCTCTGCAGACATTAAGCATTGGAATGAGCCGACACGTGTATCGATGGAGAAAATACCTGCGGATCCACTAGTGTAACCCAGAAGTTGGAGCCCCACGTCGCGTCGTCCCCATCGTGCGGAGGAGGTGTTGTGGTGAAGGTCGGACGCGTCGGCGACCGCAAGGTAGACTGCCTTGGGGTTTGCTTTGGAGATTTGCCTTTGTTGGAGGAGGTGGAGGGCTGCCTGGAGATTGTGGGGTTTACAAGAGCCGTCGCCGAGGGAGGTGGTGTTTGGGAGGCGGAATCATGCTGTTTTGCGGAGATATTGGTGCTGACGGACAGTGGCATAAGGTGCAAGCAAATGCACGGGGTATCTGATATTGAGGTATGGACTAAAGGCACATATTGGACGAAATGAAGCCCTGCAGGGGAAGCCGACAGGGTGCATAGATAAGATTAGATTCTATTGGCCGCCTCTACAAATTCCTCCAGCACTCCCACATCCCCGTTCCCCTCTGCAACCGATCGCTCAATCCGCGCGTATATCTGCGCCATACCATGGTATATATCGTCCTCGCCCCCGCCCACAAATCCTGCAATTTCCTCCATTTCGCCAACCCATCGATAAGCTTTGGGGATCATCGCAGGCACAGCGCGTGTGATCCGCGTCAGAAGCTCTGGCTGCGAGTCGCTGAGCTCCTGCAGCAGTGCAGCGCTCGTGGCCGGAGAGTTGGCATTGGCAGCTAAGTATATCGCTGTTCATGCCGATCCAGCACCTGAGCGTTTTATATGAAATGCGCACCCAAAATGATCGTCGTAAACAGCCCAGTTAAACCCTTGGAAATACCCTGTATAAAGCTTATGAGTCTGTCCTTCTTTCTCAATGGGCAGAGCCCACGTGGAATGAATAAAACTGACAGCATACGACATCTTCAAAGCACTGGCACTTCCAATCCGTGAACCATCCCCGGTTAGAACCCTCACTTTAATACCGCTCCCTCCGACGCTCGCCTCGAACAGTTTCAGACCACGCTCGCTTCCAGGATCCGCCGACCCATAGAACGTAGGCACATAGCTTCCAGAAGGAGGCCCTCCGATTATGCAGCCATCCAGGAAAGTAATCGGAGACGCCGTAAATAGCGCCGCGATATTCTTGATTGTGTCCACGTTGACCGCGTTACAGTCCGCAAAGACAAGCGCGCTTTCAGCTTGTCTGTTGGCTGAATTGTATTCGCGCAAGAGCTGCTCCGCGAATGAGACCGCGTTGCGAGGCGGGATTATGCTTAACACGATGTCTGACTTTTGCACGATGTCGGTCCAAGATGTGTCGAGCATTCCAGCCTTTTCAGCTCGTTCGCGTGTCGCATCTGATCGCCCATCCAAATTGGTGAGAACAATATTGCCGGCCTCTACCAGTTTGCGACCAACATTGGCCCCCATGGCTCCAGCTGCAATAACTGCGATAACATACGGCATGTCGTGAGAGTGGGTGGGAGTAGAAAATCAAGATTATAATAAGCGTCCTGGCAATAAACGATTTGGCTTATGTCGTGTGAAGACGTATAGTATCAAGTGGAGGATGGCGTATCAAATAATGATTTTTTCGACACGACCTCCGATGCAACTTGGCCAACCAAGTCTGGAGTCGCAAACTTGTGGCGTTTGCACTATGTTAAGACTGCTGCGGGAGCGAGGTCAGTATTCGCTTTGGAAAAGTTACCACAGCAACAAATTGTCAAGACATTCCCTATGTACGGGTTTCAGCGGTTATTCTGGGATGCACAGGATTTTTTCACCTTTCTAAGGAGTAAGTTCGCCAGTTTTCTCTAACAGGGACCATCCAGAAGTAAGATTGTCATGACAGTACAAATGGAGGAGTCGCTTATTCTTTCGAAGGAACCAACTCACTGTGTAAGGCGTCCAGTGTCATGATTAATAAGAGCATAGTTTTATTAGACCCTCGTCGTCCAAGATCAAATTCAAGATATATTGCTGTAGTCAAAAGAACAAATAGACTATACCTAACAAGTTTGAATCTTTGAAAGGACATAGATAATTAACAATGTGACACTCAGTCTTCATCCATATCTTCGCCACGAGCTTTTCTCTGCTCTAAGCGCTCCTTCATAGTTTTCTTCGCCGTTTCTACTGCAGGACCTAATCTGTCAGCTTTGGCGAGAGCTAGTAGCAAAGCCTGAACCAAGCCGACATGGTTATGGCGACGCAAGCTATTTTCAAACTTTGGGATTGAGATTGAATGAGAATGCGATACATGGAAACCAGGAAGAGAGAAAAATACTGACGGCCCATCTCTCCCGTTTGGAATTTTCATTGTGTATTCTTGACAATATCTCGTTGACCATGGCAGAGTTTCCAAGTGCCTGGTAACGTTCTAATTCAGACTGCAACGATGGTAAAGGATCATCCCGCAGCGCAAGGAGACTAAACTCGAGCTGTACGTGGGGCCATGAGTTAGGGGTCCGTCTGATAGAATCTGGATACTTACCGCGCCAATGGGGTAAGTGTTTATACGTGCTTCGATGACTTCTCTGCAAAAAATGATAAATTAGGTTGGAACGAAACAGATATACGGTTAACAAACCTGGCGGTCTTCAACCATCCTTCACCCGACTCCTCGAACCCACCGTGCCGGATTGCATGGGGTTTCAAGCCGTCAAGTTCGTATAGAGCTCCCATAACCGGAAGATATACCACAAAATGATATGCTTCCTCCGATTTTTTGGGTAGCCCGAGGCCGTCGAGAGAGAACGCGCTCGGCGGCGAAAGGGCATTATGCATCTCCCGAAGCCAATCGGCGCTTGTTATTACAAGCCCGCGCGTCTGAGGGTCCATTCCTTGGGTAAATTGCAAGAGTTCCGAAAGCTGAGGGCCGCCATGTAGTGAAGGGATATTCCCCAGAGCATTCAGGACAGCTAGGGTAGCGCAAGCATTATTGACGACTTGATGCGCAAAAAAACCGGGGAAATCTGGGTCGTCCTGGCCCGCGCGTTGTGGCGTGCTTGGGTCAGATGCGTTGGGTATCCACTTGAATAGAAATATCAGAGCATGAAGTGGCTGCAAAGCAGCGAGCGAATCTGGTTCCAGGGAGTATAGGTCATCTACGATGAGCGGCAGTCCCAGAGATTTCAGCAGTTCGCTTTGGACCCCGTCAATGATGCCACGCAGTTTAGCCAAAAAAAAACATTGACATACGTGAATACAGCTGGATCCGATTCAGTCAATTGCCAGCCGCTTGATTCGTCGTCAGCAGACATTCTGAAATAAATATAACAGGTAGAGAGTGTGATGCTGAATTGCCTTTCGGACAAAAATGTGCAAGTGGACGCGTCGGCGCCTGTCATGCCTTATTTGACAAAGCGCTCAGGCAGTAAACATGTCATAACAAGGCACTCGAGTCATCCGTGCCGCCAACCTGCCAGACTTAAGCACAGTTCAGTCCATCTGTTGGACATGGAGGAAAATAGTGTGAACGTCCCCACATCCCCTGTATCATGCGACCCGAAAGTTGCGAATCGCGCTAGATTCGAACTCGAGCTGGAATTTGTACAGGCGCTCGCAAATCCGTTTTATCTGCACTCGCTGGCCCAACAAAATATTCTCGAACAACCTGCCTTCGTCAACTTCTTGCGCTATTTGCTCTATTTTAAAGAGAAAGACTACGCACGATTTATTCAGTATGCACACATGTTGCTTTTGCCACTCAAAGTCTGACTCGGAATGATTGCACTTTCAAGCTATCCTCACGCGTTGCACCACCTAGAACTTTTGCAACATGCCGAATTCCGATCTCAGATGAAGAAAGACGAATTTCTCAGAGAGTTTCTGCACCAAAAACAATTTGATCACTGGCGCACTTGGTGAGATATTTTGGCTTGTCCGCCGTTCGTGAAACCGTCTTCTTACATGTATAATGCCAAAGGCGGGATCCATCTGCCATTAACACATCCCACACTGATGCTTCAGCACCAGAGGACTCTGAATTGATCAGCAACAAAGCGACACTGTGACTGCTATCTTCCTGTCCGTGGAAACCAGAACCGTATCAACCTTCAAGTCGAGAGTCAGCCCTATATACTGATATCTAAAGGTCGTCGCGTGTGACGTTTATTGCCTTCACGGTAGACTGGGATTTGGTCTATCCACTCCAAGACGAAAGAGATGATGGGCAGCTACTTGTTCCTGAGTCTTGACGACTTGGTCATCTAAACGGAACTGTGAGTGGGTCATGCGCCGACCATAAAGAGTGTTATTGGATGGCGATTTACAAGATGTTGGAGTATGTTGGTCGTCATCAACATGACCGCTCGGAATATTATGGGAAAGAGAGTCGAGACGGCAGTGGAATTCGTTTCATTTCCAGAGTATGTAACGATTGTCCAGATGCACGGTTGCAGGTCGGCTTTTCAACATAGTATCCCCAATCGCGGTCGATGCTATTTTCAATGACAAAGGATTTGTTTGTAGATCATCAGGGTCCTGGTTCCATGAAGGGTTTAAGTTAGAGTTCTTGTGGTTAATGGCGCGAGGCTTATTTTGCCATATCTATCGTATCTCTGTCGCTCTTTCAGCTTTCAGGCAAAACAATACAACAGAAGACACCAAGCATTGATGTGCCATTGTATAGTATGATATCGATCTTTACTATATCCAGCACACACGCTTGTAGAAGGGCGCTTTGGATGACTCCCATCAACCCAGTTTCTCTTCAGGTTCTCGCCATTATTCGGAATTCAACAAGTGAAATCCGCTTAACCGCCCGTGCGTCTGAGTACTTAGACTACTTGTAGCACGTTAGTAAACAGATTCAAAAAATAACAACGCGTCGAACGATGCGTAACGACAAACAATATGATTTGAACTGGCCTTGCGCGTCGTCGAAGGTGATATCATTCAACGCGCGGATCGGGTCAGTCGGTCCTTGTGTACTCCCACGTGTTCATATTACTCCTTTCACACCCACCACCACCACCACCTTCCATGGGCTATGGAACGGCCACATCATGTTGACACGGAACGATACTCATTTGAAGAAGATACCCCATTAGAGGATGAAGTGCCGCTCACGAGCGCAAGCGTGCAGCAGGGCATACATCTTGCGTCCCTGGTAGAGAAGAAGCGCCTATGGTGGAGGAACGCTATCATCAACACAATATTTATTGCGTCATGGTAGGTCCAGCGCTTATCTCGTGCTCTTCTGCTAATTGCATCTACATAGGTTTTTGTTTGCAACTCTATTATCTCTATATAACAAATGGATGTTTTCTCCTGACCACCTTGCTTTCCCCGCCCCCGTCTTCGTCACGACTATCCATATGTTCGTGCAGTTCTTGCTTGCTGCAGCGTTGCGGGCAATCTGGCCTAAAATGTTTAAACCTCAACATAACCCCACACTGCAAGACTACGGGTATGTTCATCCATTTTCTTGACCAGGTGTATCCTTGTACTGACTTGAATATGAAGCAAGAAGGTTGTGCCAACGGCAATGGCAACTAGCTTAGATGTCGGTCTTTCTAATCTATCACTTAAAACTATTACCCT
Organism: Pholiota adiposa; assembly: GCA_009935795.1. Taxonomy (NCBI): domain Eukaryota; kingdom Fungi; phylum Basidiomycota; class Agaricomycetes; order Agaricales; family Strophariaceae; genus Pholiota; species Pholiota adiposa. The sequence continues at coordinate 201,880 of QEYC01000235.1, read as the reverse complement.
ATCATTCTACAGTATGTCTAAGCCGCCTCCTTTTCGTCGAGACTAATGGCTGATACACATCTCCTGTCATTGGGAATTAGCAATGTGCAAATCTTCGTCACTGATATTTGTGTTAATGTTCGCCTTCCTCTTCCGCTTGGAAACTTTCTCATGGCGGCTCGTCGGGGTTATATTCCTGATTTTTGCGGGCGTGGTGCTGATGGTTGCAACTGAGGCGCATTTCGTACTGGAGGGTCTTATTCTGGTGCTAAGCGCCAGCGCGCTCGGCGGGCTTCGATGGAGTCTTACTCAGGTCCTGCTCAAAAACAAAAAGATGGGATTGGATAACCCTGCAGCAACGGTCTATTGGCTCGCTCCGAGCATGGGCGCTACTCTGGTTGTCGTCAGCGCTGCGCTGGAGCACTGGCCAACAATATTCCGCAGCAAGTTCTTTGACGGTGTTTTAAAAACATCTCAAACACTATTTTTCCTGACGTTTCCCGGGATCATAGCCTTTTGCATGGTGCTGAGCGAATTTTAGTAAGCGCCCACCCGCACATGTTCTGGATTGGCGTTCAATGAATTTTTTCCTGATACCAGCATCATCCAACGAGCGGGAGTTGTGCCGATGTCAATTGCTGGGATTGCCAAGGAGGTGTCCACGATCATAATCGCGTCGTGGTTCTTTGGTGACCACTTGACGGTGGTGAACGGTGTAGGCGTTGGAATAACAGTGTGTGGTACGTGTGTTTCGGCGTTTATGATGCTTGGATTGTTGGCTTAGTCCGGTTTCAGGAATTGCGCTGTTTACACACCACAAATATCGAAAGTCGCTTGATTCGACGGTTCCCTTGGATGCGCATGGCAATCCGATTGTAGACGAGGAGATTGACGATACAGGGTACGGTGCTCAGGCAGAAGAAACTATCCGATTGACTTGGACGGGTGATGGGGACCTAGAAAGTCGGGAGATGGACGAGGTACGTGTACTCGGGGTTTCAGGGACGCAGCGTGCTGAAGGATTTCATTCAGACGGGCGAGGACGTGGAGGACGGCGGAGGCCGGCCGGTTGGGCGGAAGTGGGAATCCGGGGAAACCGGGGACGGGGGAAATGGACTTGGACGGCCGGTAGAGTAGAATCTAATCAAGTCTCCATTTGCATCTGCCAAAAAGTGACGGAGGACATGGCCGGATTGGAACCGTGATAGGCACAGGAGGCCGTTCTAGGCGGAGTCAAGGCCGACGACGAGGCGTGACGCGCTGAGTCAGCGTGGTAACGTGAAGATTTGGTGTTTCATCGCAACGTCGCTGCCATTTTCGGCACAGAGATCAGATCGGCCTCTAGTCGAGTGACGCTCGCCATTTAAACGCGACGTCTCCCTCTTGTTCCTTTTGTCCACGCCGACATGGAAGACTCTTTCCAGTTCATCATGGAATCCCCCCAGCACTCTCAGGGCCACAAGAAACGTCCTCGTCTCGTCACCTCCTGCGACAACTGGTATGTCCTCCTCGTCCCCCCCGTCGTCCCTCGCTCACCCCCACCAGCCGTCTCAAAAAGATAAAGTGTCTCCAGCCGTCCCCAGAGGCAAAGTGCGAGGCCTGCAAGGCAGCAAAGATCCCATGTCGGTTCCGCGATCGCGAGCGCTACTTTGCAGAGCGCAGTAGAGCCATAGCCGGGCCCAACTCGGGCGGGTATCCCACTGAGCTTAGGTGCGTCACTCCCCCCTCTAGCCCCCAGCCCCTCTCACCCATTCCTCCAGATCAGAGCCGACGCTTGACGCGTTTTCGGTCGCCTCTGGCTCCTCCAGCCCCTCCATCTCCTCCAACTCAGGCCCTCGATCCAACTCCCACTCGCCTAAAGCCAGCGGGATGGTATCTGCTGAAATCGAGAATCCTGGTCGCTACTACTCTCCCGACGGACGCCACCATATGGGTGGTGCTCATGCGTGCGTCTCCAGCTTTTTTCCCCCCCATTTCCCCCACGCCCACCTGAATTTTTTTTTTCAGTCAATCTTCTTCAATCTCCTCTTTTGACTCGCTAAGAAATAACGGAATACCGTATAATAATTATGTTGGACCCGCCACTCAGGCACCCCTACTGCATTACCCTACTAATTCGCGTCCTAATTCCTACCAACAATCTGACGCACCGGCTCTTCAACTATTCGATCCAGAAAACCCCCAGCGCCCGCATCCTAGTCTCATGGCCCACTTTATTCAGGTCTTCTTCGAAAAATACAGTTCAGATTTCTCCTTCCTATCGTATCAAGACACTCTCCAAGACTTTTGGGATCAACGACTGTCTCTCGTCCTCGCAAACTGTATAGCTGCCATGGCAGTCAAGTATGTGTGGGCTCGCCTGCCGTCTCGCATTACTCACTGATGGTCCTTATTTCAGACACTCTAATCTTACTGATATGTCCCAACGGGAGCTTCATAATATCGCTGAGAGCTACATTGACGTCGCAAAGGTGACTGACTATATTGGTTGCTCGAATTGGAATCGACCATTCTGATGCCACTTCTTCCGCAGCACGCTCTCAACGTCGCCCACATGCCTACTTTGGAGACGTTGCACGGCATCATGCTCCTTTGTTGGCTTGAACATAATCATCATAGGTTGCCTGGTACGCCTGATGAATTCCATTACCTGTGATGATCATAATCACTTACTCTTGGCTTCTTCAGGTTTCCGCACATATTATGGAATGGTCGTCAAAATGGCGGCAGATCTGGGGTTGCAAGATCCTCATAATCTCGATATGTACCCCAGCAATAGCGAGTATGAACGCAATCGTCGAAGGACAACATATGCCGGTCTTCTCCAGCTTCATATGAGAGCTTCTACAAGTATGCTTGTTTGCGTTGCTCCTCGCGATCGTTTAACTGATGCTCTCAGTCCAGTCCGACCATAGATAATTATTCGTCTATTCAGCATGGATCTCCCATCATCAGCATTGAATTATCTTCGCTTTCACGCTTTATTTTCTCCCGCATTATAGCTATAATAATCCTGCATACTATTAATTTTCATATATGACATCGGTGGATATCTGTAGTAGGCAATTCTGGTAATTGTCTTCCGGGTGTGCCACCGCCGTATATAGCTGACTGGTCTATTAATTGAGGGCATCTCGAAGGGGTCTGTACGCTTCATATTCAACTTCGCGCCGAAGCCATCGGGCTCGAGTCAGTAAGTTTGAGCGGTCCATGACATCAATTTTTTTTTGCATAGTAAGTAGTGTGAAACTGCATCATGGATCATGGATCCGACATCCATTCTATGTTTATGCCACTTCCTGCTTGAGAGGCCTCCATGCACTGCGTATTCTTAGTACGTCTAATTTTTTCGTGATTCTGCCTGCGAAACTCTAGTTTCTGGCTGGCGTCGGTGGCCGACTGTAGCGGTGCCGGTGGTGCGAATACCCAGTGCTGTGCAGGTGCTGCGCTTGGTACGCTCTGGCCGGCTGGAGGATTTTTTGGAAGGCTAGTCGCTGGAGCGGAATGTGCGTGGGACGGACAGACATCGGGTAGTCGGCAGGATTTCCACACGTGGGATGTGGTTACTCCTGATCTCTCAGATCTCTCCTCTTGAGCTCTCTGCACGGAACCTATTTCTGATCCTTGCCACCATCTGATGCCACGATGCATTATAAATAACTGCTGGGCTACTTGCTGAGACTGAGCCAGGAATGCATTTGGTATGTCGTGTGTCTATCACTTGTATAGTTCGCCCAGAACAGGTCACATTAAGGCCATGATAGCACTGATACGGGAGGAGGATATCGCCCGAGCGGTAATACCGCGCCTCGCGCTGGAGGAGCGCGAATGAAGAACTCAAATATGTATACCCTCACAACCTCTACTGACTGACAGTTGGAGTGCTTTTTGGGGTGATTTATAGATCCCAATGAAACAGCGGGCAAGTAAATGGGCGGACGACATGTTCCACTGCCAGTTTGCTCTTGGTCCTACCATCACGGACTTTTATCTACTCCACTCGATTCAACATCAACCACCATCAGATAGGAGACGCCTTTGCAAAAAAAAGCATATATAGGTCGCAGACCGCCGTTCATACTCGCGGATTTCAGCAGTCAGAGAGCGCCATGTCTGCGCATGCGACGATTCAACGACGAGACGTGCGCGTGGGTGTCCTCTCGCGCCATGTGCGGCCCCTCGAGAGCCTAAAATGCTCTGAAAAGTGATGACACCTTTCCCTCAATTTTGATGCACCAACAACACGCTCACGTACCGCGGTCCACATGCAGATGTCACTTGGTTTGAATTATGGGCCCATGGATCCCCGCGCGCTGATCATGAGAGTCTGAGACACCGGAAAGGCCAGAGGCCACCCATCTCATCGCCCGTGCAAATCACTGGGCAACAAGCTGATTATTATGTTGGCTAGAGATTGTGTCCGCTCTATACACCCGCGACTTATGTACTACTAACTCTGTTTTTTTTCCTGTGGCTGAGGCGGCACCCCTTTTTCTCTCGCCCCGTCAGATGTTCAGAGTCTCTTTCACCGCGACCAACACCTTGTCGACGCGAGTATGTCCCTTCCATCCGCCGCAGATGAGAACGCGTTCAACATCGCGGCGTATATGTGTGTGACGTCAATTGCGATCGCAGCGTACGAGTAAGTACATTTAGACAAACTCTAATATGTTTAAAAATACGGCCTAACTTCCTTCTTGTATATACTTAGCTACCTTGAGACTCAACCAACAGCATGGAGATTTTACAGGGAACACTGGCAATCTCGACGATTGACGTGCGTCTAATGTCTAATTTTTTCTTCTCTCTCTTCGCCTCGCGTCTTCGAGGATGGCATGTTGCAGATCGCCCTTACACATGTCCGAACAGCATTCCATAATACTTTTTTTCAGTTTTTCGGTGCGTGTCGGCCTCGGTCATTTTACACGAGTCAACTTATAATTGGCCTGAGATCAGATTCACCAGCATTGCCGTGCTCACCATTAGCAGTGTAAATCTTCAACGTCTTACACACATAGCGTTGAAAATGGTGTGCTGACTATGTTTACGCTGTGTAGGTTGGATTTTTCTATTCGCACTTTACGCCAGAGAGCTGCAGGCGGTTCTATTTGTTACCCCCTGCGTTCAAAGGTGCGGCATGCGTTTAATTGACACTCCCGATATGTTCGCTAATCTCTGTGGAATTTAACAATTGTCATATACCTAGTCATCCAGTCCATGGTATCGCAGGCGATTTTGGGTGTTCGGCGGGAGCATTTCGCCAATTTCTCCGAAGTTCTGAGGCGCTTAGTAAACCAATGCCAACAGAACATTTAATCTATCAAGGAGATCCAGGTCTGTGGGATGGTTTCTGATTCTAATCTACCTCGCTGCTTGCGTCGTAAGCGTTCAGCAACGATAATTTCCGCCTGCAAACCGAATTCTAACTGGCCCTCACAGCTTCAGTGGGTAACCACTTTATATCAAAGAACACGTAAATTACCTCCCCCTTTGTGACAAATTTCACCGCTGACCACCATACATTATTTAATCAGCCAGAAGTTGGCGATGTGAAGGTGCGTAGCTTTATACTCTATTTTCAAGAACCCATCTTCATTTCTGATACTTTTCAAAATAGGCAAAGTGTGTCAAAACAGCATTCCCGTTATGAACACTGCACTGATTTGAGAAGCTGTCGGCCGTTCAACCAGGCAAAGCAGCTGGGCGCTTATATATTTTATGCGATCGCCATCATCTACGATACTCTGACGACTTCATTGTCGGTGTGGTACTTGCTCAAGTACAAGTTCAAGACATCAAACTCTGTGTAAGGCATCATTCATTTAGTGCTATTGATAAAATTAACGCGTATCCATCAGGATGTCGAAATTGAGCAAAATGTACGAGTCCATCCCATACAGCGAAGGAAAAATAATCCATTTGGCTTATACTTTTGCTTAGGATGTTGGACGATGGCGTTGACTACCTCATCGCATTAACAAGTTTGTTCATATCTTAAATTTGAGAACCTTTTCTGGAACCTTACATCTATTTAAGTCGTCAACATCCTTAATCTAATTCTCTATAAACAAACTCAAGACATTCAGGTAAGAATAATCCTGCACACCACTCAAATATGAATAACTAACCCTGGATTAGACTGCTGGGTAAGAAGGCAAACTAATATGCAGCTGAGATGAGGTTCTAACTCAATATCAAGCGCATCCTTGGGCTATTGTGTATCCTGGATCATGTCCCAGAGACTTCTGATCCATCTCTATGGTCAGTAGATGTCCATTTTTGATCCATGTAATTCTTTGATGGAAGACCGCAGATGCCTCTCGAGAAAGACGCGACTCAGAAGGTGATTCTGGTGACCCTGCAGTCACAATCAGCAAGAATGTATCTTCTCCTCGGGACGTCAATCGAGTGGTCAGAACAAACTTTGACAAAAGCACTGGCACACCATTCGACCTTTCCCGTCGGGTAACCGAGGCTATGTCAGGATATACAGTGTATCCAGACGACGTTAATGTCGAAGTGCGGATAGAAAGGACGGTCAAGGTCAATCATTATTCAAGGACTTATGAACTGGAAGATTATACTCGACGTAGTATGAGCAGATAATGGACTTTGCGTAAGGTAAGTAAGTTGTCTGGCCTTCAAAAGTTAGAAAATTTTGATTGTTAAATATGTCCAACATTTGATTGTCGATTTGGCCTTGAAAACAGAACAGCTATCCACAATAAGTAGGATCTGGAAATTTCCGAGGACCAAGCATTTGTGAAGTTATCCACCTTCCATTATTTGGTTCATCTGTATATAATAATCCGGTACTGGTCAATATACCCGACATTCTCCACAATGTATGATAGCATATGTAGAAATTTTTTTCTACTGGCCTCCATGTAATATACAATTCCAATCAGATTCAAAATTATATCTGACGATGATTGATCGTGGTGCGTAGGTAAAATCACTATTCATCGTAATATTGAAGTTGCAGTCTTCAAGCTTCAAGCTTCAAGCTCAGGACTCGCGCGCCATCGTGGGATGATCCCAAGGAAGGTAGCCACTAAATAGTGTCGTTTCTCCTCCGTCGAAATCACTTGGACACCAGTCGAACAAAGGCCCCAGTTCTGGACAAGAAGTATAGTATGGGTGGAACCTGGAGAAAGGATTCCTCTGTCGGCGCTTTCCTAGGAGGAGCGAATGACAGCCGTAGGTATCAAGGGTATATGGGATATATCCGTTTGTTTTCTAGACAAAGGTATAAGTATGAGTTGGGTCTTGACGTCAAACAAACACACCTCGCCTTCTAGAGCACTGGTAGCACGTTCATGCTCTGGATCAACACCAACATAGGTGAACCTACTCAAAGGCCACCGCATCGCCTTCCTATGTAGTTCCATAAACCTTGCTCTCTTGAAGTCGTAACCAACAACGGTAATTTTTGAAGGATAATGACCTGTGAATTCTCGGAATCTCGCTACCGAGAATAAAAGATTTTGGTAAGAGTCCATTGCATAGTTTTCCGTCGTAGATCTTGCATGAATGAATGACTTTGAGGTTTCGACAGGGATCAGGCCAGACGCCTGCGCCAGTCGCAAGTATGATTCTGCCTCCGTGGTTGATGAGAGGGGTTTTGTCTGCCCGCTGCGAATAAAGATAAATTATTGTTCATCATATACGCAAGTACAACATACCCAGAAAATATAAGGAGAGAGTTGGCATCCTGGTCAGCAATTTCAACACTGTGTCAAAATCTTTTCAGCCACTCATGTATGGATTAGATAAAGAGATACACGTACCTTCGCTCGATGTGCTGATAGAAAGCACGTACACGGCCTGGGCCCTTCTGATATGGTTCAAGCAACCAGTCCTTCTCGTCCAGCCAGGAGTTTGTTCCTTGCCAGATCGAATGGCATGGTACCATGATCAGATGGTAAAGGTCCTTGCGCGTCGCAGGCCAATTGACCGTCGAGAAAGCAACACCATGTATAACAGGTGGATCCAGTGGTGGTGATAAGAGCACCCATTGTCGGAGGTTTATTAAAAGAGAAATAGCACAAACGAAAGTGATGAGGAAGACACCAAGGTTAGTTAGCCGAGAGCGTCTTGTTAACGTGTCCAAAAGCTTCTTGCGCGGCGAGGCGGCAAGATGGGAAGTTCTGCGTCGGAAGCTTGCTACTGATGGTGTTGGAAGCATGGGGAAGGAGCACTAGCCACCATTCCGGGTGGATGATATGTAGTCACCGCCAGAGCGGTGATGACGACTGTTATTTTTATTTTTATTTTTGTCTGTTTGACCATCCAAATTATTTAGCGCCCGAACGTGGCAATTGCGAAGCAGATGTCCAACGGAATCCATAGTCGTTATTAATTAGTCTCCTTGTAAAATCTAGATCTAATATTTCCAACTAAGCAGACTTCGTGGATCTCTGCACTTCTTGATCTATCGCCCACCTCACCGCTTCCTCGACATCGTCTGCATAATGAGTTGGCAAATGACTGGGTTTTCCATGTGCCACGGGATCATATACGCCAGTCTTCACCAGTATAGAGGTCCATTTGGCTGCATTTGCCCCTGCTATGTCTATAATGGGTTGAGAAAACACTGAAGTATCGAGCAACTATGTACTTACCTGACTCTGGATTATCTTTGAACAGGTATAAAAAATTAGTCACTTTACTAGCGAACGAGGCCTGAAGTTAGATGTTACCTCCAACCATAAAGCTGTAGGCGAATCAATTATCAAACGTAGAGCAAGATTACATTTTCATGGTCAACTCACATGTGCGGAGTGGTATGCTTCGCTGGTCCATAAATTTTATGGATCCATCCCCGAAGAACTTCACTTGCATATTTGTACGTTTCCGTGGTTGGCTTCCCGAATTGTACGTAAGGATATTCTTTCCCTGTCAACGCCTGTACAAGAAAAATGAACGACAGTCTGAGAATAGGATGAGCTAGATACCTTGTGAACCGCCTGAAAGGCAACTTTGAAGCCTCCCTGGCCGATTCTTGGCTGAGCAAAATCGGATTTCCATAGAAGGTCGGGATTGCAGAATACAAGTTTAACAGGTTTGTCTTGCTCGTTGATAGGTATACTCGGGCCACCAATTATGCCGGCTGACTGGATAACATCACAGATCACTTGTACTGCGCAAAGTTGGGAAACAGTGATATGTTAAAATAGTAATGAAAAAGTACCGTCCAGCGCCCAATTTCTAGGATCGTGATAAACAAAGATTGCAGAAATTGGGGTTTTGGAGAAATCGACAGGCTGATGATTGATTATAAATGGAGTGGTGATTTTAGAAAGGCGGGGAAAAGCTGACTTGTGCAACTGCTCGTTCGGCTTCTGAGAGTGTGTGGAAAGGCCAAACACTACGATTGAGGTCAAAAATGAGTTATATAACTGAATAACGGCACTTACGATGAGTTCCACGCAAGAACATCGAGGGTGGTATATGCCTTCTGATAACCATATCTATGGGCAGAGAACATTCAAAGCAAATACACGACGCAAGGAAATAGACAAAGCCTACCCTTTGGCAACCTGGCGTACATCGTCGAGCTTTCCGCCTAAAACCAAGATAGGAAGATCAGAATATTTGTGAGAATATTTCTTGAGTATTGTGTGAGCTTGGCAGTACTGTTCAGGACTGATCTACAGGAAATTGAAACTTTAGTAATCTAGAATCCAGAGCTAAACGGTTTACTGACGGATATATTGAATTGAGCACTCAGTTTGTCGCACCGATCGTGCTCCGCTATTCCTCCTCCATTCGTCAACTGAGTCGCAGAAATTTGTGAGGAACAGAAGGCAAGTAGGGCAGGCAATATGGGTCCTTACAAGAATATAAGGTATTTTCCTGGAAACAGAATGAGTGTGACTACAGATTGTGTTTCGTTACACCGACTTTTGAAATGGGTTGTTGCCTTCCAGGATACTGAATGCGCGGCGGGCGGCAGGAAGAACTTCAGGACCACGAAGAAGTACCCCATCCTATATTATGTAAATGACCAGTGACTTTTTGTCTCGACATCGAAAGGCGTAAATCGTACGATATCGAAAACGAATGCTAGCGGTGGAGGAGAAGCCTTCGTGGATGATACCAGGTTCCGAACCAGTAAATCTGGTCTGCGAAGGCAATTCTTAGGCCGAATGGTTGGGACTGGATAGAAACCTGCCCGAGAAATAGAACGAGAATGATGCATACCGATCGTAGGGGTATCGGGACAACATAGACGCTTCAGGCGCTTTCTTCTTCGACGCAGGTGGCTGTGCCAATATATCCACCTCCTCTCTTTCCTCCATCGTCACTTCTCGCTCATCCTGCTGGTCTCTGCCTTCTAGGTCATTATTGGCTTGACTCCTCATGTGAAGCATAATTATGTATGTTTTATATGCCAGGAAGTGATTTGCGAAACTGAAAACATCTTGTTCGACATAGTACCAATCATGTCTACATTCCCAGCAAAATCATTTCAATACGCATCTAGTAACGTTGCTGCATCGCCTGGAGTTTCTCTGGAACGTGGAAACTACCGGATGCGTGCACCCAATGTTCGCCCACTTCCTTCTTTACTGGAAGGACATTCAGTGCCCATTCGTCGTTCATCTCAACGTCGCGCGAACCGCCATCTTGCTTTTCTGGTCGTGTTACTCGCTGCAAGCTGTTTCACCTGTTTTGGATATGCTTATTATATATTTTCTACCAGGTGGGCCATCCGACCGAATGATTTATCGATCGCGTCCGCTAATTCGACTACTCAAGTCACCGGCTTTGAATACCCACTGGCACACCCTCAAAAATTTCTCTCATACTTGCCTCACAGCGGCTTTCATAACCAACGTATCGCTTTCGAAAATGCTCTCGTTCTTGCATATGCTCTCCGTCGTACTCTCCTTGTACCACCCATTCGCCTTGGCAATAAACCAATCCGTTATGTCGAATATGATACCCTCTACCAATATCACGAACTTTCCAACAAGGAAGGATTAAAACACTGTCCTCAAATTCCCAGATTTTTTTCACTCCCGTCAGAATGTCATCATTATTTTGAATCTTCATTCCTCCCGTGGACATGGCTCGTCAACCTTTCGAAAATCAACGCTCAGCAGACCCTATTTCATCTCCCAAATATGTCGCGCCCGTGGATCCATGCCAACTTTGACATTGGTTCGAACGATGTTCATACTTTGCGAGATATATCGGCGTATCAATTCCGATTTGTCGACAACAACGATGCCCCGCCTCGTGGAAAGTATGCGAAAGATATCTTCATCGACCAATTGAATGCAGTCCCAGAAAAGCTTTTGCAGATTGGAACACTCTTCGGGACTGCGCGCCTACATTTACGGAATCCTAGGTATCGCGCGTATCGCGCAGCTGTCCGACAGAGCATGGTGTTTACCAATGAAAGATTATCTCAAGTAGCGAACTCAATTGCGCGCATTTTTCAGCCATCCTACATAGCTGTGCATATACGCTCTGGAGACGGGCTTTTTCAATCCATGGGCGAACATACTGTGAATTTTACTTGGTGGAAGATGTTACACGAAGTGCTAGGTCTCTCGATCCCAGATATCTGCGAATTGGAGAAATCCTCTGGCACTCAGGCTTCTTCGAGATGTGTTTTTGGACATGCTACTTCTGGTTTATCAACGCCAACGTGGATGGGATCGCCAACAACGCTATTTCCTCTCCCATCTCCGTCTTTGGAAATGAACTGTATGGGAAATATGTATCTTGAGCAGCGCTATCGCCAGCTCAATATTCCGCTCTATGTTGCAACTGACTTGTCTAAGCCAAAAACCAACCCATTACTGTCAGTATTTCGGCAGACCTTTCCTTGTACATTTTTCCTCGAAGATTTCAAGTCGGAACTTGCGCCTCTGAAGCAAATGGCCAGTCCCTACGATAGGGTCGAGCTGTATGATTTCGTCTTGCCCTTTGTCGACGCCCTTGTTGCCGGAAATGCTACGAGAGTAGTAGGCACCAAAGGAAGCACGTTTAGTAGGTTCATAGAAGATATTCTGTGGGCATCCCATAAAAGCGATGCGTTACGTTAGCGGTGTAAGCTTGATCCGGCGAACATGGAATGGTTTGCGATGGACCATGTTCGGATTGAAAAATAGAGATATATAGCAGCAGTCACTCGAATGTGTGTATATGTTTGAATCAATGACATACATGATACCTGTAGGCCCAGATATGCCCCTATCTTTTACTTAGAGAGTCCTATTACATGTATTGTGATGGTTCATCACATCAATCACAACACTCAACACCGCCCCACTAGGCATGCGATGCTGCCGGGGACCAGGAATGCTTCAGGTTGCTATGGCTAATCAGAACAAAGATTTGTTTCAGCACAGATGATAAAACTGGAAGTCATGGCATCTTTTCTCCTTGTCCCTGGTACCCCATCCTATCCCTACACTGATCACAGCAATGTCGACCATTGAAACTACTCCCAAGCTCGCCGTCTCCACTGACGACGTGAACAATGCTCCTGCTTCCGGTCAAGCAAATGGAGCCCTCCCTACCCCCCTTCCCCAATCCGCCGTCGAAGGTTTTGACCGTTGGATCAAAGACTTTCAGAAGTATGAGGCGATCCTAGTGAGTAGTGTTCCATTGAGCATGACTTCGAGGCCTGAATGGTCTTTCAGAACCAAATGGCCAAAGTTTCCGCGGACACTAAGTTTAAGGAGGAGCTTGGTACGATTGAGCAATGTCGGTGATGATGCCAATTCTTCATCCGCTTCATGAGCGCTCATCTACGTTCTTTCCGACACAGGGTTCAAGGTTCTGAACGAACCTGAGAGGACTGCTGCGCTCTACACTCTCCTCCAACAATCCAACCAGGAACAGATTAGGTTTTTCGTGGCTGTTCTTCAGCAAATGATTAAACCCGAAGAACCTAGACATGCTCCAGAGCCAGGCAAGTTCCCATTACACTCGTCTCAAGTGTGTCCCGATATATTGAAATTCAATTTGCAGTTGTTCAAGAGGCCAAACCAAAGCTTGGCAAGCTCAACTTCCGTCCTCCCAGCTTGAATCTTCCCGACCTTGATTCGCCCGTGACCCCCACACCCATCACACCCAAAGAATCTGCTGTTGATGAACAAAGCCATGCCCATTTGCTTGCGCAGGCAGCTCTGAACCGTCAGGGCACCCCTGTGGTCGACACAAACTGGGCCAGCATGGTGAATACTCCTCTCGTTCCCATGTTCCAGAAGGATAAGGAAGCGAAAGAAAAGGCGGCCGGTTCAGCCGCAAACTCTACCGCATCTCTCCCTGGCTTTCCCGGCATCAACCCCTACACGCTCAATATGCTTGCCAATGCAGGCCTTTCTGCCGAAGCACAGATACTCGCTGCTCAGCTGGTCATGAGCGGTCTCGTTCAACCCACTGGTCTCGGACAACCCGGTTCGGCTAAACCCAAGAAAGCACCAGTTCCTAATTGGCGTACTCCTACGAGTGCCCGTTATCCTGCAAGTGCTTTGAGGAGCAGCGGATTACGTCCCTCCAGCAGTCTGAAGAGTGCTGGCTTGAAGAGCAGCGGGTTGGCTGCTCCCCAAACTCCTCTTAGCGCGGTCGACTCTCCTCGTGAAGAAGACTTCGACCCTGAAATGTTGAAAGACATTCCAGGATGGTTGAGGACTCTGCGTCTTCATAAATATACTCAATGCTTCGACGGCCTCACCTGGGAGGAAATGGTTGTTCTCGACGACGCTACTCTGGAAGCGAAAGGCGTCGCCGCCCTTGGAGCCCGTAGGCGCTTGTTGAGGACATTTGAACATGTCAGAAAGAGGATGGGATTGGAAGAGCCAACAAGCGCTACCCCCACAACAAGCGCGATCCCTACGGGCGCTGCTTTCAAGGCAGTGTCGGAGACTGAGCCTCGCGTTCCACACAGCGCTTTGCCCCGATCAAAGCTGTCGATCAATTCGCCCATTTTCACTCCTACTTGGGAAGCAGGTAAATTACCCAACAGCGCCGCTCCTCAGGTATCGGAGACACAAACCACCGAAGTTGCTGTAGAGGCTGCCCCGGCTGGCAGTTCAGCATAGAAATTGCGACGATCCTTTGCCTGGTTTCATCTATCTGAACGATACGTATGATTGGATCATATGTGCTGCTCGTTCCTTACTTTCCCTTCTAGTTGTGCTCTACACCTTTGTACGCTGCTATGTACTCTTCAGTATGTCAAATTCGAGTGACTTGATCATGCATAACCATATGAGTGCATGCGCGCATCACGCATCAGAATCTCAGAATTCTCCTGACATTTTTCTGAAAGTCAAGCAAATGGGGTAAGTAATCGGATAAATCTATTCATGAACCCGGTTCATGGTATGAACCTCTGAGAAGCGCCATTGCCGAACTTGCCGGCCGGATGACAAAGCATCCACCGCCCGACTCTCAACTACATTCGACGTTGAGTGCACGTCGCAATTCAAAACAAAATATGCATACTTCCTTGGGTATTTAATTTCCCTCCAAGGATTGTTATGTCCAATTTTATGAGAGTCTCATGGAGGACCACTTATGCTACCTGAGCAAGCAATGAGATTTTCAAGTTCTAATTAGATTTACTCAGAAAGTATACCGGTTGATCAGACCCATATGGTACATCGATGACTTTCTACTAAAGATTTTCCAAAGACTTACACCATTTTTTTTCGAGTATTGGATGCTGTGGATGCTGTATCAATCTAGTTGCCAATTTGGGCGCCTAACCTGGAACAATCTCTTAAGATCTTAATACTTATCAACCAAAAGGTCGGTCACTGATTTCTTTAGGGATAATTGTAGACTCAAAAGGTGCGGCCATTAGCCTGCAAATGTATCTGAAGAGAGAACTGCCTGATAATCGGCCGATGGGCTTTCACCATTGCGCACATCGACATTTCGTAGCGCGGCTGATGGTCACAGCCACGCCGAATATCGGACTTCATCCCGCCCGTGAAGTGGGGTTTATACCGTGAACCGGGTTCACGAATAGATTTATCCCAAGTAATCGACTACTTTCATAACGATAAACCGGATTTTAAATTTCTGATTTAGCACACACTGAGGGCGGAGTCAAGCGGACCCCAATATCTATCTATACTATAATGCGAAGAAGCCTGGGAAAGCTGACACACAAATGAGCTCATTCTCGCTGACACATAGTTCCTCTTACATAAACTATGTACGTCATGCGACGTTATGGCGGCTTTAGGCGCCCGCTCTCGAGGCTCGGTCTCGATAAGGTCCTTCTCTAGCTAGCTTTGTAGCTCTCTTCTCGGGCATGTGAAGCCCACTAGCTTTGTTGCGAGCGAAGCGAGCAATCATTCTCTTAGTGGCTCAAGGGGGCTGTAAACAAGGCCAAACATTACTTACGAAAATCCGTCTCGTTGTTGCGTCGCGCTATATAGCATTCATTTCTTCCTCAATGTCCCTCATATGCAGTGGATAGCAAGTTTATATTGAATTCTATAGAACTGTGTGAAAAAACCGCGCGATTTGGGCCTATCTTGGACGTGAACACAACTTTTCATTATCAGCATTGAGCAGCGTAACTGAACTTTTTAGGCTTTATTCTCTTTTCTTTCGGATATCTTCTGCTTTTATGCATAAGTCTCCTCTACCATTTATTTGAGGTAGTTAAGCACTATAATATGCACCAATGAGATTGGGTCGGCCAGTGCCAAGTGGGCATCAGCCGGACAAGCCGAAGCACGGCGCTGCAGCCCTGCTGGATGGCCGCTGTATTTCTGCCCATGTAACTTGCATGTAACGCCCTTGTTCTGGAGTGATACCTTATTTCTTCCTTATTTCGAGCGGATGCATGCGCTCTTCAGATTCTGAATGCTGCTTTCCCTTCAGAAGGCGAATAAAAGTCGAAATTAGACTCTGCGACCTTACTGCGGCCAGACGGGCGGAGTCAGCTTCGAGTCAATCGGGACACGTCCCGGACTCACTCTCTTATTGTTTCCCATTATTTCTTCACGAATTCCAGTGAGACGAAGACGTATTGAGCTTGAAAATGGGACTTAGATGCTTTAGACTGAAATTTCAGCTCAAATGATTCTCAATTGCGCCTACAGACTCGGATGGTGCAGCGAGCCTTTCCCCCGCAGGAGCGGATCCTTAATTATAGAGTACTACTCTTGCTAAAACTCTAGCATACTTAGACACTGTTTATAAATTCAATAGAAATTAAGTAGTTCTCGCACTCAGTCTCCTTGACCCTTCGCTTCTCACTTGCAGAATTCACTGGTACCGCTATTAGCATCAAATTGACACGGGATATATGATGTAGAATAAATTCACGGGCTATACAGAAAATTATGGAATGAGTCTGATGATTTCCTTTCGCCAGTCTGACTCCCACAACACTTTTATTTGATACAAAGTGCATGGGTATCTAATCTAATGTTCTGCAATTATTAGATCACTAGGCAGCTGTAATCCAAAAAAAAATCTCACCAGGTCCGAACTGCAGGTTGCTCCAGGAAACTACAAGTTGCAACTCTGAGAATAATTCACAGGGCTTTGGCAATACCTATACTGGAGTGATTTCAATTTCTCCGCTGCTCATATTTTATCTTATGATAGGGTGAGCTTAGAATATACTGTGTATTCCAATAAAAATCTGACCCCGTGCGAAGCACGGGTTCACGGCTAGTTTCGGATTTATCAAAGGATGCCTTGACCAACCCCGGCATATGATTCGCTGGCTGGCCTCGACGCCGAGCTCCAGACCTCTCGCATCACCCATACCTCGACTCCGCTTGACTCCGCCCTGCGCGCTATTTTTAAAAATCCGGCCTATCGTTATGATGTAACTTAGCTTTCGACTTAGCGGATAATTAAGTTAGTCTTACATCATGCCCCCAACGCGTTTCGCAACTACATCGAATCTCTGCTCTAAACGCATCCGCAAATCGTGGACTGTCTGAATCAGAGATTAATCTTCATCATTTAAAACATCCATTTGGCCTATATAAGGCAAGTCCATGGTCCAGCTCTCGATCACTTCAAGTGTATACTGTGATTAAATACACGCCCTTCTAGGTGCAAGCAGCTCCATAGAGACTTTCTGGATGATTGAAAGGGTGCATACTTAAGTTCCTTGCGCGATCAAGGGCATTTGTGCTAGTCAATTTGTTACGTAACGATGATATCTTATCATCTTGTCCGCTAGAGTCAACTTGCCACCTTAATTGGCCGCACCGTACCCTTACCTACCCTTACTTGCCGACCATCGTTACATGTGCTAAGTATGAGGACTCATAGAGACCGTGAACAGGGCCTCTGATAAGCGGATCCCTTTTTGCAGTGAGTTTCGTGGCCAAAGTTCCATTTGGACGCCTTCATCCTTTTTTTGCGGGAATTTGACCAAGGTTCGGGATTGACAATCCTAGGTACCTGCTTTCAGACCTTTTCAGGGGCAACGACTTATATTCTCCGTAGGCAGCCAAAGTTCATTGCGTAGGCCGCCAAAGTTCATTGTCTGAATCTCGGACGACTCCTGCCTAATTACCCATATGCCCAACACCAACCGACGAAGTTCTGACGCTCGACCCAGCCAACTTCTGAACCGGAAGATTAATGATGGCGACGTTGACCCGCTTGATGTCTTTACCCTTCCTCCCTCGAACGAAACGCCATCTGAACGAGCCGCTAGAGAGCGTAGCGAGCAAGAAGCAATTAAGAGAAGTCACGACATCGATGCAGAACTTAAAGCTGCAAAAGCTTCTATGAAACGGTACAAGAACGCGATCAAAGTCCTTGTCCTTGGTCAAAGTTTCAGTGGTCAGTTTGATGGACTTTTATTTGACAATTTTACGCTGAAGAACCTCTTCCAGGAAAGTCTACTACAGTGAAGAGTGATTTCTACCCCTAGGATCCTCTCTTGTTAATGAATACTAACCAGGCCTCTTAGACTTCCAAATAACTTACGCCAACAAATCATGGTTGGAGGAGCGTCTATCATGGAAGGCCGTTATTCTTCTGAATTTGGTTCGCTCTGTCAATGTCATGACTGACATTCTAGAGTCGCACTCGGATATAAAGGGCGTTCCAGACAGCAGCAAAATTCGTACCACTGAAACTCACCGGAGTATCCTGTTTCGACTTGCACCATTGCGCCAAATTGAAAAAGACCTTAAAATCTTTCTCGGTGCGGGTTCCAGCGAAATAGAAGTGGCAGATAAACACCGAATGGACGATATGCTAAGCAGCGTCCAGCTAGACCTTAACAAGTCCGTTGATCAGGAATTCTGTCTACACTCATCCTCAGGCTGGAAAAGCATCCTAGCTCAGGTCCGAAGCCCACAATCTGGAAAGGGATCCGATTTGCATCGTGTCGCATGTCACGTTGTTCGAGGATGCAAGGAGGATATTCAATGGTTGTGGAAGGACTCCATCATTCAACGAATACTTCACGACCGAAATGTGAGACTCGAAGACTCATCAGGATTGTGAATAAGTATATCAGAAATGTTCTTTTTCGTACTGCTTATCGCTATTCTCGCAGCTTTCTTGACGATGTGGATCGCATAACGGCACCCGGCTATGAACCTTCTGATGAAGACATTCTTTGTGCAAGGCTACGGACAACTGGTGTACAGGAATATCATTTCACCTTGGACAGAGGTGAGTGGTAGATATCTACATTGATATTATTCATGTCTAATATTTGTGCAGCAAATGGTGCCATCCTAGACTGGATTATGTATGATGTTGCTGGTGTGTACTTATTCTGTCTATGAATCGGTCTCATTAATTCACAAAAAAAATGTTCTAGGAATCCGGACCTCCGTATGTCAGATATAGTCTCTAATATCAAAGGAAAAGCTTATCTATTAATTCACTACTAGAGAGCTGCATGGATTCCTTATTTTAAGGATATGACGGCTATAATCTTTCTGGCACCTTTGTCTGGCTTCAATGAACGTCTGGAGGAAGATGACCGAATTAATCGTCTGGAAGATACCTTTGCCTTGTGGAAAACAATAAGTTCTAGCAAACTTCTCATCAATGTCCAAATTGTAAGTTTTCTTTTGCTATTTGCATTGTATTCTAATTCTAATCATTATTCCAGATCCTTTTCATGAACAAAATCGACATTCTCCGCAAAAAGCTCGAGCAAGATAAGATACAAGTCAGAAAATATATTCCTGCCTATGATAAGCCCAACGACTTCGAGAATGTCGCAATGTGTATGTTATCTATTGCAATTACTATCATCTGATTCAGATTGACCTACGAATAGTTTTCCGTCGCGCTTTCAAGAAAATCTATGTTCAGGCGACACCGTCTGACTCCCCAAGGAGCTTTGTTGCACATCTTACATCAGTTATTGTGTGTGCAATGGTCAATATGGAAATTGTTTGAATGCTGATAGGTTCTGATGTCTTTTCTAGGACAGCAAAGCTACAGCACAGACCCTCTTTGCAGGTAACCCACCTTTGATTATTCACATTGTCACAAAATTGATACTCTTCGACAATAGTGCAAACTACAATCCTCCGGAACGACTTGTCGGAAGCCGGGCTGATCTAGGCTGGTAACTAGATCTACAACCCTGTCTTGGAATTTTCGCAAACATTATAAGTCTGTATGACAACATTGGAACGATATAGCCCAATCAAATAATATGTGCCGAAGCGCTGTATGTACGAAAACATATTACAATGTATCTGTTTATTATTGTACTGTTGTATCTAAACCAGGGAATACGATGGTTGGTGGGCGTTACGAAGGCGTTACTATCAGAAGTAAGGATTATGGTAGGATCGAGTTCGCAGAAATTCAGGTTGCTGATGCAGACTATGTACTCAAGTACAATCCGACAAGCGAGACATCTAAAATAATATAGTCCTGAGTACGCAAAGTCTTTGGAACTGACATGTATTCTTTCCAACATTCTCTAGAGAAAACAATGTGATTGGTAGTAATAAATACCCGGAGCATCATATATTCAGAGACATTGGATAAGAAGTTCAAAGTTCGACAGCACTTCCTTTTCTCGGAATATCTGTGCGCTTATCGTAGATATCAAATTTGGGGGGAGTGCCAGCTGCCTGTAGGTCTTTGGCCACTTTCTCGGCACCTGCCATTACACGGAGTAAATTAGCGCCTGTCAGGCCAGCGAGTTCGTACTTGCTCCATCCACGACGATAGAGTTCAGCAATCTTCCGAGAGACACACATGGTTAGTTCATCCACTGCAATCAATGGAATATTTAAATGCTCACCAAAGCAGGGTATTTGGATACGTCTTCGAGACCGACAGGCACTTCGCCTATACCATCGAAATCGCTACCTAGACCAACACTAGACAGAGAACATTTAGATTCAAGTGGATTCTATTTTTTTTTAAAACGAGGCTCTCACTGTTCTTTTCCAGCGACGTCAGCAATATGGGTAACATGGTCAGCAACAGATTGGACTGTTGCATTTCCAGGAACGGCGACAAAGAATGGCGCGAAATTTACCTGTTCGCAACAGACGTCAGGTTGGTTTTTCAAAGTTTCTTCCCAACAGCTTCACTGACCATGACAACCGCATCTGTCTGGTTCGCTCCAGTGCCAATGAGCTTGAGGATATCATCTGGCACATTCCGCGGAACATTGTGGACGGCTCTTGCTGAAGAGTGTGACCAGATAACAGGTGCTTTGGAGATAGCGAGTGCTTGTATTGCCGTAGCATCTGAAGTATGGGAGAGATCCGCGAGAACGCCGAGACGGTTCATTTCTTCTATCAAAGCTTCTCCCAATGGGCTATGAGAATATCATGTCAAAGATTGGTTATGGTACATCCAAAATCCCTGAAACGTACCTCAGACCTCCATGGAAGGGAATAATTCCAGGGAGGATTCCGCAAGAATCTGCGAATGCATTGTGGCAACTGTGGGTCAGGGTAACATACCTGACACCAAGAGCATGGTACTGGCGGAGGACTGCAATTGAGTTTCCAAGTTGATGCGCGCTGAACGTAGCTGGGGTCAGACCCAACTAGAATAGCGATAAATAATAGAGACCATACGAACCCTTCGATTCCAATCAGGCTAGCAATTTTGCCTGCAGCGATAGCGCTCTTGACTTGGTCAGATGTCAAGGCCAAGGCAAATGTCTGAGCGCAACCTAATCAAAAAAGAAGCGACAAGTACAAAACAAGATTATAACTCACATCGGGATATTTAGCAATCAGCAATCTCGAAACATCGATCTGTTCCAGGGTATCACTACCGCACTCCTCTCAATCACTCATCACAAAAGCTAAAAATTATTCCTTACCGAACACGCCAGGATGCCTTGAGGAAGTCTTTTGATTCCACCTTTGGGCAAGATACATATGCAGACCTAGGGGCAAATAGAATAAGAATCAGCTTTCTTAGAAATGTAACACAATGCGTGCTGACCAGAAGAATCCTCCGACTTTACCCTTCCTAAGGCGGGGGATATCAACATGTCCAGGCATGGTCGACTCCAAGTCAATGGCGGAGACATTGTTCGCAAAAGCACCGCGAACGAGAATGGGAAGGTCTAGATAAACAGGTCAGGACCAACGACCGAGGAGAAGATTGCAGAAACCTCACCAATGTGCCCGTCCTGCAGGGGAAGACAGATAACTTTGTAGGCATACATTATTGGGTTGTTAGATGTTGGCTTACAATTACAGGGGCTTTATCAAGAATAACCAGAGCAGCCAATTCCGGGTTCTTGGGAAGAGAACCTACCCAGGGGGCAAGAGCATCCCCAAACACTTTCCTGAATCCAACGAGAATAACGACAGCGGAGACGAAGAGCAACACCAACAAGCCCCAGATAGTGACTCGAGCTTTGGAGTGGGTGCGCGCAGGCTGCAGTCCGCTGTCACCGCGCTCGGCACTTTCGTTGCCCAATAAAGGTGTCCTATCTGAGTGGCGGGCACCGTTCGACATCGTGGATGTTGAGGAAGAAGGAAGAAGGCGTTGGATGCCAGAGAGAATTAGTACTTGCGCTGCGGAACTGCAGGCTGCCTTTCGACTGTGATTGTGTGAGCTTTCTACGCGGTGAGAGGCCTTATGCGTGGCCTGAGTGCGGCTGTAGGGTTTCGACACGCGTTTCCACCAGTGTTCCTCTTCACGGCTGTAGGAAGAACTGGAACTCGAGGACGAAGAGCTGGACGAACTTGATCTGCTGCTTCGCGCCATAATTAGCTCGTCTGACGGCTCTGGGACAGATTCGTCATATTCTGAGGCCTTGAATGACGAATCATCCCTGAATTGTGCCAAGAACAGACCAGCGCCATGCGTGCGGGATCAAGGATGAATCGTATTGCACAATTTACATCACGCAGTTAAACTGCACGCAATATTTACTTTCCGTCGGTGTGTCATATGTAATCCGGGGGAAACAAATAGTCGTATAATATACACAATCCACGTTCATTGAAAACGTGGACCATAACAGACAGGGTAATATATAGATAAATGCAGACAAGAGCGGGATATGTGGGATGCAACGAAAAACTAAGATCAGTCTATGAAATGGCCGGTTCTACTTTTTTGAGGTACGAACGCACGACACGAAAGCAGTTTATTTTTTGACCTTGCCGATCACAGATTCAGGAGCATATCGAGGAATGACCTTGGGGTCGTGCAGCATGTTGAACTCTTCAGTGGCATCACGGCCAGCGTACAGCAGGATGGCTTTCTCGCCTCCTGGGTGGTCAGGAAGGAACTAATAGGATTAATGGATCAGAAACATGCATCAAACTCAATGCTAGGAAGAAGGATACTCACGGAAGTGACATCAAGGACTTGGCCGTCGATGACGACCCACACATCATCCTTTTTGTTGTGCTTGGCGACCTCAGCGAGTGTGTACTCGCCAGATGAGCCTCTTCCAACGGGGGCAGCGGCGGGAGCGGAAGGGGCGGTGGCAGCGGGTGATGGTGATGAGCCCGAGCTGAGTTGTCCGACAAGGGCGCCAAGACGACCACCAGCCTTCTGGACAGCAGCGGATGTGGTTTGGAGGAGGTAGGCAGCTGCCGAGTCACCGGACACACGGCCGAAGACGACACAGCCAAGGAGGGATGAACCACCAAGACGATTAGCACCGTGCACACCACCAGCAACCTCACCAGAGGCGAAGAGACCAGGGATGGGCTTGCCGTGCTTGTCAATGACGCGGGATTCGGCATCGATCTCGAGACCACCCATAGTGTAGTGGAGAACGGGGGTCATGATGGCGACGTTGAAGATATCGTCGAACTTCCATTCTCCTTGGAAGAACTTCTTGCCGAATGGATCCTTCTTGGTGCGCACGACCTGGTTGTAGTCCTCGAAAGTCTTCTTGAGGACGGCAGGAGGAAGGCCGAACTCCTTGGCGAGGGCCTCACCGCTCTCAAAGCGCTTCATCAGGCCACGGCCGACGTAGTGCTTGCAATGCCATTCAATCTCCTTGGAGGCGGCGCCGTTAAGGACGAGGCGGATGGGGTACTATGATGAATGTTTAGTATACGGGACATACAAGACGCAAAGATAGAACAAACCTTCTTATTCTCCCAGATCTTGCCGGTGACGTAGTCACGATGTTGAAGTTCGTCGACGAAACGTTTCCCAGTGTTATCGAGGAGGAGACCACCAACACCACGGAGAGCCTCAGCAGCCAAGAACTTGACCTTAGCATCGGGCTCCTTAGGGTCAACAAGGCCGGTA
Organism: Pholiota adiposa; assembly: GCA_009935795.1. Taxonomy (NCBI): domain Eukaryota; kingdom Fungi; phylum Basidiomycota; class Agaricomycetes; order Agaricales; family Strophariaceae; genus Pholiota; species Pholiota adiposa. Next base: position 178,207 of record QEYC01000235.1, on the reverse strand, counting down.
GGGTGAACCTGGACCTTCTCAAGATCGATGGCGCTGGCACCAATGGCAATGGCGAGCTTCTGTCCGTCGCCTGTGCAGTGCTCTCCATTTGTAGTGGGTAGATCCCAGTACTCAGGGCGGTACTTCTTGAGAAGAGAGTTTTCAGTGAAGTCAGCGGCATAACCACCAGTAGCGAGGACGACTGGTCCATAAGCGGTCTCGACTTTCCCGGAGCGCTCATATTCCACACCAACAACGGCACCAGACTCGTCCTTGACCAGCTTGGTGACGCGTGCCTTCTTCAAGATCTTGACGCGGTCTGGGTCAGAGACGGCGAGATCCTCGAGGCGTTCCATCTGAGCATAGGTCATGACCTACAAAAATAGTGAAAATGATGAGAAATGAGACGGAAATAGAGCGGAAGCGGAACACAGTGACATACCATGCCAGGGAATTGGGCGTCTCCGCGGTGAGTACGGGGTTGACTGTGGCCACCAAGGCGGGAAACTTTGGAGAGATCGAGACCGAACTTGTTCTGGAGCCAGTTGACGGCATCACCTGAGCGTCCGGTGAGGACCTCGATAAGGTCGTCGCGGGCGAGTTCACGAGCCTGGGAAGGGCGCGGTAAATATGAGGATACGGGTAGCAAATGAGGTTTGAACATACGGATTTCTTGGTGTCCTCGAAGAAGATCTTCGGGGTATCAGGGATTCCAAGGTCCCTTTGAGCGTTGGTTCCGGCACCGTTGATACCAGAGGTAGCCTTGGTAGAGTTACCACCCATGAAGCTGGAATGGATGAGCGCCGGCGCAAACGGTGAACCGGTTAAACATACCCTTGCTTATCGAGGAGCAGGACGCTGGCGCCACGCTCGAGGAGAGTGTGAGCGGCAGAGAGACCTGCGAGACCGCCTCCGACGACAATGACCTGTGCCATTATTGGATTATAAATGTGGGGTGGAGATGGTGGTAGGAGGAGGGTGTAAGGTCTGGGACGAGCGGGAGGAAAGACTCTTATAGGTGTCGCATCACGGGGTACTAAGTCCCGAGTGCGGAACACATGTGAAATCCGCCCCCCACCTTCCCCGGCCCCTCCCCCGGCCGCGTCTCCTTCGCACAAACTAGTAACCGAGTACAACGTAAATCCCACTGCATCGAGTTTCGCTGCCCATCGCTGTCTCATCGCTGCGGACCATCGACTGCACGAACGGAGGAAGAGTGGGTGTCCACTGTCTCACCTGCGGCGTTAACCTAAAGACCGGCTCATAGACTCTGGAAATCCCTTTATCTTTGCGTTAGCAGAATCATATCCCTTGCTGTGCAGTTCTGATACAAATTCCGCCACGCTAGGCTGTTATTTAGAGCAGTGTTGATTTGGGAAGATTTATTCATGGCACTAAGTGCTGCTGCCGTCAGTGGAAGGTCTACAAGCATATGTTTGCCGGAGTCTGCTGACTGCAATTCTTTCATGGATTTCCGTCTTCACCACATTTATAGAATTTTGTGAACATCCATCTAGCTGGTTCGCATTGAGCAACATATTCACGTACTTTACTTCAAAATGGCGTTGCAAAGTGCGAACGATGTGGCACACTATTTACCAGAGCCATAAGGAGCTATACCGAGGTATGAATCTCCGGCCAATAGGAGCACCGCCGGAGGCCACCCCCGACGTTGCCTGGCTCCATCTAGATTCTACTTACACATTACTGAATCAGCGGTCAAAAAGAGGAGAGTCAAACGCGCCCGGAAGCAGGTGAATACGATGATATCAACAGATTCAAATTGTCTCTTTGCGAAGTGGACGAATTCTATGTGCTTCATGACATGCAAATGCGATATACTAATGCGCGTCACGCAATGCACACGGTTCACGCAATGCACATTTGCGTTTTCCATCTCGTCTGATAAGGTATTCCTACCAAAATTTGCATACACATTATTCAAGCAAGTTTAAAATGCTACGCGAAATATCTGAGTGAAATCTCAAAAATTGGAGACGGTATTCAAGAATTGAGTTTTTGATTGGTCCGAAAAAGCCACTGTACACAAATCTTTGACCTCTTGTAGCAAGAACGCGGCACTCGATCTCTCCAAAAATCACCAAAAAGTTCACTTATACCTTAACTATTTTGCCTATGTTATCATTTATAGGAAGGAGGCAGTACTTTCTTTCCAAATGTCAAAAGGGATAAATTGAGAGGTCTTGGTGTGACAAATGGAAGCGTGGAGTGACATCCAAAATCGTCGATTTGCCGCAGTGACATGGCGTGACAAAATGCACTTTTCGAGCACTTCGGACACGCCAACGCGGAAATGCTCTGACGGATCGTCCACTATATATTTTAAAAATCTGCTTCACATATATATAGCCAAGATGTTAGGTCACCTCCATGCGAAGTTTCAGACCTCAGGCATGGATGTGGAATGAGATATGGACTTAAGAGTCAAAAAAGTGCATCGACAGGAGTAGGTAAGCATCACCCGCCGAGAAACCGGTCTCCTAAATCTACATACAAATATTTCGTGCTCATATATATCTCGTCAACTTTGCATCTAGATTGAACACAAATTGAACACAACTTATATGTGCTTCCCTCCGACCTCCTTGATCACCTCACAACTTCGCTCAACAGCTTCGTCCATGGAAATATTCAAGCTCTCTAGTAGGATTAAACCCTCTACCTTGTCCGTAGGCTTTCCATGCTCGACGTCGCCGTTTTCAAAAACGTTGAGGTGGGCTTCAATGTACGCGGGATAGACGATGTCTTCCCAGTAGCCTGGGGGATCGCGCCAAAGCGTTCCTTCTGGATCGGATTGAACTCCATGAGACGATATCGCGAGCAACGAATGCGTGGTGTCATTTCGATTCATTTAGCATGACGCAGGTCGAATAAATAACGAACGGCGCGTCAAGGGTGATGGATTGAAGGGGAAGAGTGGGGAGAAGGTAGTCAGGGTTGCGAGCTTGGTCAAGGAACACGAACAAGTGACGAAGGAGGATAGTGTGATTTGTATTGGCATGGAAATTTCTTACCAGCAGTATGATATCCATGTCGCTCATGCCGACGTTTCTTGAGGACATCATGGGGGACACGTAGCATTATCCGTACGTCTAACTGATCTATCACTTCCTGCAGCGAAAGTCAGAAAAAATGCATGCAAAATAACAAATCAAAGGAAACGGCGAAGAAAAACACGAGCTCAAGCAGATTCCAAAGACAGCACATGCCTGGAAGAGATTTTGATAAATCTATATCATAGACGCACCGGATGCCAATACAACAAAAATCCATCTACCAAACCCCATACGATCCGTTCATCATCACTTGTCGTGCGTTCTTTCTTTAGCTTCTCGAACTCCGCTGTCCACTTGCCGCGTACAGCGTCAGAAAGTGCGATTGCCTTTTGCTCGTTGAGGTGATCATGGCTGTGGTGATCAGGTGGAATTTCGCCTGTTTCCTTCACTTGCTTCAGGAATGCGATGAGGCGATTCCACGAGATTGCCCCTGCCGGCGCATCCCAATCCTGGACCTTGTGAACCGGGTGGTATGGGACGAGCTCCTGGGGCTGGAGTAAGGGCGCCTGCGTGAGATGGGAGGTCTGTCAATGCGCAGAGTGCACTACGCACGGGGGCAAAATCCTGACGACATTATGAGATCAGAATGATGCTGGGGTGGGATGCAGGGATAGGAATAGCATACGTCCTGGTGGATAATAACGCTGTCCGGCAGGATATTCCTCAGATGCTTAGCGAGGGTCGTCTTGCCTGAGCAGGTTGCTCCTCTGCGGTGGCCTGTGTGAGATTGGACTTGGAGAACAGTGGAAATGACGCACCCGACGCCGACCAGAATGACCTTTGTCTTCTTTCTAGTCTCGGCCATTCGTTGTGAGCAAGTCTCAGAAAGATGTCGATAAGCCTCTGAGATCTGATGATTGATCAGAATGTAGTATACTCTAATAGTGATAAAGTCGACAATCACGTGGCTAATGAGACTTGACATCATGTCTAACCGTACGTCATTGGCGGTCACTGAACGATATAAGACCCGAACAATCCCTTCTCCTCCAAAAATTTCTTTATATCACCCATATGTATCGCGCTCAAGCTATCCGACTCGCCCACGTCAATGCTAGGCCTGCATTCACTCCTTTTGTCGTGAGCTACTCCTGGTAATCGTATGCATATTCCACTGACAGTATCTTAGGTCACGCGCGCCTACAATGCGAACACCACATCGCAGCCTCCTCCTCCACCATCCAAGAAGCCGGCTGGACCTGATAACACACTTTTCTATGGTTTACTTGCTCTAGCTGCTGCAGGGGGGGCATACATGTATTTCAAGAACCCCGACGATGTGAAGGATTTGCAAGAACGAGCCCGCCGAGAAGCCACCGAGTTGAAACAGAAAGGCAAGGACGCAGCAGGTGATATCAAAGCCAAGGCCGACAATGCCCTTCAATCTGGGGAAGCCAAATACGACAAATTTAAGGTATGAATCATGTATTCACATTGTATTTATCTCTACACCGTCGTTTCTAGTCGGAAAGCACGGACAACATCGATGCCGGTAAAGCCAAGTTGGATTCGACAGAATCTAGAGTAGAGAAGGATCTGCGCAGAGAGGGTCGTAGTATCGGAGAAGACATTGAGGCCAAGTACGAAAGTGCCAGAGATGTCTCCAGAGACAATCTGTCTCGAGCACGCGACTCGACAGAACGATATTATAACGAAGCGCGAGAGGCTGTCGACCATAAAGCCGCTGCGGCACGGGAAGTATCCGATAGGAAGGCTGAGGAAACGAAACAAAGTTGGTATAGCTGGCTTGGGTGGGGAAAGTCTAACGTCGAGAGCAGCGCTCACAAGATGGAAGCTGAAGCTGATCGCGTGAAGAGGGAAGCCGCTGAAAAGGTGGCTGAGGCTGCCCGCAGAGTCGGGGTACGGGCTGAAAAATCGGCATAAATTCCCTGCTTCTCCCACAGACTGATGCACGCGTTGTAGCCTGTCCATGTATTCTATGTTGTATCGCCGTGATTGAAGCAATGTTTGATCTCTAAGGGTAGATGGACGGTGTTGTGTGAGCCAGATTTCCTCCTTTGACTAAGGGAAAGCATCCATGAGTAGAAGGAGATATCTAGATGACTAAATTTTGCGCGTCAAAGGGTTGTAGACACGTCGCGTAGGAAGACAAGAATGGTTTACGATTTTGGGTTTGACGATCCACGGGTTATTGGAATATCAAAGTATTAGACGCTCGCCAGAGTCAAGTGAACTAGCTTGTCGAGAAGCGAGAGGAATGCCAGCGAAAGTCTCGACGAGTTCTATCGAAGCCTTATCTGCGCTGGTTTTTTCTTTCTTTCTGCAAGCGTTGATTCCTAAAGGGTTGATGGACATGCTTAATGTTAGGCGGTTTACCCGAAATAACTTTGTTCTCCGTTGCAGATCTGTCGAGAGGTCGCTTAGCGATAGCTGTTCATTAGCCAGAGAATCATGCGAGACTATTGTCGTGCGGGAGCTTCTCTCACGGACGGTAGAGACGCTATGATTGCGCTGGTGGTTTCCATATGCCGCGGGATGAGGCGAGAAAAGCAAGCGCGTTGAATGACAAGGATTACGCCAATTCCCACGGTGATATCCATGCTGCTTCTCCTGTACACGCTATCTGGGTCCATCAAGCAATAATCTATCGCTGCGAGAAAACCTGCCATTCCGCATCACGGCACACCTGACACGATCCAGAAGATGCGTACTTATAGAAATGAGCACTTGGGACTAGGGGCCGATCCGGATTCTCATGGTCCTTCTTTCGTAACACCCTGCTATAAACTGTTCCTAGATTTCTGGCTTTTCTTTTCTTTCCTTCATTCATTTTCTGCAGATCATTCCCCGCTGGGCTATTTATCCCCGACCAAGGTGCTCCCCTTCCTTGTCTCTCGCTTCTGTGTCTCTTCACTATGCCTCGCTTTCTCCGTCGACGCTCCCTTGTAGACCCTGAACGAGACGACCCTCTCTCCAGAGCCATTGCTCCACCAGAAAACGAGACACATGAGGAGATGCAGGCCCGGCTGGCTGCCCAAGCAGAGGCACAGAAGCGCTCAGATGCAATAGACGAGGAGATCAACCGACAGCGGTCAGAGATGAGGAAGGCACCCAAGTCAGTGCGGGTGCTGCTGCTGGGTGCGTCCTCAGAGTCGCACGTGCGCCATTGCTTCTGTTCTCTGTGATACTAACGATGTTGGTTTTCAGGTCAAAGCGAATCAGGTAAGATTTTGGTGCTTTTGTGCACATTCGGCACGTCTAACCACATTTACCATGATCTCGTTCAGGGAAATCAACCACACTCAAAAGTACGTCGTTGTGGCCGCACCCACATACACACCACACCACGTTCATAACTGACATACGGTTCGTAACATCATGAAGATTTCCAATTGATCAATTCGCCAAAGGTATGATCATCATTCATTTCGTATTGTGTAGCGCCGCGATCGTTGACCAACCCCTACGAACCTAATCAGGCCTTCCGCAATGAACGTGCTTCCTGGCGCGCGGTCGTCCAACTCAATGTCGTACGCTCAGTCAGACTGATCCTCGAGACGATCACCGAGGCCCATACCAGCGCCAGCGGAATCCCCGGCTCTTCATCAGGATTATCGCCCACATCGCCCACATCCCCAACCTCGAATGCCCCTCCTTCCTTGGTCACACCGGAACTTCTCAAACTGAGGATGCGCCTCCTGCCGCTCCAGCAGGTTGAAGAAGTTCTGCTGCGCAAGATGACACCAGCTGGATCGGCTGAATTCGAAGCGACGCATCTCTCGCCTGTGACAAACCTTCCGTACAAGAAGCGAACAGAAAAATTCAGAGAGGTCGCGATCAATTCGACCGCACAGTGGAAGGGCGCGTTCGGAAGACTCATAGCCAATGCGCGAGCGAGTATGGACAGTGCGGCGGACATCGATTTTGAGGATCCCAATGATCCTGGTGTAATTCTCCATGCTTGTGCAGACGATATCATCCAACTTTGGAGCGACCCTGCGGTGAAGCGGCTGCTGGAAGCGAATAAAATCAGATTGGAAGATATGGGTGGATTGTAAGTTCTTCGTTCTCTTCTCATTGTCTGTCTCTGCGTGCTAAATGGTCCTTCAGTTTCCTGAATTCAATACCTCGGGTCACGGCTTTGCGCTATGTACCTACAGATGGTGAGGCCAGTTGACTAGTTAGATACCAGATAGCTCATGATCTTCTGTTAGATGACATCCTGAGAGCACGTCTAAAAACGCTCGGTGTCTCGGAACATCGGTTTACACTCAAGGCTGGTCAGTTACTTCTAAATTTTACGTTGTAATAAAGTCTAATACCCGATGTACCAGGGAATATGATAAGTCATGATTGGAGAATTTATGATGTTGGTGGAGCTCGGTCTCTGGTCCGTTACATCCTTCTTCCTCTCATCGCAATATTCTCATGAATCCTCTCATTACCGTGATTTAGCGAGGTTAGCGGATTCGTTTCCTAATCCATTTTGCATCTCACTGACCCGCGGAACTATTATGACAGCTGCTTGGGCTCCCTATTTTGATGATCTGGATGCTATTATCTTTCTTGTTCCCATATCAGGATTCAACGAGGTCTGTCGACGATGTATGAATCGTGAAAACCGTGAATTTACTCACGTTCTCCTTTTAAAAAATCTTGTATAGGTCTTGCTAGAAGACCCGTCTGTAAACAAATTAGTGAGTAAATGGGGTAATTATTTTTGTTCCATCTCTTATCTGTGTTTACAGGAGGATTCTACATTATTGTGGAAGCATGTTGTCTCCAATCCTCTACTGAAGAACACTCAGATTGTGCTGTTCCTCAACAAAATTGATCTGTTCAAAGGTCTGGCTGATGTGTTGCAACTTATTATCTGTCGTGCTCATCTTCTGCTGTGTTTAGCCAAATTGCAAGCTGGAATCCGATTTGGGCATTATGTAGTTTCGTATGGGGAACGACCTAATGACTACGAGTCAACCTCTAGCTGTACGTTGCATCTCACAATTAGTTGGCTGTCTTGTTTTTTTTTTTTGCTGATGGCCATTGTATAGATATTAGGAAAAAGTTTGGTATGTCTTGTACAAACTCTCGTCGTGAGTATTTATCATTTGGTAACCGACCCTGTTAGGCCACCTATTCCGACAATATTCTCCTCAACAACGCATTTTTTATAGCCACTTGACATCAATGACTGTAGGTTCTTCGCTGCTCATCCACTGCATGTTTTTCTGAAAACTCGTTAGGACGCACATTCTACGCAACAGATTCTGATTAATGGTAAGCCGACGCCATCACATCGCTGGTCCAATTCTCCTGATGGTGAATCATAGTAAAAGACATGGTTATAAGGGAAATGCTACAACAAAGCAGCTTAGTCTAGGCTGAAAATATCTATCGATATCGACTATCAGGATATAGCACTCTCATCTCAAGATCCCACACAACACATCCCCTACATGCATTATACACAACATTATTCCGACCATAATCTCAGGCGCATCTCTTCTTAATCACACTCTAAACCCGCTGTATAACACACTTATCGTATTAGCTTTCCTTGTTCTCTTTGTTTTCTCGTCCTAGTGGCAATTCTATGTACTAACATTACCCCCCCCCTGAGCCACCCCACCCGATGAGCCAGTCACAGACGTGTCACGGTGTAAGTTCAAGCCCCGCAGAGCTAAGCGTTGATCTGATCAGTGATAACGCCGATTAAGCGAGACGGTGTGGCAAGTGCATCAGGAAATTGGGACGCGTCTTATAAGGTCTTGCATGCCCTTATAATTGCCCAAATGTCGAATATGTGCACAAGATTCAGACCCGATCTTCTGTTGACTTTTAACGCCAAGTGGTAAATATAAGCGCAACATTCCCTTGTATGAATTACCAATATCCAAAATAAATTATGTGCACATTTAAAAGCAAAATCCATTGCAAGGCCTTGTCGCCTTTCCGAATGAATTCTAGCTAGCTTTCAAGGTAGATATAAGTAGTCGCTGTGATTTCAATTTTTTGACAATTCTTGCAATATTAAGACAAGGTGAATGTGAATTCATAAGAAGCGAAAAGAAATATTCATTCATTCGAGATACACAGATACCCTAATGACTACACGAATACTTCAAATGTGGGTTTTAGGGTCTAGCTATATAAATAATACAATATGCACTTTTGCAAAGCGGAGCCTAAAACAATGTTGAAATACAGATATGAGTATTGGATAGAGCTGGAAGAGGACAGGGCTAACTCACGAGTCACCGACTTGGAATACAACAACTTCAAGCATTAAGCACTAAACTGGGGGATATGTTTTAAGCCTCATCAGTTAAAACTAGATAGAATAGACACACCTATGTACTAATGTACTCTAGAAGCCGGATAGCACGGGCAAATCAACAGAAGCGATGATCGATGAGTGGCACAAAATGTGGTGAAGCGACAAGTTCATCGCTCCAGCGCAGCCTATATTTATACTCGGAGCACCTATAGCATGCAAGTCAGCAGGAGACAACATATTGTCCTCATATTATACATTGATACATAATACAATGCATCAATTGATACTGGCTAGCGTTCAAGTTCTCCTTGTTCCCTGACGGAGGCGCAGTTCAAATTCATTCACGCCTCATGAATGAATTGAGGCCCGGGGAGGCGGCGCATGGAACACGTCGAAAAGTTGGCTGAAAGGCGGTTGAAAGCGAACATCTAATCAAGTTAATACATTATACATGGCCATTGGTAGAGCAAAGTCTTTTGAAACATTTATATTTTCTCTCGAGATCGACAAAAGAATTTACCTCAATCAGTTATTCACTTTCCATGTTATCTCTCCCGTAAAATCTTGTTAGAATATCTAAGATTTTTATTCAAGGCTTCTCCTGCCTCACAATCCAATCCTAACCTTACCCGAGCTTATGAAGATGATTAAAGACTTGTTTGAGCATTGCAGATCGCACAATCTATTACAAACTCCGCAAGCGTCGACGGTCTCAAACAAGGGCTCCGCCGATTTCCTGATGTGCGCTCCTGGTGCGCTCACCGTCGACAGGATATAGTGGATGGCACTAGGGTTAGTAGAGGATAAAAAAGCTCAATGAGAGACACTATAACTTATAAGACTCATAACATTCCTGGTATAGTATAAACCCTTGTGCTTGGAGGAGGGGATGTGGACAAGATTGGGGGGATTGATGAACCACTTGACGGGATATTCCTTGAATCCGAGCGCTTCATAGGAAGGAATGTTAATGCTACATTTGCCTTCATGTTCACTAGCATTGTTAAATTCAGTCATTGGGCGCGACCGTCGATGCGACGCGGCAACGACGCGCTGTGCTTGAATGACCCATCTTGGCATCACTTGTGCTTGTGCCGATGACAAAAGTGTCGGCAAGAGTGACTGGACACCGTCTGTTGAACCACCTCCCTACCTTGATTTTTCTCAGAAAAAACACTTGGAGTGTATTTAGAACACCTAATTATATGTGTATACAAAGTTTGAAAGGAAACGAGCCAGCCAATGTTGAGATATTCGCAACTGGCTCATCGGGTGGGGTGGCTCAGGGGGGGGGGAATGTTAGTATGGGGTGGGGAGGGGGGGGGATCTCGGACAGCTTATTCAAACTTTTTTTTTCATTGAAAATTTGGCTCAGAATGTCATTTATCGAGTAAAATATCACCTTTCATGGCCTCTGGGCCATCGACATGCAGTCAGAATCGCTCAGAGTCGCGGGGGATACATTTTTGATGGATTTTGGCCGGCATCGCGCGGCAATCAACCAGCGGCAGATGCTTGGCAAGCCTAAAAATAGTGTCTGGTAGCGAACGATGCAAGGTTATTCCCAACAGGACGATGGGTGTGGGTGATTGGTAACTTAAAATAATGTTTTGCGCTGCAAGGGCCCAGCTGGTATTGTGATGAGGATTGTAGGGTAAATGGTACAGGGACAGGTACTCGAAAGCGGCGTCGAAAGAAGGCGTTATCAAGTTCCGGGCAGATAACTTTGGAGCGTATTTCGAGAGTTAAATGCCTATATTGTCCTCTAAAATTTTGAACAGTATTTACAATATTGTCTGTTCAGAATTTTGCAAGAAATAATATCTTCTGGGAGAAAATATGGCGGACTTTCCGCCGGACTGTCCGCCGGACTGTTTGCTGGGTCACATGCAGTGACCTCTGTGACCGGCTTCTCGGCATATCAGCACAGCCAGTGGCACAGGCGCCTAAGTAGCGTCCTGATGCCTGCTCGATGCTCTGATGCGCCTTTGGCTAATTTAGTGGCACTACTTTAGTCTTTGTAAGGTTTTGCCGGCTTTCGGCAACAGTTGTTGCCATCATGCCATTCCTTGTTGACTTACATCTTGGTTTTAATACAGAGATGCACGACCACTGCAAAGTCTCCAGGACTTTGCGATGTGAAGGTAAGAAATGTGAAGACAGTCATTATACTGGAGCACAGCTTTTGGAGGTGGGTGCAAGTGGCAGAGGGGCAGGGGCGGGTCAACGGCGGGTGCAGGGCGGGGTGGCACGGGCAGGTGTCGCACTGGGCGGGCCGCGGGAATGGCACAGTAGCAGGGCGAGATGATCATTGATAACGGACAAGCAAGTGGCTCAGTGTCAGGAAGGTGCGCGGGGTGGTGGGCCCCGGCAATCCCTGCCAAATTTGAACTCCGCCGCATCGAGGAGAAATGGCCACAAACTCGGTGGCCTTCCACAACACTCTGGGATCCAAAGTAAATATCAGGATAAGGTATTTAAATGTACCTAAGAAAAATGTTTGGTGCAGATTTTTTTTAAATTGCGTAGTTCGCTCACAATGGTATGCACGAGGGCCATATCTCGGCCTTGAGACAAAAACTAAAAATTCTACACCGAAGAAATCAATGAAACATGTCGCTAATATCCAATTCAGGTTTTTGTTTTACATAAAATGGCCCAGAGGAGGCTGCGCAACTTCAAGTAGCTTTTGAGTGGTAGTTGGGCGCGACATCGCTATAAAAGGAAATTAGCCCATCATCCGTTGGTTAGGGGCTATCGCAATGCCCATTCCATGCGCTAATACAGGTTATTTCCTCCTCTATTCCTCAAAAGTGAGGTGTAATTACTGAACTAAACTAAGTGTTGTGCAGCGTATGTGCAAAGAATTGCAATAATTCAGCCTCCAGCAACGTAAACATGGCCTGTGTGGTGTAGATGGACTCAAGATCATGCATGATTGGCGCTAACTGCGCCCACTATTCAAAATAATGAGCAGTCCTCAACTCAGCCTAAGGAGTAGTGAAATGCACGGGTAACCCCCGGGTTGCAGAAGTCAGACCCCAACCCTCACCCCAACAACCCGCCACCCGCACTGTGGGGTGTGGGTTTGAGCGGGTATGGGTTGCGGGTTGCATCAAACCCCCACTAGACCAGGGGGTTGCGGGTAGGCACAGCCAGAAGCGTCTGCATGCTGCGCACGCTGCAATACTGCAGCATGTTTGGTTCATGCAGACGGTAGGGCGGTGTTGAACAGTGAACCGCACTGCTCATAACAGCGTGGCCCACGTGTTTGGAGGGACGAAGCGTACAGCGTGCACACCATTCGACCAGATGGGGTGGCGGGGACAGCGGTGGCGGCGTGAACGGGCAGACACAATGTCATCAGTCGTCGTGGCTGCATGTCCCGTTTGCACAGGGAATGCCGCCGTCGCGTCATTTACAGGCGGCGACGCGGTGGGCAGCTCTCATCGCCGGGCACTCTGCTGTCACTGGGAGCCATCTGCGCATGACGGCGCCGCTGTGGGAGGCTGCATTGAAGGTGAGGAAGGGCCAGAGGCACTGCCGTGGCATCATTGAGGTGATGACGTGCCAACGAGGTCGCGCCCTGAAGGCGCAGGAAAGGGGAGAGGGAGGCGGGGCAATCCCGCCTCATTGTCGTGGTGACGTGGCGGCGTGGCAGCGGTGCTGTAGGTGGTGGGTCTGTCGCGAGGGGATGTAGCGCAAGGGAGAGGTGTCGATGGAGGACGGAGAAGTGGCGGCGAGGCGAGGAGACGCCAGTCAGCTCGTTCGTCGTCCATGGGCGCTTTGGCATCTCAACGCGCGCAGCGTCGCTAGGGGCGGGCACGACGTGGCCGTGTGCGCATGTGTAAGCCACGAGGCTTCGTGTTAGTGATGCTGCAGGTAATGAAAAGAACAGAAACGTACTTGTGGAGGGGATGATGCGTCGTCATCATCCCCTCTGCCTCGTCCTCCAGCACCCGTCCATCGCGTCCGCCGCCGCGCAGAGTTCGTGACGTGGCAATTTGCGCCAGTTAGCGTGGTCGGCGTCAGCGTTGGGAGCACTGGCATGCCAGTTTGTCAGTGAGTGTGTGGTTGTGGGGAGCAGCTGGTGCACATACCTCATTCGAAGGGAGGGGCACACGACGTCGATGTTGGGCGAAGAAATGGTTTGAAATTGGAAAGCGACGATGGTTGATTGCATTCCATTTTAATCGGAGCTTTAATTTAGCCAATCAGCGTCGCCGAGCGGTTGATCGCTTGTCGGCATTCGGCAGCTGCACACCCGGCAACCCGCGGCTGCGGGTGCGGGTTGAGTCCGGGTGAGGAAAGCCAGACCCCAACCCCACCCCGCCAAACCCCTGGCCCCAACCCGCACGGGTTCAAAAACCCCTGCAGATCACTACTAAGGAGTACACAAATTCATGTAGTTGCTGCTGCCCTTATACAATGAGAGCAGCAGAGACACTGCTTCATACTAAGTAATTTAGGTAATCACACCCGTTTTATTCCAGGTAGATGCATAGAACCAAATCATATAATCTCATGATACCAGTATCAGGTTAATTTAAAAAGCAATAGATTAGGAGAAGAGCAATTCTTGAGGCTCACGAAGTCATGGAATATGTTCACCTGCTGGAATGTTCACTGGGGAGAAACCAACGAAAGAATTTTTGGTGTTGCTACATTTTAATTTTAATTCAAGAGTCAAAGTAATTGATCTTCTACCTCCTTTACTTTTTTCCTTGCACCATTCTCGCGGATGAGATCAAGACAGTTGAAACTTCGAGAGGTTGAGGCAGGCCAACGGTCGTGAGAAGACGAAATCCCAAATCGGGTAGCGGCCACTTTTGCTGTCACACATTTCTCGCAGGCGTTGCCGGGGCCCAGGGGTGGCGGCAACAGTGGTGACGACAGCTAGCAGTGGCATTGCAGAGCCATTGCAGACGGTTTGTAACGCTACTGTAACGCCCATTCACAGATTCCGACGGACTGTCCAGCGGATAGTCCGGCGGACAGTCCGCCTCGATTTCTCCCAGCGGATGATATGCCCTCGAATTTTGCGAGCATTGATATAAGTGGTGAAAATGAGGCCATGGCAGATAACATGGGCTGAAAGTTATCTGCCATGCACATGCCCCGGCAGTCTCTCCTCATCGCCGAAGGTCATATTTGCGTGCCTACAACTTCCACATCAGTGTAGTAAGGTCCAAAAAAAATTATATTGGCAGCCTATGTAAGTATAGAGTGTAGTACATAAATTTTGAGACCTGCAGTGCATTTTGAACTACAATATAGGTTTTAGCCTGCAAGTCTCAAGCATCCATGTCAAATGTATGCTTGAGCACCAGATTCAAAGCGCGCGAAAAAAAAATCACATATTCCGGGTCTCTGAATACGTATTTTGGCCATGATTTATGGATATCTGAGCTCTCCTACAGCCTTTTTTAAACTCTTTCTTTCTTTCCTTTTTGGAATTCTTTTTTCATTCTTTTCGACGCAAACTACCCAGCCTATTGAACGGAAAACCATATTTTAACACATGAATTTGAAATTTGCCATCAAAAAGCGTGACTTATTTTTTTTTTTGGATGGCTAGGGGGGGGGTCTAGGCTCGTGACCAGCCGGCTTCGCGGACCGTGAGACTACGTGCACGTGTTGTGAGTAAACTCGACAAGCCGCGAAGCGGGCTCGGGACGTTTTGTGGTGAGCCTGCTAAATCAGACTATGGGACTTCGTCAAATAGTGTCGTTTGAGCTCAAAAAAGTTCCCAAATTGAGTATACATAAAAGCTTCATTTTCACATTTCAAGCCGATTCGAGTATACAACTTTTTAAAAAAAATTTAAACTTTGCGTGCACTGCGCCGTTGGTGATCGCGTGCGCAGCGGCTGCGCCTCTGAAAACCAAATGGGCAGCTCGAAAACTAAAAGAAGCGACATTAGGGAACTTGAAAAGTGTTCTCGGATCATTTAGGCTACAGTGGAAAGGTCTGAATCCAATGGCTATCGGGAGAAGCATAAAAAATTGCTTTCTTATAACTAACGGCCTCGAGAGGCAGTCAACAGGCAACACGAGCCAAAAATTTTTTTAAGAGTGATTTATTCGCATTTACCTACAAAAATAAGCATATTATGTATACCCAATCTGAGGACTTTTTTCTGAGTTGTGGCCATGTTTTCAACGAAGTCCCCTCGTCTGAAATG
The DNA here is from genome assembly GCA_009935795.1 of Pholiota adiposa. Lineage (NCBI taxonomy): Eukaryota > Fungi > Basidiomycota > Agaricomycetes > Agaricales > Strophariaceae > Pholiota > Pholiota adiposa. The sequence continues at coordinate 162,729 of QEYC01000235.1, read as the reverse complement.
GCGGGGAAACTGTCCATCACCAAAAAACGTCCCGAGGTCTCCCAGTCCGCTCGCGAGCTTGCTTCGTTCATGTCATGTGCCCCTGTGACTTTTCGTCATCTTTGTGACTAAAGCTCGCGAGTGTGACTGGCTTGCGAGTCTAGGGGGGGTCCACCTCAGCTTAACCAAACTTTTTGACCTCATATATTTGATTTTTTTTTTGCACACCCCTTGGTTGGCATTGTATGCCGACAGTTGCTGATTCAATAGTAGAAAAGCCTGGGTCTTTGAGTATCCTTTCCCAATCCAGATTAACTAAAAATCCTTTTAGCGCCATTGTTTCCCGCAGTTGAAGTAGAAATTTGCATTGTATTGAGGGCGGCCATCGCGCGCGCGACTTGATCACGCCGTGTGTGACTTCGAGTGTCACTTGTTGAAGTTGAATAGTCATCTTAAAAATTTGACTCAAGAGGCTAAGTTCAATGCAATAAAAATTATTTGAGAGTATTTGAGTATGTAAGGAGACTATTCTTGAAAATTTTCAGAAGGAACAACGAAGATCTGGTGGCGAAATGAGCTTTTATCCAAAACCACAAGTGACGCTCTTTCCAACCTGATTTTATCCATTTTTGGGGCCATTACTTTGCTAAAAATTGTAGTAATCACTTAAATAGTATACACACAGTATGTAGAAGCTGTAATTACAGGTACGCATGTAGATGGAGTCTTGCGCGCAGCAATTTAGAAAGGTATGCCAAAAATGTCACTTTGGAGCAAGCCTGGGCCCCATGAATCTCAAGTCGAGTATTGGGCACACTCTCTGCAGGGAATCCCAAACCTGCTCATTGCATCGACTGGCTGGGGGAAAATGGCCGCCTTCTACGGCCCTATCATTGTTCTTCTATATCTTGTTCAGCACCCAAGACCAGACGTCCCCAATATCCCACCCAAACCCGTCGCTTTGGTCGTCACACCTCTAGGCTCTCATCGAGCTCGGAAATGCGCATGTAAGTTGCTATTAATTTGCCTCGGCCCTTTTGCCTAATAAAATTGAAACAGGCTCGCGAGGTTGAACAATTGGGCTTAAGCGTGGTCGCTGTTAGTGCTGAAACTCTGACAGAGGCAAGCGACAAGGGCTGACAAGGGGCGGAATCTCTACCATGAAATTGCTCGCTGTGAATACTCCATTGTATTTCTCTCCCTCCAAAGCATCAAGCACTACATCAATCTTGTCTCTGTCATTTCGAGGACTCGGACGCGTTGTTGGTATTGTTAAACGACTGTTGGATTGTCTGGCAGGAGTTTCGGGCAACATAAACTGGATTTCTTGACGGTTTGGAGGACCTTGAGCATCACGAAAAATATCTGTAGGTTCCATGGTGGTCGCTGTATGTTTATAGATGTATTTTGCATGAATTCTATCTACGAACACATCCCTTCTGTGCTCTTCAGACATGTTTTACTTCAATTCAACTCTGGCGCGTCCCCTATGTTATGTAGCACGTGATCGGAAATCTCTGTGTATTTTGATCATGATGGAGAAATCGCCGACAAGGCCGAACGGACCTACCCACCAAAAGGCCGTCAAATCGGAACAGACCTTATATTACAGATCGACTGTCATCTGTTATTTGGTCTGTCTAGGAGGGATCGTTCGATTGTTCTTTTGAGATCCCATCAAAATTTTCGAATTTGGGACAAAAAAGCCCGCCAACTGTTGATCCGAGCATGTGCCGCCCTTGCCGCCCGTGCCGCTTGATGCGCCCGGACGAGTACTCCGATAATCCTTTTTAGGCACTTGTAGAGCTACAGAATATACTTTGAATCAGTGTTTCTGTTGGAGGGAGCTCCCTTAGAATGTTTGGTTATATTTAAAGAATGTATACATGGGAATTCTCGACCTCTGGTCTCCCAGGAAGGGATTGCATGCATTAACTTCAGTTTTCCAGCATGAGTGGTGAATGAATTAGTTGATTTTGCATGGTGACGCGCTCGGTGTGTCCAATTTTGGACATATTTCCCAAAGTAAGCATACATTCGGTAGAGCTGCCGCATATTTAGCACTTCCTGCAAGGTCTATTGAGGGTATACCACATTTTACCCTATATTTACTGTTATTATTATGCTCAGAACGCCGACATCACCAGAGTCTCGGCGGGAGTTCCTTTTCGGGGCACTTAGGGTCGTTGTGATGGGATCTCAAAAGAACAATCGAACTATGACTCGTCTGTCTAGGGAGACTACCCTGGACCAGCCTATTGAAGGGAGAATCTGCTCCACGGTTCTGCCTCGCTGAAGTGACCCACGACTGTACAGCCACTATTAGCTAATTATTTATGTCAGCAAAAGACAGCTCTGTCACGGTTCATATCTTTGATACTGCTTGCACAATGATTGACTAGGAATCGGATCTAACTCCCGCTTTTCTTATCAAGCCAATCGGTCATAACTGCGTATCGCTGTTCGAAATAAAGGGTCCTATTCTTCACCACTGGGACTGCGCTCGTCTGCTCTACAATGTCTGATGTTTGGGGTAGCTTCGGGTGCTTGGATGAACTTACTCAAGTAATTTATCAAGGCATTTATAAGTTCGTGGTACTGTCAACAGTGTCCGATGATAAATGGACTGTCCACGTTGGTCTCTCTGGGCAGCAAGGGCGGTGGTGGCTTGGCTTTTGGTCAGAAGGTGACATACACCAACATTTTGTCCGTCTTGCCTTTCTTTTCTGTCTGCGGGAAGGAAAATTTCCGTGACATCAATTGACCACTATCTACGCTAGGGGTCTAAATTGTCGCACAAAGTTCTTGAGGCTTGCGCCGAAAAACTAGCGGACCTTTTCATTCAAGGTGAAATGTGTATAAGTGATTGGAGCACCGAGAAAGGTGCTGATATTAAGGTACTGTTCTGTATAGCTGCACATTTTCCAGTTCTTATCAACAGACACAACACAGCTCACCCTTGGCCCAACATCGAAGAAACCTATGCACAAAACCCTTGTTGAGATGGACACCAAGGATGCAGCGGCACATGCCACTAAAGTGTTTATAGATGTAAGCCTGCTGATTGGAAAGATATTTTGTACTTCTCTGATTGAGGAATATTTAATTTGTTACAAGATCAGATTGCTCTCCAGGCGCGATCAAGGAAATGCAGACTTTACCCAAGTGCAACAGATTATCCTACATTCCCTTTGAACGATCCTCTGAATACTCGCATTTCTTTGAAGCGGAAAGAACAAAGCAAGTGCCCAGCGTTTGTAGGTTTCGGAAGTTAAGATTGCTTATGACAGTATACTAGGTCCTGAAATACAAATCGAAGGTAGTGAACGAAATGCTGTCGAAACCACACCAACTTCACATAAGCCCATCAAAACGACATCTGTCGAATCGGTCAAAGTTGCGGTAGCCACGAGCAAGCCACCGCTGAAATCTGAAATGCAAGCTAAGAATGGAACTGCGGCTTCCTCAGGCTCATCGCAAAGTATGTCCTCTAGCTTTCGAGGCTGTATTTATGTTGCCAAACAAATCACTTAAACCTCTGGTAGTACAAACATCTAATACTGCACAGCGTCCTAAAGGTGCATCATTGGCTAATCCGAACAAGAAAGCCCGCAAATATCAAGCCCTTGAATTCGGAAGTGATGATGAGTGATTTGACACACACACCATCTTCGGCAGTCATCAACATACAATATTCCGTTCTAACTTCTCTCCACTACAAAAACGTACGCGAGCATGCATACAGTAGCAATGCAAATGATAAGAGTTATTCAGAGAACAATTACGTATGTGATTCTCAGTCCAGCCACGTTCGTGTCTTTGAGCCTCGTGTTCAACGAGTGCAAAAGAGAACTTTCAACTTCTTAGATCCAAAAGGCGGAAAATATACGCCGTACAGCAACGCTGTGGGCCTGTGTCCGGGCTTGTGCTGGGGAAAAACAAGTGCAACGACGACGATCTATCACCTGTAGGTATAAAAATTATGGAGATATTCACCATCGGCCTGGCAATGCCACCATGGGATGTCGAGACAAGGCGTGGCACAGTACTGAAGCCGAGAAGGTGATTCGGCAAAGTCCGAAAGCAGTTATAATGAATGGCTTGGAAGATTTGTCGTTTATTTTAAAACGCCCATCGCACACCTTCCGTCCCCCACTCGTCTTCACAGTAAATAAATGTCCTTTGCAGGCCTCTTTGGTAGCGGCGAAGGCTCGCATGCTCCAGCGCAGGCAATTGACAGCAATGCACGTATCGAAGCCATGTTCCAGCAAATCATGCAATCCGTGCATAAATCAGTCAGTTCAACCCTCATGCCTTCAGTTCTCTGGCGATATTGAACGCCTACATAGCATCATGATATCAGCGAACTCAAGCAAGAATGTGCGGAGCTTAGGATGGCCAACGCCGCTTTGGAGAGACAAGTCCGGGAAGGCCTCCAGGTATGCCAGCACACATCGAATGTTGTTCACCTAGCTCAAGTCTCCCCAAAATTTAGTACAACATGTATGGTTCGCGTAATGGTACTCCTGGATTTATGACACCCGCCCCTCCTAGTCCTCAGCTGCGACCGAAGCTTTCGCCTTTCCTCACCCACCACATACCTTCTATCACCACCTCGTCTCCTGATGCGGTATATTACCGCCCATCACCGTTAGGCGACAATACTTTGACCACCTTTCCATTTGGAAATCGCGATATACCCGGCTTCTATGTGGTTATTCCAGCTGGAGGCGCTGGGACGCGTTTGTGGCCCCTGTCACGAGAGGGGCATCCCAAATTCCTTCTCGATCTCACGCTGAAAGGTCGTTCTCTCATTCAAGCAACTTGGGATCGTCTGATACCTCTTACTTCGGCTGCTCGAACCACTGTCGTGGCGGGTCCGGGACACGTCAAGAGTATCCGCGAACAACTTCCTGATCTCCTCCCTAACAACCTCTTTTGTGAACCCGGTCCCAAGGATTCTATGGCTGCGATCGGTCTTGCTGCCGCGGTTCTGGCCCTCCGCGATCCTGATGCAGTCATTGGGTCCTTCGCGGCTGACCATATGATTTCCGGTGACGATGCTTTCCTATCCGCTGTGGCTGAAGCAGTTGAAGTTGCGCGAAAGGATTACCTTGTCACCATTGGCATTGCCCCCTCCCATCCATCTACAGGGTTTGGTTATATTCGCCTTGGGGAAAAACTTGGCATGAAAGAAGCGCCTAACGCTCGATTGGTATCAAGCTTCAAAGAAAAACCTGATGCAAGGACAGCAGCTCAATACATTGGTACTGGCGCTTACCGTTGGAACGCTGGTATGTTTGTCACAAAGGCGACTGTCCTGCTCGACCTTTTGAAGCAATACAAACCTGAGCTGGCAAATGGGCTACTCAAAATTGCTGCTGCTTGGGATGATGAAGTTTTGAGAGATGCTGTATTGAGTGAGGTATGGCCAATGCTGGAAAAAATCCCTATCGATAATGCTGTGGCAGAACCCGCCGCTGCTGAAGGACGAGTTGCAGTTGTGCCTGCCACATTCGGTGAGTCTTATATGTTCGATTCATGAATCCCATTAATCTAAGTTTTAACAGGTTGGGACGATGTTGGTGATTTTTCTTCTCTTGCCGATCTTTTACCCGCGGAAGCAAATCAGCCTCGTATCCTTGGTGATTCGCACCTCGGTAAGTCATCCAACTGCTTTAAACTTGGGCAAATTTTTGAAAGTTCAATTTTGCTTAGTCCTTACTGAGCAAGTGGCTGGCGGTATTGTTGTGCCAGGGTCTGGACGTCTTATCGCCTGTCTCGGAGTCGATGATTTAGTCATTGTGGATATGCCTGATACTTTACTAGTTACTACTAGAGCCCGGTCTCAAGAGGTCAAACGGCTGGTGAAAAAGGCTAAAGATGCTGGGTGGAAGCAGCTCTTGTAAAGGGCGAGTCCAAAGTCTGGCATAGGTTGAGCACAGGTTAGGTCCTTGATTGGCATTTGGAAGGATTTTTTATGGACTTCTATTTGACTGTTATTTAATGTTTTTATTCCTGTCCGGTCTTTTCTCTGTCATCGAAGTATACCAGATTCATCGTATCGCAATGGTAGTAATCGTATATTTATTTGAATAAAGACTTGTTCTTACTGCTGATTATAGCACCGCTACTTAATTTAAGTCTAGGTTACTAGTACTGTAACTCTACTACTACTAGTACTAGTAGTACTACTAGGTGGCCTCGTAAACAATACACGTGATCATTAATTACTGTTGCCGCAGAATTTCAAAATTCAAATTGTCGCTTCAAACTCTTTACTTCCTTGAATCTTTTTGTGTGAATTGCCTTGAAAAATCTCGGGATGGCAAAAAACACGAAGAAACCACCTATCCATAATGGCAAGCCTATCACGGCATTCTTTGCACGCTCCGCCAAGGGGTCACCTAGTACTGCTCAGGACGCGTCGCGTCCAACAAAACAGCCATTGACGAAATCTTTATCCTACACCGAATCAGATACTGCGGACAACAATATAGACCTTTCAGAGCCATCTAGCATCGCATCGAAGTCGCACACCGAAGTTGACACCACCAGCACAGTTGGTACCGAGGTGCCCAATACTCCGAGACATTCAGAGAGCAGAAGTACCTTGACGTCTCTTATGTCTCCAATTTCCACTATATCTGTCAAACGATCACGCTCTCCTGACTTGAATGTCCCACAAATGTCGTTTTCGGCGCCACTTGGCGAAAATCTTCATGGGTGCCCTGGATTTCCAGAACTGCGCCAGAGCAGCTTTGGCGGCGAAATGGACTTTGATACTGTGAATTCTACGGTTAGCCTGCTTCTTGACATATTGACTTACACCACTTAATTTCTTCTTTATCTGTAGCCGAATCCGAAGAGCAAGAAAAGAGCTCGGTTGGAATGCGAAGAACCAAGAATATCTACCCTCTCAGATTTTGTACCCAGCAGCCAGTCTAACGAAAAAGAGTTGATATTCACGACACAAAATGCAGCCTCGTGTAATCAAGCTACAAATGACCCAGTATTGTCTTCTCTGGGCGAAACGTATGAGGATCCCTCCATGGAAATTGAAGACGACACGTTTGGAGGAATCACGGCGAATCAACGAGGAAGCCAACCACCAGAGCAGATGTTGACACCCCTACCTAGTAATCGCCCATCTATCCCCCCAACCCCTGTAGCATTGGATGCCGCCAGCAAAACTGCAAAAATTATCGCGGATATCAAGGCAAAAGCGTATGCCCAACTGACGTCCAGTCCGGAAAGTACCCCTCTTGAATTCAACGATATATCGGATAGTAGCAGTGACGAAGAAGACTTTTTGCAAATTTTACCTAGTACTTCAGCGCCATCAACTAAGTATGTACATATACTTCTCAAAAAACACCTCAGACCCAGATATTAATTGTTTGTCTAGATCTTCCGATACTCAAACAACTGGTTCGAGTATGGCTATACGTCGATCTACTAGAAATGCACTAAAAAATGGTTCACCTTCAACAACGAATGGGCCACACTCTCATGCTTCTTCAAGTCGTGTCATTTCGAAGTCTGTTTCTTCGACTCCTGACAATCGTCCGAAGCAAACGAAAAAAGTATCTATTGTTGACCCATTTATGGCACTGTTGAAGGAAAAACGAGCATCACAGAAAAACGGAAAAGGCAGCGATGCGTTTAATCGTGCAGAAATCAGGACACATAGCCTTGGGAAGCACGATTTGTTAGATGAGATGGCGGAAGAAGAAAGCGAACACATCGAAGATACTTTACAGAACGAAGCAGCTATAGCGCTTGCAATTGCTCAAAATTCCGAACTTTTCGACTTCGAAGACGAAGTGCCTACAAAAGGGACCAAAAATCATGATGCTACCTTTAATAGCGACGACGACCTGAGGAAGACGTTGGTCGGAGGAGGACGTGCCATTCGTAACATCTTGGAGCAAGACAAAGAACTGAAAAGGCATGATGAATCGTCGGAGAAAACACCAGGAATCGATTTTTGGATGCCCCTTCTAATCACACCCAACACTGCACCCATGAACACGTCGTTGGCTGGTTTTCAACAACTTTCAGGGTCCAGTTTACCTAGTCGCCTTCTCAATTCTTTACTGCAACATGGTGGTAAGGCGTATCCGAATTATAATGCATTGAATCTAACAAAAAAAAATCGTCAAGATTTCAAGCGCGCAGCGCTGCTCCTAAATGCAAACTTCATCAGCTCTCTCGGAAAAAGCGAACGACTTTCAATTGTATCCGAGCTGTATGACCTTGGTAACGTTATCCTCAAGTCCGTTTTCATTTTCTGACCGTGGATTAGCTTTTTCCGTGCCCCCTTCCTCTGCCGTCATTACTGGAGTCGCTGTACATGCTCTGGAAGAATTTTGGGCTTCAAGCGCAGAATATAACGAAAGTGGCATCTCTTTCTCCCAAATATTGTCTACAATCCAGGCTCTTGGAGCAAACACGTCTATCATCTCTGCGCAAGAATGGCCTATCGTCAATGTTACACAGAGCACTGATACTATTACTGTGTTTTCCCGAGAACTTCACATTCAAAATCTACTTGTTTTAATCAACACCTGTGCAAGGTCAGATTGCTTGCCCTTCCGCTACTGAAGTGTGTCATTATTTATAACTTTGCGATAGGAGCAAGAGATTGCAACAGGAAGACATTCCGGACATTATTCTCGCCCTAGCACTATTTGGCATGGACAAAACCACTTCAGCAGATCTCTGGCGAGATATCACAGCGGCAATTAATACAATTTGTCAGATTATCGCTAATAACGCGTTAAATTCTTTGCAACTTGTAAGCGCACTCTATCATACAATAGGGTCTGAAGTGCTTACCATTGTGCAGCAGACTCGTGTTTGTTCAAAGTTGTTGAAATGTGTTTCGGCATATGATCCCGTCAATCAAGCACGTCTGGTATATCTTCTATCTGGAGCCTCTGGTCCAGCGCGTCGTATAGCAAATGTAGTGGCATACTGTATCATAACCAACAAGGAAAGCCCTGATCATGTAGGTTGTTTTTTGTCACCTGTCATACCTTGAATGAACTTATGATTCTGCCATTGCAGTTAACATTTCTCGACACGCCTCCTTTACCGGAGGTCATCGACCAACTTGCACCATATTCGAAATCAAGTGCTTCTCCACCAGGGAAATTTGCTTTGCACGACAAAACCGATTACGTTGACCTTGGATTCTACACCACTATACTTGGAGTCGCAATTTCAAATCTACGGAGCTATGTGATTCAAGAGCGACAACTATTGACTTCGAGGAATTCTGCCCCCCTCAGTCCAAGGAGCAGAGGAGGAAAGCCCAAAACTGATCTACAGCAGTTGTACGCTGCACTCGAGACACTCCACTCTAATATTTGTAAGCCTTGGTTCTAAAGCTTTCCGTTTATCTGACATGTTTCTCAGCCGATACTCGGGCAACACATTTGGAGCGTTCCAGGACGAAGGAAAATATCAAAGGCCTTGCTATGAACGTCCATTATCAACGCGAACATTGGTTAAGGAACCTGCCCGATTCTCGAGCCAAAACGCTGGCTGAATACTTTGTTAAAAAATCCAAGTCGTAAGAGTGATCGATCACCTTGATAATATTTTGCACGTTGTACTATCGCTTTCCTGAAATTGATAAATATGCTTTACTAGAATACCATAAAGTCCATTATTGTGTTGCATATATTTGTTTGTAGCTTAAGAATTCATAGCTAATTTAAGTCACACATGAACCAACCCTTTCCCTCAAAAAGCCTATTCTATGTGAGGTCAAGTTCAATATCAAAGACAGCATTGTTATTGCTTGGGGATGCATTCATATCGCGTTCTATATCCCAAGGAAGGCTAAATTCTCTTTCTCTGCTTTGAGACTCCTTTGAGACTTGAATAGATGGTGCTTCGACGATAGACATGTTCTTGTTCCCTTGCGATGCGAGTGGAGACAGCCAGCTCGTGCCCTGATTTCGAAAGGGTTTTTCGAATGCATTCTTGATGTTTTTTACTTTGACTTGCCCAAATCCTGGAAGATTTTGGAGCTGATCTGACGTTGCTCTGGATATATTAGCGAAGCTCTGCAAATTCATAAATGACCCCTTCAGGCTTATTGACTAAGGTGGATAATGGTTGTCACATACACCAAAAGAAGTTCGTAGAGTCTCTACATCTGTTTTATTGACTTTACTGATAGTAGTCAATGATGTGCGGAGTATTGGAAGGTAATCCTTCTCTGTTCGTTCTTTGATGAGATCGGGCGGTTTGAATTCGAATTGCTTGAAGGTTGTTAAATAATGACCAGCTTCTTCAAACCTGCATGCACAAAATTTAGATTTGGGTACAAGAAAAGAACTCGAGGACATACGAGAAGGCTACAATGACCGTAATGTCATTGATGAGGCATGCCTACAAAGAGTGGTTCAACATTCATTCCTCCAATAATTTGGAAGGGAAAATGCTTGCTTTTGTTAGCTCGCGAATTGGTTCTCGATGTTCAGACTAGACCCACTGGCGATGAGACACCTTGAAACCAAGAGGGCAGTATAAGATACATACGACATCGCAAAGAATTAGCAGGATTCTGAGATTGTACGAGCGTCCGAGCTTTTCTATCCGTGCGTGGATATATTCTGGATGAAGGCGATGATATTTAAGACTAAACCAGTTAGTCCATATACGAGGGAAGATGAGAAAATGATACCTAAGGAACAAAACCCCAGCAGTTCTGCCAACTTGATAATCGGCGGCTATGTCGCCAAACTCTTTCCCGACATTCCTAATGCATTCAAGCACTGGATTTCCACGCTGTACATATTTTTAAGAAAATATACTGTATTATAGATAAAATTTCACACCTGCAGTGGACTTATGATGATGTTGTTTCCGGAAGCTGGAATAACAACAGGTGGTGTGTTGGTGGTCGAAGACATATGAGTGGGTTTCCTAAAAATAGACTCACAGTATGTAATCACGCGCTGCTTAGCCGTGCTCGTTTCAACTTTATTTGTTGTTCGATATTTCAATGTTCTGTAATTATTAAATTAACTCAAGTACGCCTCGTAACTCAAGATGTGTTTGAAGCAGCAGTGGAGAAACATCAAAAATAATTTTGAACTGTTTTAAACCCAGCATCCATTTTGAGGCATAAAATTATTATATATTATGGGTATCTATTGGTGCGATTGGAGAGCGGATAGTTCGACAGCTGTTCTTTCACGAAGTCTTTGATTGCTGGTAGACCTCGTTTGATCAGTTTAATCTGACGTGTTTCATCTACGATGGTGTGAATGGCTAGATAATGGTGGTTGAATAAGAAGCTCACTGATTGGAATGATAGTTCCATGACGTCTTATATCTTTAGTTTTGACAACGGGGCCCATTATAGGGTGAGTAGATGGTACTATCACGAGGGATGACTGCACCTTTACATTAGCTAGGATCTCCTGACCATCATATTGACTTACTTTCTGATACCAGGTTCGTGCATCTTCAGTGTCTTGGGGGTATGATGGCATTTTCTGCAATCCTGTTACTTGAATGAAAACTTTCACCAGCTTTGTAAGGCTAACAGCTAAGTTTGCTCAAGATAAGAACAAGGGTAATTACTATATGACAGCAGAAGGAAACTCACTGCGATGGTTCACTAAATCAACCAAAGGTTTGCAACCTGGCCCATGACCAATAAGGATGATTCTCTGAGCACTAGAAAGCCTATTTTTAAAAAAATCAGTATTAACAGACAATATAATCATAAGGAATGATTACTGGATGTAGTTATCCCAGAGATAAATGAGAACATCTTTTCCGACATCCTCCATAGATTTATGTCGCTGGAAATGGCATTAGTCTGCGTCGATGTCAATATACATTGTTTCTTACCAATGGAACAATAGTTGCAGGTTTGGGATATAAATTTGCATCAAGCAATGCAAAACCTTCCACTTTGACCCAATCAACAAGTTGTTTGGAGAAATCAATCTGGTATAACAATGAGAATAATTTATACTGAAGAGAATATTGAAAAAGCACACAAGATATGAGCGTTCCAGGTTTGCATCACATGTTGCAGAGGACTCTAATTCAATGCGGAGGTTGCCACTGCAAAAATATCAAATAAGATAATGGAAGTCAGATCTGCACAACTCACAATTCATGAACAAAGACCACTAAGGTTTTATTTTCAAATATATCCTGTCTATATAGCAGAATAAAGAGATAAGGTCCAATACAGAGGGATGAATGAAATGGAGGGGAGAATGAGGTGCTTACGTGCACATAATCTGGGAGGAAAACCGATCTTCAAGCTCTGGAGTCATCATTGGCACTTGCATCAAGTTATGATTCTTGTACATATAGTGTTGACGATGAGCTTTAAGGATCTCTGAAATTAACCATTAAGATATCTTGATGCCATAATTTGAATCAGTACGAACCAGGTATCGAGAAAGTGATTTCTTCGAAATCTAAAAGTGGTCATTCCTCAGAGATGCTTGAAACTGATGTGTATGAGGCATACCTTCTCGGGGTTCACAAGCTTGAGGATCAAGACCCTTCCAATATTTGCTCTGTTCACGAGCAACTAGCCAAATCATTTCAGTTGCCACCTCATTGGCTTGCAGTGGCGGAAGTTCATCGGGCGGTTGGCCAAGTAGGACCCTCGTAACAGCTAAAGCTGATTTTGAGATAGAGTCCAAATTATAACCACCCTAAGATAGCATGTTATTAGAGTGATGGCAGGAGGCTAGTTAGGAAAAGAATGCTTACCTCTAAAGCCACAACCAACTTGCCACCTGCTAGTCCAGAGAGCATATGTGTCATGTGTGCATATCCTGCAGGAGAAACCAAGCACTCTCCAAGTTCATCACCAGCAGCAGCATCAAAGCCAGCAGAAACTAACTGTATTTCAGTAAGATGAAATGGAGGGGATATAAAGCATTTGACTGACTGATCACAAGTTCAGGAGCAAATTCCATTGCAATGGGCATAATAACCTTCTGGAATGCATATATGTATTCTGCATCTCCCATTCCCTTTTCTGGCCATGGAATATTCACAGAACTAGAAACAATGTAGTCAAGACTCTTTTTGAGAGATTTAGACACGTACTATCCAACCCCAGGGCCCTCTCCCGTGGATATCATTGAACCATATGGGCCACATGGATAGAAAGTTCCTTGTTCATACCGGTGCAAGGAAATATAAAGGACGGAGGGATCATCATAAAATGCCCTCTGGGTTCCATTTCCTTGTGTCTATTGATCATTGTAACGCAAAGAACGAGTGGTAATATGGGCCTACCATGATGGACATCCCTTTTGTGTAAAGTTAGCACAGGTGAACAAAAATATACTGATCTGACATACCAGTCAAGAATTAAAATCTTTTTCAATGCAGTTCTCTCCTGAACCACCCTTGTCGCAACAGCAACGTTGTTGAAGAAGCAAAAACCCATATGCTCATCTGGCTCAGCATGGTGGCCAGGAGGACGTACAATAGCGAAAGTTTTCTTCAATTCATTGCGAGCAACAGCCAAACATGCTTCGATAACCCCGCCACAGCTCAGCAACGCAGCGCGGGTGGTACCAGGCATTACATATAGTGACATTTGTTCATAGTATTCTTCTGAATCCGCTCTTGCTTGATCGCTTAAGTCTGATATATTGCCCTCAGCATCTCTGCACGTACAGATAGATACATGAACATAATGGTGCATTTACACTCACATTGGATAGCTAAAACTTTATCCCAGTGGTCTTCACTATGAACAAGTAGTACCTCCTCTTTGCGGACTTCGCGAATCGGAATCCATTTCATCCTCTTATTGAGTTGATCTTGGACGATGGTATGCCAAATTTGCTGAATTCGCAGTGGTTGTTCAGGGTGTCCGTGAGGTGAAAAATGGGACATCATTTCCGACGAGTAAATATATCCAACGGCAAAGTTGTCTGGGTTGAGCGGGAGAGACGAAGAACGAGGTCGACGCGCAAATGAGTTAGCGACTGGTTTTGCTCGTAATGTTGAAGGACCAGCTTCGCTATCTACGTCCATTGGGTGCATTTGAATACCGTTTTCCATTTTTTGAGGTACTCCGCTCTGCGGATGTTGGGATATAATCAAGGTCACAGTGGTAGTACTTATGTTACTGTATGGTAAGGTTAGGTCAAGACCACTCCTCGCAAACATGTCCTTTCGTTAATAATAGATACAAATAGTGGTCCCAATAAGTACGCTTGCTTGTTCACCTTGAAGCTTCGGGTACGGTACATATATTGTACATGCCAGTTTCTCAGTTCAGATTAACAGTAAATCATGTTTAATATCGAAGCAATGTACAAGCTCCGTGTTGAAATTGTTACAGAATAAAAAATAAGCGTTATCCGCAGTCTACTTACTACAGAGCCTGTACTTGCAGTGGCAGCAAGCTGGCAGTCATTCGCGCAACATTCGCGCATCATACAGTAGAAATAAGAGGCACCTAAAAGTGGTGCAGAACTAGTTGGCACTTGATATTTTCTGAACCGGCACTGGACTACAATCTGACTACATTTGTCATGAATCTCCCTTATGGGGGATCCATGGCCGCTGGACTAAGTATCAACGGTCTCGCGGTGATGCAGGTCTTTCAACATCACATTGTCGAGCCACTTCGTCGAACTTTGAAGTGTTCCTGTTTGAGCAGAATTTAATTTCAGCTTCCCTGGACATTCAAGAAAAGGATTGCTGACCGCCTATTGTTGGATGTTATAATGCTTTCAAATGCCAGCTCATCGGTGAAGATTGTCGTGAAAATTATTGTTGTTGATGTACCAGGTAGTTCGTGACTAGTTGATACGGTCTGCATGTTGATAATTAGTCTGCAGGTCTGTATATATACATCTGGTGAGCCTGGGTCACTGTTTACAATTGTTGGATGAATTCTTACCGCACATGAAACGGCTGAGAGCAGCCATCTGAACGGAGGATAATGATACATCAGTTGGAAGAAATTTGTCGAATGAAATCAGTGAAAAGACTAACGCATATCCCGTAACTGCAAAGGAAATATGACAGAGGGTGTATATGACTACAGTAAGGACAAAGACTGAATAGATGAGCTTCAATAAAGAGGTTATGACAAGAATGTCGACTTACTAGTTAACATAAGAAAGGCAAGTGTTCCATCACGAATCATTAATCGTACTAAGGGCACCGTCTTCAAAGCACTTTTTCTATATTTTTCCAGCGTCAACACCAGAACCATGCATTGAGTGGAAACTGAAAATAATCTTCAACAGAGTGAGTACTATTGAAGGATCAGAGACTGATTACCAACCCCAAGTATGCAAACGACATAGGAAGGTGCGAGAGCAATAGATATGGATCGAAGTCATGTTTGGGCAGGCTCAGCAACAGGCCGACGGTGGCAACTGCAATTCCGATGACTAGAAAAGTGATAAGAAGTGTTGCAAGCCATCTTGGCTGGTTGTACAATGCGTATACTATGAAGTTACAAGTAGATGTTCATTAGGCAATTCGTAAGTATGATTGGATACTCAGCACTACGCACCTCTAGCCATAAGTACAACATCCAAAGCAGAAACAACCAATGCTGCCACTATGACTTGACCAGCATACCACCCGCGCAATAGTTGTGTATTTGGCCGATGCCCTGATATGATGGCTGCCTCTAAAGCACGGCTGACACTGCAAAGCAATTATTTAAGTCAACAGGGTTAGGTGAGCACGCAGGAAATTGGCTCACAGGTGAATAGCAATAACAAAATATCGTGAAAATATAAACATCCACTTCAGCCAAGAACGATTGCTCTTCCTATCAGTTCCCGGGTCAGAGTGCGTTTAGAAAACAAGACAATTTCCGCACATCCAAATCAACTCCACCTCTGTATCAAATGTTATAGCCCATTCCCTATGAGGGTAGATGAATTAGTATTATTACATTCCATTTAAGAAACAACTTATACATACCATAGTAAGGCGACATATGCTGCAGCTATGAATAGAGGAATTCAATTCTTAGTTTGCGTATAACACCGTTAATAATCTGCAGGCGTACCAGAGGATTCATTGAGGGCTGTTTGTAGCGAATGAGAGATTTCGCCAACGCGGGGCATAAATCACTAAGGCCGGTTTTTGAGCCCCAAGAAGAGTAGCCTGAAGCACAAGCTCCAAAATAGGAGATTGAGTCCAGGTTGGGTGGCAGGCCAGCGTTCAAGCTATGTAGACTACCCTGGCAACGGTGGGCACTGGTGGGCACTGGGTAGTTGTTCGGTGCAAAGGTTATTTGTTTCACTGTGAGCCAACTGTAAGCATGAGAAACTCAGAAAACAAGACTTGCACTCCCACTTTATGAAAGATTTATTAGTTCTCATCGCAATTAGAGCTTTCTTGGATGAGCGGCGGCCTCTGGCGGCCTACTAATGCAAATATTATGTAATCCAGCTGATGGAGCGCTGTTCGCCTTCGGCGGATCGCGTACCAAGTGCTACATATGTACCAAGTACTGCCTCTTCTTAGATCAATCACATCCCACGATGCTGCGTGCCACAGCCCTGGCAAAGCCAGAAATATCCCAAGGACCATGCGGACATCGTCGACGTCAACGCATCCGATCTCATTCGCCGTCTTCTTTCTACCATGGCTTTCAGCTATAGGCGCTTATTTTTTGGGGGCACTACATTCTGCTGTTGTCTACCTGTAAGGCTGGGTGTTATCTTGATGTCAAGCCTCGGATGCTTGGTATCGGGTATTCTGATGATTCTTCTATGGTTTGAGCTATCCGGTACGTCGTATTAGTAGAATTGGTATCAACATAACCCAACTTTTTGTACCTAGTGACATTGTATATGACTATTCAAGAACGCGTCGCCTTCGTTCTTGCGGCTTTGACAGAGACAATCCTCTTTGCAGCGTCCATTCTGGGGTACTGTCTCAACACATTCTGTCAGCTTGCACTTCTTCATTCTAATGGCCTTTTAATCTTTAGTTTACTAGGTGCAATCGTTAGAAAGCAATTGTTCACACAGATGTACACATATACTCTCTACGGCAATCTCTTCATCAACGTTATTGCAGCCGCCTACTTGACCTTTGAAGTTACACGAGCTTCTTCCAACGCTGAAAGCCTGGCTTGTCAGACCGCCATCAAAGATCCTGGTGCCCAAAACCAATGCACTGGCCTTCTGACGTTTGCTAAGGAAGTCTATTTGGTCATTGTGGGCACAGTACTTCTGGTGGAATTCTGTGAGTGCTGTTTCTATCCCTTGTCTTCCGTGGCTGAATTCTACCCAATATCGTAGACGGAACCATTGTGGCTACTCGATACCTTAACCAACTTCAACGAGAGAAAGGTGCTGCGCGAACTTCAAGACTTGACACCGAACGAGCATTCCAGCTCAGGCCCAGAAATCAACATCAGTATTCTCAACTACCCGACCCTGAGAGTCAATACACATTAGATCCTTCATATCTCGGCCCATCGGATTTCGAGTTCAATCCTTACGGAGAAACAAGGCTTCCAAATCCAACTCCTGTTAACCCTGATGGGCTTGTTAACGATGCAGACATTACTGGACCACCGCCACCCATTGAAATTGGGTATGGGGGAGGCTCGTGGACTCATGACGCCATTGCAGATGAAGAAAAAGAACGGATTAAACGGAGAGATCGATTAGAGGCACAGGCTACTCGTGAACAGGCTGAACAATCTGGACAAACGACTCGAAGTGAACCATAGCAGGATTGATTGTATGTTCTTTCGGGGACTCTTTTGCATACGTACAGCATTCACTTGTATTTTTATCGTAGCCCTCATAATCATGATACTGGGTGACTTCCCGTAAGAAAAATTTGAATTTCTAACTCTAGATTCCATTTACGGAGTTTGAAATCAGGGAGGACGGGAAGATTTTTATTCGTCTTTCTAAACCGCAACGACGTTATGTTTTCTAACTTGAATGCGCCAATTGTGGTAAGCTTCCTTACAGGCTACAGCATCTGAACTCGCTCCCTGAGTCGGATTTCGTGGTGTTCTGATACAAGGTCCTATATAGAAGTGGTTTTTGAACCAGTCTGCATTTTATCTGGACACCAAGGCTGATGTAGTGTATACTTACCGTCGTCGAGGACGAGAGTGAGCTCAGTGAGGATGGCGGCATACACATGGTGCAAGTGTCACCGAACGACGGAAACAGTATTCTTGGCAGGGGATACTAGGGAAGCATCGTCTTCGACGACAGAAACCTTGCTTGGAGGATAGAAGAGACTGTTATTTCATAGATGAATAAAGGAAGTAAGTACAGAGGACAGGCAAGAGGCATTTCGTACGCATACAATCAAAACAAAGATAGTATGTACAAGGTAACCAGAGATTGGAATCTGGCATATATAAACACAAAAACAATCTTATGTACATAGCGACAATGAAAATTGGAAAGATAGATGAAAAGCATAGATGTCATTGGATGCATGTTTTGCTGCAATAGACCAGTAGTGGAGAGTGAATATGATACGGACAGTCACACCTTCAAGGTTTTTGCGGTATTTATCAAATCCATGCAAGTTGTATGCGGGAACGGGTATGACGCGGTGGGTTAAGATCGTTGATTGCAGAGCCTCCTTCGCAGCGTCGTGTTGAGCAGGCCAATTTTCAATGGCGAATTCGGAAGAGTTTTCTGTTTTGCGCCACGCATATATGAGGAATAATTAATAGATACAATTGATTCTTAATCACCTTTAGATTCTGACGCTGTTTCAGACCCAGCGTGCTCAGCGGTCAACGGATGGTCATTCTTGAGAGGCTTCAAGTAAATAAAGGGACATTCAGATTAGTATAAGTGGCAAAGAGGCTGAAAAGTGGGGACTTACTTCGAACAGCACATGTCGAGACTCAAAATTTTAACTTTTCGACACCTCCAAGTCCATGAACGATGACGCCAGACATCCTTCTGAAAGAGGGAGTGCAGACTTGGTTGAACAGATCGCGAGATTAGCCAAAATCTGCTTTAAAACTGGGTGGGTTGGAGCAATGCCGGTGCACGACAGTTTCATATCGGCGAAATCGCGACAGGCTTTTGTAGGTCCTCGCCAAAGACCGCAGGATATGAGCTAATAGTCCTCAGGAAGGAACACAATACGATTGTTGAGGGACTTCGACGATCGCGGATTGTTCAAAGCAGCACACGGTCGCTGGGAGATTTTCGGCAAGCGCCGGTACCATACCCACGCAATTATGACCACGGAAAGATACCTTGCAAGCAAGGTAATTTCCTATTCGGTAATCAAGAGGCGTTTAGAAATCTGGAGAGGGGGTACGGACCCTCTCTCTAGATTGAAGGTTTAGAAACGACTTGAATACATCGTTTTGAATACCATCTACCAATTTAGGACACGGCATATCGGCGATGGACCCTTGATGCCAAGAATTTAAAGTTGAATATTCAAGTTAGCGTTGCAGGAAGTCACCCACTGCATCGATGAGCGAACATTCGAATTTGCAGTGTGAAAGACAGCGAGCTTCGCCTCGGGTGTTTGGTACGAAGGGAGTAGCCATACAACTCCATGCCAGGAACGGAGCGGGATCAATTGCTTTGTGCGGCGTGCCCAACCAGGGGGCCACCGTCCGAACAAGCCGTGAAAACAACCTGTCAGGTCGACCCCGTGGGAAGTGGCTGTGTGCAGGTCACATCACAGACGCGCTCAAGACGCGCTTTGATGCGCCCAACATGCGCTCTGCATCAAGTACTTGTCTTCTTGGTTCACAAACGCCCTCAAAATCTGAGTGAGATTATAATTATTTTTCAAATTGAGCAATGATCGTGCTTGTGGTTGCGCATTGGTTGCGACTCAAGTCGCACATGTGTCAATTTCACTGAGCTCGCCAGTCGCAAAGCCTCGCATGTTGGCATTTGGTTGGGATCGTGTTTTGAATGGGCAAAAATTGAAACAGAATGGAAAAATAAGCCACTGACACTGGACAGTGGTCGTTTTTTTTGTTTCTCCTCAGACTGTCTCATTTATGTGTTCACTGCAACACGTTGGGACTTTCAATTTACTCTCATTTGTGTGCTACAAGTACTCTTGATCTGCAAAATAGGAGATAAGTTGTGGAGAATGACATTGAGCTAGGATCTGCAATGCACTGAACCATGATGTGCGAGCGTTTGAGCGGCTCCTGACCTGGTAGGATTGCGCGACGGCTTATGCGCCTCGTCTCAACGGGACATAATGACATTAATATTTTCTGGCGCTCGATTTGTGCTCTGTGTCTCTTATTTATCCAAGATTAAAATGTGATACAGCTACTCGAATTTACATGCAAGTGCAGCCCAAATGACTCAGAATCCAACGAAAGTGCAACTCAAATTTAAGCGCAATTCAACGTTCAACGTTCAACGGCAACTGCCACTGCACACTATTCGCTGAAGTCACTCGCTGTTAATGCAAAACAAAGTTCTCAATAGTATTCAAATTCTGGTGGAATTGCTGAATGACGAAGACAAGTGTCAATCTTTAATACAGAGCGTTGCGTGCCTATTGAACGCATCCAAAGCGCGTCTTGAGCGCGTCTGTGATGTGACCTGCACACAGCCACTTCCCACGGGGTCGACCTGACAGGTTGTTTTCACGGCTTGTTCGGGCGGTGGCCCCCTGTGCCCAACCCTGCGGGGTGGCAGTCAGTCGTACGTCGAGTTCTTGGCCCGAACTTATATCCTCTTAATCTTGCCACTTTCGAGCAACGAAGTCGATAATACCGACTGTTCTTGCACAACTTCATATATACATGTCATGCACAAACGTTTCCATGGACAGAGGCAGCACATCGTCCACTCGGTGTGTCCTAAACAGTTTCATCCACTGATTAATCCAGCTGAGAATGAGGCCCTTATCCAGCTGGACTCGCTTTTGTATCAATTGCACACATTATCTTTCTTTCTTTCGCCCTCAATATGGATCTACGCATGTCGAGTGCTGTCGCAATTTCAATATTCCAAACCTCGAGAACTTGACCCCACGCGCTCCTTGCGATTCTTCTACGCGATGGTCCTGCTTTTCAACCTACCTTGCCTGTGGTACCATTCCATCAAGGATGCAGTTGAAGGACGAATCATTATCCTCGACTTTATTGGCATGTGTAAGCCCTTCTTTACTGGATTTGCGGATTGTATTCTGACCACGTTTCGTAAAATATTATCATAGCTTATTCTCCATCCAAAATCCAATTATGCTTCCTCGACATCTTCATCATTTTTTTGCAGCTCTTACTCACTACCATTGCGTACGAAACCTCAGTGTATTACGACAATGATGATGCAGATCCGTGCGACCTGCTTTTGCCTGGTCTCGCGCCACCTCTGCCTATCCCACTGTTCCAGTCACCGATTGAAAGCCCAATACCTTCAACACACCTTAAAACGAATTCTATATTCAACGCACACGATATACCCCTTGTCATTGATTTACACCTTGATTCAATCGTGGCACACCTTCGACAACCTCCCCCTCCCCCGCGGAGGCCAAATCCTGAAGGCATACTCTCTGTTCCTACTACGTCTCAATGGTTTCCTGGTATGTTGGTACGCACTACACGGCGCCTTGGGGAAGCTGCAGGAGCCAATGCTCGACCCCCAATAGGCCCAGGGAGGGAAGGGAGGATGCCTGGTGCATTGGATAGTTGAACAGAATAGTAGATGGTCGGATGTGTATACTTATTATTATTAAATAATTGCGAGCGAAGCGAGCAATCATTCTCTTAGGGCTCCGCGGGGCGACCAAATAAAGCCAAATCTTTTTTCGAAAACTGAGCCTTCCACTTTGCTGGCCTCAGATCTCTACATTCTGACCACTTCACCCTTTGAGAATTGGCACACGCATAGTTGTACCATAACTCTCGAATTATCTGCGAAAAGACTACATATTTTTATGTGTTTTAGGTTGTCTATTACCGTTGTATTGTTCTTCTAGTTATTCCTGTGTAACGCACTTGTTTTAGGGGTAATTTTGCTATTTATTTCAAAAATTGCACAGTAAGTAGGAACTCTCCAAATTTCAAGCATTGTTTGTACTTCAGAATATGCGCGAACGTCGAAACCAGACTGTGCGGCCAGACGGGGGGAAAGGCCGCGTCAGCTTCCCGATCGGGACACGGCCCGGTCTCACGGCACAGTCAAGGCTTGCACTCTCTCATCGATTCTTGGAGGACTCGGATGAGATGAAGCTTGCAGATGTTGGGATTTGGATGCTTCAGGTTGAATTTCTCGCTTAAATGATTCTCAATTGCGCCCACAGACTCGGATGGCGCAGCGAGCTTTCCCCCGCAGGAGCGGATCCTTAATCTAAATAATCCATAGTCTGAATGTGAATTCTTCAGGTCGTCACTGAATGCATATACCTGTACGCAGGTTCATCGCCCTTTCTTCATCTACAGGGTGGGTCAGTTTTGCTGTCTGAATCACGCGAGCAAACTGGAATCTTACTGATTCACGAACACATGCTTTGAATACGTTGAATTCGTCTTTACAAATATCTTTGGTAACATCCGTATATGTTGCAACAATGCACTTCGCGTATGCAGTTGCCTGAACTGAACATGTAGTAGTAGCATGAAGTGCTAATCGCTTTATTGGTCGCAGTGGTTGTTTCGTAGCTTGGGCCGTAGCAGAGACCATGGTGGTTTTGTTGGGTGTCTGAGTACAAGGGAAAGAGCATAGAGTAGATTTGAATTTGCAGTTGCTTGCCGGGGCCGGAGCCAACACGGGGGTCGCATTCGTCAACTTACGTGACTTCAACCTGTCAACCAACCAATCCGCACTTACTCTCAACAGTCGCCTCAAAGTGAAGTATTCAATCAAAAAAAATCCAGTCATGGTAAGATACATGCATGCGTTTTGAAATACGAAGACTCAATGTTGTGATATCCAGCAGAAAACGTCCTTACCTTGACATCGACAGCACATTCACTTCTTGGCAGGCCATATACACCGAGAATTATTCTGGAACTTCAGTCAAGAATCTCATTTTTGTTCACCCAGAACACTGCATTAGATTTCTTTCCGTAAAGTGAACGCATTTGCTCCTATTTCGAGGGACACATGGTCGAATTCAACCGCCTTCTCCTCGTCGCATGCATTTGCATTGTGCTCGCTCTGATTCTTTACTTCTTCTATTGGAATCGATTCATTGGGTTTTTTATTGGTCAAACGATCCGTGTTTTATTCTGGAATCAAGAAGGTGCAAGTCTTTGGGTTGAGATAGGTGAGCAAAATATCTGTCTAAGATTCCTTACAATGCTCAAGACGCGATATCTAGGCTCTATTCATTTTTCACTCTTGACTGGACGTATACTTCTGAAGGATGTTCGCTATCACTCGAGCAATCAAACGATCAAGATTGTTACCGGTCAAATTCAATGGAGATATTGGACTAGATATCCAACAACTGAGGAAGAAATTGATTCTGTTCGAGGCGACGATGGTAAGTTTTGAGACTCTTTGCTGAACAAGATATTGACTACATCGGATAGCGAGAAATTCAATACGTCTATTATCTTGTCGTATCCAGCTTTCTTTCCAAGGTCTGGAGTGGTTTATATACAACAGAACAGCAGCGTACGACAACATCATAGAGCAAATGGAAAAGATGACTCGTACGAATTCGCGTTCTAGTTCGCAGCGTAGATTTTTCTCTCGATTTTCTAGACAAGGTTAGTTTTGAAGCTTCGTAGAACCGGCTGTTGTATATCGACGCTAATATATTACCGCAGAAGATCAATCTCCATTCCATCCACCATCTCTTGTAAGGTCTACCTTATATGTCCCGGCCGCCCTTCGAAGAGGGTTGACCTGGTTCAGAGGACAACTACCCACCCTTGACCCGAAAGACCTTCTGCCTTTAGGGATTCATGTACAAACAGGTGCAATCATTTTGGGCAACCCATCGACTCCGAATCTTCTTGTCGCCGAGTTTCATGATGCTTTGGGGACGTACGGGATCACCCCAGTTAGTGGCAACTTCAAGTTCAATCATATGCGGGCCTAGAAAGAAGGCCCGCAGCTAATACTGTTCAAACTAACACCTTTCATAGTCTAGATCAAAGTATGATCTTTATAAACAAGTGCTCGGGCTCAAGTTCCAGAATACCCTTTTTCGTTTAGTTCAAAACGACCATTATGTTGACCCTATGGTCACTCTAGGATCACTCGTGCATAGCGGAATCAAACGGTAAGCTACTGTCTTAATCTAATTTCCGGTTCATTGCTAAGATCGTCCTCAGCCACCCAGCCTCCCGAATACCCTCATCATACCAATCCTACCGAGCTTTCTTGAAATTATGGCGTCAAGTTGGCCTCTACAAGCTTATAACGGAATATTTTACGACTAGGCGTGCTCAACGAGCTGCGCACTTGGCAACCTCGTTCTTGCCTTTCCACAAATCGAAAAAAACGGTGGAAGAAGATACACCAATTGGCATCGAATTTTCGACTTTTGAATATGCTATTGAACGCAGAATTCTGGAGGCGCCATCTCTGGAGCTGACGTACTATGTCGATGTTGTTGGGGAGGTACCATTGGATCCGGTTGATCCAATGCATGCTGGGGGTGGAACATCTGATATCGGAAATGGGGATACAGCTCCAGAATGGGGCTTTGATCTTGTCATTTATGGCGGCACGTTACGTTATGGACCTTGGGCAGATCGGCAAAGGTGAGTTGCCTTTCATCAGTCATTTTTTCTTATTTAAAGGTGTATCCTGCAGAGCTGAATTGCAGCGTGTTTTTTTCCCTCCAATGTATCGTGATTCAGAAATTACACCTCTTCTCAAACCAGGGGACAAGCGCTTGTGGACATCTTTACAAATGTTTATTGAACTTCGTGAAGAAACGTCTATGTATATTCCATTTCGCGAGTCTTCAAAGGTGATTCATCATCGGATATTATTTCATTTGCCTATTTTTGACACATTTAATATCGAAGGACTGGCAATGGGACGGAATTACAGCAATCCACCAGCGCCCGCGAAAAAGAGAACACGCAGCTATCAACGTGGCTGTCGGTGATCGTTCGTCTATTAACTACGTTATGCCTATGGTAATTGGTCCCACTGGATATGAGTCAACTCTAGAAGTCCATCTTGATACTGTGATCATCACCTCAAGTCTCAACGACATACGGCTTATATCTTCTGAATCATCCAGAGTAAGTTGTTTTCGTCTATTCTTACCAGTCTTTACGGTCCAATACTCTATCTAGATCCGGTGTGAACTTCCATCCCCAACTAGATGGGATGCTGACCGTACATGGCTCATTGCCGTGTATCTGCGGCAGCCAGTGTTGTATCTGTTGCGCGACCATATCAACATGTTCATGGATTTAGGAAAGGATTGGGCATCTGGTCCTCCTACCGATTACCAGAAATTCATTCCTATGATCTACGTTTTTCGTCTCAAAGTGCACCATTTCGAACTCAATCTATATGCTAATGACCAAAATATCGTGGACAAGCCACTTGTCAAGGAGGAAAACGGTGATTTTGGATCTTTGTTGCATGACTTTAAACTGATATCTTTATCAGCATTGGTCACATTAAAAGGACCACACCTCAAATCGGTGATCACAATACCTTTGAATAAGTTCCGTTCCGAGTCGACAACAATTTCGTTCAACATGGTTTCAAATGATCTCAGTGTCAACTTTTTTTTACCACGTTGGAACACCCACTCTTTGCATATGCTTTCCGATGGGGTGAGCCTAATCAAGACGACATCATTCAATTTCAATGGGTCGTATCTGTATTTCGCGATCGTCCATGAAGAAAATGTAGAACAACTCAAGCTAGATTTCGATGTGCGTATTGCGCTCTACAGACCCTACCGACATTCTAATTCACTTTGCAGCTTAATAACGCCATTTATCATCTTTACGGATGGTCAATCCGTTATCTTATGGTTCTGCGCGATAACTATCTAGGATCCTTTACACACTTTCAGACTCTTGCCGAATATCTTGACAAACGGGATCGAAAATTGCCAGTTGGTGATCCCATACAACTTAAATATCGCCCTGGGAAGGTGCATAAACAAATTCAATATTCGCTATGCTTGGCTGATTTGCATTATCTAGGCCAATATGCTTGAAGTACTGTTGCTATTGCACGCCACAAACGTGCAGGTAATCCAACCTGTGACTTTGATCGGACCCAGCAATATCACCCAAAGCCCTCCAAGAGCTAATATTCCTCCTGAAAGCCATGACCATGTAACCTTAGCAGTTCCTGAGATTCAGCTTCAACTTCGAATGCACGATTATTACATGGGTAAGCCAGATTTTTCTATTTACCTTTACCAATGTTCAAATCTTTGCTCTTCTTTCCTGTTCGTTGCATAGAAATGACCCTAAATATAGACACCCTTACGGGCACGATTAAGCAAAAGGGAAATGGAGCTTCAATCACAAATTTGTCTACAAGTTCTGACATCTTACTGATCGACGGTAAGCGCTAAATCCGTCCCTTGTTCGTGTCAGGTGTTTTATCATTTAAAGGAATCGATATCACTGCCAATCGCCTTTTTGGCCCTCAACCGAGGACTGCAACGTATATCTGCATATGGGAAATTGGAATTGGAGCTGTTAAAGCTTTTCTAACAGCAAATGAAGCACAATTACTCGGCGCAGCTACCAATTCATTCACTATGAATTTTGTGGACCTTTTGAATGCCCCAGCAGAAGAGTTTCTTCCCGTCGTCGACCTGGATGGTACGTAATATGCAGCTCTCAATTTTTTTTTTGTTTTGTTTTTGACGCATGGTGATATTAGTGACATTTTACAAGATGACAACAAAACCTATTGAGCTTGTCTGGAGGGCCGGAAATGCAGCACTGGTGCTCAAGCTGCCACACGGTCTCAAATTCGATAGCAATGATCTAGGTGCTCATCAATACCGTAAAGTCACAAGTGTAAGAGTACCCAGCATTTCTGCCAACGTGCTTTTAACAACGGCTGCGGGGCGTAATACCTGGCTAGAGGCTGCTGATCTCGTCTTGGATCTCTACATGGACATTTATTCTTCACCATTAGGACATCGACTCCTTACTCGCAACCAACTCGCATTCGTTGAGGAACAAGATAAACTTACAAATAGAGTGAAGACGATGTTCAGTCAGTTGAGACAACGAACCAAAGTGAACATATATTCAGGTATATGCCCGTCAATTATTTTTTACACATTTTTAACGAAATGTTACAGATCATATATCCCATAAAAACGGAGTATACCTTCCTCAACCCACGTTGCCTGACCTAGCAACTAAGATATCCGGGCATAATGAGACTAAACGAGGATCAGTTTCTGGGATACGACCACCATCTTGGAGATTATCTGACGTAGCTAGTCTATCTGATTCTGATTCTGAGGAATGGATCTCGGAAGCCGATCGGGATGCACGACTAGCGTGAGATATTAATTTTGCTCTTATTCATTGTACTCACCACTTTTTCAGGAGGACACGTACATCAACACCTGTAGCACAAGTTCCTGAGGATGATTTTACTCTATCAAGTGGTGATGAATCAGATGACGCCGATCTCACAGATGGGGAGTCCACAAGCAATGATTGGTCAGACCTCAATGGTGAATGAGCATTTCTTCCAATATTGTGTAACTGCGTCCAACTTTTTTTTCCAAGATACCACCCAAGTACCAGCAACAAGTTCTCTCATGTCTTTTTATTCAACTATCTTGAAACAATATCTTGGTAATTGGTCCAACGATCCTCGCACGTGGGAAGACTCAGCATATACGTTATTGAAGGTGACAATTGCTTACAAGTATGGTTTAGATTGTAATGACACATATTCTAGGAGGGTACCCTCTTTGTGAAACATGGAATTCCGGCAAATGAACCATCTATCGATTGCACACCATTTGAACTACCTGAAGATGTACCTAAGGATGAAGACGTTACCACATACCGTGTGCGATTTATTAAGATCGTGAAATTCTTTTCCAATCCCCTTCTCCTTCCGGCTGCTATTTCCTTTGGAGAAGATATGAGAAACATTGTACGCGCGATTGCTATTTTCCCACTGATATCTTCATGATTAATGATGTTGTCAGGAATCTAACCCCAAAATGTGTATCGATACACTGCTGGTAGATTCTATCAAGAAAGCAACCAAGAAACTATCTTTCAAATGCGCCGTTTTGGACCTTGATTTACCACATGCCACAGCCGAAGTTATGCAACATATTGCCATATTGGATGGACAGCCCAGCGTGCAAAACGCAATGGAATCGAGCGCCATTCCATCTAATTTGGACATAGTGAGCGTGGTGTCCCTCAATTTGGATGGTCTCCGAATAGCAAGCATTTTTGAGGAGAAATCATCGACCATCAGAATGTCCATTCAACGTGCCTCTGCAGTATTGAACACCCCCATTGACAAACGAAGCCTTTCAGGGCATCCAAATTCCAACGTAGTCGAGATCGTTCTGTCGTCGTTTTCGTTCCGGTTGTCACAGCGGGTTCTATCTACGACTCTCAGTGGAATAATTCTCGAAGTCGGACATCAAGGACCTGCACTCGCAGTGACAACGGCGCTTGGTCTCTTTTCCACCGGTTCATCGATCTTACAAATGGGCAAGGCGCTTACGGCACATCGCACAGCTATTCAAAGATCTGTTATTTCGAAGACTTTGCTGGTTTCCGAACAAGAACCCGTAATCGACCCTCTTTCTATTATTCAGCCCTCATTCCTGGTCCAAAGCGGAAAACCACATTTACTTCGGACAAATGTTACATTTAGGTTTCTTTACCACCTTCAAAATTGCCTATGGAACATACAAGGAATTGCACACCATTTCAAGGAACCTCCTACGACTGTTGACTTGGAAGCCTTTGTTTCTGCTGTTGAGTCTCGATTAATGTCAATTGATCCAGATGCCTCTGACATCGATCATTTGCCCTCAATGAAACACATTTTTTTATCAGGAGATTGGAAGCGCCAATCCGACAGCCAAGCCATACAGCAATTATCTTTGCAATTCGGAAAGAGCACTGTCACTATCCTTGATCCTAGTGGAAGTTCATCGAGTCAGCTCACCATCGATGATCTTGGTATTAGCTTACACGCAAAACCTTACGATCTCGTTCAAATTAACTTTGCCGGCCCATACAATACATCCCAATCGTCATTGCGCTCCAAACCAGCTAAGACGGTCCAAAAGTTGCTCTTGGTAGTATCGCTTGGTGATATTACCTTGGTTGTATCTCCTCAGTTGATGCATTTCGCTCAACATATCCTCAGAATCAAGAAACAGTTTTCTTCTGATTCAGTCTTCAATCGAAATTTGCGAGAGTCAACAGACAAGGCTTCAACTTATTCTTCCAAGCTCTATAATTTTGAAGCAATTGGAAATATTCGCTGCCTACGTATTCAAGCGGCAGCGGAGAATCTGATTCTAGTAATAGGCATCAATGGATTTCAAACGTCATCAACCATGCTTCTTTCTTCCAATCAATCCAATCATTCTTTGCAACAAAGTGTGCTTTTCGATAAGATTTATCTTGAGGCTCGTTCACCAGCAGATCCAAAAAAGGTCACTGATCTTGATATCCTAGCTGCTCTTGCATTTGCAAATGGCCGTATGAGTGCTGTCTACGGCCCCGAGTCTAGTTCAAAATCAAGCCTGAAACTCATTCTTGTATGCGACAACGTGCGCTTACACGTCCCACGAAGTGCACTACGTCTTTACCATTTCGTTGGACAGTGGCGAGCGGATTATCTGCCTGGGATAGAGGCTGCTATGAAAACCCTCCTCTCTGAGTATAATTCAGGACCGCTCAAAACATTGTCACCAACTCCTTCGCGACAATTTCGTCGAAGTTGCTCCGTTCAAGTTCATGGACAGATCAACCACTTTGAAATAGCTTTGCAAGTTATGCACGGCACTTGGCTTTCATGGGAAGTCGATAGGACGATTGCATATGTGCAGTCGTCAGGATCCCTTATGGCAAGACCAACCCATGCATTCGGTTTACAAATCGCCTCGATGATCCTCGATGTTTCGTCGAAACCTGATATGGGAGATTTTACTTCAACTTCTCGCGTAAAAATTATGCTCCCTCCCCTTTCCCTTGCTGGAACATCAGATGGAAGTACAGTGCAAACACTTGTTCTTTTTGAATTTATTGAACTTAAAGTGAAACCCTCCCACTGGGACACTCTATTGGCTGTGCAGCAAAAATTCGGTCAAGATTTTAATGACCTTGTAGCATTAATGCAAAAAACACGCCGAGAAGGGACAGCTTTGCCTAGACCATCTGCGAGAAGGCAATCTAGTTTACGATATGAATGTCATCTAAAAATGCGAGGCTTTCGCATTGGATTGGAAGGAATTTCGTCTATTGTCCTTTTGGAATGTCAAGATATCAACGGTGGCATCAGCAATGCCCTTGGTTGGTCTTGGGATGTGGGTTTAACCGACCTGGCCCTTTCTCTCGCCCCAAGAACTAGCAGTCGTCAAAAAACCTCTTTCAGCCGAAATCATCGGTCTGCCTTTGTGATCATTGACTTCAAGTTCCTTGGTTCTGCGTCGGCAACAAGTAGCGACAAGGCTCTTCAACTTTCTGTGACTAAAATCCACGCAGTGATGCAACCTAGTTCTATTGGGGAATTTGGCGATTTTATTGATAATTTGCAGGTGCGTCATTCTATTATTCTCATAAATTTGATTTGATCACTGACTCAATCATATAGGTAGAGTTGGTTGAACGTCAGGAACAACGCGCACTGGAACTTGCAGCTTTCAAGGAAAAAACACAACGCATTCTAAAGACATTCGATGTACACACTGGAGAAGTTCCGCAAGAGAAGACGTCTTGGATCAATGATTTCATTATTAGCATATCTATACACAATGTTGGGGTGTCATTCCCCTTGACTCATGACGAGGAACTCGAGCTTCCCTACAGCAAGAACAAGGAGTCGCCTTCTGTTCGCGCTTTCCTATTTTCGATAAAATCAATCGATTTTGAAACACATAGAGGAGAAACTGGACAAGCCATTATGCAACACCTTTCTTTTCAGTTTGTCTCGCGGTAAGCAGCTTTTTCTGTTATTTCTAACATACATTTAAACCTGCATACGTAGGTTCCGACAGTCTATCCCGGATGATTTCTCTGCTGAAAACCACTATACACGTAATTGGCTTCTGTATCCAGAAATGAAGGCGCAGCTTCGATCTTCAAGCGTAGGACCATCAAGAAAAGTCTGGATTAAATCTGACGTTACTGGGTTTATTCTTGATATCGACTCTACAATTTCTAGCTACGTTTTCGCACTGATCGATGTTTACCGCCAAGGTAAAGAGAGAGTAGAGCGATTGTCTGCGGGTGCTCCTCGCACACCGCTGACCGCTGCCCCTTCCCCAGAGATAGCAAAACCTTCAGCTGAAAAACGATATACGGCGGTGCCTACATCTAACGTTTTCTCTCAGTTAGTTTTTCGAAGTGGAAAGGTCAGACTTTACAGCAGCTCTGCTAGTAATCAGTTCAAGACAAAGATTTTATTACCAAACAA
The DNA here is from genome assembly GCA_009935795.1 of Pholiota adiposa. Lineage (NCBI taxonomy): Eukaryota > Fungi > Basidiomycota > Agaricomycetes > Agaricales > Strophariaceae > Pholiota > Pholiota adiposa. Next base: position 131,176 of record QEYC01000235.1, on the reverse strand, counting down.
TTTTTTGGATATTCCGGACGAACAAATTCTTGCCCTCGGCGCAGAAGTATTCAACCTTCCTACTGTATCGGTTTGGGGCGAATATCGAGCTACATCAGCAATGCAGAAAGTCTTCAAAGATACCGAGCAACAACCTTCCTTGCTCATGTTCAATAGTACAGTATTTTCCAGTCAAAACACGCTCAGGCCGTCTCTGCTGCCATTTCTGACGGAGCTTATTAACCATATCGAACTCCGGATGCGCAAAGTCAGCTCTCGAATTTCGCGACCGCCTCCCTTATTATCTCTTCCATCAAATTCCACTGCACTATCAAAGGATGACACCGAAGAAAATGTGTCCAGTATGCAGATTTGCTTCAGTCTGCAAATCGATAAGTCGAAACTGGAACTGACCTGTCAACCAGACGTCAACGTTGTTGCTGGCTTGAATTGGGAAAGCGGTGGATTTGTTATCAATGTATCTCCCGGTGCACGGAGGGTCTCGTTCTTTGGAAGCGTTGGTGGCTTAACGATAGGACTCAAGCACGGATTCCTCAGCGACGACTGCGTTAAACTCGATGCCAGGAATCTCACATTTTCTGTCGCTCTGATTAAAATGGAGTCCGAAACAGAACATACCATCAATTCCATATCCATAGTCTTAGACACAGAATTCCTGGGTGCAGTTCGCTTCTCGCGCTTACAAGATATTCTTTGCTTCAAAGCAGTTTGGTTAGATCGCATCCCCGTCTTCAATAATCAATCTGCTGTGGAGCCAAAGACGCCTCAACAATCTATGTCTAGCTTACCAATTGACCCATCACTTCCCCAACGCCAGAACGCTTTTTCTACCATTGTATTGCTTCGAATCCGGAAAATCCAGCTGGAGGTAGACCTTGGACAATCTATAACGAAAATCAAATTAGATCTTCACGAATCTATTTTCAAGACGAAATTAATGGACGACTTCCACGAGGTTCTGCTACACATTGGAGATGTAGCTATTGTGGCTCAAGGTAACTTGTCAGGTCACGCCAGCGTCTCTTCTTGCGTTTTCCAGACAATCAGAAGGTCAGAGGCTATGCTGCAAGCAAGCAATGGACGAAGCAAAATGTTAGAACTCAGATTGACCAGTGGGGCCTTGACAGCCTCTCTTGATTCAGATCATCAGCAATTACTACACTACCGGTGAGATAATTTTGTTTCAATAAGCTCGTAGTTGAAAAAAGCTTATCGCCTATATACACAGTGCAAAGCCTCTGGAAGTCGAAATTTTTGATGATTGGTCAAAAATACCTAAATTTGAAGACGAATCAAGACCATTACAGCTGTCGTTCACCATCAAGTGCGCTGAAATTGTTGCCATTGTGACCGTTGGGACAATACCCAAGCTCTTATCTTACACGAACAAATTCAAGGCGAACTTAGATTCCCAACGTCAAGGTGCTGCCAGAGAATCCCAGACCTTTAGGGTAACGCGAACGCCGAAACCAGATAACCCCCTTTCAGCAGTCGCCGAGGCTATGCTACATTCAGCACGCAGTCGCTTCAAAGATGCTGAATCTGACCTGTCATTTGTCATCAGACAGCATATGAACCTACAACTCGATCTATTGCGACTCATTGTTTTCCCGCGCAGAATGAGGGACCTCGAAGTTGCACAATTTATTGGACAAGACGTTCATGCCCGACTTGATGGTCTCGTTGGATCAGATGCCACGGCTGCCAAACGAGATTTGCATCTATCATTTTCGTCCATGGTCATTTCCAAATATACCCAACCTTCACATCCTGTACATTTACCGTTGAAGCCACCTGAAGAACAGGAACAAGGCGATTGGCTGGCCAACATGTTCAAGGACGCCACTGAAGCAACTATTGTCGGACTTCCCTCCATGAAGATGCATATGATCAGTGAAGAACTACTGGAAGATACTATGCGCGTGCTGGTATACGATTTCTACAGTGAATTCATTCGTCGCGAAGGAATGAAGGCGTTCGAGGATATCTATATCACCCTGAATATGTCGTTATACTCTTGGCTAACCGTCCTTCGTAAGAATTTGACAAGAGAAATGGAGCAAGTGCGAGCCACGGAAGATTGGCGGACATCTGTCGGCACAGTATCCAATGCAATGGGTGCAACTGTATCTCAAAGGAAAAAGAAGGTTCCCGTACCATTGTCCCTCACAGAATCCCCCCGATCTGCCACTCTGCCTTCTGGAGCTACAAGTACATTTTCTCCAGCTTCTGGTCGCCTTGGCTGGATGGAACAGAGCAAGTCTCCATTGTCTGCTCGGGAACAATTACTTTCACCTCCGGTGCAACCACCTCCTCTTTTAAATCTAGAGTTTCCAGTGTCAAAAGAGACGTCCGAGGAGCTACCTCCGCAAGATATCGTCAAACGATCGAGTATCACCTATCGACCTCGTAATCGACATATTGAACGTCTCACTATGCGACAACTTGGCGAAGCAACTCCGGATGTGATGCATCCCTTCTTCATGAAGAAAGCAGGATTCAATCTAGAAGACTCCTTACCTCAATATATCAATGAATACGCGGCTCTGCCTCTCGAAGAGATATTGGAAGTTCTTCTGAAACTTTACAGTCAACAACTGCTTGCAGGAGCCAAAAAAGACAAAGTCATGGACACTCAGTGAACATGATAACCCACATGAACAGGCACAGTAGTTAGATACCCTCGTATAAGAATATTGTATGTATATATTAATTTTGTGTTATTTTTCTGCTCCATTAAAGATACTAAGAAGAGCAAAGCATCCGTATAGCAAGCCAATAGGGTAAGCGACAAGAAGCCGTTGGTCGGACATCCGTAAAACGGCCACGAATATTCCAGAGGCCGCATATGTACACCACAAAATGGATAGAATCGACAGCAGGTATCCAAACGTTCCGCTGCGAACGATATCAGCCAATGAGTGCAATAAGAAAACAGAGATAAATCACTCACTCTAGTGCTACCATGACACTGATTGCACCTACACCAACCATGGGCAGCAAACAATATCCAAGAACTGAAGCAACGCGATATGCGTCAATGCCTTGTTCTGACATTAGGTTGAGGAGGGTATACAGAGAAACGGAGCCAAAAAGGCCAACACCGTAAATATAATTGAAGTTCGACTTTCCAGACTGCGGGACACATTAGCGGCGGGCCGGAACACCAGTAGACGTGAGTGCGAGTGCAGAACTTACAAACAACAAAGAAATTCCAAAGCAAAATATGAAGAATATTGGTCCAGCCAGATCTGCATCATCCATTATATGCTCGTCGACGCGACGCAAAGGATTGAGAACTGTCAAAGATTTGTCTCGTATATGTTGGAAGTTGATGCCGAGTTCTAGTGATTACAGAGCGAATTGCATTAAGAATCGCGTATATTTACAAGATTAAAGAGACTCGCCTTCGAGCAACGGAGGTTCCCCTTCTACCCCTCCTGTTCCAAACGCGGTCCACCATCCTCCCTGACTCTGAATGTTGCCGCCGAAGGCTGGTTGCTGGATGGAGCCTTGGACTTGGGAATCGAGACTCGTTCTTGTGGCGACATAGTAGTCCTGGGACTGGGCATAGAACTGCAGCTGTTCTTGGGGCTGCTGCTGGGGATAATATGAAGAGGAGGCGGAGGAGGCGGCGTAGGGGTTGTGGCCTTGCTGCCACATATTGCGTTGCGGATTGACCTGTGTCCACGTGCCCACTCTATCTTCAGCCGCCTGTTGTCTTCTGTTTGGCCCCACTTTCTTGTTTCTCCAGTCATGGTAAGTCATCTATAGTCCGGTATCGCTTCAGTTGCTCACTTTATATCTCTTACAGCCCCAGGTAACTCATCTAGTCAATGTCGAGCCGGTTTTAATTGTCTAATTTCTCTGCAGAATGAGTACATCGAGGAGCACATCAAACGGCATGGTCGCCGTTTAGATTATTTTGAGCGCAAGTGCGTAGCCATAAATTGATTATTGCTTCTGTCTGAACTTTTTCTAGGCGGAAACGCGAGGCTCGTCTTGTCCATAAATCGTCGGCTGTTGCACAGAAGGCCTTTGGTATCAAGGCTAAACTTCTTCACGCTAAGCGTCATGCCGAAAAAATTCAGATGAAAAAGACGCTGAAGGCGCACGATGAGCGCAATGTCAAACAACCGGACTCAGGAACGGTTCCAGATGGTGCTTTGCCTACATATCTTCTTGATCGCGAAGGACAAAAAGATGCAAAGGCCCTCTCAAGCGCAATCAAGCAGAAACGGAAGGACAAGGCTGCGAAATATGCTGTCCCATTGCCCAAAGTCCGAGGCATTGCAGAAGACGAGATGTTCAAGGTGTTGAAAACGGGAAAGAGCAAGAGTAAGGCATGGAAGCGTATGGTTACTAAAGCGACTTTCGTGGGTGAGGGTTTCACCAGAAAACCTGTGAAGATGGAGAGGTTTATTAGGCCAATGGCTCTACGCTACAAGAAGGCAAATGTCACCCATCGTACGTCTATAGATTTTCTTCCATTTCTGTAGATTTTACTGACCTTTTGACAGCCGACCTGAAAGCAACGTTTCAGCTTCAGATCCTGGGCGTCAAGAAGAATCCTCAATCGCCTATGTATACACAACTAGGCGTTATGACCAAGGGTACCGTTATCGAAGTGAATGTCTCCGAGCTTGGTCTCGTCACAGCAGGTGGTAAAGTTGTATTTGGAAAATACGCCCAAATTACCAACAATCCCGAAAACGATGGCTGCATAAATGCCGTCCTCCGTATGTTTTTTCTGTGTCTGATCTTATACCTAACTAACACCTCATTCTAGTTGTCTGATCATATCCCCATCTTGCTTTTGCATTTTGTACTTCTATAACATCACTAGTATTTCTCTTTCTCTTGTCATTGATCTACTCGCTGCCTCAGATTGAGGTCTCATCTCTTGGCATGTGTTGCTGAACTGATACCTCAGTTATACAAATAATCATGCTAAGATTGTACAGGTGCTAGGCTTGAGCAAAGGCAAAGATGTTTGAGATAATTGTTCACATATAAATACAATCTAGATACCAGGCTGGAAGAAAACAGAGATAATTTCCCAGAAACAATATATCCATTTGAAATGAGATTGGACTTGAAGGAGGAACTAGTTGCAAAGGGCCAGGGAATTTCATGTATTACATCTTAGGCTCCCCAGATCCACGAGCAATAGTCATCCGTCCTACCGAACATGTCAATAACTCATTGTCATTACCAGCGCCTCCAAACCTACCTCTAAATCCCTGGTTCGTACGATGCTCCTGGAGCCATAGACATTGAATCGTGAGAATGATTCTCAAGACGATATTGAGGGATAGTTAAATATACACGATCGTCGGATGATGTATTGGTATCGTCTGTTCTAGTTGGTACAACATGGGTTGATAGTGATTGTGTGTTGTTAGCTGTGTTCTTTGCTTTCTCCATCAGAGAATGTTGATCCTGAAGGCGTTCCGTCGACAAAGGTGTTCTAACAGAGCTGATATAAGGGATGGATCGTTCATCCCAAGATGTGTTAGATGAAGCGTAAGGGGCAGAGTGGTCTTTGAGTGGTATCATTGGTGTTTTCTGAGATGCGTTGGCATGGTTAGAATCTGTGTTTGGATATGTGGCGTGAGGCGTCTTTGTCTGATTGTAAGACGACGTTGGATGGTAGAAATCCTGTGAGGTAGAGGATGCCAAATGGATAGTAGTATGTTCGTATTGTCGATCGGAGTAATCATTCTGGGTATTTGAACCCGAATTACGAATAAAGGAAGTTGATTGAGATTTCCTTAATGCTGGAGCTTTATGGGTGTCGTACTTAGTCTGTGGATCATTAAGGCCAATCAAAGATTCATTGAGCTCGTCGCTAGAAATCGCATAACGATTAGATAGATACACTTCATCGAAGCTTGTAGAAAATAACTGACAGTAATATATCCACGACATCCCAGCGATCTCTGAGATTCTCTAAAGCATGTAGAAATATTTTGGCTTCCGATATATCTTGTTCAATGCGATGAGTGAGCGTTGGCTTCATATCCGGAATACCTCGCTGCCATAGCTCTTTGTCTCGGACCTTGAGGTTCCAAGCATTGAGCAAAAAAAGACCCGCACAAACATACGAGACGTTGATAATTCCTGGTATGTAAAAAGAGCTAATGCCATGTTGCAATTGAACCTCAACGATGCGAGCACATGCTTTAGCAGCTTCGATGCACTTGTTGATAGCGGGATCTGTTAGCGCAGTTGCAGCTCTGGTCTCGGCGATTTGTATAATATTGTTTCCATCTTGAAGGGGAGGGGAGGCGGATGTGCCTATCAAAGGACGCCAGATGAGCATCTGAGTCATGTGGTATAATGTAAACAGTCCTGTAGATTGCGCGAAGAATGTAGGATTTTCCATCTTGTTTTTCCACCGCACTTGTTTAGGTGATCAATAATTTAGAGGAAATCATATCTCATCAAGGGCGACGTACGGTGTTCGGGAAGATGCTCTAACCATTCTGCCATTGCCAGAGAAAGCTGGTTAGTGATGAGCTTTTGATCCACGGGGGCGACGCCATAATAGACCTTCGATTTATTGATGGCATACTGTAAACGTTGTTAAGATGTATTCCAGATCTAGGCTATTTTCTCTTCCATACCAACGTTCTTACACTGAAGGCCATGATTTGGGTGAGCTTGATAGCCTGGACGAATGCGGTCAACGCCGAGGGCATACTCGCTGGTTGCTTGAAGCCCTTTGGGTCTTGGCTATAGAATTCATCATCGACTTCCAGAGGAAAATCAAGATCAAAACTAGATAAACGCGTTCTGAGAATTCAGAATATGCATCAAAATAGGAATCACTCACTCTTCTTCAGATATACAACAAGGCCTTCCTAGATTGATACCTCCAACACGGTCAAGAATAACGAGCATCCAGAATGCACGTTTCCAGAGCTCATCGTCGAGGTTTGGTTCTTCCCGATACACTTTCTTACGGTGTGCGCCAACGTCCTGTGTCTTCCGAAGCCCGGTGCTGATGATGATCCATGCAGCTGGAAAATCAACAGCACTTTGGAGATACAAGCCCATGAGCTAATTGCCGAGGATCAAAAAATGATAATCCACGATAGAGAAGCAACACACGGTAAAAGTTTGCACTTCGAATAAGTTGGTAGGATGCAGAGGGCTTTCTCGAATGCGATGAATTTCTGTATTCAAAGTCAGAACCAGAATTCTTCTGAGATATTTCTGATCGTACCTGCTACCATGTCAAAATATTGGCGCCCAGCGTATTTCCAATCGGCATCCGCATTTCCTTGGGAAATCATAGCTGGTAAAACACGATTATCGTTACTCCAGCGGCTGGCAATAGCAAACATCGATAAGCAGACACCCGCGAACCAGATATTACGATGATGCAGCTGTTGGTTCCATTGCCTGTTAAATGTTGGTCGATGAAGTAGGGGGAATGCTAAATTGGAATGATGAAAATATATGTTAATGAGTGTGTTTGCCAGATCCAGGGGAGGAAAATAATCAAGTAATATTTGGAGCCTCTCCAGGGATTCAGTGCGATGGTTTTCATAGGAGTATTCCCACTGACATGTACTACACTCAGATTGAATCCAAGAAAACAGTCAACTTGACATGTTACTCACCTTTGGACGCCTCCAAAAAATAGGTCGCCTCCATTGAGCGACTGTAAGATTTGCAGGGAAGGGGGAAGCAGATCTTTCTTCTTTCTCTTGAGGTGGGCCGGTTGTGTCTTTCATATGCATATGTTTAAACTGCCTCGTTATTTCTATGAGACCAGCAGTACTACTTCTCCCATGAAAACGAATATTATCGTCCTCTGTTGAATTATCGTTCTCGGAGACAAATAAAGTAATCTTCTCTCTACCAGCCAGGGAAGATATCACGGTCTCCTCTGCAGGTTCTTCGGAGGAAGATGACGTCTCATCAGAGGATTCTTCTGAGGACGAAGACAACGCGTCTGGAATTATGCGCATACGCCTCGATGGAGGCTTGGATCGGAATATTAAGTGAGTTGAGCGGGGCGGACGAGTATTCAGCAATACATGGCCTTTATCGTCATTTTTGCTGTGGTATGGTATGAGAAGCGGCGGTAAGACGTTGTTTGCAATGGGCGATTTTCTTCTGACAGAGCCCGATGACGCATTTGACGCGTCCTGGATTTTCCACGAGCCACGAACGACAGGAGGCCCTAATTCCTCAGAGAATTCTTGCCCAGGACGAATCTGTGAAGCCCAAATGAGACAGGACCTCCAGTAGAAAAGGGCATCTGAACCTGTTGAAGAAGGGCCTCCAATGCCTCTAGTCGATCTTCCAGACCTGTGATATAACTTGGGACAAATAAATAGACAATTACAAGCCAAATAAAGGGGTCACAGACGCCTTAGGTGGCCCACGGGGCTTTGATGCTTCACTAAATGGCGTTGAGCTATAAATTGTGTTCGATCCTGTTCGATCGATTAATAGGACTCACACATAGGTGCACGGTTTGCGAGTCTGTATGCAATTTGTGCAAACATGATTGGACATGGCCGGGCCATCGCATTTAGTTTTCCTGCGCCTGCAGGCATCGCATGCTCTGTCTCTCTTGAGTCTGAGCTCCTGAGCGGCGGCCGCGTTGTCGTTGGTTGATGGCATGATGAGCCCCGCCTCAATACTAATAGTCGCCGAAAGCAGTAAGCACAAGTCCGCACGTGGCCACTGAAATAATCGATCCCGGCGAGTCCCTCGGGACCCCACAACTTTGACCTCGTCTTCAGACACCATGATACGTATCCTCAGGCCGGCTCGACTCTCCAAACCGTTTATACGCCATGTCTCTATGAATCGTCCAGCGCCCCTCCCTCTTCCAAGAGAAGACCAGCGCGAATTCGAGGAGCTCTTGCGCAAGGCCCAGACTCCGCTTGCTCCGTCTTCGTCTCAGGATCCAGAAATCGACCTTGCCGTCCATCCAGATGCTCGTGAACCAATAATCCCCGAATTTGAAGGGGATGTGAACCCCTCCACAGGAGAGAAGGGCGGACCAAAACGCGAGCCGATCAAGCGCTATGGCACCGATCCTGGAGGAGATTGGAGCTTCAAAGGCAGAGTCTCTGATTTCTAGGTCGTTACCATCTTTCGAGACGAAAGAGCCACAACTCAAACCACGGACTACTTCGTTTTCACTTGTCAAACCAAAAGAACTCACACACTTTCACATTCATTCTCATGTACCGAGCTAGCTGGCGTATTATGGGATTCTTCACCATTCCACGGATACTCCCTTTTCACAATGCAACAAACACTCTTCTCTCGGGCAGAATACCGAAGCATGCACAGCCTTTGAGGTGTGGTAGAAGCCAACACAGCCTTTGGGATAAGAAGCCAAACTTGCCAATTAGAATCCTGCCAAAATTTAGCGAGTCAAGAAGGCGCATTGCCGTTCTCTTGGCTTTCTAAGTTTATTTCGTACCGAACCCGCTGGCTATGGGCGGAAGACTCGGTGTCGTAGGTCCAATGGACCGTCATACACTAACGTGAGGCCAGGATATTGATTTCGAGATTTCGGTACTGTGCATAATATGTACTCCGTGTTAGTGTGTTGCCTTGAGTGTATTTTGACTTATGAACCTGTGGATCGCGTGTATAACCTCGTTCTACGCATCTCTCGCGAATAGCACTTGTCAGCCACGACTGACATGAGATAGGTAATTGCCTTTGGATTCGGAAAAGTAGTGTGCTGGTATGAATCGCCGTGTTACAAGAAAAAACTATATGTAATGAGTACAAATGCACATCGGTGATTACAAGGCTCTTTGAGAAGAAAGGCACTGGGGACCTTGGGGAATTAAACATTTTGTAGGGACGGGATGAAAGTGGAGAAACGCGTTTGTGTACAAAGATTTGAGTTTCCGTCACTGAATCTCCAGGTAGCTATTCAAAGCTAACGTCGAATTCCGCGTGCTGGAGGAGCAACTCCGCGCCCACGTCGAGCTGGAAGAGAAAGAGAAACCGCGTATCAGGTGCAGTTCTGATGGAAGTAGTGGAGCTAGGCAAGTCCACGTACCGTTCGCTAATCGATGTTAAAAATACCACAAATTCGAGGGCAGCAGAAAAAAGAGACACAGATTCAGTTATCACCAATGATTGACAGGCCAAAAGACATCGCACCTCGCATAATCGTCGCACGTCCGCGAGCTGTACCGATACCTCGTCCTCTCATCGCGTTGGGTCCTACTCGCTTGAACCTGCGAAGTCGTCAACGGTGTCAATGAGTTATGAGTACTTATGAGAACCTGCCAAGTCCCAGGCGAAAATCGAAAGCAAAAAGAAAGACTCACATAGGTGCATTCTGCAACATATCAGGAACAATGAAGAAACGAATCATACTTCCCCGGATGTACACTTGATCCAATTGAGATACACGTCCATCGCGGCCAGTTACAGTGATGTCTTTGAGAGAAATATTCAGATTATCTTCCGCTGAGCATTCAGAAGTCCGTATGAACACCGCGATAGAAGCAGAACGAGATAAGACATGCAAACAAGTGTGTGAGTTACGACCATGGCCATAACTTTGCAAGGAATGTTACACACCCTCTGCGAGCTTCCCTCTGTAAAGTTGCCCAGTTTTGAGCTCGACGGTGATGATATGCCCCAGAGATTCATGGAGGAGCTTGATTGGGACCCCTAAACCTGCGGTAGCCATATTTCGTCGTGAACGTTGTGCGTAAATATTGGCCCAACGTCCGCCGTCTCTCAACTTTCTTGCTTGCCAAGCTCCTTGAATCCAAGCCTCGCTTACTTAGTCATGTGATCGATATCGCAATGGCCGATCTGCTGGACTTTGGCTCGACTAATAGTAGTAATAGTTCCCACCGTTACAATTATTTACTTACTAAAGTGTTTTTTTCCCTCGGAGACGACAATTTGGACAATAGACATCTGATATTCCATTTAGTACACTTCTTCCCAATGTATTCAAACTGCACTGCCTTCATATTCATATTCTCAAGCATTCGTGGTGGGATTATTTCTGTATCAAAAAAATTAAAGTTCGAGAATAACCACGCTAAGAACTCGGCCTCCTACCCAGGCGTTGTTCCGGAGTTCAAGAGGAAGAGAAATGGGAGAGTAGATAGCGGATGGGAAAGTGTTTGTCATATTGATCCGAGATTTATGTTGAACTCCGGAACAACGCCTGGGTAGGAGGCCGCTAAGAATTATAGATTTTTTGTTTCCTTGGTCTTCAGGTTTCCGCTCGATCTGATCGTAGACAGTCCGACAACAATTTTATTCACGGTAACGTATACAATACTTCAAGGGAAAGCAGAAAATAGCATATAAACTGCACCATACTGGAAGTACATATGACTGGAAGTTCCATCGAAGTTGTGAAAGAAAATGTGGTATATAGTGTGGCATTGCAGAGGGTCCTTGGGCGATCCGAAGAATACTAGAAAAGCAATTTTGGAAGGAAGTGTTCTTTGATAACAGTGAACAACAAGAAGCCAAAACGAGTAAATGCGAGCCAAAGACAAAATCTTCAAGATTTCTCTTCGAGCTCGCTTAGGAAAGCAAGCCAGGTCTTTTTGTCAATTACGCCTTCATCTGGAAAATTTTAACACGTTGAACAGATCAAGAAAATCTCGAAAATTTTTGAAGCACGCACATAGTCCATCAGGATCCGTTATGACGACATATCGAGCACCAAGTTTAACAAAGATTTGATGTACGAGCTCCATGGGAGAATTGTTCGCCAGAGTAAGTGGTGCCTGGTAAAGGTGATAAGTTAGGCACTCGGACCGACCTGATGTTAAATAGTTAAGGCAGCTCCATACCTGATCCATATAGGGGGTGAAGTCAAATGGATCCAGCGGCGTTGTGGGTTGACCGGATTCTTGTAACGATGATATTGAAGAAGAAGCTAAGTGGTGTGAGTAGGCCGTATGGAAACGTATTTCTTCATCACCATCGCCGACAACCAAACCTGTGTTAGATGGTTAACGGTGGAGATAGAAAGGAATTAAATAAAGGCGGACTCAGGGCATGCTCAAGCTCGTTCGATCCGATGTAGCCTACCATCCGCATGCCATCATGGTCGATATCCATTCGCAGAATAGGGAATCCATTATCGTCTGCTTCAGAGGACGCTTGATTCAGTAGTTGATTTCTGAGACTTGTTACAGTATTCTTTTGGTCCAGTTTTACGAACCCAACATCTCGAGATACCTGATATCCAAAGGTAAGGTTTCAACGTTTTGTTTTTGTGTCAGGAGAGTACATACCACGTCACTTATCTGCAGTGAGCCCCAGAGGTATTCATGCTTGGCATCGAGATAGGGAAGTTGATTCAGCTCAATGACAAGGTCGTAGATGCCTTTGGGTTCCAAAGCATCGGCGACAGTTTTTGCGACAAGGACGGACAGCATGACAGGTACAGCGTATGTCAAGGTGTCAGTTAGTTCAAACATAATGACAGCCAAAGAAACGGCGGTTCGCTAAGTAAACGACTTCAGTTATGATTCAGACAATTTGGTGCAACAGACACTTACTGTGACGCCTGATAGAGCAGCAGCAGCTCCGACCATTGCATACAGTCCAGGAACAATACCTAAGAGTACGCAATTTGTCAATTGCATGAAGTAGATATTTCTGTGAAGATCATACAATCAGGACCTCGGCAGGCATCAAACAGCAGAAAGTCGGGATTTCTCAGTTGAAGGTATTGCATAGCAATTCCTAAGACGCGTCCAACACATGCTCCAACACCCAGTGAAGGAATGAAAATACCGGCGGGTACTTTGATGCCGAAAGTGACCACAGTCAAACCCGCCTTCACAATCATGGCAACTATGATAGACCTCGCCACGGGCCAGACATGAGCAAGTGAAGCGGGGTCTTTAACACATAATCCGGAATGGGTGTTTCCAGATCCAATGCGGCATTCTGAAAAGAGATTATAAACCAACTCGGTACCACCCATTCGAGTGTAAGGATTTAGAAAACATAAGATAGAAGTAAGGAACGTGATCTAGGGGATCAGTCAGTAGATAGAAGACTTGCAAGGTACGAATGCGTCGATACTAACGAGTAAAACTTCCACGACAGCATGAGGTCCGAGGAATGTCTTATTGCGCACGTTCTTGCTCCATTGATAGTTGAGTTTAGAGAAATAGGCACCGTATATCCCCTTCGAAATCCTGTTAGCAAATAGTGATGAAGAGACAGATAGAAGCATACTCCGAAAATACCAAGGATAACAAACGGAAATAGTTCCCAAGCATGCCAGTCCTAAAGAAATCCAATCACCAAAGGTCAATGGATATCGTGGAGATTGAACACACTTTGTCATAAGTAACTTGGAAGAGCACTAGTTTCCCTGTTCCAAACGGGTCAAGCATTTTGAGGGTAATAGCAGCAATCATTGCGCAGAAGAAGCTGAACGTATACGGTCATCTTAAAGCCTGGTTCAATAAACAAGGGTTCACATGCCTTCTCCACATAACCTAGAAGGGGCGTGGCAATACATTTAGATAATGCTCTATATTATGTGCAGGAAACAAACCTTCGACGGAAAGAAATAAGACACTTCTTCTAAACTGAATAATGTGCCACCGATTGGAGCTCCAAACGCTACCGCAACGCCTGCTGCACATGCAGCGCTTAGAATTTCACGTCGCTTCGCTGACATCCTTGTAAGTTGGACTCGAAACTGAGCAGTCACGGCACATACCTTCATTGTTTTCATATTTCGTGGCAATGCGACTGACAATGTTGCCCAGACAGCTTGCAATATGAACAAAAGGTCCTTCTTTCCCCAGCGATAAACCTGATGCCACGGAGAGAGCCAAACCCAACGATTTCGTGAAAAGGACTCGGCCACCCAAATATCCGCGGATAACAAAGCCTGAAAGTCTAATAAATGGTGGAAGCCCTGGAAAAGATTATCATACGTGCATACCTGAAAGAATGGTTTTGATTTCAGGGATACCACTACCCGCGGCCTGTGAATGATATTATTTTTTCAGCCCTATGTTCCGCTAGCGGGCGGTGACAATCGCTGGACATACATAATACATGATTTTGCGTTTAGGGTCTCCATATCCCTTCACTTCCGAATCATCCATTGGGGAAGCATTATTGATAGGTTCTTTCCTGGTCACAAAGGTGGACGAGTTTGTCAAGTATATTGTAAGCAAACACGAGAGTAACGATAGCAGAAGCTGAACAAGTTTTATTAATCATTCAATGTTAGATAGAAATTCAGCACGTACAGCAATCAGGATATAAGAGATATAGTCAACAATATTGTCTCCTTGCGTCTTGGGATCTATGTTTGGGTTGATGACGGCAGACCATGCCCTCCAGTCAAGACATAGTTCTTTATCGACTAGTTCTACTAGATCTTCAACGCTAGGACAACAGAATCGCTTGGCCTTCCACCATGAATGCCGACAATACCCTTCCTTCAAATCAAACAAGAGTTGTTCAGAGCGTACAACAAAGAATGCGACAAGTGCTGTGAGAAATCCAACGATGGTGACGATTATCCATCCTAAGCTTTTGTCGAACATCAAACGAATGCGGGCCCGCACAGACTTCCTTTTCCTTAATCGTGAAAACCGTGCGGAATCCTTGATTGCGTCATGCAACCAGTCGATCGACGTGAAAGAAGAATACCACACTCGAATTCCGTTGACTTGAGCATCGGGCTCAGGGCTTTCACCGTCTTTGGTCTGAAGAGGCTCATCGTACGCGGATATTGGATGAGCGCTGAGCCGAGCGAAGGAGAGATCCCGGAACGAGGCAGGGGAGTAAGGACCTGGCTTGTTGAAGGAGAATGAGCGTGTGCGTTCAAGAACGTTCAGAATTGGAAGGTTTGAAGTTGTTCTCCGAGCTGGCTTCGCGGTTGTCCGACGACGCGAAGGAAGGGTCCCATAACCACGAGTGTCAGTAGAGTCTAGATTTGTGTTTTCAGTTGACCCGTAACCTTCCGCTCCATTTTGTGGCTGTCGTTGAGGAGCATTTGATGAGCTGGCAAGCGGTGCTGCAGTCGAGCTAGCGCCAACTTTGTCAGAGTGTGATTGCCTCTGCCGAATATGCTGTTCTTGGACATCTACCTGCGATGCGGTGTTGGCATCAGGCATTTCTGACAAAAACGACAGAAGCAAAGAGGAAGAGCAGTAAGAGTGACTAGACTGTCATCAGTCTTGCTGAGCAACATTCGCCACCAAAAGTGATATAACAAATCCAAGACGGGCGACGTTAGGCAACAAGGTCCATTTCAATCACATGAAATTAAATGTAGGCAGTATTTGTCTGCAAGTTGGCAGTTGCAAAAGAGGAAAGACGCAACTTCATAAACGGAGTCGCCAGAAAACAGTGAAATTAAGTACAGATGGTTCTGATTATTTATTTAAATAACGTAAGTATGGATGGTCCTACGACGTCGAAGAGTCTGCACTCTTGGGGGGCACCGGAGCCGAATTAGTGGCATTACTTCTAGTCACGAGGGAGTTCAAAACCATCGCCAACCCGCTCATTTGAGCGCTTTGTAGTAATGAGACGTTGATTTCAAGACTTAAGATGGTCCCATTTGCCGTTGAACCTCGCAGAACAGCTGGAGGCTGAGGTTGACCTTCGGGTGGCAGAGATGCGGCTGGCACAGGTATAATCCCTAAAGCGTGCAAGGCTGGCAATGATGCTACGGGAAGTTGAACGGGAATAGCGCCACTCGATTGATATGGTGCATATGCTGGCGGCGCAGTCGGCGACACAGAGAACGTGGAAACAGTAGGAGCTGGGACTGCGCTGCCATAAGCCTGGGTATATGCATAAGGATAGCCACGATAGTACTGTGCTTGCATCGTAGGCATTGAGATCTGCGGCACAGCCGAAAACTGAGAAGTTCGGGAGGCGTTAGCATTTGCACGCTTTTCTCGTTCGATGCGTTCCGCTTCCGTACGTGCTGTGCGTAGTTCATTCCCGAGCCAGGCATTTTCAGAGCGATCAGAGTCCAGAACAACTTGTGCAAGATAATAGGCTTGATCATCTGGTGATGAACGCTACGCATGAAAAAAATTTAGTGATGAAATAGTAAACACAAATTTCAATGACGACTTCACCTTGCCAGAGTTGACCTTGAGCATTCGCCAACGATTTCGAATAGCCTCACGCCTCCGAAAAATTTCCACCCCAGTCTTCGTTGCTATTTTTTTCTCTCTTTTGAGTCAGACATTGGGAAGATCAATCATGCCCTCTTACTTCGTATTTCTTCCCATTCCGGCTCTTCCACTCTCCCTTTTCCCTTGAGTGAGATTACCGACGACAAGTCTTGTTTGGGCTGTTGGAATACATGGTAAGGAAGCAGTCTCTGTACAACGTCCGCTTCATCCACGAAAGCGAAATCCATGTCAGGATGTAAAACCATTCGTTGATCATTGGCAATGTGGATATTGACCCTAAGCCTCGGGTGAGCAGAATGAAACATGAATGACAGGTTGGTATGAGCTCACCTTTCAAGATTCTGGGCCATGATAGAGAGCTCTTCGGGTGTGCGATTCCCATTCGTGAGCTGTTTGACGGAAGTAGATTCTTCAGAAGTGGACGTTTTCGATGTTATGGGGGGTTGATACCAGATTGGACTGGAAGAAGCTCCCGACGATGAGGAAGGGGCATTTCCATTGGAAATAACAGTTCCCGTTGATTGCAAATGCTGGTTATGATCAAGTGAGGAATTGTATATGCCAGTGCTAGTGAAGCCTGTCGACATTTCGTACCCGTTGATTTGTTAAAGTTTGGACGGTTAGCAGCCCGTGACCCGAATCTTCTTGTTCAGGGCAGGTCTTGCTATTTATGGTGCAAGTACTTTAAGCAACGGACTTTTATCTTTCCTGCTCAGCACAACCGAACTATCTAAGCTCCCTATTCCCACAAAACCTCTGAGAAAAATAACTTCGCTCAATGCACAGCATCGAGAAGCAGTTACGAAATGGTATAACTGTTCATATAAATATGTTCTGACAATGCTAGAAGATCTCAGATGCTTGCTTTCTATTCTATGATCATCGTGTCCTTTGAGGATGTCGACATGACTGCTTCTTACTCGTTCCTTCAGGACCAGAGAATTGAACCGTCGTTTACAAGATCTGTTGAGTAGCGGTATTCGCGAAAATTGGAATTAATTTCCCAAGTAATTTCGTCAATTTGAAAGAATCGAATTGTTGGAATCGGCCTCAGCCTCAGCCTCAGCCTTGTTGACACTTTCCTGCGTCAGTGCAGCTCGACTCTCAATCAAACTTTCCACCATCCTAAGCATCTCCTTTGCTCGGCCGACGTCTTCCGCGTTGCTCGTGGCTACTGGGTCCAAATATTCTTTGGCTAGGTTCAAATTGCCACCTGGAATACGCATCTCGTAATCTGCTACTTCCAGGCTCGACTTGGCGTAGTCTTGGATTGGACGCACTGATTGTAAGCAGACGAGAGCAGGACAAGAGACGTGAGTGAGAGCGCCAAGTAGGGGGTTTGAGATTGGGCTCACGATCAGCTTGGCAGACTTCTACGACCCGCCGATGATATGCCACGGCCTCCGAGTGTTCTTCCAAAGTACGGTGTATTCTTGCTAGTTTGAGATTGATTGTAATCTCGTGGGGATCTGCTGGTATCAAGGCGCGTTTGTAACATTCCACAGCTTCTCTGAGTCTAGGATTTCACGTTGAGATTTGTTCAGGAATCTGACTCCAAAATAGCGCAAAACGTACTTTCCCAGCTCTTCATAACACATTGCTTGTGCTTGCCATAGACGTACATCATAGGGTCTGTTTTCAAGCAGGTTATATTTTGAGTTGAAGGGTATAGATAACATAAACCCTACCGCAAAGCAGTTGCCCGTTGATAGTAGTGAAGAGAATATTGGTACATGCTCAGAAGTTCGTATGCTTGTCCAAGACCATACCATGCCCGATAGTCTTTTCTATTGATGTCTGGATTTCGGGTCTCTTTAAGTCCAAAAGGTTTTACAAGGGAGAATGAACGAACGACCTACCCACGGCTCGTCGATATGCTTCGATAGCGGCCTGCGAGTTTTTCATTTCAACATACTCATGACCCATCAGTGTCCAGGCAGAGAGGTAGGTCCGATCAAGTTGTGTGGCTCTCCTAAAGTATTTGACGGCTTTCTCATGCTCAGCGCGCAGTGAGTAATGATTCCCTGTGGAGATTTCTGGATTAGTACGCGTGACAAATCCAAGAAGTCGGTAACTTGCCTATTATACAACAAACTTCGGGACGGTCCTTGTCCATGGCCAAAAAATCATGGGCTAATTTTGAAAGTTTCAACCGACTGTCTTGAACGTATAAAATGTTAGAGTATATGTCAATATCATCAAGGTGGCTAGGATTTAGAGAAAGAATCTTTTCGAACAAGCGCTCTGCCTGTGGATAATCTATCCGATGTGAGGATTCAGTATCGGCGATTCTTGACGAAGAAAATAACATTACCATGTGCATGATAGTGCGCACAAGCCTTGAGGCTCATTATCCAAGCACTGTTCGGAAAGAAATCTGATTCGAGAAGCCGGTCACAGAGTTGTAACTCGTGTTCAGAAGGATTATGAAGTTCGTTGAGGGTCTTTATTTGGAAAAGCTGAACCAGAGGATGATCAGTCGGTAAAGGGATTAAATGGAGCAGAGATGATAGCTGTGGGAGCGATTAACAAGAATAAAACCAGGAGAAATGGAATCACCTCTTCCCCATCTCCAATGCAGTTGCCTAATAATGTCCACGTAGACCAATTCCATCGAAACCCGGCTATAGAAAGAAGTGCACTTTCAATTGCTTCCTCGCGCCTAGATAGTCGCGAGAGAAATAGGGCTTTCCTACAATTTACCGCGGCGTTTGACTCAGCGAACATACGAGAATGATCAAGTGATGCTCACAGAAAGAGCAACCATGGATCAGAGTCATCTTTCACAGCATCTAAAAGTTCTCCTAGAGATTCATTGACTGGGACAGCTGGTTGGTGGCGGTTGTCTGAGCACATCATGAGGAACAAGTTGGTCTTCTCACAACACGGAGGATGGCGTACTGTCTAATTTATGCCAATCTCTCTGGGCTTTCTTTTCAGTGGCCTGGAGATTAATATAGTTATGCTTTACAATCATCATTCTTTACTCACTCACAATGAATTGGCAATATAATTTGAGAAATTTAGCTTTGAGGCTGATGCATTCTGTCAATAGTTGGATTGCGCGGTAAAATTCTCGCGCATCAAAACAGGCGCGAGCGGCAAGCAGAACATCCTGTTCTCGAGTTTCTAGATCTTTCTCGTGACTTCGCATATCCTTCGAATAGGCAACCTGAGAAGGATGTGAGGGAAGACCTGGGGTCAAGGAAATTGACACTGGTTGGGTCAAGCCTTCCCCTTGCAGAGGCGACTGATCTACTGGAGGTTGTGGAGACTGCGACCTTGTCGGAGTTGAAGTTGAAAAGGTAGACAATGACGACGTGGCCTGAATGTGTCGCATTTTAGCAGGGGGGACGGAGAGTAACAGCTCTGAAGACCTGCGATCACAACCGCCATGAATAAGGACATCCCCAGAGGTGTCCGACAAACATACCACTTTGCTGCAACCAACAACCCCCTTTCAAAGCAGGCTTTCGATGCAATCCTAAGTTCTGAGATGATTTGCGCGTCAACTCCCGTGAATGAGGTCATGACAATAAGTGAGAGGTGGAGGATACGAGTTTAGTTGCGGTGGCGATGCTTGCGTATGTCACACGGTAGACGCCGCGCTAAAAGAGGTAACTTGTAAGTAACATTCCTCTTGTGAATGACTTGGTCACACAGAATCAAAAAGGCTAAAATAGGCAATAAATGGAATCTAGAGTTAGAAATTCAAGTTTTTCTTACGGGAAGTCACCCATTGCCTATGTTTCTTACCTAGTCTCGGGCCATCCTCTCTTATGCGTTTCGATTTTTGCACCTAGCGGAAAGATCAAGATCACTTGCATAACCGAAAACAAAAAACAGGACCGAACATCAGTAAAATTACATCCCCTTATGCTTTTCCTTTTGACGCTTTAGCTTTCGCTTTTCACCGCTTCCACTTTTGGAACGCTTTTCGACCACTTCGGCGGCATCTTTATTGTGGCTTTCAGAACTTATGGGACTTTCACAACTTTTGAATTTGAGGGCATTTAGAATTTTGTAAACTGTAGCAATTTCAGTCAATTATCTTCGATTACACTAAGAGGAACCTGGGAGGAACTTGAACCGAATAGCGACGTCTTTTCAGAAATTGGATTCCTCGGCATGTGTTCGGCACAGCGACGCATTTAGCCGGAATGTCACATGACGTTGTTGAATACTCAGTTTCCGACACGCGCCGCTGGACTTGTGCGTTTTCAACCTTAACTTGCATCCACACCGTGACCCCTACTATAGTACTACCCGCCTACGTGCTCAGGGCCACTACTCCCAGGCCATGACTCTGAATGGGTGATGGCGTCCATCAGACATCCTATCATTTGTCGCAACTCAGATAATCTGCGCTGGCGTGTTGCAGGCAACAGCATACACATGCGGAACTCGCTGTTTAGTCGAGCGAGTACACGTTCATTTCTCTATTCATGCTTACCCCTTCTCTATTATAGTTATGTCCGCCTCAGGTACTGCCCACACTGTCAGGTAGGTTGTAGGGGAGGCACATCGCAGAGACCACCCTCATTTCCTTGCTAACACTCACTTTCCCATCCAGCTCAGCCACATTGCATCGACAGTACGCTCCGCCCTTGTTCCCATCTTGCAGACCCACATCACCCTCTACTTATTGTCGCGCATATACAGGCTCGAACATCATTGCCTGCTCCATCCAGTAACCTGCCGGTAAGCGCCACTGCTCATTGCCTGACCTTTACCGTCTAAGCCATTACTTCAGCTCACTACCATTACAGGATGCGCGACTGTATGCCCTGGAAGGATAAGACAAGGGGACAATGCAGGGTACAGGTAAGTACATACTTTGTAATCCACTAATTACTGCAACTGATCACCGTCTAGCCAGTTGCTATGCGCTAACCCCCGGTGAGCCCATTCTACCTTCTCCCTTTCTTTACCCTTATTAACTGTTGACTAGGTGAGTAGTGAATACTAGCAAGCATGTTTTTTGTGTTGGATGAGGATGGGAGATGGTGGATGGGAGAGCGCAGGTAACAAACTTAGGTACCTGTAGGTAAGCCGCATCTGGAATCTGGATTGCTATAGCCTTGTGTACAGTATCTATAGTGCTCTCTCAGTAAAGGTCCCAATATATTCTTTTTTATCACACATTTGGCGCATTTGAGGTGTTTTTGAGATGCTTTTATGACTCCTTTTCAAATCCTTTTCAAGTCCTTTCAAGTCCCTTTTGCTGCTTTTAAAAGTCCACAGACGCTTTGAAAGCCTAAGGGCTTGGCCTTCAAAGTGTTGACCTCTTTTGCGCTTTTGCATCTTTTACGGCTTTTGAAAGCCGTAAAAGGGCTGAAAAGAGGTTGTGTTATTTTACTGATGCTTTACTTTAAAGGGCAACCAGAAAGTACAGTACTTGACATATCCTCTTAGAAATATTTACATTTCACGGAAGTAGAGTTGTGCCCAGATTCCAGAATCTCAATGGTCAGGCAGTTGAAAGTTGAAATTGACCTGAGCTTTGCAAAGTTTGCATGGTGTCTGTGCGTCAAATATTACTACTGGAATGGCAGGGCACACCTCGAGAGGCAACTACATAAACATATTGTGATTACAAGTCGAGTTGAAGATAAAGGCTTATTTTAGGAGTTGTTTAGGAGACTCGTATTATCTGTATAGGCCAGTCGTGATCAACTCAGAAAGACTTCGTCACTTACGTAGAGTACATATTTTACTTAATTGTCTGTTCTTAATGTAACCCCCATGCCCTACCTGTGACCCATTCCGAAATTCGCCACAGCAAACTCCTTCTAGTGCCAAGACAAAGGTACTTGGCGGCTTCAGCAATTCTACAAGCTAATGATCTTGGCAACATGTCAATTGCCAGACTCCAGTCAGTGAGGACAAAGTGAGGTATGGCTGTCCGAGTGGGTAAAAATTCCACGAACACTTTTTGTAGTTACTCAAATACAAAAATTACCTTGCGCGCAAACACTTATTGTTCCGCACAAACACTTTTACTTGCACGCAAACACTTTTAGGCCTGCGCAAACACTTTTGGCCCCACGCAAACACTCTTGGGCCCACGCAAACACTTTTATGCCAATTTACCTGTGCACGCAAACATTTATACCTCCCGCAAATACTTTTACTCCCCCGCAAACATTTATATTGCAAAATCAAGCACACAAAAAACTTATGGCCGAGATGCCGAGATTATGTAATCTATCCTTTCTCGGCATCGGCTAACTCTTGCCGGGAAACCCAAGGCGGAGACTGAGAAGGACTATGGTCTATTTAACTTAAAATTAATCTGTAAGTACTCAAGCTCAATAGATAATTATTGAACAGGACCTCCAGCAACGCGAAGTCGTTCAAGCTCCGCTGCTGGTGGCTCGGCATCTCGGCCATAAGTTTTTTGTGTGCTTGATTTTGCGATATAAATGTTTGCGGGGGAGTAAAAGTGTTTGCGGGAGGTATAAATGTTTGCGTGCACAGGTAAATTGGCATAAAAGTGTTTGCGTGGGCCCAAGAGTGTTTGCGTGGGGCCAAAAGTGTTTGCGCGGGCCTAAAAGTGTTTGCGTGCAAGTAAAAGTGTTTGTGCGGAACAATAAGTGTTTGCGCGCAAGGTAATTTTTGTATTTGAGTAGCTAATAAGAGTTAGAAATAGCAATAAAAGGTCACAAAGTGTTATGACACGCATTGCCTAAATTACAAAAAGTGTTCGCGGAATTTTTACCCACTCGGACAGCCATAAGCGAGCAATGTGCGCCGCCTTTTATACGTGCAGAACCCCAAAGTTCCCGTCCCCGATGGATCCGTTAATTAGAACAGCTCGGCTTTCTTGGTGTCGGTAGGAGCCTGGCCTTGCCAGGAAGGATGTATTCATCCGAAATGAAGGGACTAGGAAGCACCGTCGGCCGCGCCATTCAACGTCTACGATTGGACATCCATCTACGGCAGCCTGAGGCCTTTCTAGAGGCACCCCAAGAGAAACTGTGATCACGAGGGGAGCGTGTTTCGTAGTTATCTCTTATCTTGAAACTTTACACTTTCGTTCATTCACAAGTTGGACGATGGACCAGGGTATATTCTAGTGTAAAGAGCTACAGGCGGATTTACTGTATGGTACAATGAAGTTCGAATTTTTATCTATGCCATGACGCGTGCATATTGAGTGCAGAAAACATATCAGTAAATATTGAAACTACATAGAATGTCCGGGAAAAGAGATCTGAACGCAAGTGACAGCGTCACGATCTGCGGGGCGGCTCCCAAGTCATGAAGGAGTCGTCAAGCGAAGATGGGGAACCTGTGTTGGTAGGCATGATATTCCAAGGTCGACCACTTGACAGGGAACCTCTTGATTGAGGCATTCGTTGAGGAAACATTTGAGGGTGATAGGACGTTTGATGGGAGCGCTCGGAAGGACTGCTCGAGATATCGCTCAGAACATTACTGAAAGGTAAAAGTCAATCCGCTTGATAGTACACAACCTTGAACTGAAAGCAATGTAATCACCTAGTGAACGAATCTAGCTCCGAGATTCGCTGGTGAAGTTGACAAAATCCTCCCAGCTGATGAGAGGGTGATCGACTGAGGACATCAGAGGCTTTTCTGAGCCTGACTGAGAGTTCCAGCATATTGTTGTAGTTAGTCGTCTCATTTATGCAGCCACAATGTCCCCCGTCTTTATTGTACCTGGCTTCTGGTAGAATAGGAAATGAAGAGTTGTCGCCGACGCCCATCAGCCCCGGATAGTTCATGAACATCGAGGTCAAGTCATAATCTTGAAGAGATCCTTGACCCGCGATACCAACAGGAGAAAATGAGTATTCATCTGTTGGTGTCATGAGTCCCGGTGATGAACCATTTAGAGGGGAGCTTGGACTGAATGGGGACCTCATCCTGCGAGAGTCGGGACTGACTTGAAGGCGGATGGAAGGAGGAAGCGAACTGTTGAACGCGTTCGGGTGCAATGATCTGCTGCGGTTTGAGGATGAATCGCCTTTGTCAGAAGACGAGGACGAAACCGGTGGGGAAGGGGCGTTTGATGGGCACGATTCATCGCTGCCTCCCTGAGGACGAGAATGCCATTTTTCGAATTCATCGGCGCCTGACATGGTAGATTGGACCCAGCGAGGATGAGGCTTATTTTTGAGCTATTGCAACTTCTCGGTCAACACGCTATCCGATTTTGACGGTATAAAATAAACAAACCTCCCGGATTACGCCCTCGAGTTCAGCTACTCTTTTGAGTAGTCTTGAGCTTTCATCCTGGGTATCTGTTCTTTGGCTTGGGTCATCGACTTCATAAACGCATAGCCCTGTCTTGGCGAGCGTTAGTTGAATATACTTGGCGGGTAGGATCAAAATAGGCATACAAGTCCTAGTTGCGTACACCGCGCGCAAGCAGGGCGTTTTCTGTCGCACTGAGGATCACATTGGTGTTAACAGTAGTGCAACGTGCAAAGGGACAGTAGCATACCATGCGTTTGGAAGTGTGACAGTTTAAACAGGACTGCGTAGTCCTATTACGACGTCTAGAAGAGGTTAAGTAAGGCTACTCGAGTATGGATGAGGAAGGGTATTGAACACCTTTTACGATGATCGCCATCGGAGGCTGGAGTAGAGTCAGAAGAACTTTTTTTTTTGCGCGAAGGGGCCTCTGAAGACATTTTCGAAAGCCGGAGATGTTACAGTGTGAAGTTGGATGGAAGATATCCAATGCCCTATTGGTAAAGGCGTACTATATAGCATTAGTTTTGGCTTCGATTGGCTTGGCTCCTCGATTATGGTATATTTGGAACGGTCGCTAATTATTGCGAGATCGAAATCAAGGTTTCCCAAGTGAAGGATGGGTGGCACCCTTGGGCAATGTACTTTGGGCTATAAAACTTTCCATGATCTCGGTAACTGAAGATCAGAATATACGCATGACGTGAGAAATGAACGGGAATCACACACATCAGACATTTTCCACACTGTAACGCCAATGTTCTTGTGGCTTCATCGGACAGGGACCGGAGACAGCCAGATCACTATTACGAGATATCGGAGGAGAAAGACAGTCCGTACTGAGGCTGAGCATGGAGAGAAACAATGTCAACCAGAAATGTCCCACAGATGGATTCTTCTGCAGCACTGACCAATCCCGCGGATTGACATGAGCCATCTTGAACTGTGCATTGGATTTTGTCTTTCGACACTTTAGAAGCGGATAGACGCTATAAGTTATGTGGAAACATATTACTGCCATTAGTTCCCTTTCTGAGGAATGCTTGCACAGGGTCTGGAATTGAGTGGTAGGGTTTGCAGTGGTGTTTTGTATTTTGTTGGAAGATGCGAGCTAAAATTCATAATCGCACACAGACAGTTTCTCCGCAGTCACAATAAATTAGCGTAGCACGGTCTGTTTCAGGATTCAGAGGACTCACGGCATTAGACGTTGAAATCTGGGTTACACGAAGTCATGTACAGCTCGGTTAAGACAGGGAATTCAAGAAGGTCCATGTCATCCATGGGCAACTTGGTTGATGAGCGACTGACACAGGAGAATCACTGCTTATCTTCTTGAACTCACGTCCGTGCGTACGTAGGTGGCGTTTTTTGAGTTGTTCACTTGGCAAAATTGATTGGGCAAGACCGAGGATACTCATACCTATTTTGGAAAGTGTGTAAGTAATGTGTCCAGCCCTTGATTGGCCACTCTGGCCCAATCTGAGATTGTTTGTGCTTGGGGAAAACGTGGAAGGAGTCACCTTGAAAGGGCCGCCGGTGGGTGTCTCCGTCTACGCTTTTAATAATTGATTACGCTTGGCGCTATCTCATCAGTGCTTGCGAAAACTCCAATAATCAACAAACGTCATATTGTAGGTAGGAGCCATGAATACCAACCATAGAAGTCGGAGGACATCTTCAAAAAGGGTAAAACAGGAAGCTACGTTGGCATGTCGGCTCTCCAGACCGATCCATATGAGCCCGCATATTTCCCGAGTGCTCATCAGGAGGATTCTCTTCTAGAGAGAACATCAGTTCAGGAAAATGCACACCCCGATAGGGTTTTCTAAGATTCTCATCTCACTTGGAGCCATTAGACTTGATTCTGACACCCAGGTACCCCAAAGACGGTTTATGGAGCGCGGATCTTCTGCTAGCCCTAGCCACGGATGCTTGCTCGAATCCTGACTGACAGGATGAAACCCTGGTAAATATTCCGTAGACACATAAGTCACCTCATGTTCGCGGTAGAAAAGGTATACACACCCTTATCGATGTAAGGGAAGAATATAACACCTTTTCAATGTGTCCGTTCCACAAGGACGATATTTTCTTCCGTTGGATACTTCCGAGTCTATCAGGTTTTGTTTAGCCTTCGGAGGATTTCCCAAGATAGCCTGTGCAGTTGTTGACACTATGTCTAGACAATGAAATTGGGGGCTGCGTCACGGTCCTGCATGCACGGTGGTACCGGTACTGTAGGATTCTGTTCGGTGTTTAATCGTTTGCTTTCAATCGAGTGGAGTGGCCTCTTCAAGGGATAACCTTGGAGCAATAAAGGAAGCGTTCCGATTACTTGCGCTCCTGGATAGAATTTCTCAAATTTCTCATCCTACGCGCCTTGGTGCCCGATTGCAAGAATCTGATATCATGATAAGCCTTGAGCGTTTGTAACCTTGGCCTCAGCCCTAAGAACGCCTTATAGATTTCTTTACAAGACAATTGAAAGAATCAGCACACGTCTTGACAGAAGAAAGAAATACGCACGGTTAAATGACGCTATACGGATATGCAAATCTATCATTGTCAGTAGTATCAAGAATTGAATTGAATACATTCATTGAACTTTCATGTGACGTTCGAGATCGGTCAATTGACCGAGTCCGCGCAGCAAAAACCCTTCAGACTAGACGTGAGAGGGAAGAGGAGTATGTTTCGCCCATTGCGCAGCAATACGGGTGTTATCAGGTATTGTCAATTTCTCACAAGGTGTATTCCATGATGTTGTCCTGAGACGGCGGCGCAGCATCTATTCGACAAAAAGTGTTCTTGATTAGTTTATCGATTTTTCGTGATGACGAGCGGATCCAGTGAATACGAAGATATATTGGTCACCGAGGATGTTAAGCAAAAAATCAAATGGAGTAAGATGATCTTCACTTGGCCAATTATGCGAAGGTACTACCCAAACCACCCAGAAGAGTTATCCACCAGGCGCGGTATAAAGTCATTATCCCCTCTTCGTCAATGATTCTCTTTGCACAATCGACGAGACCAAGGTATGGATCCCTTTCATTGCGCAAGCTTCAAGATGAAAGAAATAAGCTATAAGGATTGACGTATGATAGGGTTCAACTTACCCTATTACATCTTCTTCGGCACCAGAATATTCCACAGTGTCTTCCCCATCGCCATCGACTTCTTGGGCTACAGAATTATATTCTGCAGATGCGTGATTGCGTTGAATAGCGAGTCTCGTCGCTATCACTTCGAGAGGTGCAAGAACTAGTATTGTTGCGCAGAGAAAGACTAGATATATTGCCAATTTCCACAGCGATATGTCGGACGGAGAGACAACAGTGCTGGACATCTTGGGTAATAGCAATCGACGTAGTGGACCTAGAATCAACACAATCACGGCGATATGACTCATCTCGGCCGCCATCAGTCCTGGAGTAAGATAAAGCACCCATGGACGGCGACGTTCTGTCGGCGTGAGCAATGTACGCAGAGATCCTATAAGGCTGAAGTAACCCAATTTATGCGGCGTAGTAATTGCCCTAATATTCATTAGTTTATATGATGAGATATCTGGACATCATCGTACCTGTACGTTAAGATGGACGTTGGTAATGATATAATCATCATCGCGAAACTATAGAACAACGTTCCCTGATGCAATGTTGAGTCAAATTCGTTGTAATATTGAAAAAGAAGAACATACGACGACTCCAGTCTCCGGTGCTCTGTATTTTCCATGTCGTGGGTGTTCAGTATCCACGACTAGAAGTATGATCACGCTGACAACAAGAGTACTGATCGCGGTGGGCACTAAATATAAATGTAAGCCAATAAGAGGAGAAAAAAAATCGTAGACAGCTCACTCAATCCTTTGTAGAGACCCGGCAAGCCCTGTCGTCATATAATTATATCGTAGTTGCCATATTCAAGCAGTAGACTGACTTACCTCGATGCGGTAAACTCGGACGAACATTTGGAAGTATGAATTTACAACAGGCCCTGTATGTGCAGCAGCTCCTCCTTCGGAATCCAGTTGGAGACTTTTTGGATTGTAATTCGCTCGAAACCGAACCAGAACACCTGTGAGAGGGACGACGATGGCCAGGGAAACGATCATGGCGAGGAAAAGGACCAGGACGGCCGGTGGACCGCCAACTACAACTTCGTCATCCATTTGATGTCAGAGATACGGAGAAGTCGCTGAAGACGTTGGGTAGTGTTAATGCAAGGCAGACTACGGATGGAGGTTAGAAGCAAGAGACAGAGTGAGTAGGCGCTGATGACTGCAACCTGCCATCTGGATCATCGGGATTCGGCATCGTTCATAATGGTCACATGACATTATCAATTCTGAATATCGACTCCGAGCCTCTCGAGTCTCGGGTTTCATTCAGCCTATTGGAATATTTGCGACGAACACAAGCTTGCAGCAATACATGTTTATGTGCATAAGTTACATCAAGGGCCCACAAATCCGACACGAACTAGCCAATGATTTACTCATTGTCACTAAAAGTGATGTCGCATGGCGTTTCGTCACGATCCAGCCACTTTCACACAAAATGTTGTATGAGTGAAAATTAATATACATAGAGTGTTACGTCTGCGAAGTCTCAGACAGTGCAAAGCACTTCCTGCAGAGATATGATTTTTTCTTCATTTTCTGAAAAGATTGGGACCTCTACTCACTATGCTCAAAAGTGATGTCGCATAGTATTTCGTCATGATCCAATGACTTTCAGACCAAACATGGTAAGTATGAAAAATAGTATATGTATAGTATATTACAACTACCAAGTATCAGGATGTCAGCCCCTTTTACTGTGGAGATATGATTTTTTCTCTAATTTTTTCGAAAATCAACACCTCAAAGGAGGTTTCAAAAAAATGATAATACACTACCATTGGAAACATGTTCCTTAGTAGACTCTAAGCCCAAATTTTCAGCTCATTTGAGCTGGTGGAAGTCTAGATATTGCCAGTACAAAGTAGCCATTTTTGTATAAAATGTGTGAAAATGCCTCAAATGACTTGAAATCAGCCAACTTTGTCGCCTTCTTGCAGCTCACTCACTTCAAATTTCAAGGTAATTATTTTAGGGGACACTTGTATTGAGTCCATCTTTCCAAATACCTAAACAATGAATTTTTTTGAAACCTCCTTTGGGGTGTCAATTTTCGAAAAAATTAGAGAAAAAATCATATCTCCACAGTAAAAGGGGCTGACATCCTGATACTTGGTAGTTGTAATATACTATACATATACTATTTTTCATACCTACCATGTTTGGTCTGAAAGTCACTGGATCGTGACGAAACACCATGCGACATCACTTTTGAGCATAGTGAGTAAGATGGGTGAAATTTTTTTTTCTTTCTCCACTATTGGAAACATGTGCATCTTAATGTTCTATGATAAAAAAGTCAGGCTGTATTGACCAGGAGGGTGTGTAGATATTGCATGCACAAAGTGGCCAATATTGCAGAAAATGTGGGAAAAATAGGGACAAACACCTTATATTCACCAACTTTGTGGTTTCATTGCGGCTCTACCTCTCATAATTAGGAGCTGATTTAAATACGGGAACTACTAGTAAGCTCCCTCTTTCTAACCCACCAATAATATAATTTTTTTTCACCCTTCTTAGAGGTCTCAATTTTTTCAGAAATAGAAGAAAAAAGCATATCTCGGCTTGATCTCGGCAGGAAGTGCTTTGTACTATCTGAGACTTCGCAGACGTAATACACTCTACATATACTAATTTTCACTCATACAACATTTTGTGTGAAAGTGGCTGGATCGTGATGAAACGCCATGCGACATCACTTTTGATCATTGCGAGTACTCTAGTAGTTATTGACGTCAGCGGAGTCCGAATAGTATGAGTTTTTTTTTCATCAAATACTAACATTACCCCCCTCCTGAGCCACCCCACCCAATGAGCCAGTTGCGAATATCTCAACATTGGCTGGCTCGTTTCCTTTCAAACTTTGTATACACATATAATTAGGTGTTCTTAATACACTCCAAGTGTTTTTTCTCAAAAAAATCAATGTAGGGAGGTGGTTCAACAGACGGTGTCCAGTCACTCTTGCCGACACTTGCCGTTCCGGATCTGTCATCGGCACAAGCACAAGTGATGCCAAGATGGTCATGCAAGCACAGCGCGAAGTTGTCGCGTCGCATTGACGGTCGCGCGCAATGACTGAATTTAACAATGCTAGTGAACATGGAGGCAAATTTACTGCATTAACAATCCTTCCTATGAAGCGCTCGGATCCAAGCAGGAATATCCTGTCAAGTGGTTCATCAATCCCCCTAATCTTGTCCACATCCCCTTCTCCAAGCACAAGGGTTTATACTATACCTGTTCTGAGCCTTATAAGTTATAGTTTCTCTCATTAAGCTTTTTATCCTCTACTAACCCTAGTGCCATCCGCTATATCCCGTCGACGGTGAGCGCACCAGGAGCGCACTGACCGTCTCGCTTAATCGGCGTTATCACTGATCAGATCAACGCTTAGCTCTGCGGGGCTTGAACTTACACCGTGACACGTCTGTGACTGGCTCATCGGGTGGGGTGGCTCAGGGGGGGGGTAATGTTAGTATTCCAGTTTCTGTAAAAAAGCCACGTTCAGTTCTTGATTCCATCGAAATGGCTGGTCCTGCTATCTGGATCCATCAAATTCTTTGTTTATTTGATCCCACATGTTACGTCCTACATCCTACTTCCTGCATCCTACGTCTGATGTCTTATATAATTTTATTTGCACTCTACTTTTTATTTCTGAGGTCTACTCTAATGTTTGTAATCATGGCTTGTAACCGCCCCAAGAATCCTCAATAAATGCCCTGTCGATACAAAGTTTTGACGAAGTCGTTAGCCGGCCGATCATGCCGCCATCAATGTGACGGCAAATTCCGCGTCACTCTGCGGTCCCAGCCAATTGCGACGTCGCTTTGAGGTTCCTTCTCAATTTTATTTTGATTAATGTGACCTCATTTTAATTTTTCTGACTTATACAATATGGCGGGAGAAAAGTTAGCGGACACCAAGTTGCGGGAGCTGGTACCAGAAAGTAGGAAGCAGGAACAAGGACGCACGATCAACAAACAAAGACCAAACAATCACATCAATCAAAAGTAAGAAATAGATCAATAAATTAGTAAAACTATGCACTAAGACTACGTATTTGGTTCGGTTTAGGTAGTAGAACTCTGTGTGTAAGGACTCCGAATTTTTGACGAAAAATAACGTCATAGAATAGAGTAGCCCTTGCTGGGAGGAACGGCTTGCAAGTTGCCATCGCCTCACTTATCGTCGTTGGTGGTCAGTTGCCGAAACATGAGTCAGCTTCGAATTCAAAATATTATTTTTTTCCTCTTTCGGAGGTGCGGTTTCGTACTTTTCACAGAATGAGTTGATCATTTTGGGCTCGAGGCATATTACGACTAATTAATACTGGAATAAAGCCCCCTGATAAGAAATTTAGTAGTGACCTGATTATCGCCACACACCTACAGAAAATTCTGTTTGCTCTGGAACCAAAATCTCTGAGACGACCTGAGGAGTCCTTAACGGAAATGTGCCATGCGAAGGAAAATAATGTCGTAGTACAAGTAAGGTAGTAGTACATGAGCCACTGGGATATTTGATTCTCCGACAAGAGTGGCAGAGCCACAATGATACTCGCCTCCCCTTCTTTGGTTGGCACCATCATCTGTACTGTCTCCACCTTGTACATTCCTCCACAGTTTCCCTACTGAATATTGCTCATGCTGTCTACTTCCGAGTCAACAGCAGAGAACAAAGTCAGTGCCTTTCCTATACCAGTATATTCTTTGTAACTGACTGTGCGTCCTCTGCTAGCGAAATGCACTGGACCAGCTAAGATTCCGCAAGAGCCGTCTGGCGAATCGCGTACAACCTTCGACATCAACATCTTCTATACCTTCAGATAAAACTACCCAACCTACTTACCCAATGCCGCCAACACAGTCAAGAGATGCAACGATACCTTCTCGTTTTTTCCCCACTACACCTTCCTCGTTTGGCAACGTTCTTGCCCCAAATTCAAGTCCTGTACCCTCAGAAGAATCTGTACAAAAACCTTATCAGCCTTACGGACACACCATTCATCATGAACCATCGTCTTCATCTAGTTTGCTCTACTCAAGTGCATGGATGCAAGTCAAGTCCGGCTTCGCTTCGGACCCATTGAGTGCACCAAGTGGGTTGACATCTAATAGAACAACATCTCACGCGTCGTTGCGTCGCCAATGGAGTACGGAGGAAGCCACTACTCATGCAGATGGACCTCCTCGTAAAAAAGTAAATCGTGGCACATCGGAGGACGCGTTCATAGCTTCAGGGTCTCTGCCCTCTCCGAGTATTCAACGCAATGGGCAGCGAGTGCTCG
Source organism: Pholiota adiposa (assembly GCA_009935795.1). Lineage (NCBI taxonomy): Eukaryota > Fungi > Basidiomycota > Agaricomycetes > Agaricales > Strophariaceae > Pholiota > Pholiota adiposa. Next base: position 98,361 of record QEYC01000235.1, on the reverse strand, counting down.
GAAAGGCCATCGGTACTGATGCTATGTCTATTTCTTCGGACGATTCCCTTCCAGAACCCAGTCGAATTCTTGCTGGACCTTCAAAGTCCCGCCTCACCAAAGCTCGGCCCAGTGTTTCCCAGGACGCCCCTTCTTCGTCTGATCAACCACCAACGGACAAAGAATTTATCAGCTTCCGAATCGTAAATCCGTCTGAATCATCTGCGCGTGTTCAAGCTGCATGGACGCAATCCGGTGCTAATGCGTCCAGGGCAGCGAAATTATTATCCGACCCTACATGGTCGCCAATGCCCCCCTCATCTTCTGTAGCCGAGCCAGTGGTGTCTGGCCGAGTAAAAGAGTTTGATGAAGTCCTTAAAGCTCAAAGAGTAGCGAATAAGGAGAAGGGGAAGAAATCTATGATATACGCTAATCGACCTATATTGGAAACAAAGGCGCCCATGACGCCTAAACCCACCAACGATTTGTTTACTTCTATTCCTATAACACCTGTCTCTCCTCTCACACCGGCCATCAAAGCACCCCAACGGAAGAGAGTGAAGAAGCTCGTAATCCAATCTGATTCTGAATCTGCCTTCGAAGATTCGGATGACGACGCTGGCCCATCAAAACACGAGTGCTCTGGCAATACATATGAACTGCGAGCATTGGATTATCTTAACACATCAGGCTCAGAGGCATTACAGGAGCTGACCGGTAAGTTAATCACCATCTGTTTTGCTATTTGAATTTCAGTTCTATCCTTCAATAGGCTGCACATCAGAACAAGCTGCGACTATAATCTCTGGTCGTCCTTTTAGCTCCGTGGACGACGTCAAGACAAAGCTTGGACAAGGAAGGAAGAAAGTAGGACCTAGCGGTCTGAGTCCCCGAATGTTCGAGGATTGTGCAGAAATTTTGAAAGGTTACGGTGCTGTTGACGCTGTTCTTGAAGATTGTGAACGAATTGGTTCTAGTCTTCGGACTGCCATTGCTTCTTGGAGTACAAGCAACGACACATCTGGGACAGCTACTGAGGACGAAGGTGTCAGCCTGGTTTCTCTTGGACCATTGTCCAAGCGCAAGGCTCAAAATTACCTAACAACTCAACCAAAATTACTTTCTAAGAATGTGTTATTGAAAGAATATCAACTTCTGGGAGTGAACTGGCTTAATCTGTTGTATTGCAGTAGCCTAAGCTGTATACTTGCCGATGAGATGGGTATGTACCGCTAGAATGCTGTATATGCGACGATGACTTATTCTTTGCTAGGCCTTGGCAAGACCATCCAAGTTATAAGCTTCTTTGCTTATCTGAAAGAACAAGGAGGGAAAGGCCCTCATCTTATAGTGGTGCCGTATGTTATAATCCTCTATATTGCGCCATTGGCTGATTGGCTTCTCAGTTCATCGACCCTTGAAAACTGGTGCCGCGAATTCGCTCGATTTGCACCGTCAATTGTTGTTCAAACATATTATGCCGATAAAAATCAGCGTCCATTACTACGGCAAACTCTGCTAGACACGCAGAGGCGCAACACGCCAGACGGATGGGAGGTGTTGATTACAACGTACAATCTTGCTCAGGGCGATGACCGAGACCGCAAGTTCTTTCGTAAGATTGATTGGGATGTACGTTCGCCTTTTATCCCTTTTGTGATCTTGCCTCCGATGACCTATATATGCGTAGTGCTGCGTTTACGACGAGGGCCACGTTCTAAAGAATTTCCAATCGCAACGATACAAGTCGTTGCTGAAGTTCGGTTCTAATTGGAGACTTCTTCTGACAGGAACCCCGTTGCAGAACAACTTGCAGGAACTTGTGGTGAGTAGCACAGCCAACTTCGACTAGACAAGCATCATAATCTTTTTGCAGTCATTGCTAAACTTTATATTGCCCAAACAATTTGCTGGTTCTCTGGAATCCTTGCGGGCAATTTTTAAAGTGAAGGGAGACACCAAAGTTACCCTTCTGTCTCAGGAACGGATCTCGAGAGCGAAAAAAATGATGACTCCTTTTGTTCTCCGCAGACGGAAAGACCAGGTACCTAGTCTTTCTTTCTATTACGAATAAAGACTGAATATTTTTGTAAAGGTGTTAAAGGATCTCCCCAACAAATCGGAGCGCATTGAATGGTGCGATATGACTGATCTGCAACGATCTATCTATCGAGAGACATTACACCGTTCTCGCAAGACGATCCTCGAAGCCACGGCCGAAGATTCGGATACAATTGCGAAGTCCTCAAAAAAATCGCGTTCTGCGCCACGACAGACCAAGCTTTACTCAGAGAACAGCTCTAATGTATTGATGGACCTTCGCAAAGCGGCGTCGCATCCCATGCTTTTCCGTACTAGATTTACGGATGAGACATTGACCGGTATTACGAAGCAACTGCTAAAGGAAGCAGATTTCAAGAAACGTGGAGCAATATTCGAATTGGTCAAGGAAGATATGTCTGTCATGACGGATTCAGAATTACAAGTATTCTGTGCATCATATAAAGTCTGTCCTTTATTTTTTTCATGTCGATGATTATTGAAAGATTGTTTTAGTCGACTCGAAAGTATCTTCAAGATCAAGAATGTTATGTAGATGCTGGGAAAGTGCAGGTCCTTTTGACTCTACTTGCCGACTACGCCCAACAAGCACGGAAGGTTTTAATATTTTCACAAGTCAGCAGTTCATCCTAAAAAAAATATAACGACAATTGCTAAATTTCTCCCACAGTTTACCCAAATTTTGGATATTCTTCAAGTCATCTTGGATAATCATAGCATGAAATTTCTTGTGCTCACTGGAAGTACTCCTGTCGACGTTCGTCAGTCACTTGTGGACGAATTCACTGAGGACGAATCTATTTCGGTCTTCCTTCTATCGACTAAGGCCGGAGGTAGGTTGACGCTGCATTATTTTTTTACAATGTTAGTATTCACTATTGACACAGGTATGGGAATCAATTTGACTGCTGCCTCTGTTGTTATTATGTTCGTTCTTCCTGTCAGATATATTATGTCGTATGCTGAATTTAAATCCCAGGTTCGATCAAGATTTTAACCCACATAACGATCGGCAAGCTCAGGATCGAGCATATCGCATTGGACAGAAGAGGGACGTAGAAGTGGTGAAGCTTATATCCAGAGGCACCATCGAAGAAGATATGCTTCGCCTTGGAGAGACGAAACTTGCGCTTGATGAGGCCGTCGCTGGCGACACTGACGAGAAGGAGGAAGGAGCTCCAGAGCGGGCTATGAAGACATCTCTTATGAATGTTCTTAGAAAACAGTTCGAAAGGGAGCAAGCCACTAGTGGAAAACCCACGAAGCGGTAATACCTGATAAGGACGGAGGACAATTGGAGTTAGATTTCTTAACCAATATTCATCTGTAGTCTGTTAACATTTTTTTTGGAAACTCAGATTTTGTTTTTCTTAGGATGTCATGACGAGAACACAGAAAGACCCCTAATTAATCTATCTACGCTGGCTCTGAAGTACTCGTTATCTATGCCCTGCTCACGAGAGTCCATTTCGACCAAGGGGTTACGAACGACATATTCTAAGAAGGGGCCGACGTATATTTGTCGTAACACAAAACGCAATGATTCTGTTCTTGGATCGCTGAGCATTACAAATTTGTAACCAGAGATGGTTTCGAACAGATGCAATCTATAGGCAGAAGTGCGATAATTTGTGAACTTTTCATCATCTCTGCACATAGGGACATAAATTTTAGCTATGTCATATGCTCTTCAATACACAATGCATACCTTCCAGATAGTTTCTTTATCATATTTCTTAGAGAGATGACGACGCCATAGACTAGTTTCGCTTCTTCGTCGAAAGGCAATCCTGTTGTTGATGTTCCTGGCGTTTGAGTCGATGGAGATGGCGCTGCGCCTCCATGAACTTGATTGATTGCTGCATTGGTAGCGACTACAATTCCGGTGCTAGATGACAATGTGTTGCGAGGACTGCTGAATGCAGAGGATACAGCAGCATTGCCTTCTATGTTCGACGGAAGGACTGCAGAGACGGCTTGGGAGACGGCTGGGAGGATACCCCCTTCTACAGCCGGTTTGGGGCGCTTAGTGCGGTGCCAATCCTGGTAATAGACACAAGTGCAATGCCTACAGATAGATTAGTACCCAATCGCGAAGGCGAAGTAATTGCAAGAACCTGTCGTAGATGTAAAGACTATGAATGGTCATTTCGAATACAGCGCTCAGTGGACTTCAAAGCTCGGGTAGATCCAGTATACAAAGTTGAACTTGAGTATCTCAAACTATGTAGCTGTAGCCCAGGTGGGAGGACAACGTAGGGAGTGGAGTTGAAAGAGGATATAATTGTGATGATGATTGGAGATCAATAATTGCCGCGTCTCATAAACAGGGCCAATATACATTCTCTGAGTCAAATACTCAAAGCTAAGTGGCTCTTGATACAACAAACTACATAATTTTCATCCTCCCAATAGGCAGTCGATATGTGGGTAGAGAAAAATACTCGCGACTTTTCCCCCAGCGATCCTCCCTACTATCAGCAGACACGTCGACATCGCTCCAGCTGATGTCCAAGCCAACATTGGCAAGATGCAATTCGGAAATGCGAGTGTAGATATCGTAAAAAAATGCGTCTAGAATTTCGGTAAGAATTGTCACTCATGGAACATGTCTAATAAAAATCATACTGGTTGCACCTAGCCCATTGAAAAAGCTGAAGCGTGAACCTTCATCGGCCAGAAGATCAGGTAGATGTTCGAAAAATTCCCGCAAGTCGCTGTAACCTTCGGAAAATGTATCCGTATAAATGACATCGAAGCCGCCGAAGCTCAAGAGTTCAGGGCTTTCTATAAAATCTTGCCACCTTCCCTCAAAGATACGGACACCTTCTTTGGCATACCATCCTTGTTCGCGCATGAATGTTAGAACATCAGGATGCGCTTCAATTATAACGTGGTGCCTTGGAGCAGTCTGGAGGCCCTGGAAAAGACTGTCTACCTGCAAAATGTAGTCAGAAAGCATCGCAGGTGTTGGAAAAAGAAACCCACAAGTCCCAATCCGAATCCGACGTTAAGAACTCTGAGAGAATCTTTGGATCGATCTTCACAAAGTTTCTGGACCGTGACCAGCATTATTTTTTTCTCCCAGCCCATCATTACACCAACTTCCTCCCCGTCTACTTCAAGCATGCAAATGTTTTGGCCGTGTTGATCCTCTATATATTTCAACTTCGAGCGTAGAAATACGTCGGAAGAGCCTGACGCGCTTCCATCTTCTGCGCGAAGAATGATCGAAGTTTTGGCGAGCGGTCGTTTCTCAAGTAAACCAAGTAGAAGTTCTGCAGTAGCTCAGCAATCGGCGGAAATGAGATTCACTTAGGTCTCGAATGCACCTGATCGAATGCCTGCATCCCGAATGTACGTGTAGATAGCTTCATTATTGAAGGATAGGGCAATATCTCCTGCAGTGTTTTTCAAGTAATCGACTAGCATGTTGTCAGTATGGGCTGATTGAATTGTAAAAGTGACCAAACCTGCATTCCAGATAGCTCCCTTCTCAATTAATATCTTGACGAGTTCAAAATTTTGCGTGTAGGCTGCGGCATGCAATGGTGAAATCCCTTCGATTTGGTTCTGATACCAGACTGGAGATCCTGCATCCAAAGTAGCCAAAATCACCTCCGTCGATTCAGTATTGAGAATTTTCTCGATGAGATCTTCTCCGAGTTGAGTCGCAATTTCATCAATGTCGTTTTGCATGGTGAGATTATGACAACACGGAAGGATTGCTTCGATAAAGAGATATGTATCACAAGGAGAAACCATGCAAACGGCGTCGAAACTTGTGATCAAATGACGGTCCGGAAATGCCGAACACCGAACATCATGTTGAACGTTTACGGTTTAATCATAGTTTACTGCTACACTCATTACTCACACTGTCCTCAATTTTCATTTTCTTTCATATCGACCCACAATTTCTAGTTTAACCAAAATCGTACTCATGCCTACTACTACTCCTAGCTCCACGGCACCCGTAAATCGACATGCGTTAACTGCAGTTGAGAAACAACGAAGCCAATTGGAGAAACTCCTGAAAGATCCTGCGAAGCCTGCCTATATACCTCCTCCTCCCAAGGAGAAGACTATACGCGCGGCACGAGAAATGATGAAGAACGTGCAAGGGTCCAGTGCAGGTGCAGGAAGTGGCGAATTCCATGTCTACAAAGCAAGCAGACGAAGGGAGTACGAGCGCCTGAAGCTACTGGAAGAAGCCTCATCCAAGGTAAGCCATGATGAAAATAAATTTTGGTTTCATTATATGCAAGCTCATCATATATATAGGAAATTGAAGAGGCCGAATTTGAGAAGAAACGACGCGATATGGAGGAGGTGGCGGAGGCGAAGACTGCCAAGAACCGAGCAAAACGACAAAAAAAGAAAGCAAGGTCCAAAGCTAAGCCCGCTGGAAAGGGTGAAGGGGAGACAAAGAATGGCGAGGAAAGCTTGGCCGCGGATTTGCCCATTAAGAAAAGACGCTTGGTGAGCGGGAAAGAGCTTGTATTCAAAAAGCCCGGAGAAGCAAGTGACGACGAGGAGTCTGATGAAGATGCAGGACCTTCAGCATCTTACGATAACGACATACCACCTCAGAATATCTCTAAAGATGCGGATACTGAGGCGCCAGCAGTTGTGGAAACGGGTCGAATAACAATTGTGGAAGATGACTAGCGCGCGCCCATTGTATGAATCGGAGGAACTGTTGGCTTCATGGTGTGTTGTATATCATAATTGGAAATTCACATTATCAAGAAAAATATCTATGAATATTTGGCATCGTTTCTAGGAAGGAAGGAAGGAAGGAATCTGAGGATTGTTTTCCTCATCGATCATCATGCCCTCTGTGGGTTGGTACGCATTAAGTAGTGATATTCTGCACACTCGTTGATCATGTCGACGTCGAAGTTGGCCGGCTCGCTTTCTCGGTACGTGTTACTTTTTGGAAATCCATGATGATATCCAACAAATAGCTTCCCTCTGCTACATTGGCATCGCGTCCACATCGGCCAACGTCATGTATTTTTTCAGATTCTCCCCGCGAAGGTCTGCGACCTATGGATTCGCGTCAGTATTTTAATGTAGAAATTCATACAGAACATAAACTACTTTACCTCTTCGTCTAGATGATGAAACAACACATCTCGAAAGCCATCAAGGCATGCTCTCATCTCCGTTGGCGAATACGTAGATGGTTCTGCTTTCCATTTGGCGACTAGCCTGTCCAGTTTCTCAAGGCCTGAAATTATGCAAACGTATGAGTATGTTGGTATTCAGTCGATGTTTTACCTACCTTCATGAATTCCGCGATGTGATGCAAGATGCTCGCCTTCGTCGGTATCGCCAAATTTTGGCATGAATCTCGCTAACAATGGGAATATGTAGCGCTCTTCGATTGTATGATGCATCGTTAAATCTAGCGCTCGTATTATTGAAAATCACGACCATTCCAATTTCCAAGGTTGCGATACACGTACGGTGGCTCAATGATTTCGCCATCTCAAGGTAAAGGGTCAGGGAAAGTCCATGAGAATTGAAAGAACCATCGGTAAGCTGCATACGCAAGCGTTAATCAGAGTCTAATGATATGAATGGCCTTTAACATTTGAAAATTTACCTGGTACACGGTATTAACTACATAGGACCGTAACATGTTTCAGAGAAGATTGAATATGGTCAGAATCTGTTATGACACACATTCTTGTTTAAACCATGCGTGGAAAGAGTTCATCTTGTCACTAAGCTTAACCATACGGTTTGTCTTACTTAGCGTCTTCAGAATATGCGAATGACGTTGGCACCTACTCGATTCCATCTCCTTTCTTCTCGTGCGGCCGCAAAACTCGATATTTTGGGCTGAGATGATTCTTGATTTGTGAGTGTCGTAGCAGGACCTGGTTGGTTCCTCTTCGGCGAGGACATGGCTTGACTCAAATATTGTTTATGGGTAGACAGATGGGCAATTTTGATCTTTGCGAAAGAGATTAGCTGCTAGCAGGTCTTTTCAATTCCGCCGCAGACGGACAGGCGGGATCAGCCTTTCTGAAACCGGATATCGCAGCCTTGCCGCAAGCTGATTTGCAGCGATAATTGTAGGCACTGGCAGGCTCCTAAACCAGCCTCTCGTGACGAGAAATCCCTTATCTAACGTTGGCGGGAACCTCGCGGCAGGATTTCCCAAAGCACTTCGCCTTCCGCCTTTCGACGTGTGATCCAAGTCATCCTGTCGTGTCAGAACCTTGCCTCGAGGTCATTTGTCAGCATGTTTCTGTCCTCTCACTCCAAGTTCAGAGCAAAATTGTTGCAAAATTGCCGCCAAAACGAGGTACAGACTCAATAAATATCATATCTGTTGGTTTTGTTTTAGTTTTACCTGAGGAAGGGTCATGTCTGTAATTTTGTGGGCGCCAAATACTTACACCGAAGCACTCGAGACTCAGTCTTCAAGGCCTCAGGCGTCACGCCGCGTCAGTACTCACCACTTTAAGTCTCCTAATAGCGAAATATATCGCAATGGGGCGCTAAAAATGCAAGTACTTTCTCAGCTTATCAGGCAAAAATTAGACCTTATATAGGATAAGGCATTCCGGTAACAAATTCCACTATTGATGACCATTGCGTCTTGATTTTTTAAATTTACAATGATTCCGCTGAAATAATTATTATACGTAAGTATGTATGACCTTCCCACCTGTTTCAATCGGTAATAGTATAGCTCACACCTTTGAAGATATGTCTCCATATGTTGTTCTGTCTCAAGTTCCTTGCGCGTCAACTTCTCATTTTAAATCATGGTGTAGCCAAATATTTGGAAGCGATACCGTCACGGTAGTACTTGGATAAGGGCGCAGATCGGTAGAAAATATACTATTTTGAGCGTATACATGTATGATAATGCGGCTGCCTTATTATATAGTACGAGATACGCACCCACTAATGAGAAACAATTGCTTTACCAAGTGCGAGGACGACGCGACAGACCATGGGATCTACGGCAAAAAAAACCTTTGCCTTCGTGCTCACGCAGGCAAGAAATATTCCAACTTATCTGAGGACAAACTGACCACCGACACACTCTTCCAAAATTTCATAAGATCCTTCCCGGTTGGTCGAACCGATCTGCGCCTCACGCTCAATGCGCACTGTGACTGTGCACCCAAGGCGTATCGACAGAATGCTCCACAAGTTCGACGCCATTGCCAGACATTGAAGATGGACTGCTCTATAATGTCATATGTCTTCTTTTTAAAAACTAACTAGCACACCTTGAGCACACTGGTAGCACACGGCGTGCGCACTCAAACCACGCTACTCAAGTGCGCATGCACAGAATGCTCGCGGCAAGTGCCGGGGCGAATCCGTGATGGATCAAGTCAAAAGTCCCAAGTCAGAATCCTGCCGCGAGGTTCCCGCCAACACTACTTATCTTATCTAAAAACCAAATATAGGACAACACAACTTGAGATGGGGATTCTCGTCAGAGAGGCTGGCATAGTTTGGATTCAGTGATCGCGGGCATACCTAGTAACGTATAACATGTTGCCTATTTTGGTAGTCTATTATCATTTTCAATGCATCAGTGGCTTGAGTGCTTTATTTTCTAGGACATACTGTAGTCCTTCTCAGAGAATAAAAAAATTATGAATAACAGCCAATTAACCTAAAGAATTTTATGTGAGCTTTGAAGTTGAAACAAAGAACATGAGAGACTGAATTCAGCCATATTTCAGTTGCTCACTCACATCAGACTGTTCAAATGCATCCATGAATTCCCAGATAATTTCCTCCCCCAGAATTTGTCCTGCAAGCTTCTATATGCATGTTTCTAACTTTCTGCCTCCCAAAGATTGAGCTCAGGCTGAAGTCTCAGTCCCAGGAGCACCTTCAGTGATGATAGATTAGGCTTGAATTACCAGTGAAATTATGGGCTTTTTCTGAACCATAGAATTTTTTGAAAAAACACATGATGGATAGTTTGCCCTTTGTAGTATTAAAATTGTAGAAAAATGAGATGCAAGACATAACACAATCTAGCTCCCAGAGGCAAAGAAAAGGTGAACTTTGCGATGACACATCAAAATTAATGTAAGTGGACTACCAGAATAGGCAACACGTTATACGTTACTAGGTATGCCCGCGATCACCGAATCCAAACTATGCCAGCCTCTCTGACAAGAATCCCCATCTCAAGTTGTGTTGTCCTATATTTGGTTTTTAGATAAGATAAGGGATTTCTCGTCACGAGAGGCTGGTTTAGGAGCCTGAGGCACTGGCAATTTTGGGCCCCGGCCTAGTGTTGCCGCCGCTCCACTCCGCTTGGCTACCGCTCGGCTCTAATCGACTTACAGGGCGCTCGGCTTTTTGTGTGAGTCGAGCTAAGGTGCATCAGCCAGCTCAGCTTGGCTTGCGGTTGGCGCCGACTTGAGCCATGACTTGGCTAAAAATAGTAAGCGACACTGTTGCGCTCCCTTGGCGCTCCTTGATGGCAGTTCTTTGCAAGCTTATTCAAGGCCTATTGTAAGGTTAAACTTGCTATTAAAGCTGCTCCTGGGTGCTACACTCATAACATTTATTTCTTCCTCACAAAATTCAATATATTAGTCTGAAAAGTGAGGCAAATACCAACAACAACTTTGAAATGCGCCTTGTTTATTGGGTGATTATGATGTGTGACTCCTGAGATCAGTGTCACGTCACACATTAACTTGAGGCCACCAAATACTCGCCAAAAAAGCACTCTTTACCTCCATTTCTGAGTGCTCACAGATTAGAGAGTTTCTATACATTGTCTCTATAAAATTAAAGGGAAAGTTACCATTATATGCTACCAATATGCTACTAGTTGCGATCTATCTATAAAAGGTATATGAGCTGCCGCTCAAGCCGAAGCTAGCCGAAGCCAAGCCCGAGCTAGTCGATGCAATACCCACAGCTCGACTTCAATTAGGGGCGGCTAGGCTCGGTGCGGACTCGGCTCGACTCAATCGGCTCGCGACTTTCAAGCCGAGCGGCGGCAACACTACCCCGGCCTACAGTCATTCACCGGTCCTTGAGACAGCGAAATATTTAGTGGCTAATATGTAGTCAGATTTGGTGTTTTTCGAGAATTTCTTTCTACGTACATGTACAACGATATGAATACAACAATGTCTCAAATTTTGGGGTGAATTGAATCACAACTCGGAGAGATATCTTTGAATAATTTGAAATCTGGCCTATCAAGCATAAAACTAGTCCTTGAGACAATGTCACATTTCAGATCTGTTTCCACGCTGTCGCAAGGGGTACGCACCGGCAATTGCCGATATATGGGGTGGGGAGGGGGGGCCCCTCTTGGCGGCATTATTCAAACTTTTTTTTTGGTTGAAATTTCCGCACTTTTGCACCTGTAGCTCCCTAAATATTCCATTTCAGGTCTTTCAGTGGGATGTGTGCTCGTTTACGGGGTGTTTAAGGCTGATAACAAGCATCGACACATGGTTTACAGGGTATTTAAGTAACCGGCCAATTGGCAATCACTCAGCACTGCTAAAAATAACCAAAACATTGCACGTACCACCTCCATCAACACTTTCTTTAGCACCTAACCAGCGCTTACCCTTCAAATATTGAAGTCATACTCATGGATGATCATTGCAGCCTCATCGGCCACCCGAGCATGAGAGACGCTAACTTGCTGGTTGCTGTTGCTGCTGTTGCTGTTGCAGATGTCGCTGCCTCATGTTAGTGAAGAACATGCCATTGGTATGCAGATCATTATATCTTATGTATGCTAAGTTACGAGCTCATAATTCCAGATGTACTGACCTCAGAAAGTTCAGAAGCAGATTCACGTCGAGTCATCAGAAGCGCAAACATGCTGATCCTACAGATGACAACATCCCCGAAGATGAAAATATGTGTCATGATGATGGATGTGGCTGCTTTGTGGCTCTTGATGAGTTGCTTCACTGCAAAGGGCCAGGATGCAGTGGTACAGTGAGTTTTTTGTTGTTAATAATTTGAACTCTTATGCTAATGGGTATATATTAGTACCATCTTATATGTTGGGGACTCTCTAAGATGCCTGACAAGGACTGGTATTGTGACAATGATTGCAAGGTGAATGCTACAGGGACAGGCAGCTGCAAATGGCGACGAAGAAAGCCTTAGTCTTGCGTAGGCAAACTCAGACGTAGCCTATAAATAGATTTGCGTGATGTCATTAATAATTACTCATCAAAACACGTGTTTTATTTCCTTTTCGGGACAGTAAGGGGGGGAGGGGGGCCCAAATTTGCCTTATCCAAGAAAATCGACCTCATATACCGGAGTTTTTTTTCGCGTACCCCTTGCGCTGTCGGCAGCTTGATCCGTGATCTAATCTATGTAGTCATCTACCTAGTGATCCGCACGGGTTCGGCAACCCGCGGCGGGTTGATGCCAAGGGTATGCCGGGTGAGGGTGCGGGTTGGACATTTTCAACCCTCCCAAAAACCGTACCTGTTGACGGGTTGTTGGCGGCTTAGGGGGTGTTATATTCAGGTAATTTCAAACTAATATTTTACGCGTGTAAGCGGCCTAATCCATGTAAATGATGTATTCTACGAGATTTGGCACGTCTTGGCATGTCTCGGCATAGGCCGGCATTTGCCGATGCATCCATCAACCGCGGTTGCACGGTTGAAATCTTACTTCCACACTGCCATCATGCCTGCTCGCCCCTCCCCTTTCGACAGGGATGTGGGTTATTTGCACGCGACGACGAAGGAGGGAGGAGCGGAGGAGACACAGGGCAGACCCAGGAAGTGGGAGAGCCACCATTTGCGTCATCCGCAACCCGCCTTTGCCCTGCTGACACCCCCTTTCTGCAGCTCCCTTTTCGTCCGCCACCACCTCCTAATGTCTCCGCCACCCTCATCTGCCTTCCCAGCACCTGGCCCCCTCCCCCCATACCCCCATGCGACGGCCCCGCCATCTGCAGCGCCCCACCTCAATGCCACGTCATCACGCGACGACGCCGCGGGAGTGTCCGTAGCCTCCCCCGTTCCTCGCCTTCGGTGCAGCGACTGGCGCCCCCGCGGCGCAATCTGCTCGTACAGGCGGTGCCTGATGGGGGCGGACTGCCTGTCAGCGAGAGCTGCCCATCACGTCGCTGCCTGTACGTGGCACGACGGCGGCCGTCCCTGTGCAAACGGGGCGTGCAGGCACGACCCCGTCGTGTCCGCTAGTCCACGCCGCGGCTTGCCCACCACCACCGTGGACCGGCTGAGGCCCCGTGCGCCCCGGCCCTCTCAAGGCTTCTAACATGGGCTGTGCAATGCACCCCCACCTCTTGCAGCGCTGTAACTCAGTGCACGCGGCGCCCCGCCAGACAGTGTGGGTGGCTGCTCGCTGGGGAAGCGACGCCATCCCGCCTGCCTGTTATGGCGCGTTGGCGAGGGCGTGCAGCTGGCTCTCCCTAGCACCCACCGACTCCCTCTGCTCTCTCCATCTGCCCACCGCCCTTACCCTACACCTCCCCAATGGACCCACCACCTCTAAGGCGCCGTCTCGCTGTCACGGCACAACAACGACGCCGCTGCTACCCGCGGGAGTGTCTGCTCCCTTCCCCTTCCCCTTCTCCTTCCTTGTACCGACCGTCTATATGTGCGCAGATGACTGCAATTGCAGTCCTCGGCGGCATGGAGACGCAAGATGCCTGGGAGCAGCCCTACCCTCCATCAACCCTTCACCCGTTGACACACCCGCGGGACACCGCGTAACCCTCCAAACAACCCGCACCCTCGAGCAACCCGCCACAAGGGTGAGGGTATATACGGGTTAGGGTGAGGGTTGCGAAAATGTCACCTGCGGTAAACCCGTGCGGATCACTACATGATCTACCTCATTTTCAGCTTCCGCCTGTTCACCTTCAGGCTCGCTCTCATCGTCCTGTGCATCCCCAGAGACAGGCCTTGGTATATGAACTTTTCTTCTTTCCATCACTGCCTTAATCATCTTGATAAATTTCAATTCCTCGAAGCATATATCTTTCCTTCTCCTCTGCTTGTAGTTGCTGCTTTTTGGACACAGATTTGGGGCGACCAACCATTTGGGATAGTAGGTTATGGAAAGATGAATATATAACAGATAATATACAAATGGATTCAATGTTTTAACAACAACGAAGCGTATTCATTAAGAAATTGTACATGGTCGCCCGATTTGGAAATATGTGACGTGACATGATAACTGGAAGGACATGGGATGTACGCTGCGTCGATAAGTGTTTCGCCATATTGTAGCAGCTCCCTCACAAATCAAACATAAGGATATCAATTTATGGGATATGGATATCTTGTTTTTCCAAAAAAAAAAACGAGAACTGCAAAGACACAGGTCGAGATGAGGCAGATAAAATTGTATAATTCACCCATTTTGCCGCATCTCTTCAAGATCGCATTCCAATCTTCTTGTATTGCAAGATTTTGTCCAAATTTGGTAGTTATTAGTCATGTGATTGCTTACGTGGGTCGGTCGGTTCAAAGAATCCGTCCTTAAAAATAAATTTGACCCTAGGTCATATTTTCTAATCCCGACACCCCCTTGACAAAAAAAATCTTGATAATAGCTACTCAGATGCGTGTGCTATTCCCATTTGTCTCAAGGACTAGTGCTGTCTCAAGGACCGGTGAATGACTGTATGTAGCAATTGTTATCCTTTAGTCAAGAGCACTCTGTAATTTGGTCCAAGTACGCGGCTATTTTTGGTGCGCAGTGACGCCTCCTTGCCCTTTTCTATAAATAACACCAGCCATGCGCCGCAGGTGGGTCAGATAAATTTGAGAGCGCCAACTGAGTGTTGCCTCCCCCAATGCTCGTTTCATTTACTTCCTCCTCAATATGGCGGAATGTCCTCCCGTAAATAGTCCTGCCGTAGATCAATCATCTTTCTGGAGCTCTGGGAATCTACACTGGGATGCACATCGGATAGGTTGGGCAATTGCGGGTGCCTGCACAGTGGTGGTTTGTGGTTGTTCTGGTTATATATGATATGAAGCTCACTTTACTTGCTTCTCAAGACCGTCTTATTATCAACTATCAGTGTGCTATCACATTGTTGGTAGGTACTCCTGAGTACACTGCAAGTCTGCAAGTGCCACGAGAGAGCGCCGACATGTTATTATAGGAACTATATGAACCCTACGCAGCAGCGTCAAATGTGAGTCCTCAAAGAGTCTCTTAAAGTAAGACACATGACATATTTAAACTTGTTCTTCCCCCAAGAATCCGAATTCTTTATATGCCACCTGTATATGGTGTAATCTCCTTTCTATCTTATCGGTTCTTTCGAGATTATACATATTATTCATTCGTCGAAGTCAGTGAGTAATATCGTGTTATCAGGCAGTTTTAGGTATATCTTGAACCGTTCACAGTTTACGAGGTGGTAAGCTACCATTGTCTATTTCGACGACGCACTACGTGTTAATACCGACTTCTATATAGGCAATCACTTTGAGCGCGTTCTTGTGGGTCTAGAAAATGCCCATTAGACTTAAGCTGATTCATTTCTTCTGCGTAGTAGACTTCTTCTCATTGAATTTGTTGCGGAAAAATCAGGCAAGGATGATATGTTGAAAGAAAAGGATAAAAGAAAACTATTGTTTCCTGTGGGTATTTTGAGCTCGGTGACCAATCTTATCACTAATGCTCACTTGTAGCTCTGTTGTTGGAGGTACCGACCAACAAAGGTTGGCTGTCATGAAATTTTTGTTCCGAATGAAGCTGAACATCTGCATATACTCTAGCCATATTTCATGTATGTCGTCAAGGTATGTCAACTAATATTTCCTTCACATAAATTATATCAGACTGGTTACCGACTGAAATTCTCTTTATCGATGAAGTGGTCTGTCCTTCAATACGTTGTTGTCCGACCACGTATGTCCATCCACTCTTCAGTTTCTGCTTATTTATCTGTATGGCAGTGATATCGATAATTGGCATTATTTGCCAAGCACTGAATATCCTCTGCGAGGCCAAAGGCTTCGATACACACTTTGCAAATGTTTACTTGGAAGCCATAGACTTCGTTAGTATTAAGTGAGTCTACGTGTATGCCTCATTGCCACTGTTACTGTATTCATACGTGCTGTTAGTGTCGCGTTGTATGGACTACTTCTTTTCTATGCATTGACACGGGACGAGCTAGCTGGGAAAAGACCATTGGCAAAATTCCTTTCCATAAAGCTTATTGTGTTCTTCACATTCTATCAATCCTTCATTGTAAGTCCCTGCTTGAATGTAAATGTTTTGACCATTGATTATCTAGATAGTTCAGTGCATTGGAGGGACGAGTGATCAAGGGTAATTCAATTCCAGTGCTATCTATGGTCAGTCCGCCTTCATTAAATTAATTTGCTGCAGCATCGGAATTTTGGACCGAAACAAACATCGCAGATGGCTTGAATGCACTTGCGATTTGTATTGAGGTGAGAATGTCATTTAAGTTCATTACGGTCTAAAGAACTGGTTTCCACTGGCAGATGATTATATTCTCCGCATTTATGATGTGGGCCTTTCCTTACAAAGAGTACAAAAGAGTGGCCAGGGCACCACCAACGGGGATTTGGAAGTCATTATGGGATACAATTGATGGGATAGGTATGTTTTTTCCCCCAAACATCTTGTGATAAGTGCTCAATGTAAAAAAAAATTTACTACTATACACAGTATCAATTACTGTGAGTTTCACCGACATTAAACGTGGTCACCCTCTGATGGCTGCTGCTCTAGCCGATTTCATCTCAGAAATTGTAAGATCCTCGATGTACTTCATAAATCGCAAGAAGTATAACGCCACTCGTTCTCAACGGCCGACGTATGGGAGCGCTTTCAATCTAGATGGGCATACTAACTGTGACAATCGAAGCGGTGAACCGATGTAAGTGCCGTAGCGACTTTCAACTGAAACCTTTAATTATTGCCATGCTGTTTACTTATATTGATCTGGGCGCCGTTATCAGTAGATATGATGAACAAGATGTTGAATCTGAACTTGGAGTGCCGTTGTCTACTCATCCTTTGCTCATCCTTACAAGTTACGACCAAGAGCGGTTACAAGCTGAGCATGGCTCCCCGACTTGCCAATCCCCGGCTTAGTAATTCGAGGGTACACCTATAATAGAGTACTTATATACATATGCCGCCCATTTAGCTTTGCAAGTTGTATCATACAATGTACTCTAAGTACTCTAAGTATACTTACACTTCAAATTGATTGAAGGATTCACTAAAGTAAGTTATTACATAATAAGTATGCAAACTGAAGGTGATGCTATAATTTGGCATTCCGATTCTGCAGCGAACTTATTTCGTGCCGTCCATGTCTGCAGCTCTTTCTAGTGAACACGACGCTTCTTTCAGGGATCCCTTTCGTCTTGATCACCTTGCCGATGAACTAGCTACTCGAGAGTCCTCGCGTAGTGGAGCTCATCCACCGTCCGACGAGGTTGACGATGAACAAAGTGGACTTCTGCCAGAATACACACCATTATCCCATGATGACAAGTATCTGACAGCCGAAGTCTTCAATGTAGAGGACTTTCTTCTAGATAGATCTCACATTGCTCTCCCTGACCTGCGAACAGAACTACGCCAGTATCTTGCTCAGCTGAAGGAGGAGCTCGTCAAGCTAATCAACGATGATTATGAGGCGTTCATCAGTCTCAGTACCGACTTACGCGACGAAGGAGCCAGACTAGAGAGATTGAAACACCCTTTACGAAACTTGAAAATAAACGTGCTTGTAAGACAGCGATTCAATCCCGCTCTTTCGGTTCACCGTCAATACCTTGTCACAGGAATCTAAACAAGAACTACAAACAATTCAGAATGAAATATACGACAAACTGAACAAGCGCGGAAAGCTTAGGGAAGAGAAGGTCCGCATATGCTTGGTGCCCTGCTTTAAGACATTAACGTCGTTGTAGGCCTTACTTCACCTCCTCCTCAAAATGTCAGAGTCCGTGACCAGACTTGAATCGATGTTGTTGATCACTTCTCCAGAAGAGGATAGCAAAGACGCACTAGAGCTCAAGAATGCAAATTTCCTTGTTTATTCCAGTCATAGCGACGAAACTAATGACGAGAAGTACGTTGTATACACCAGGATTGGGTACATCTCTGATTCATAATCCAAGATATCGTGGAAATCGGGCGAAACATCTCAGTCGAGTATCAGCGGAATATACACAACTTCTTTATCATGCTCGAAAGGCTAGAGCCGAGAAGTTTGCATTTGTAGATGAAGTTCAATGGGTTTGTGAGCTCCATCTTTTTTCATGTATCATTTATTAATATTCAATAGCGCATTGACAGGATTCAATCAACGCTGTCGTCAGACCTGGACCAACTATTCTCCCAAACGCTTACCTCACTGTCTGAATCGAAGGGTAATAATAGGGCGACTGACCTTGAGCGAGGTAAATGGATATCAGATTTGACTGAGTGCCTTCGGACGTACGATGTCTTGGGCTTATGGAGGGACGCTGAAGATATTATACGACGAGATGTTGTCCGCGGTTTCGTGAAGAAGGTGGGTGAACTTCTTAATTTGGAATCCGATAGGAAATGCTTATTTTATATCAAGACAATACACCCTGGTGCCCTGACCGCACCTCATTCTCCACTTGTTCCAAACACGCCATTTTGCTTTCCTGGAAGTACAGAGTCAATGAAGACGGCAATATCTGCTCATCAAATACCATATACCCCCTTTACAGCCTTCATTCCTAAACAAGCTATTCATCAATCGTCTGCAGTTTCATCGGATTTGCCACAGGCTCAGCTATTAGACGATACGGATGACTCCCTCGCGAAACTCTACAACCAGATTTTGCGTTTTGTGGAACGTGATCTTGGCAGAATTATGGATATAACAGAAAAAATCACCATCAAGACTTCAGAAGTACGACGCAATGAGCAATCTGCTGGATTATCGCCACAGTCGAACACTGGCTTTAGCGATGGTAGCAAGGAGTTTCAAATTATGTCCAACGTTATATGGGATGAAATTGGTACTTCGATCATGGATGAAGTTGGTGGTTTTGTATTTTCTGCGGGAAGACCAAATGAATTTCAAAAAGTACGTTTTGTTACTATATATGTCGCTTTGCTCAGCATCAATATTCGTTTTCTCTCAAGCACTATGAAACTACGCAATCGTTCATTCGGTCACTGGAACTCCTTGCACCAACGATGCGTTCCGTAGAAGCTTTGCGCCGACACCCAACTTACCTAGCTTTTGAGCGACGGTGGCAACTTCCTGTATACTTCCAGTTGCGGTGGAAAGAAATCATTGGGACGTTGGAGGAAATGCTTTCTGTTGTGCGCCTTGAGCCTATTATCCCCAAAGGTGCCTATATATAACCATCTGCTTGCTTCTGCCTTCTCTAATGCAAAAATTGACGACTATTCAGACGGTTCATTCGCCATGCCTCATTCTTCTGCTACTTGGATCGCTGTATCTGCATGCTGGAGCTCCGAGATTTATATTCCTGAACTTTCACATCGATTTTGGAGATTGACATTACAGGTGTGTTAACCACACAAACTTCACCTCAACCATACTCATTTTGATCCAGATATTAAGTCGGTATAGAGGGTGGTTGGGAGAAACATTTGCCAGTCTCGATGCAAATTCAAGCAACCAACAAGACAAGGTAATATCGACTAGTTGATGCAGCTCCCCGGTTCTTCGATTTCTGAGATAATACATAGATTGGATCATCTTCGAACTTGGCCCGTGCCTCTACGCCAGCTGGAGATGCATCCTCCAATGAGACCATTGCTGTCGATGATAGTTTCCTGCGCTATTCGGCTGCCGCAATCGTTGACATCAAGCTCATGGAGTCAAACATGATGACACTTTGGCGTCAAGTAATCGCAATGATGATGCCCCACATTTTTATTGAAGAGGAACCAGAATTTCAAGGCGAAGGTTTGTCTTTACAACACCAATATTCAATCGCATTATTGATTGATTCTCAATGTGTAGCTGCTCTTCGTGAAAGTGTGTCTGCCCTCACAGCGTTCATCTCACCCCTTTCAAACACCGTCATTGCTATTTTGACAAAACGTTGTTGTGATGGCCTACTTCCAGTACGAGGTATTCCATCACAATTCAGAGCCATGTCCAATAAACGGGCACCTACGGAACCAAGTTATTTTGTGTCCTCAATCTTGCGTCCAGTCAAGCAATTTTTTGCCATTGGGACATCAGAGGGACCTGGAAGCCTCCTTAAAGACACTTTCCTCAAGGGATATGCAACGGAAGTATTCAACAATGTGACCCAACAGTAAGGTGTTTTTAGTTTTCTTTCATATAACATACACTGATGGAATTCTATAGATATATAAATTACCTTATGGCTATGAAGAAAATTGAAGAGCCTTTGAAGCGTCTGAGGAAGAATAAAAAGACCCCGTTCTCATTATTCGGAAACAGCGTCACTGCTTCTGATGAAGGCAAAGACGAAGAACGTATTCGAAATCAGATGATTTTGGATGTAAATGCTTTCGGCAAGGATGGTGCATCACTGCAAGTAGAAGTGGAAACAAATACCCACTTTCTAACTCTGAAGGAAATGGTTTACACTGCAGACCCAGAATAAATATCATAGCCAGCCACCCTCTATTTGTTAAAATGGTATTGTACAGTGAATGGATTATAATGAATGTCCAATGAAGTAGATATGTATAGCGGTAATGTTATCTAAGGTTACTCGGAAGTGTGGTTGGCATTGGGAGGTCTACAGCTCTGATGAAACATGGAACCAGTCCGTGCAACTACGATAGAGTCATTCAACACAGATGGGGTATTTTTAGACGAGATAAGCATGGGTTTTCGGCAGTATCGGCATGTTTTTTGAATTGGGCCCCAGCCATGATTCTGTTCATGAGCAACTTCAACGACGATTTCGAAGTGATCACGGTCGATCAAATGCTTCAACATGATCAACAGATCCTCATCCGAGCGGTAAGATTCCAGCATCCCTGTCAGGATAATGCGAAATTCCGTATAATGGGATCCACTAGAGGAAGATGTTGAAGTGACCAATCGCTTGAACAGACGGGGGAAGGAGACGGTGCTTGTAGAGGTGATAGATACAAGGGCACCAAATGTTGTTTGAACAAGTGAGCGCAAAGAAGATAGAACGTCATTTATCCGCCCTGTGGTTGGGGTCGCATTGATGCTATGTTCAGCCCGTACATCTTCATGTTGAGATACAGGGTATGATGTTGCTATGACCTGAACAGTTTGGATTTGGCTGTTTAGTAGTTTGAACCACATGTCTTCCAAAGGAATGTCCATTGTTGACGATGCTTGCGAACGTGCCAAACATATTTCACGACTGATTGTTGCAATCGACTGCAGCGTTTCAAACTCGCGAGAGGCTCGAAGATCAAAATGGTGAGTAAGACTGTCCAATAGCTGGCGTGATAATCGTTTTTGGAATTCTTCAGCTTTTGCCAGAGCTCCTTGGGGATTTCCTTGCCAATCGGTCGCCCATACGACTGCGTCGAAGACTTGATTGTCTTCACAAGTTTCAAGAATATCTTCCATGTCAAAATCTTCCTTGGGTATATATTGTAATGTCGGAATGACATTTTCTGGATGGAACTTGCATTGCAGCGAGAAGAACATATGGCGGAGATGAGGGTTTAGATGTTTTGAGGGTCCGTTAGTAAATCCAATGATATGTTCTTCATTGTTCAGAGGCGGCGCTAGAAGAACGCGCAAATATTCGTACCGACTTGAATCAGGATTTGCATTGTCTTGCAAATCTTTGACTGCTTTGTCATGTAAGTCTGGAACAAGTTTGTCAACCAGAAGAGCAGTCCCGATAGTGCTTGCATGTAGAAGTCGTGGGAGAGAATCGGATACAACTGTAGTCAAATCGTTGGGTATCGTGCCTTTGTTGGAGCGAGAGGACAGGGATAGGACCTCCTCAATTTTGGTCAGAACATCCAATGAAGTAATATCGGGATCCTCAACATAAGTTGAGAGTAGCTTAGCCCACGAATGATCGCGATAATACCAGGTTCTTAGTATTCTGAAAAAACCAGCGTCTTCAAACAAATGAACAATTCGTTCACTATCGTGTGGATTGTACGCAGACAGCAGATATTCAACGGCTAATTGCCTATCTTCGCGAGTTTTGGGATCAGGGTCTTTAGCGAGGCCGATCAAGACAGAATGTAGAGTAGTCGGTGCACATTCCAGGTATTGAGGGTATTTCGGAACGTTTCTGGCAACGAAGATGTTGACCATAGTCATGTCTTCTTGAGGAAGGTGACTGGAGGATACGATCTCGAGAACAATCCTGATAATCATAAAGCGATTAATAGTTTGCGCGTTATTGAGATAGGCATCTTCGAATGCAATATCAAGGGAGTGAAGGAAGGATTCAGAGTCGAAAAGCAGCAATTGGCGGACATAAGGATACGTGAGTTCTAGGCCGCCTTCTTCATCGGAAGTGAGCACGAGTTTGCCACCTTCACCAGGTGGCCAGACACTCGAACGACCAAAGAATAAGAACGTATACACATCTTTCTTCGCTTGAAAGGCTTCGTCTTCGCTCAATGGTTCTTCGCTCGGATATGTGAGGCCTGATAGAACGTTCGCCAGATAAGGATATATCTTGTAAGCATTGATAATCGTGGACTCCATGAAAGAGTCGGCGTCCAAAACTGATGCCGTTTTGTTCAGAAATTCTTCCCGAGAATTTCTGAATCTTTTGACTGTCCGAATGAGTCCAAGAAGTTCGACTATTGGAGCAACATAGTCTCGCATTGCGCGCATGTAAATATAAATGAGAGCATCATATAAGTGATATTGTTGACACAGCTGGATAGCTTGATTCAGGTCGAGACAAGAGGGATCCATGTGCCAAATGATGCGTTCCACGTAATCGGGGCGGCCGTCCTCTGCATGTAAAGCAACAAGTCTTTGAGTGATCCTAGGTGGGACATATCGGATCACATCATCCAAAACAAAGGGTTCCAGTTGCCGAAGATAAATAGAGCAGATACCAGAGTCGTCATATCGTTGAAAAAGATCCTCAAATAGAAAATCAAAGTCGTCGAGAGCAACTGCTGCCGAGCAGCAAACAGTGACAAGCCCTTCGAATAAGTCGGTGCGATCGACACCTCGATTATCGGGAGTTATGTGGGTGCCATCCGTCATTCGATCTTCAGAAAAAGTATATTGCGTTGATGCATCCATAAGGCTTCTCATCTTATCACCAATAAGTTGTTTTCGCTGTGTAGGATCTTCGGGTAGGTTATTCCTATTACCAGGTGCCTCGTCGATATAATACGATCGTGCGAGTTCGATTGCCTTCAAGAAGTCGCCGTTTTCTACCAAGGACAGAATTCGATCCGCCCATGTTAGTAGGGTCCCAACTACGAGGCGATCTTGTTTCTATGGACGTAATATGAGGGCTGGCTTTCAATATAAGAAAAATTATCGCTTACGAGCAAGAACAGCTTTCCCTTATAAACGCGTAAGCTGTGCGTCACAGCACTCGGTCCATCAGTGTATCCAGTCATCTGCGCAATTGGGGATATAAGAGAGAGCCCGTCAAAAGGAATTTCTTCGACAAGTCGACGCAGGTTAATATCATATACAACGAGATTGCTGCGAGTCGTGAATACAATTTGCTGGAAGAAAGTCAGCCATGATTTGAATGCTAGAGACAAAATGAAGCATACATTATGGTTTAGCCATTGTAGAGCCAAGATATCCTGTTTCGCCGAATATTGACCAAATCGTTCGTAATTGATTGTCCCAATGTCAATCTCGTCGGTTTTCCCAGTTTTCAAATTTTTTATAAGTTGTTTTGTTCTAGCTTCCCTCACAGAAATGAGATGGAGCGAACTACCCCAAGAATATGCGAGGATCGGAATGGTCGAAGCATAACTTTTCGATTGGATCCCATTGTCGAAGGACGGTTTCATGACGGTTGGGAACCATGCTAACGAGCCTATCCACTTGGAACTTGTCCTCCACGATCCACCTTCATCTACTTCGCGAGGGCGCTTGAACCAGGTTCGTGGAGTCGGTTTCAGCCCGACAACTACCAATTTTGTGGGCGTAAGTAAGGCAACAACATTATAGGCATCCGTTGGATACGGAATGGTACCTAATGGCAGGGGAGCCATTGCAAGGACCGTGTAACGTGACCTTCGTTGTGTAAGTGGATGACTCGTTGCAGGCTTTAAGGATCCGCTCGGATAAAGAGCATCTGGATAGCGACCAAGAATCCGTAAAATATCTGAAGCCTCCACAAAGAGAACTTTTCCTAGAGAATGGAAAAAAGCCAAGCCATGATCATCTGCCGAAACAAGTGCCGTGTGTCGACCTGCCACAAATTCGATACTGATGATCCTTGAACCTTGCAAATGACCCTCTTTGCGTCCAGAAGCTACTGCAGCTAGTGTGGTAGGAAGAACAGAACGAACTGGATTGTGGGACTGCTTGAGGTTGTATAGTTGTATATGTCCTGTTGCATGACCAGAAGCTATAAAAGTATGGTCATGAGAGAGCGCCAAGGCAGTGACAGGTCCGAGAGATCCTCCTGGGCGAATATTAGTCTATCGAAGCAACGAAAAACCTATTACGAACCTAACGTCTGATTTTCACAGACACATATAAGCGTCTGTTTATAATCATGTACAACCACCTTTCCTTCAGTAGTACCAATGCAGATCAGCCCATTTGCCGCTAATACCGTCGGAGAACCTAGTAATGGCGCCCCTAGCATATTGGATGCCTTTTGCGATGCTTTCGAATACAAAGTTTGCGTTATCATCTGAAGGTCTGTCCATTTAAACACATTTGGATCTGGCATTGGTTTACCCTCCCTGTCGCCTTGCCTGTCAATGGATTGAATTCTGAAGTCTGAAACTGAGGATACACGCGACATGGAAGAGAAGTGGGATGGAGAAGGTGAGACTCCGTCGAACAAATGAGAATGAGAAGTTGCCGAGCTGTTGTTGGATGCTATTCGAGAGGATTGTGGAGTATATGAGCGGAGTCGAGATACAGTGGGATGAAGGAATGGTCGGGCGAGCTTTGGGTAGGGAACTTTAGAATCGAGGCCATATAGAACAGATTCAGGGGTCACTTGACTAGTCACAGAATTGGAAGGAGAGCTTTCCGAAAAAATGTTGTCCTCGAGATGTTGCTGTTCAGAAACACAGAAACACAGACGGCATAAGTACTCGTGATCATGTAAATTGTAGTTGGACTTACACCAAAAGAGATTTCGCCCTGATAGTCGTCTTGCATATCATGAACTAATGATCTCTCAACCTCGAGAACGTCGGTCTCTGACTCTGCTTCATGGTCCATATCCTGACCAAGAACTTCACGCAGCTGAGCCTTGTAGCCGATGGAGGTATCGGCATCCACTCCGTCATATACAAAGCCTTCTTCGTCGTCGTCGTCTTGCTTTTCATTTTCTTCATCTGTATGCTCCTCCCCGTCGAACAATTCCTCCATGTGTGAGGAATAGTCTCCGGGATACGTAAATTCGGCGTCATCGTCGTCTTCTTCGTCATTTCTTGTGGTATCGTCGACGGGTACTGCAGTCGGAAAAAAGCTTTGGAGATTTGATGGTATCTCTGTCGTCCATGGATTGGACGCGTCTGGGGCTTCCATAATGACTTTACTGAGAGCAGACGTCGGCGTGAAGTTGTTACTTCAGTTGAGGCAGCGAACCCGGCGCGCTTCCGAGTCAAACTCCTGATGTCACGCTGACACTGTGGCTGTGCAAAGATAATATTAATGTTCAAGTCTAAGAAAAGAAAACGACTACTACTTACTCCGAGTACTCGTGTATAAATTACAGTACATATGATGACAGCTCGGACAAAAAAATGACAATGTATGATATGAATAAATATTCTGATGCCTACAGGCTACAGCCGTCAAGGTTCATAACAAGACAGACATGAAGAACGAGCCTTCAAGTTTTCTTCAAGCTGCTAGCCTACGTTCGCGTTCTCGGGTTTTTGCTCCTGGACCAAATCGTTCTTGGAATCCAATCAACTCCTCCATAAGCTCTTCCATCATCTTCATCGTCTGAGAAGACACCTTTAGTGCGCTCTCTGACATCAAATTACTCTTTACACTGGCTATAGTGGGTTGGTTCGTTGTTTCGGCTGAAGGGTTGTCATCGATCAACATTGCAACATCAGCATCACCTGCAACGGCAGTACCTTCAGGACCATTTATCTCGGTTGCAGCTTGCTCTCGAAGCGACTTTTCGAGAGCTTCGCGTCTACGGCCACGGTCGAGCGCGCTCGCTTGCTCCCGTCCTACCCATTCCACTAGAGCACGGACACGTTTGTTCATATCACCGACACTCATTCGTTTGGCTGGCCATTTAACTTTAACCCCTCTTTCCATGGTCCTCTCCGCACTCTCTCCTCTAGTGCCAGAACTAGCGGTTGCGCCAGCTCGAACTTCCAAAGGTTGAGGAACATTAGTGGGTAACATCTGTTCGAGATGCGATAGGTAGTCCGGAAGGTTCCATGATGTAAATAATGTCTGCTGAGAGACAGCGTATGCATGTGAGTTGCGATAAGCACGAGCGTCGGCAGCGCTTGTCCCTTGTTGACCGCTGTCTGCCCCCGACTGGTTCCGCCTTGTACCATGGGCATGATTGGCAGCTCCTGAGCCGTGTGATATTGATTGGGAAAAGGGAGGTCGTTTAGGACCACTAGAGCCTTTGGCGCGAGAATTATGTGCCGGTCGTTTGCTAGACGCATTAAATGCTATATATATGAATAAATCATTTGAGCGGTCAAATCGTAGAAGATGACACCGACCTTCTTCCGATTCGCCTGGCGCTGCCTCAACCGTCGCATTTTTCCTTCCCCCTCTTTTGTTTCTAGCTCCAGGAAGTTTAGACACCGAAGCAGCCTTTTCACTTGGTGGAGGGTCGAGTGGGGGAGCCGTATCTCTTTGACCATCCGATGTTGTGCTTGCAGAGCGAGTCCTCTTCTTCACAGTACTAAATGCCTGTTAATGCTCATTCTAGACGCTGAATTTGAGCAACATTTACTTATCATCTTCTGAACGCTTTCTCTTTTTTTTCCAATTATCGTTGATATCGAGTACAGGAATTGCAATGTCATCCGCTGAGGTGTCATGGACAGCTGCCGCTTCAGCGGCAGTTGCTTCTATTAACTCTTTCAGACTCTCGTCGAAGGCGGCATCTCTGCTATTCATCGTGTTCCTACGCTTTGAAGGCTGTTTCAAAGTATGTGATGGGGAGCGTGATCGCGAAATACGGTCTTTGGCCGTGGGGTCATGTCGTGAGGTTGTGGACGTCTGCCGAGGTTTCCTTGCTAGCCGCCTATTGTGTATTTAGCACATACAAGGTGCAAAAAACATGGAATATGACCAACTTTAGAAGGTCCTCGTGCATTTGGGGTTTACACAACTCGCAATAGTAATCGTCATCATGGACTTGGTCTTCGGAAATATATCCCATACACAAACCATGCTGCCAGACTTTACATGTTTCGCATTGAACCATGAATTCACCAGCATCAGGATCATCCTCTGCAGGGCGTATACAATGAGAATGAATGAGGACTGCGAAAGAGCTAAACGCACCGGTACTGCCGCATACACACCGTGTGATGCCCTGCTCTTCCTCTTCGTCCTGGCCATCCTGACGCTGTCCTTCGATCGAGGCGATTTCAGCATCGGCAGGGCTCGCATTATTTGTTGGCTTGTCGCCTTCCTTGTCTTTTGTCTTCCTTTTCACCTTGCCATTGTTGCCGCCGTTGTTGGAATTCGAAGATGTAGTTGAGCCGGGATGCTTTCGGTCGTCGACAAGGTCGTCGTGATCTTCTTGCTTGAATTTTTTGCTGCGATTGTTCGCGGATGACGCGGCAGAGCGAGATGAGCCAGCCTTCTCTCGGGGTGGTTGGTCTGAGTCAGGAGATTTGGAGGCGCTAGCAGAGACAGAGGGCGCTGAGCGACGGCCAGAGCGTCTTGTTTCGCGCGGTGAGAGAGGTGGGCCCATTGTAGCACTCTGAGCCATTGCGCAGGGGAAGCAGGAAGGGGAAGGATGATGATCTGGTTCTGGATTGAAATTCTCAGCCTCAGATAATTCTGGTGGCCAAAGCCATCGTCACGTGTGCAAGAACCCGGTTTTGGAAAATTTCGCCATTCCCAGGGAGGTCTAAAAGCCAATCTGGGCCCTTTTCTGCCCAAGGGTTTTGGTCGAAATCTTAGAAAAAGTCGCTAATAGTGATCTATATAAGTCAATTTCTCGGCCTAGCTGGGCGGTGATCTTCGGTCCAGTGCGTTGGGGGCGCGATTGAGATTGAGAGTAAAATTGGCTGACTACGTCACATGATAAGTAACTCAGGTACACTACGAGTAGATAACCTCGTCAGCTCTTCGTAAATGTAGGGAGAAGAGACTTGAGTGCGTAGTCGATTGTTACCGAAGAAGCTGATCGGAAGTACCCGCGCCTTGCACGTCGGACAGGACATGGGTCCCCCAGGCACTGCATATTATAGCGTTGCGTGTTGAGACGGAAGCGGTCAGGAGGGAGTTGCATGAAAGGGCTAATTGCGGAGTTCTATCTTCCACAAGGTGAACAGTACGCGGCCCACACGGCCCACACCGGTACCTTGGCCGAACCTGTGGCCTTGGGGTGCATTCGTTGTTTTGAGACTTGATTTGCTTAATAAATTATGTCCAGTGAAACAGTATGATTTATTTAATTTTATCAATGCTTCAGGGAGTTGGGAAAGGAAAGAATATCGAAATATGATTTTTTCACCAACAATGCCGCATCGGAGATCAAAACGGCGGCGCGCCGAGTTCAAGTAATATGTTAATTTCTCGAGCTGTCTCTGGTGTTTCGGTGGGTCATTATTCAACCATATCTTTATGGCATATTTTAGAAATAAATTATAAAAGAACTTTGTGGAATAAAATCAGGAAAGCCAACTCTAGTCTCTCGGTGGAGAACATTCAAGTTGATGTTGACGACACGTGCCGATAACCGGCGGTTTGCTGAATGTTCGTGATCGCCTTCCATCAGCTTGTACCGTGCATGGCCTAATATCTTAAGTTAAGCGCCGTGCGCAAGTCCCTCGGGTCCTGCTGGCGCCTACGCACTCCGCGGAATACTAGGACGAAGGACGACGGCGGGTGTACCCAATTGTGGCGCGTGGGAAAGCGGAAGCGTTCTTCTTCGGTAACACATCGGGAGTTTTGGGATAAAAAAGGGACTTCCACGTGAATTATTGATTTTGACAACTGTATCTAAATCGGGTCGTGCTGGAAAATTGTAAACCACTTTCAGTATTTATCAACATATTGAGGCGTCAATTGTTTCTTATGTTTGATACCGTCAAAGTTTGACTTCGATGTTGACAAATATTTCGACTATGAAAGGCTTTTTGACGGCGATTCAGAGTTTGAATGTGTTTAGTGATGCCCGGAGCTGAGCTGAGCTTGAGCTGAGTTGCACCTCAGCTTGACACACTTCCTAATTTGGCAGCTTGAGGTCAGCTCGGCTCAAGGTACCTCGGACCCTGTCGTCAACGTCTGCTTTCTTGATCAGGACAGCTTTCAGAGTCCGCCAGTAAGTGCGATTAGGACTCAGGGACAAGTAGTACAATCAAATAAATACTACTTTACTTCTTTATGCGCTGCACTTTATCAGGAGTGGGCTTCCGGGAAAGACTGACATTAATGAGATCTGCACAGTTACGGATGCGCAAAAGGTTCTAGGCTGAAATGTGTTGGCGCATTTGCATTTGAGTGCGCACAATATTAATTGTCGCGTCCCTCACGCCGCGCCTCTCGCACCGTCCACTTCTCACCCACTGTGATCCTGTCTTCTGGGCCACTCGAGCAGGTTCAATGTTCAATGCCCAGGCTGCAGAGTATAAATTTAAACAGAATTTAAATAGCGCGCTCTCTTGCCGGGGATGCGCTGACCCATTGACGCAACTCTATTTGTTCAATGTGCGAGATGGGTTGAGCCTGTTGGGACGGATCGCCATAAACTCAAGTTCAAGCATGGCCTGAATTGATATTGATAAGTTTTTTGAACATTAGCCTTTCTGCTTCTGAATACTTACATGGTACATGTAGATTTTGGCTTTATTTCACCTCTACCCATAACCTCAGTCCTCACGATTACTTTCTCGTCTTATCGGCACTTGCGGCATGGGGCGTTGAAAGACTTCTATATATAGGACCGAGCTACCAAGTTACCAAGCCAAGGTGAGCTGAAGGTGACCTCAAGGTGACAAATTTGAAACTCCGCTCACCTTGAGGTCACCTTCAGCTCAGCTCCGGGCATCACTAAATGTGTTCCATGTCGCAAATTTCCCAGGTGCCTTATAAGGTTTATAATCGAGATAATCGCCCGTCTCATTGTAATGTAAGAGTTATTTATTATAATGTCCCAGATTTCGATTATAAGACACTCGCAAGCAATTGTAATTGAGGCGGCCCGCCTTACAAGGCAGACCGGTTTGATTATGTGAAAATAAGAATTTATTTCAATTTCCTTACCGACTTTCTAATCTCATTAGACCTCTTGAACCGTTACTTACTTACTTACTTGCTTACTTTCTAAGAGTTATACTAATGACGGTCTGTTACTATCAACTTAAGATACTTAACTTCATTATTCTAATGTTCATTTACTCTACTACGGTGCGACTACCTACAACTAATACCAACTATCTACCAACTATCTAAGTTAGATACCTACTGACTGACCTTAGGTGCTTGTGCGACAAAAGGCAGCGCTCAAGACTTTATTATAGAATTATAACGTACAAACCCCATCAACAAGATTTTGTATTTTGGTCAGTCGACTGGGTGAGTGGCTGTGTTACTTCCAGCCAATAGTAATTAGCAGCGCATAGCGCCTAACAACTAACATATCAGCGCGGCGGTGGGCCGCCTCCGCTCGTAAATACCTCTATAAGTAGACTAATCATTAAATAGGTATATCTCCTTGCTTAGCATTAATTATACTCAAGGATACGGGGATGGGGAATGAGTCTGAGCGGCTACTGTTTTTCGGTAGCCTTCTACATGAGATTACCTTATTTACACGCTTGTTGGACAATTCAATCACTGTCTTACCTTCAATTTACTATATAATGAATGATATGAGCTACATGGAGTGTTTTTCATCATTTTATCGGCATTTTATGTCTGTGTTGAGGCATGTGCACCATTAACGCGCGGTGAACCAGCCATAGACGCTATATTTCTATATGAAATGTGGGTAGTTACCCAAAAGCTCAAATAAGACCACAAGGGCAACTACCCATAATTGTTTGGCAGGTGTTTGGCAGGCCATGCCGGGGGTCGGCGGGGGGTGGTTTTGTGATGGGTGGGTGAGCGGAATGATGGTGCACCCTGCCGGGGGTGCCGGGAGGGGTGGCGGGATGCTTGCTCGCTGTGGGCGGGGGCGCGGGAAGGGCGCGCGCTCGAGGACGTAGCCTAATACGTACAAACAATGCAGCATTTGATGCTCGGGGCCTCGCACTCGCTGTAGCGGGCGGCGGGCGGCGTTTTCGAGCAGGGAAAAAGCGGGGATGGGTTTCGGGAATATTTTGTGATTTATTGGCACCGTTTTCGCGGGGCGGGGAGGGGGCGGCGGGATGGATGCAGCGAGGTGTGTTTGGATGACGTTCCTTATATAGAATCATTGAAATGTGTTGCTTTTGCCTCGGTTTTCCTCACTTTTTATGTATATATGTGCTCTACTACTACAGTATGATGTAATATACCAAGAAAAACTGATAAAATCGGACGGGAAACGGTGGATGCGCGACCGAGCGTTTGGATGACGCTCGGATATGCATCCACTTTTGGTAATACTTGCTATTTTCGGTCGCACCAGCATATTTTGCAATGTATCTGACTGGGGGGGATGCTGGACAAGTAAATACTGAATTAATACAATATTAGCTAATTCAAATACTTTCAGTGATATTTTAATTAAGCGGACGCTGTTGGGGCACGGGAGAGGGGCTTCTGGTCGCGCCCGCCCTCGTTGCCCATCGTCCGCCGGTCTGCCCTCGCCCCCGCCGCCTCCCTCTCGTCATCCCATGTCTCCTTGGCCTCATCTCGTTCCATCACTCTCCACGCCGTCATTTCGTTCGTGCTTGCTGTACCCGCTTGCTCCGGCGCAGGCGGTGCTCGTACTATGCTGTATGTGCTCTGGCGTCCTTCGTACCGCGCCGCCATTTGAAGAGGGGAAGAACAAAGGAAGGGAGAGGAGTATGGGAAGGGAAGGGACGAGGGGCGAGGGACGGCCACGAGAGGAGGTTGGGTGTACGAGCGAAATAGAGAGAGCGCGGTGCAGCACAAGCAAGGACAACGGAGACGACGAGCGAGGTGAAAATGCCTCGGACGGGTCTTCTCGCACCCCTGCCTGCTTCCCCGCATCGTCTCCGTTCCTCGCTCTGCCCCTTCCGTGTGCGCCGTCCGGTCCCTGCCTCTCGCTCCTGCCCCCTGTGCTCGTTCTCCCACACAACCCCTCCCCCGTCCTCTCCTGCCCATCCTCTCCCACGCTCTGCCTCCGTTCCCGGCCTGATGAGCTCAGCATCTCCCGTCGCCCTCCGCCGGTTCATCGTCGTTGGCCAGTTGGGTCGATGGTGCTGTCGTGACGTGTGGTCCGCGTGATGTTGAAGCCGCCCACATCCCTCGTTGGAGGGGAGGGACGCGATGTCAGCGGGGAAGCGGCTGAAGTCGGTGGGAGTGGCTGGGCAAGGTAGATGGTGGTGGTGATGTGCGAAGGCGGGTTGAGTGTGGTGGATAGATGGATGTATGGAACGCGAAACCAATCGATCATCGTTGATTTCAGTTTCAGGCGGAGTTTCAAATGTGTTCGCCGTCGTCGTTGTCATCGACGACGACGAACAGTCAATGTAAGGTAATAATTGACTACGTAGATAGTTAGATAAAGATATTTAGTCTTGTATTCTAAGAGATTTAGATGAGAAAGTAGATTTCAACTACGTTATCCATGATTTTAATATCGGCGTGGTGATCTTCGTCCGCCCCGCCAAAAAACAGCACGCAAACAATAATTTCTGTCGAAGGATTCTGCCTCCCTACCTATCCAAAACCTGTTTGGGTAACTAGTAGATAGTAATATTAACAATTCTACGGCTTAGTTCTAGCGAGAAATAAATTTATTGAAATGGTATCTTCATTACACTAAAGATCGGTGAAGTATGTACTAGAATTCGAGAACTGACCTCTGCACGAAGTAAGTTTGTGTCGTAAAAATGAATTGTAGACTAAAATAAGGTGTCCGAGTGCAAGAAAATGTAAGTATACTATCTTTAAATGTTATCTAGACAATCAATTTTCTTATCGACTCCAGATCGCCGTCGATCTCGACGTTGTCGACGACGAGCACGAATTTGGACGCACCCGGGCCGGATAACCCAGCCAATCGCGCGCGTCGCGGGAATCGCCGAGACGCGAGATCAACAACGTTCGACGTGGTTGATTTCACTCTCAACCACCACCACCACGCCGCTTCTCTGCCCCCATCCCCCGCTGTGCGCTCCTCCCCTCGGACGAGGGATGTAGCCGGCTTTCTGGCAACATACAGCCGCGTGCCCCTCTCCTCCAATGAGGAATGTGGGCCGGCTCTCTGGCAATGCACGTACCCCCAAACCATCTCGCTGGCACATCGCGAGCCCCTCCCCTCGCACAAGGGATGTGGGCATGGGCCTGGATAACATGCACCCTTCGCATCTTCCCTTACGGCCGTAATCTACCCCTCCCCTACACAGAGGGATGCGGGTGATCTTCGACCAACCACGCACCGCTTGCCCCTCGCCTCGAACGAGGGATGCGGGTCTGCATTCAGGCGCCATCACTGCCCCCACCTCTCGTCCCAACCGCCTACCTTCGAACACGGGGGCTGCGCGCTTCCCCTTCCCTCCTACCTGCAGACGACCGCTGACGGCGGATGACGAAACCAGCCGCCAGCACACGGGGCGAAGACGAAAAGGTCAACAACCTGCGACGGTGGCGGCAGGTGTGTACACCAGCGATTAGGTGCTGGATGAGAGAGGGGAGGACCGTGGGGGAGGGGAGGACTGTGGACGGCAGATGGACGAGCAGAGGCAAGGACGGGCGTGACGAAACGGGGTCGACCGCGACTGTATGACGGACGGACGAAGGACGCCAAGGTGGGACCAGCAACAGCCGACGGTGCAACACCGAGGACGTGGGGATGACGGACGTAGGCGGACGAGGATGGGCAAGTGTGACAGGACGAGCGAGACGGGCAACAATGGGTAACGCAACGATATTGCTGCGTTTCGCTGAACCCGTTTCACCTGCCCTCGCACTTGTCACTCCCCCGTCTGGGTCACCTATTCCAGCAAACATCGGACAATGCCAACAGCGCAGCGAGGACGGCTGAGGACGGGACACAGCAACGATCAGGGAGGGAGGAAGACGGACGACAGCCGTCGACACCAGATGAGTGACGACGAGGCTGGGTGGACAGCGGACGGGTAGGGAGGGCGGGTGGTGGTCAAGGATCCACGGACGGACGTGGATGGATGCCAGGCTGCGAGCAGGACCTGGCCTATATGTAGTATATGTAAACTAGCTGTATAAATGCATAATACATAGTCTTTTATTCAAAAATTCAGTTTTATACAGAACAACGACGTCGCCTAAAGCGGTAGAACATTTCCGAAAATGGTAATGCCCGCGAACGTCATCCAAATTCGCTCGCGCATCCACCGTTTGCCGTGCGTTTTCCTATGTTTTTCTTCCTGTATTACATCATAGTATAGTAAGAGAGCACCTACATGCAATAAAAATAAGAAAAAACAGCGCGAAATGAAGAAATTTTGACAATTCTATATAAGGAACGTCATCCGAACCCACCCCGCTGCATCCATCCCGCCGCCCCCGCCCCGCCCCACGAAAACGGTGCCAATAAATCACAAAATATTCCCGAAACCCATCCCCGCTTTTTCCCTGCTCGAAAACGCCGCCCGCCGCCCGCTACAGCGAGTGCGAGGCCCCGAGCATCAAATGCTGCATTGTTTGTACGTATTAGGCTACGTCCTCGAGCGCGCGCCCTTCCCGCGCCCCCGCCCACAGCGAGCAAGCATCCCGCCACCCCTCCCGGCACCCCCGGCAGGGTGCACCATCATTCCGCTCACCCACCCATCACAAAACCACCCCCCGCCGACCCCCGGCATGGCCTGCCAAACACCTGCCAAACAATTATGGGTAGTTGCCCTTGTGGTCTTATTTGAGCTTTTGGGTAACTACCTAGGATTGATATATGATACTAGCCACTACAGGTGGGTGAACGCGCTCTAGAGACGTCGTGGGAATTTGACTTGAAACGATTTTTGGCTGAGAAATGCGTCGTTGTAAGCGAGAAATCACCTTACAAGTCATTGACAGCCATTATAAGCCGATGCTCACGCTTGCAAAGCCGATGAGAAAATTACAATTAACGAACATCATTACAATCAAAAATTCTAATTATAAGACGCATTATAAGGCTGGGAAACGGCATTACAAGCCGAATGCCTTATAAGGCATTCTGGAGATTTGCGACACACAGTGGAGGATAAATTTCCATTTAAAACTAATATTTCTAAAGCGTGGCCACTTTTCTTTCAAATGCTGGTCAACGTGCAAAACACGTTTCCATTTAAAATATTTTACATCGTTCAAATCACGTTACCGACGGTCAAAAACATTTCAAGTTGAAAATCGTCAAAAACGTGAATTGCCCACCAGGGGGCTACCGCCGGAAGATTCCGAAACACCAACCCTCCCAAATTTCGAGCAGGCGAGTTTGATGGGGTTGGTGGGAAATTTACATATTGGGAAGGCGGACTCCTGGTACTAGTCGCTTAGATCGTAGATCGATAACCGTCGCGTCGTAGTCTACGTCCCTCCAATCTACCCCTTTGACGGATGACAACTATCTTATGTATGAAGGGAAGCGTGAGCATAAGGCCAACCTGGTTGATCGACTTCTTGGAATGTCATTCAAAGGACGAAAAGCCATTGATCGACTAAGCCGTGTACAAGGCGTCACAATCGAGGCTTCACTCCGGACTGACCACAATCCCCTTAGTTTTGAAACATACAATAATGAAGAAAACAAACTGAAGGTTGGAGATCTCGGTGAAACACTAGTATGTGTTGGTCAGAATATCTGCCTCGCCGTTGTCGAAGCTTTGAACTTTCAACAAGGCGCATCAAAATCTACACTGGCATCGATTGATATTACCGACTTGGACAGTTCTGCTAAAAAAACATCTGTCGCAGTGCAGATATTACAATTACTCCCCTCCATAGATCCTACATCTGCTGTTCATGCATCGTGATTTTTCCTGGACATGGCCTGAAGGTGAATATGTACAGATTCAAGACCACAAAAAAAGCGGAGAAAAATACCCAATACTGCAGCGCCATTTCTCGACCCGCATCCCAGGGCAAATTTTCCATCCAATCTCTCCAGAGATTGTCTATAATGAGTGCATGAAACCTATCTGGTCAATTCAGAATTCTGAGCTGAAAGAAACTCTAGACGATCTGTGGTCATCTCTAAATCCTGAAATGAATGAGATAATCACTCACGTTCAAGCGCTCCCTTTTATTTCGACTGGGAATGGCCTTCCATATTTATCGCCGCAGGGCACACCAGGTCCAAAACTCTCATTACATGGAGCTGTCGCACTGCTCTCTACATCAAATTCTGAAAAGTTGCGCAGTGAAGATAACATTGAGTCCAAGCTCTGCAGAAAGGTTGTGAGGTTGAATCAGATGCAACGGCATATCGGGGAACATATCTTGTATGCTCGTAGGTCTCGCATGGATCCTACCTTCCATATCAGACTGAGGTGAGTGCGGACTTTGCGAATCAACTTGGGGCTTACGAATTGATTGTTCATGATAAGGTTTCACTAAATGCGTGTGGCTGGTGCGGCCTTGAAGGCTGCAAGACACAGATCACTTTAAAACCAAAGCTGAAGATTGTGTCAAACTGCGAATGCCACTATGCAGGAATGCAATACGCACGAGCACAAAAATATAGTGACACCTCTCCCTGTACCAACGTCCCTCTTTCATGTTCCTTGTGTGCAAGTGGAGAGCTTGGTCCGCAAACATTCTGGAAATATAACTTTGTTCATCACATGGCTATGTTCCACCTCGATGACGAAGGGGGAACACCACCAATCACATTTGAATTCTTGAAGACCATCCATATAACGAAGGCAGAAGAGCTGAGAATGGGAATTTCAGCAGATAAAACAGTGGAATATTGCAATGAATATGGGTTAATGGATACCTCACCAATGCGAGCACTTGAAATTACAGGTTTGACCTATCAGGACCTCTTCAAACCTCGGAAATGTGCCGTCTCCAGCGTGTCTTCATCGTCAACAGGAAGCATGTCAAGACTCAAGGCAACCACCTACACATAAAATAGCAAGACTTGGTGTGTAGAGACACTTATTACATCTGTAGCATATGTTTGTTGCATAAATAGACAGTGGATTGGGAGGAAAGATGAAGAGGAGGGACATAGACTACAACGCGACGGTTATCGATCTACGATCTAAGCGACTAGTACCAGGAGTCCGCCTTCCCAATATGTAAATTTCCCACCAACCCCATCAAACTCGCCTGCTCGAAATTTGGGAGGGTTGGTGTTTCAGAATCTTCCGGCGGTAGCCCCCTGTTGCCCACTGATGATTCACGTTTTTGACGATTTTCAACTTGAAATGTTTTTGACTATTGGTAATGTGATTTAAATGATGTAAAATATTTTAAATGGAAGCGTGTTTTTCACATTGACCAGCATTTGAAAGAAAAGTCACTGTGCTTAAAATCCTTTGACTTTAAATATATAGCTGTCTTTTGGCTGTCTTCCATTGTTAATCACACTTTAAATTCAAATCACCGTCGAAAGGCCCTTTGTAGTCGAAATATTTGTCAAGATTGAAGTCCAACTTTGACGGTATCAAACATAAGAAATAATTGATGCCTAAATATGTCGATAAATACTTAAAGTGGTTTACAATTTTCTAGCACAACCCAATTTAGATACAGTTGTCAAAATCAATAATTCACGTGGAAGTTCCTTTTTTATCCCAAACCTCAGCCTCCTACCCAGGCATTGTTCTGGAGTTCAAGAGGAAGAGAAATGGGAGAGTAGATAGCGGATGGGAAAGTGTTTGTCATATTGATCCGAGATTTATGTGAGGAATCTTAATTTCTTGAACTCCTCCACAACGCCTGGAAGAAAACATTTGTAAACAAACGCGGGATGGCTTGCTGACATCAAGTGGGTTCAAAAGAGACCTGATCGCATCAGCACATGCATCTGTCTGTTCGAATGTGACACATCCTACTTAGGGTGCGCGCTGCATATCCTGGGCTGGTACTTGCGGCAAAAAACTTGCCTAAGTAAAATTCTTACATGGGTTACACAATTTCAAGGTCTTGCACATCAATTTAGATCCAAATTAAAGCCTAAACTTGTCTGAAAGAATCAAAGGCAAAGACTTGCAAGGCTGTTGAGGTCCTACTTTCTGAGTTCTAGATAGATATACTGACACAGAGTAAAGGGAAGGGTGAATCCAGACATTCAGGCAATATTCAGACATTTTGACTCTAGAGTGATTTTTTGACTTATGGTGCACCCAGCCTAGTCACTGCTACTTTTAGTGAGTGGCCAAATTAGGCCGAGAAATTCTAAAAAATATATCCGCTGGGAAGCGCAAAATTTATCATAGAAATGAGCTTCTGATCACCAGAAAACATGCAACTTTTGTCTGTATTGTGTGTTGCAGTAC
Organism: Pholiota adiposa; assembly: GCA_009935795.1. Taxonomy (NCBI): domain Eukaryota; kingdom Fungi; phylum Basidiomycota; class Agaricomycetes; order Agaricales; family Strophariaceae; genus Pholiota; species Pholiota adiposa. Next base: position 59,418 of record QEYC01000235.1, on the reverse strand, counting down.
TACAGATTGAATACAGAGTTGCTTTCCAGTGGTGGGTGACTGCACTTGTCCTTTTAAATTGGTATATCTGTCATATTTGAACGTTGTGCGCAAGTGTCTAGTGCAAGTCAAAGCCCACAATATGCAGCGCGCACCCTAAGTACTAGTAGGATGTGTCACATTCAAACGGACAGATGCATGCGCTGATGCGATCAGGTCTCTTTCGAACCCAGTTGATGTCGTCAAGCCATCCCGCATTTGTTTACAAATGTTTTCTTCCAGGCGTTGTAGAGGAGTTCAAGAAATTAAGATTCCTCGCATAAATCTCGGATCAATATGACAAACACTTTCCCATCCGCTATCTACTCTCCCATTTCTCTTCCTCTTGAACTCCGGAACAATGCCTGGGTAGGAGGCTGCCCAAAACTCCCGATGTGTAACAATTAGTGTTGCTGCCGCTCCACTCCGCTTGGCTACCGCTCGGCTCTAATCGACTTACAGGGCGCTCGGCTTTTTGTGTGAGTCGAGCTAAGGTGCATCAGCCAGCTCAGCTTGGCTTGCGGTTGGCGCCGACTTGAGCCATGACTTGGCTAAAAATAGTAAGCGACACTGTTGCGCTCCCTTGGCGCTCCTTGATGGCAGTTCTTTGCAAGCTTATTCAAGGCCTATTGTAAGGTTAAACTTGCTATTAAAGCTGCTCCTGGGTGCTACACTCATAACATTTATTTCTTCCTCACAAAATTCAATATATTAGTCTGAAAAGTGAGGCAAATACCAACAACAACTTTGAAATGCGCCTTGTTTATTGGGTGATTATGATGTGTGACTCCTGAGATCAGTGTCACGTCACACATTAACTTGAGGCCACCAAATACTCGCCAAAAAAGCACTCTTTACCTCCATTTCTGAGTGCTCACAGATTAGAGAGTTTCTATACATTGTCTCTATAAAATTAAAGGGAAAGTTACCATTATATGCTACCAATATGCTACTAGTTGCGATCTATCTATAAAAGGTATATGAGCTGCCGCTCAAGCCGAAGCTAGCCGAAGCCAAGCCCGAGCTAGTCGATGCAATACCCACAGCTCGACTTCAATTAGGGGCGGCTAGGCTCGGTGCGGACTCGGCTCGACTCAATCGGCTCGCGACTTTCAAGCCGAGCGGCGGCAACACTAGTAACAATCGACTCAACGCTCGCGAGACTTTAGACTCGCTAGCCAGTCACACTCGCGAGCTCTAGTCACAAAGCGTCACAAGAAGCACATGATCAAGCAGGGAGCGAGCTCGCGAGCGGACTGGGCTATTTCGGGACGATTTTGGGTGATGGACGGTTTCCCCGCCATTTCAGACGAGGGGACTTGGTCGAAAAAACTGGCCACACATCGAAAAAAGTCCTCGCATTGGGTATACAAAAAGTCATTTATTTTCTTTATAGAGTTCAATGAAATACTCTAGAAAAATGAAAATTTTTTGAACTTAACTTGCACTGTCGGCGCATCTTCGAGTGTGGGTAAAACGGAAACATAAGCTCATGCAGAGGTATCTTTTGCTTTCATTACTAATAGAAGCCCTATAATCTTAGTTTGAGTCACTGAAGATGGCAAGGGACATTCGCGGCGCTGCCAGCAAGCCAATCACCCAAGGTGCACGGACCCGACGACGACGACAAAGTCAAAAATAAAAATTTTTGGAAAAAAACTTGTATACTCAAATCGACTTAGAATCTAAAATAATTCACTTTTTGTATACCCAATTTTGTAACTTTTTTTCGATGTGGAGGCGCATTTTCACCAAGTACCCTCAACAAGATTTGGCGGGCTCCGCCAAAAGACGCCCGAAATGGACCAGCCGGCTTCGCCAGTTGTCGAGTTTACTCTCACAGCTCACGTGCTCGCACGGTCCGCGAAAAGCCGGCTGGGGACGAGCCTAGCGAGACTTGTCTGAATTCGGCTCTTCAAATCACGTGCAGCCATATTGATCGCAAAACGGTCGTTTCGGGCCGGGACCTCCCTGGGAATGGCGAAGCTGCCCGGTTTTGGGGCGAGTCCGAGTCGGACTCGGAGTCATTCCTCGAATTTCGAAAAAAAAACTAGCCTCCATCTCCTCTCAAAAAATGGCGCCAGTGGCAACTCTCGAATACGCGTCCAATGCACCTCAACTTCTGCAGTACCCTAGATTGGCTAAACATCATCTGCTTTCTTCGGAAACCCCGGATTATCTCAGGCTTATCTTGACCGCAAAAGTTTATGAAATCTTGAAAGAGACTCCTCTTGTTCTTGCCACAAATCTCAGCGCCAAGCTAGGCAATCAGATATGGTTGAAGCGAGAGGATCTTCAGGAAGTATTCAGCTTCAAAATCCGGGGTGCCTATAATTTCATGGCGAGTTTGAGTGAGGAGGAAAGATGGAAAGGTGTCGTCACATGCAGTGCGGGTTAGTGTGCGTATTTCGTTAAAGAGTATCATTATAGTCTTCCCATATCGCTTCCTCTTGCTTTAGTCGTGATCGACGTGCTGAACTTCATTTTCAGGAAACCATGCCCAGGGAGTCGCCCTTTCTGGCGCTCGTCTCTCTATCCCATGCACCATCGTGATGCCTGAAGGTACTCCAGATATCAAAGTACGCAACGTGGCGCGTTTAGGCGCAAAAGTTGTTCTTCATGGAGCAGACTTTGACGAAGCCAAAGCCGAATGTTCCCGTCTGGCAGCGGCCCATGGTCTTATATTTGTCCCTCCCTATGATGACCCATTGGTGATCGCCGGGCAGGGAACAGTTGGGTTGGAAATATTGAAACAATTGCCGGATGCTGATCAGTTGAATGGCATCTTCGCAGCCGTCGGCGGAGGCGGTCTGGTCGCTGGTATCTGTGAATATGTGAAGAGAATCGGAAGCCCAAATACCCAAGTTATAGGCGCCGAAACTTTTGACGGAGATGCAATGGCACAAAGTTTGGAAAAGGGGGAAAGAGTGACCCTCCGTGAGGTCGGACCTTTTAGCGACGGTACTGCAGTAAAAATCGTTGGAGAGGAACCTTTCCGTATCTGCAAGCAACTTCTAGACGATGTTGTCAAGGTGGATAATGATGAAATATGTGCAGCAATCAAAGACGTTTTCGAAGGTATGCATACCTTCCATAAACTTCTTAAACCTTTCTGACAAAAAGGTATAGAAACTCGTTCCATCACAGAACCAGCCGGGGCTCTAGCTCTTGCTGGACTCAAACGTTATATCATCCAAAACAACTTAGTAGGCGCTCAGAAGAAATTTGTCGCGGTTATTAGCGGTGCCAATATGAACTTCGACCGCCTGCGATTTGTCGCGGAGCGTGCTGAATTGGGTGAAGGTAGGGAGGCCCTTCTCAGCATTGATATTCCCGAACGTCCTGGCAGGTATGCTCTGGCGGTAAAATTCATACTGGGCATATTTCTAAATTGATTGATCCTAGTTTCATTGCTCTACACTCCGTGATCCATCCTCGTGCCGTCACAGAGTTCATCTATCGTTACAACGTCTCTGGAGACAGGGCCCATGTGTTGATGTCATTCAAGCTGCAAACAACCTCTCGCGAGCAAGAAGTTCGCGAAGTCTTGACGATTCTGAAAAATTCAGATATGAAAGGATACGATATCAGCGACGACGAAGTTGCGAAGAGTCATGTTCGTTATATGATCGGAGGGTGTCAAAAAGTTGTCAATGAAAGGATATTCAGATTTGGTGAGTCTTTTCAGTACCCTTCACTGTTGATCTATCATGGTATACTCATTGAAGTACTAGCCTTCCCAGAGCGCCCTGGTGCCCTTCGAAAATTCCTTCTCGGTCTTCAACAAGACTGGAATATTTCCTTGTTCCATTACCGCAACCACGGAGGAGGTATGCCGCTATCTATTAGACTACGACAGAGATTAACAAATTTCCAGACCTGGGGAAAGTTCTTGCTGGAATCCAAGTCCCAATGAAGGAGTCGAGGGAATTTGACAACTTTTTGGAGTCACTGGATTATTACTACGTCGAAGAGACGGAAAATAGCGTATATAAACGATTCCTGCAAGGTTAGAGCACCAGATATATGTACCAATCAAGTTTACGCATGTAATTCTTCCATATCTTCATTGCATAGTCATTGTAATGAATTGAGATATAATTGTACCAACGAGCTATTGCCATATGGTACAGAAGGGAAACTTGAACAAGAACGCTGTTGATAAGGTTCCTGTGCGGGTAGTGCTATCATTGATTCACGGATTCATGGCAAATGGCAAATGGAATGGCTGACGTATCACAGCAATGTCAGATGCAGCATGCCAATTTGCAAATGTCTAGGTCTGCAGTGGCATAAATGTGTAGAAACAATCTGGGAAGGAACAATTCCATTAGAGAACAACACGATGCAGCTAGTACACGTACTTTAATGATGAGGTGAACCAGCATGTTTCTGGGCGCTGAGATAGATATTGTCTACAACAACGTAGGCTGTGAAAGCAACAACAGCTATTCCAAATCCAGGGAACATGTTGCGAAGCATGACACGGTTGGTGAAGATAGGGTTCTTCCGCCAGGCTTCCGCCTTTGCCCAAGGGTCTCTAAACAAGGGTAGGTTGGACATACTGTCTGAAAAAATTGTCAACTCAAGCGATGTGCCGTTAGGAAACGCGAACAGGATACCTGAGGATTCAAAAGATGGATGTACACAGCGTAAATCAAGCGTAAATAGCCAACCTCGTCGAGTCCGTCCGGCCAATGCAGGTGACTAAGCCGTTTGATCGTCCGTGATCTGGCATTTTAGGGCAGGTCTTTGGGACTTAGGCCGCAAATTTGATCAGAATCTGCCTTTGCCCCATCATCTCGCCTCCCGCATTCCTCTCACTTCATTCCTCTCTTAGGACCCAACTAGCATATTCTATACGTGCGACTGCTAATTGAACGTCGACTGAAGCCCATAAATTTCACTATGCCTGTCAATTCGCCTATGCTTGTTGACAGTAAGCCATTTCCTGTCGGAACTGCATCGAATGGGCACCAACAGGGCACTGTCATAAATGGGAACGGTTCCTCCAAAATCGAATCTCAGGACACCAGCGATGATGATGATTTACCATTGGTAATTGAAGCTCTTCTGGGCAACTATTGATCTATTAACCACTTTTAATTCTTTCCTATAGTCGCAAACAACACGTACGACCGACGCCACGTCCGTACCCCCTCGCAGCCTAAAACGCAAGAAGGCTGCGTATGCAGAAACGTCCAGCGATGACGACACACCCCTTGCTTCTTCTCCCGCTAAACTTAAGGCTAACGGGAAAAGGAAGCCAAAGCAAGAGTCCAGTGATACTGGCGATAACTACGAAGCCGAACCTGCACCCAAGAACGGCCGAGGTCGAACTTCCAGGCCCGCTAAGAAGAAGCTCAAGGAGGAAAGTGATAACGGCGACGAGGACGATGATAAACCGCTGAAACCTGCAAAGCGCGCAGCTGGCCGCAAACGCAAGGTAAAGGCAAAAACCGATTCAGACGCGGAGGAGGCGCCACTGAAGAAGAAACCCGCCCCGAAGGCTCGCGGCAAGAAAGTCAAGACCGAGGAGGCTTCCGACGCGGAAACTCCCAAACCGAAACGAGGAAAGAAAACGAAGAAGGACGACGCCGAAAGTAAATCACCCACTAAGAAAGGCAAGAAAGAGAAGAAGGAAGAAGAACAAGAGGAGGTCTTCAGATGGTGGGAGAATGGTCGTGAAAATGGAGACGACAGTGTGAAGTGGACAACGCTGGAACATCACGGCGTCTTATTTCCTTCATCCTACGATCCATTGCCGTCAAATATCAAGATGAGATATAACGGTATGTCTACTTTCAACTCTTACATCACACTCAATATCCATATTTTGTAGGTCAAGTGGTGGACTTACCTCCAGAAGCAGAAGAAGTAGCGGGATTCTATGCCGCGCTACTGGAAACAGACCATGCAAGGGATGCGACATTCAACAGAAATTTCTTCGAGGACTGGAAGGCTGTATTGAAGAAATATCCTCCTGTACGTTTTTTTTATCATCCAAAAAACTACGTGCTTATCGTCCTTTAATAGAGAGATGGAACAAATATTGTAAACTTCGAATTATGTGACTTCCGTCCTATGTATGAACACTTTGAGGTCGAAAAGGCGAGGAAGAAAGCAATGACTGCGGAGGAAAAGAAAGCAGCTAAGAAGGCTAGAGATGAGATGGAAGCTAAATACACGACATGTCTCCTGGATGGACGTAAAGAGAAAGTAGGCAACTTCAGAGTGGAACCCCCAGGGTTATTCAGAGGGCGTGGTGAACATCCTAAGAAAGGTGCACTTAAAGTAAGTGCACTATCAAAAGCGCAAATAAAAAAAATTGACTTTCGGTTTCAACAAGTTCCGGGTGCGACCTGAAGACATTACTCTCAACATCGGCGAAGGCGCACCTATCCCAGTTCCTAATATGCCTGGGTATTGGAAGGCTGTTATACACGACAATACCGTCACATGGCTTGCAAACTGGACTGAGAATATCAACGGCAACCACAAATATGTGTTTTTGGCAGCAGGAAGTTCGCTGAAAGGTCAAAGCGACATGCAAAAATTCGAGAAAGCGCGCGAATTGAAGGTACTTGATATATTTTTCTTCGTGCCTATATTCGTGTTTAACAAGTGTTCAGAACCATGTTGACCGTATTCGAGAGAACTATCAAGTGGATCTGAGATCCAAAGTCATGGCCGACCGTCAGCGCGCCACCACTATGTATTTTATCGATAAACTTGCCCTTCGTGCTGGTAACGAGAAAGGCGAAGATGAAGCAGATACTGTGGGCTGCTGTTCTTTGCGATGTGAACACGTCACACTAGAAGCCCCGGATTTCATCATATTTGACTTCCTTGGAAAAGATTCTATCCGATATTATAACAGAGTTCAAGTTGATCCCCAAGTCTTCAAGAATATCCGAATCTTCAAAGAGAACAAGAATGATGATGACAACCTTTTCGATCGAGTGACTGTAAGTATCTGATTGTGCTTACGATTTTCTTGCTGATTCATGTTCCGTAGACCACTACTCTCAATAAGCATCTTACTAGCGAGATGAAGGGCTTGACTGCTAAGGTGTTTCGTACATTCAATGCTTCTATAACGTTCCAACGCCTTCTTGACGCGGAGAATCTTGAGGGTGCAAGTCTCCAAGAAAAGCTAAACGCATATAATGCCGCCAATCGCCAAGTTGCTATCTTGTGCAACCATCAGCGTAGTGCTCCTAAGACGCACGACCAATCTATGGAAAAAATGCGCAATAAGGTATCTGTTCTAATTTTCGTACTCAAAAGCAACGATCCTAACGTTCTGATTCGTTGTAGTATCGGTCATTCAAGTATGAGCGTATGAAATTACGACATGCCCTCTTCAAATTAGATGCGAAGTACAAGAAGAAACCATTGTATAAGGACGACGAATCGGATCTGGAAGACGACTGGATTGCTGAATATGAGGACAGTCTCAAAGCAAAGGAGATTGAGAAGACGGAGAAGAAATTTGCGAAAGAAAACGAGAAACTTGAAGAGGACGGCCAGAAGCCGCAGAAAAATTCAGTTTTGAAGGAACGCATCGAAGCAATCGAGGCCGAATTTAAACAACTGGCAAAAGAACGTGGCACTGGGAAAGCAGAGACGAAGCATCGCGGCGCTGACAGGCTTGAAGAGGCGATTGAAAAGATGACCGAAAAGATAAAAGCCTTCAAGTTGCAGATGGTTGATCGCGATGCGGGGAAAGAAGTGGCTTTGGGCACTAGGTATGCTTGCATCTTTTCATGTATGCGGATGGACATATGCTTAATGATTGTGCACAGTAAAATCAATTACCTCGATCCTAGGTTAGTGATTAGATTCTTAGCGTCTGACCTTATGTTGTTGACTTTCGTTATATCGAAGAATCACCGCTGCTTGGTGCCAGATCCACGATGTACCGATAGAAAAGATGTTCTCGAAGACACTTATTACAAAGTGTAAGTTTCTCTTCAGTTGTCTCTACTAACATTCGTTAATTGTTCATCGTTATTGATTGATGCAGTCCCATGGGCAATGGAGGTAGAGCCGGATTGGAAATTCTGAAGTCGTTTTTCTCCCTTCTTTTACATTTGCATGTGATTTTATGTGGTACTTTGGACGATGCCTTGTTGTTTTAGCACAGATTCTTAGATATAAGTACACACCACTCCAGTACTCGTTTTTAAGAAATAAAGGGTTTTAGTAAGTCGGAACGACCGCAGCTTGGCCGCAGCGTCCCGCCGAAGTTGTTATACTTTGCTCTGGGAACCAAACAGCGTCGCCGCCGCGTGTCCAAAAATAAAAGGCAGTGTCTAGTAGTTCTCCACCTTGACCAACGTCACCATGAGTCGGTTCACCAGCGACCCCTCTTCACGCACCATTTTTGCGTCCAAAACAACTTTCGAGGCTCTCGACGTCCAGTCGGGTGAGGAGTCTGAGGACGACAACTCATCCGATCTGGATGCGCTGCAGCAGAGGTTCGTAATGACTTCGTCACCGCAATAGAATGCAGTCCTCATAGAATACTTCAGCCTATCTACAGAACCCCTGAAAATGACGAAGTCTGCAATAAAAAAAGCCAATCGTCTTGCTCGCATCGAGAGGAAGCAGCGCCAGAAACTCAAGTTGCCAGACTCCAACGAGCAACAAACGACGAAGGCGGATTTTCTCTCCCCCAACGATAACTCCCCAGTCCTAACATCAGTCGTCTCCATCAAAGCAGAAGAATCTCAGCCTTCTCAACTCCCAATGCAAGTCAAGGCGCCAGTTCCTGTTGAATCTCGTGTAATGCCTGAGGCGAGGCCTCGTGTCGAAGTCAATGGCTCGGTTCATGGTCCTGTTCGCACAGGAGAACCAAATTCTATTCTTTCCATAGACGCAGTGGCCAAAAAAACCATACTGGTCGTCACACCATCTTCGTCTTACAATATCCTCTCCCCTCCTACGAATACTGAAACGATACTTTTGGCCAATGACTCCGCCGCTAAAGCCGGCCAATATGACAAACCAGCTGCTCAAGCACCAGATGCTGAATCAGTGAAGAGACGACAAAATGCATTGACACGTACTTTATGGACTTTTATAATGATTGGTGGCTTCATCGGTAAGCACTTATTTCAATGTATTGGTCTTCTGGCTCGTTGAACTATCGTCGTGCTATCAGGCCTATTACTTCTTGGGCATACTTACATGATTCTTCTCGTCCTACTGTGCCAGACGTTAGTTTATAGGGAAGTCACGGCCCTTTTCTCGTTGAAGACAGCCGTACCGGAATCTCGGGATGTAGAGACACTGAAAGGAAAAGATCCATGGAGCAAAACCCTTAACTGGTATTTTTTTGCGGTGACCAACTATTTTCTCTATGGAGAAAGCATCATTTATTATTTCAAGGTATCATCCACCGCTATTTGCTTTAACCACTCACATTAATCATACCCTACAGCATGTCGTGTTTGCAGATGCGAATCTGCTCCCATTTGCCACAAATCATCGCATGATCAGTTTTACTCTGTACATCATCGGTTTCATGGGTTTCGTCATGTCCCTGAAGAAAGGATACCTAAAGCAACAATTCGGCTTGTTTTGCTGGGTTCATATGAGCCTTCTGTTGATTGTGGTATCGAGGTATTTGTTTAGTTTCTAGTAAGATGTTTTCAGGTGCTGAATTGTTCCTAGTCACTTCATTGTCAACAACATTCTCGAAGGCCTCATTTGGTTTTGGGTACCTGCATCATTGGTCATTTGCAATGATTGTTTCGCCTACATTTGCGGAGTGACCTTTGGACGCACCCCTCTAATCAAATTATCTCCAAAAAAGACCGTTGAAGGTTTCGTGGGAGCATTTATCTGCACAATCATTTTTGCAATCTGTTGGGGAACATTTTTCATGCGGTATAATTACATGATCTGTCCTGTCCATGATTTGGGTGTCAGTGCTTTCAGTGCTACTACATGTACACCAAACCCTGTGTTTGTTTGGAGAACTGTCGAACTATGGCAACCTCTATCTGTATTCTTGACAACCGTGGTGCGTCTATCTTACTTTTTTATGACTATAGGCTTACTTTGTCACCAATTAAAGACAACTCACTCCATCAAGACCATTTCGTACGCCCCATACCAGTTGCATCTCTTCGTCCTGGCCTGTTTTGCATCCTTGGTTGCCCCCTTCGGGGGTTTCTTTGCCTCAGGCTTCAAGCGTGCATTTAATATCAAAGATTTCGGTCATAGTATTCCTGGGCATGGAGGCATGACTGATCGAATGGATTGCCAGTATGTTGTTTTTTTATGTTCAAAAGATTGTTTGCTCTGCTGACTGAATTTTCCAAGATTTTTGATGGGAGTCTTCACTTATGTGTATTACAGCAGCCTCATTCGTATCAATCAAGTGACTGTCGGGAACATTTTGCAAACAATTGTCAGTGGGCTTACGGTAGAACAACAAATGCAGCTTATTCGCGATCTGACAAAATACCTGGAGGGACAAGGAATTGTAGTATGAGGCTAAGGACATCTTAATACATATGATTCTATACCATAGTCTGAACTGAAGGTTTCGGTAGCAAAAATCGAATCCAACAAAACGTTCGGCATTGCTGCTCCAAACCGTGGACTAAAGATGTAAAATATTCCAAGTAGCAAGTCCTTTGAAAGTCATTGCCTTTCGTCCCTTTGCTTTGGTGAATCCTGCAATACTTAGTCCTCGTGCATCTTGCTGATTGACCGTATCTACGGTGCATAGCATTATCATTCCATTTCTAGGAGTGAAAATAGTGGCGGTCCACGCTCCTTCTTTATTGTCGTAGATTAACGGAGTGAATTCTTTGTCAGATGTAGTGAGTGCAAATACATAATTATCGGCTTCTGAAGTCGACATATGTTCGCATCTCTTACACACACTGAATTTGGTATACCGTTTTTCTAAAATGTCCCCGGTTGCAGGTTCTATACGTATGGGGTCGAAACCAAAGTCAGAGAAGTCACCAGTAAGCTTCGGTCCTTCTGGGGCTGTAATGTATTCCTCCCATGTTGTTTGTTCCTCTGTCAACTGGTAAGAAGGATCTTGAGGGAAATGTCTCCTACCGAACTCGATCGGAGAAGAAATAAACCAAGTTGAATTTAATTTGATTTCCCAGACAGTTCCGTTGAGGACGCCAGCTCCCCAGCATGCGTCGATTAGATGCCATTCGTCGCCCAAATATATGCAATTCCAGGCGTGATTAGTGGTCATCTCCGGGATGGGATCGTTTTCTGACAGGCTTTGGTAGCCGTATCCTTTTCCATGGCCAGAAACCTTCTGTGCCTGTAACCCAATAAGGCCTGCCAAATGTTCGAATAGGCCCGCATAGCCATCACAAACGGCGCGTCCGGAAGCAAGTGTGGATTCTGGTGTCGCATGCTGCAAATTGTTTGAGAAAAACGACTCGACATCGTATACAATATTATGATGCAGCCAGGCGAACAGAACTCGCGCTTTGTCGACGTCGTCCTCGAATGGCTCTGCTAGGGCCGAAGCTAAATATTCGAGGGAGTGGATTGTCTGTCGCGGAAATAAGGTTGCGTGTGCGTCCACTCTTGAGAAATCTCGGCACTGAATGCAAGATGGATGGTCGAAAGAAGGTGCTTTAGCGAATTCCACGATACTGAGAGGGGTGATCACAGGTTTAGAAGCAAAATTGACAGGCGGTGGGAGGAGAGAAACATGTGCACTGGGACCAAATGCTGGAGGAAGGCGCCTTGGGAGTGGAGGCGGTTTAACCTGCTGTGCGCTTTCGGAGGGTAGCTCCGCATTAGCGAGTCCGGATTTACGACGTGCTGGGGGTGGGGGAGGCCTTCTTGCTAGCAATTTGGTGAGATCAGGAACATCGGGGATGCTTTCTGCAGGCCGACGAGGAGGCGGAGGCGGAGGGCCACGGGTAGGGGTCGGAGGACGGGCAGTGCGTGAATCAAGACCGAGTGTCGCGATACGCGCCGCTAAAGTTTGTACCACCGCTTCAGAGTCCGAGGTAGAATTGGGCTCGCGACGTCGAGGTACTGGAGGTTTGACAGACATTTTTCTATTTTGATTTCAACTCGGAATTCTGTGTACTTTTTATACCGGCGTCGGACGTCGATTGCGTGATGGACACAGGCTTCCGTCTTCATGGTGACTCGCATGATTGAAATCGAAAGTCAGAAAGCATGTGTGCAGAATCAATGTGCTTGCAACTCGTTGGTGACTCCATCATCGAAAGCCGCTGACTCGTGTTGCGCAGAACGACTCATAGCCTGCATCGTCAGGTTGGAAGGTACATGGATGCTACACGACGATAAATGATCTAGACTCTATTTCGAATGCGTTGTTATTCCGGGAAAACATGAATCGTAGAATATATTCCCAGGACCTATCCAGAGTTACGGCAAAGGGGGAACTCGTGGTTGAAAGTGACAAGATTGCTCAGTCGAAAGCCGACGCCCAGCAGCTAGAGTAGTAGCACCCTGACAATAATCAACAACGAAGCACCGTTCTGACTGGGGTTAAATAAAATGCATTCTCATTGTGGGCCCATGTCTTATCAGAGAATTGTTATCGGAAATCGCAGGCGGGCATAAAGGCATACACGTTAAACAACATACGATTTGGAGTGTTCAGCATGTTATGAAGAGGAACATAGGAGCTGGCGACAGAATAATGAGACAGGAAACAAATTTATGACCTGGGCTTTTCCTATAGAAATGGTGAGATTCGTTTAAACAGCCGCAATCGATGCGCACGGACCTTCTTCTCCTTCCACAGCGCAAGCAGACCAACACCAGAGACCTTCACGACCTTGAAGCGGACACCGGGAATATCACCCTTGGCCTTTCCGCGACGACCGAAACCGGAGATGAGGACCTCGTCGTTCTCATCGACAAAGTTAAGGCAACCATCGTTCTGGTCAAATATGAGGGGAAAAGAAGGGGAAATTCTGAAAAAAGGGCTTACAGGGACGAAAGCAGTGACCTTTTTACCGTTCTTGATCAACTGAACGCGAACACATTTGCGGATAGCAGAGTTGGGTTGCTTGGCCTCAACTCCGACTTTCTCCAAAACGATACCCTTCGCATGCGAAGAGCCACCAGTGGGAGAGGTCTTGTAGATGTTACCGAGGGCACGTTTCTTGTAAGATTTGTCGGCCTAGAAAGTAATCGTCGTGAGTGTACTGAACGTGGGCTGGATTCGGGTACGATAACGAACCCATCTGTTTTCCCGACGGTCGGTGCGCAACTTGCGTGCGGCTTGAAGACCACGAGGTTTGTTGGCTATGGGGCAGAGATAGATAAGACACGAGGAAGGTCAAGGACAGCACATTCGACCTACAGCCCATTCTTGCGGTGGAGTACGATGCTGATGCTGGCGATAGCGAGCCCGGGGGGAACAGCCGGAAAACCTTATTTGCAAAAACTGTTACAGTCTGTAAACTCCGACTCCACATGACCTGTCGGGATTCGCCGCGCGAGTGTCGTTGCGCAGGCCAGTGCTGAGTGCAAGCGCGCGACGCTGCCCGCGGATGACACGAAATTATCGCTTTTGTTTCCAGACCATCACGTTATGTGGGCCTCCCGCACCCTCCTTTCCCGCATCCAGAGAAGACATTACCATTCCGTTTCCATATTAGACGATCTCACCAGGCGCGGATTCATCCAGGATGTTACAAGGTTCTGTTTCAGTCCCAGCTACACGCGCCTCATTCCGCTGACGCCTTTTTAGACGCGACGCGCTCGAAAGCGCCTTAAGTGCCAAAAAGCAGACGGTCTATGCTGGCGTAGATCCGACTGCCAAATCACTGCACATCGGCCACCTCATTCCACTGCTTACGCTTCTTCATTTTCAACTTCGTGGTCATAGTGTCATTCCTATTGTAAGTGAATATCCGTGAACATATCCGCAACATTGGCCAATACGACCTAGATTGGAGGCGCAACAGGGCGCGTCGGCGACCCGTCAGGACGATTGGTAGAACGCCAGCTCGCCGACATCCAACAAGTCGAATCTAATGTTTCCAACTTGACTGCAAGTATCCAACACTTCTTCAGACGCGCTCTCCAGTATGCTAGCACGCGTCTCGGACTGGATCAGAGCGTGCATACTGCCCCGACTGTGGTCAACAATCTTGACTGGCATGGCTCTTTTGGGCTGCTAGATTTCCTGCAGAAAGTGGGAGTTCATGTCCGAGTGAACACTATGTTGAATCGTGAGAGGTCAGCAGTTGTCTTGTTGCCTCATGACAGTTTTATCCAGTCTGGTACAGCGTTTCAGCACGACTGAGCGCGCAACAGGGGCTCTCTTTCACGGAATTCACGTATCAGCTCTTGCAAGCGTACGATTTCTATCATCTCAACAAACACTTTGGATGCACAATACAGGTCGGGGGCTCTGATCAGTGGGGAAATATAGTGGCCGGTTTGGAATTAATCGGAAAACTCAACGCGCCAACGGATGAGATTTCCTCAAGCGAAGCTTTCGGAATTACTACACCTTTACTAACGACATCCACTGGAGAAAAGTTCGGAAAGAGTGCTGGAAATGCAATTTGGCTTGATTCCTCTCTTACGAGCGTGTTTGACTTCTACCAAGTGCGCATGTTTTGCCAATCTTTCTGAACGCATTGATCCGACACACCACAGTACTTTCTGAAAGTTACAGATGCTGATGTTGGCAAGTACTTGAAACTTTTCACACTTATACCACCCAAGGAAATAGACGAACTGGTTGCAATCCATGAGGTATATAGCTCTACATCACATTTCCATAAGTGCTAAATCTATATTCCTCTTGTGTTAGGAACAACCAGAAAAACGTTTGGCACAACTGCGTCTCGCTGCGGAAGTGACAGAGATGGTCCATTTGAGTTCGTGTCTATCTAACATTAGCGTTCCCTTCTGTCACTGACCTGCCCGCAGAATCTGGGGTTCTACAAGCAGTCACTAAGACGAAACTACTATTTGGTTCAGATTACGCCCACCTCAAGGCTGAAGATATCATTTTTGCCTTTGAAAACGACCCTCGTCTGGCCAAAGTGACACTGCAAGATATGAAGGAGACGCCAGTCGGCAAGCTGGCAGCTAAGCATGGTCTCGTTTCATCAAATTGTCAGTTACCCGTTTCAAGTTTACAAACTCAATATATTAACACGTATATAGCCGCGTCTCGGGCATTAATAGCATCCCGTGGACTGTATCTCAACAACCAACCCATACAAGACGCACAGCTCAAAATCAAAGACGACGATTTGCTCGACAACAAAATCGCCATTCTGCGTGCTGGAAAAGACAAGACATTGATTCTGGCTGCTACAGAGTCGTAGTCGACTTTGTCCTTAAGCACGGCCTATGGTGTTTAATAATCATCTTCCAGCCTATTAGAAAGTACTATTATGATAGCTACGTATAATACCTAATCAATGCCAACAACACTCTAATCAATTCGCACAGCGCTATAGAGTTTTCGAACAGCCCAATACGATGCAAAGAAGCCAATTGTACCTGCGAGTAATAAATTAGGAGTGCAAAACAAGTTGAGAAATGGAATAATTACCCGTGACCAAGAACACCAGGATGGAGAGCAACATAAGGTATCCTAGATAAAGGACAACACTCTGCAACGATTCGAGTCTGAGTTGGGACGCCCAATAATACAATCCATAAGCCATGACCCAAAAGGCGCTGCCTCCTCCAATGAAAAAGGATCTCCAATGCCACCTGTAGTATATGATAAACTAGAGTTTACACCAGACCAAACACGTCAGCTTACCTATATTCCTCGGCGCATAGAAGGAAGTAGACAAAGAGGATGGTTATAGTGGCAGTGGTCATAGTGATTGCCCCGGCGGTCAAAGCAAGGAAACCGAAGGCATAGTATGCCCTAGATGCAAAAAGACTCGAAAACACGTAATAGAGTTCAACGAAGGCAGCACCTGACATAACATTTAGTACTTTTCCACAGAATATAATTCATCTCCAAAATTATTTACCAAATGGGAGAATGCCACTTAGCAAAGCTGCTGCCTACCGAGAAAAAAATTAGTCAAAGGCAAACGGAGTAACAGATCGATACTTACCCAAGGTTTCAGATATTTGGGACCAGGAGGAATTTGGCGGGGGATCGGGTTGACACGAACAGGATGCTGTATAGCCTATTGGTTGAATCGGCGGGTATTAGCATCGAGATGATAGATTATGTACGAGCGCGAATTAGCGTACTCCACGTTTGGACCCAAAATAAGAACCGATTGCAGAGAGGGGGGCGGAGATACCAAACCATAACAAAATAATTGAAATCAATGTACCTAAAGAGAGATCAATTTAAGTCGAGAGAGCTGAAATCGACGATGCTCAACGCACCAAAAGGAACAGAGCCAGAAGAACCGGCAGACAACAAGAACAGATTCAAAATGAAAATAACTGCAAAAACGAACCTGAAAGGCGTGAGCATCTCAATGCATCGAGATAATTATTTGCACACTTACGTGGGTAATACTGTTGCGGTCAAGAATGCATTCTTCCTACGGTTAGACCCTCCAAGGGAAGCATAGATGCGGCTAGAGAAATAACCGCTGATGCTATAGATGTGTAACCAATTAGAAAGGTTGTTTCGAATTTCAGTTCGGAGTAGATATACCTTCCAAAGCAGGACCAACATATCATCATAACGTTCGCCAAAGACCCTCGGCTAGATGGCGATAAAAAACCCATTAGAGCAAAAACTGGCAGACGTGTCAGAGCGGAAAAAATAATATTGTCATGGTACGCAGTACCTAACGTTATGATAACCATGGCCGCAATTTGACTTCCGTTTCCTACCAACAGAGCTAAGAGTAAAGGATTCTTTGGAGGTCTGAAGACTTCTCCGTGAATGAGCTTCCATCCCCAATCTTCCTGGACATCTTCCTACAATCATAATGAGAGTTGAGTAGTACTACCAATGATATATGCACGTACGCTGACATCTATGGCATTGTAGCGGTGAATCTGGAGAAAATTCAAAAGTCAGTGATGAATTCTAGTTCTCGACAGCACGTACATCGCGAGAGACATTCCGGAAAAGTATCATAGAGACCATGACACATAATAGCACGACAACAACAAATGAGTTGACGAGACTGATCCAATGGATTCGGGGGTCGAAAACGTGGAGATAGTTATCCCAGCGAGTAGCCTGTAGTGTCGAATATTAGATAAAAAGGAAGCATACTAGTTAAAATGACTCGCCCATGGGGTGTCCGATTCCTGAGAAACATAAAGATTAAGTCAAAAGATTAAGTCAACAACACATCAAGGTTTGAAGAACAGAACTCACATTCCATGATATTCTATAAGTATAACGAATAGGTTGTGTTTGATCTTCGTTCAATTGCAATGCTGTGGCGCCTGTGACTTCGCAGTTAGGTTCAGGACTTTGGGTGCCACCGATGCTAGACATGTTGTTTGACAAGATGCGTCCAGCACAAAAGGATCAAGAACTGACCTTGCAGGCCAGACCAAGACACCGACGACTCGGTATGTGTCAGGACTGGGCTTGTGGTATCTTCAAAAACTAGGATGTGAGAAAGTCGGGTGACTGGCAAGATAAATTTGAAAGACCTTAAGACAATTTCATAATGGTTATTGAGCGCTGGTAAATTTTGATATGGACCCTCAT
The DNA here is from genome assembly GCA_009935795.1 of Pholiota adiposa. NCBI lineage: Eukaryota > Fungi > Basidiomycota > Agaricomycetes > Agaricales > Strophariaceae > Pholiota > Pholiota adiposa. The sequence goes on along the minus strand of QEYC01000235.1, from coordinate 41,735 downwards.
TATTTCCAAGGTTGAACCCCATGTCAAAAAACAATTCTCCAGTTATCTCACGCGTCATTTCCGCCGCTGGGAGCCCGTCGACGAGCCAATTTATCGCATAGTCCTCGCGAATACGATCATTTATGAATTTTGCTTCACTTCCCGATACGTCAGGGATATAGCAGAGTGTTTTACATGTGTCATTATCCTTGAGCATCTTGATCTATATAGCATATAATTTCGGTCGTTAGAAGCCAGTTTAGACTTGACAAGAATATTACGCACGTCGAATGGAGAATTAAAAATTCTGTCGCCAAACAGAATAGATCCTAAGGATTCTGGTTGTGTTTTGGGACCTCCTTCTGGTTGACAAAACCGCAGTTTTGGATTGTAATAGTCATCTGAATATATGCTTCATTAGGAGGGTATCATGAATCACTGGCAAACGGCGCACAATTGATGAGAGATTGCTGTTGGGTTCACTCGAGTTGAATTTCATGATCGTTTAATGTGCTCTAAGCCACGTACTACTTTATCATGGGTACCAGAACGCATTGGCGTGAGGGCATTCACGAAGAGATCCACGGCTTCGCCTTCTGCATAGTTGTGGGGGGCTGCGCCTGGAAGATAGAAAGAGTGTATGGCCGGAAGGAAGGAGATAGCGAGGGCAGCCAGGACACGACGGGCCATGGCGGGAAGAAAGACGCCGCGCTGGAGAGAGATGGTGTTGACAATGAATGGATGCCGCAAGTGCTGCACGTCATTAGCAATGTTTGCCCACAACGCAGCGGACAAACAGGGATCAGCGGTTAATTTTAGACCACATCCATCTCCAAAATCTGGCCAACCCTCTTCTCAAGCGAATTGCGATGCAGTTCGAGGTTATCGCAAAATGCAACACCACAAAGGCTCGCGTCTCCCGCATGACTCTTGCCCGTAAGTCCGTGTATCTGCCACGAAACCCCAGCGGTTAAACAGAAATTTAGATGGTGTCACGATGCTGCCTACCTTCATGCCTGTTGCTACTCAGGCCGCCATTAAAGGCCTCACAGCAAACCAAATGGAATCCCTTGGAGTCACCCTTATCCTGAACAATACCTATCATCTCAATCTTCGTCCTGGCCTCGAGGTTCTCAGCCAAGCAGGAGGTGCCCATAAATTCCAGGGATGGGATCGCAATTTGTTGACTGTCAGTGTGCAATCCAGCTTCAAGTGCGCCTTTATGTCTGAATTACTTCACCCTTTGTGATCAAATTTACAGGATAGCGGAGGATTTCAACTCGTTTCGCTGAGCAAATTTACAACTATCACGGAAGAAGGGGCGCTGTTCGCAAGTCCATTCACCGGGGAACCTACGATGCTTACAGTGAGTCGGATTCAACAAACCTAGCTCTATATCCAAAGGTTCACAGCAAAAGTAAGCCCGAAGAAAGCATCTCAATACAGCATACGATCGGCGCTGATATCATCATGCAGCTCGACGACGTTGGTGCGTTGGAAAAAGAAATATTAATAACATTAACAAGCTCATGGATGATTCTAGTATCGAGCTTGACTGTAGGTCCTCGAGTCGAAGAAGCTATGGATAGGTCAGTACGCTGGCTAGATCGATGCATTGCACAACACGAGAAGTCCGGAAAGAAGGATACCCAAAATTTGTTCGCTATTGTTCAAGGTGGTCTTGAACCTTCGTTACGTGATCGATGTTTAGATGCGATGATTGCAAGACGAAATGGAGTTTCAGGATATGCCATCGGAGGTTTGAGTGGAGGTGAAGAGAAAGGTATACTTCTTCTATGTTTTCTTAGTCTCGTTCTTACCAATGATTTAGATGTCTTCTGGAGAGTGTTAGTGGCGATTGCCTACCAGCCCCTTCGTTGCTAACTTGTGCATAGAATAAAACAATGCTGTGATAAACTTCCTGAAGAGAGTATGTTTTCTTCCCTTTATTTGTGTATCCGGCATTAAATGTGTCTTCAAATAGGGCCAAGATATTCCATGGGCATAGGATTCGCCGAAGATCTCCTCGTATGTGTTGCTCTTGGTGTTGACATGGTTGGTTCTACTGCACCTTGCATTGTTTCATGTGCAGATGATATCTGGTTCTAGGCAGATTGTGTATTCCCCACTCGGACAGCTCGATTTGGAGTCGCTCTTACGCATGATGGTCCTCTCAATTTGAGTAAGTTGCCAAGTCTGACTTGCAATTTCTCGTAAACATTTTTTTTTTTGCTTAGAGCTTAGCAAGCATTCTAAAGAATTCCAAACCATTGATGAATCATGTCCATGCCCAACTTGTATTGATAAGACTTCCAGAGCGATGCTTCATCATATTGTTACCCACGAAACTGCGGGTGCCCATGGTGCGTAGTCGTTAAATGTGTTGTGTTAATATTAAAATTACGAATGTATAGCTCTTACCCTTCATAACGTGGTATTTCAAGCGCAGGTCATGGGCCGCGCACGAGAAGCTATCATTATGGGCACCTTCCCAGATTATTTACGACAATTCTTTGCACGGTATTTTGGTGATGCGGGATATCCAGAATGGTGCGTTAATGCACTTCGAAGTGTGGGCGTAGACCTGTTAGAAGGAAGTCTAAATGCAAAGATTGTGGCGGGAAGTGGCGCCAAATGGGAATATGCTGCTGGCAATCCATAATACCTAGACACAGTATATGCATATCTACTAATTCAAAATAACCTGAGTGGACTACCGCCTGCCCTTCCCCTTTTTGCCAGAATGACTTGGCCGTGCATTCTTCGCTCTCCGCTTCTCCATCACCTTCCTGTCTTTCCTGATCTGTTCGGAAGTCTTAAGTTCGTTCTTGACACGTCCATGCGTTTTACCCGTGGCACCACGACGAAGACCCAATTTCTTTCCATTCGGCGTGCCATAAGGTTTTGTCTCTGATGAGGGGTCCCCAGAGGCTTCTTCCTTTTTCTTGAGCTGCCGCACCTTCCGCTCGTAATCGTGTGACATTTTATCCAAGGCTTTAGGTGCAACGACTTTATTGTGTTTGAATCGATGACCTCCAGGGCCTACCTGTTTCTTGAATGCGTGAGAGGTGTTTTCGGCCTCTCCGATCCTTGGAAGGCCGACTCGACTCTTGTTCTTCCACTCGTCAAACCGCCCGCTGCGATACGTAGCTGGCAATCGTGTACCATTCTCCGTCCGCACCATTTTGACATTGTCAGCACCTACACCATCACCCTTGACAAACTTTTTCTTCTTTTTATCCCATGTTTGCGAGGCTTTGCTGGTGCTGGCGCTCGCCTTGCCCTCGTCGTTCGTAAGGTCAAAGGTGACGTTTTGCGCTTGTTTGACGAAGGATGAAGCACCGTCCGTAAGAGAATAACTAGATAGTACTGAGTTAAAAGATATAAATATAGTATAAAACAACAATTACCCTTTTTCGGTCATGGCATCCTTTTGATAATGGGACATATAAAATTCATCATCTCTGAAACTCCTTTTCTTCTCCGTTACACCAAATACGGCCTACTCCAAGTCAGTTTTTTGGGGGGGAAGGGAGGGGAGAGGTGAAGCAACACAAGGCTTACCACTAAATCATCTTCGTCTGCCATCTCCAAAGTAACAGCAGCAGCAGGCTCATTTTCTTCCTCTTGTTCGCGATCCTCCACAGTGGTTGTGGAAAAGACGGCCCTTTGATGAGATTTAACAATGGCTTTTCTCCGTTCCTTCATTAATGCTGCTGTATCCGAGCTTGCTTTCGCTCCAACCTCGAAGATCGTTTCCGAGGGTGTAAAGGATCCAACGACTTGGAGCAATGCCTTTCTGGCCTTCTCAGTCTCCCGCTTCTGATCGGCGCCAGGGCCTCTCAAGAGGACAGGATGAATTCCAGAATCGGAGCTAGCTAAAAACCATTTTGGATCCTTTATCATCTCCTTGGCTCGTTTGTAGCTCTGCGGACTAGCCTTGCCCTTACTACGCTCATACATGGCGTGCCCGCGCTTCATTACATCCCGCAGGACGGGTAACGAGTGATGAGAGGCATCCAGTGTCCGAATGTATTCAACGTCCTCGTCGATCTTTTCGCGTTGAAAATTGCCAAGAACTAGTGCCTTTGTATAAATTTGATCATTTTCGGTGGCAACGTCATTGACGAGCGGCCTTCCGAGGAAAAGTTGAAGATCCAACAGGAATGGGAGTTCAGAATTGGTGATGAACGACCATGCCCAACCTTGACGTCCTGCTCTGGCTGTCCGTCCCACACGATGAATGAAGACCCTAGCGCCTTGAGGGAAATCATAATTAATCACGTTCTCCAGGACTGGAATATCAATTCCACGAGCGGCAACATCTGTGACGACTAGTATACTTGTGATGCCTCGGCGAAATTGGTCCATTTGATAGCTACGAGCAGCCTGATCAAGAGAACCATATATGTGCGAAACTGCATATCCACCAGTGGTCAACAGGTTTAGAAGGTATTCGACGTGATGTTTTGTGGCAGCAAAAATAAGCGTTTGATGAGGCCCCGTAAAGTTCCCCGTAAAGTTTTCCGTGTGTTTGGCTTTACCCTTCTTTTTCTTGTCTGTGGAGTTTTGGTCGTCCGGATTTTTGGATCCAAACGGGATATGGATCACATCACGGAGCAGCGCAAGCAGACATGCGTCCTTCTCTGCTTGTTTTATCGAGAAGAATGCCATTTTTAAATCTGGACTAATTTTGTTCTCGGTATCGAGGCGGACAAGTTTAGGGTCCTTGAGACCAGCTTTAGCAAATTCGACCAGGGATTTTGGGAGGGTTGCTGAAAATAATATTGTTTGTCGGGAAGGAGGGAGACGTTGTAGGATTTCATTGAGTGCGACTTCAAATCCCATCTCGAACAGACGATCGGCCTCGTCAAAAACGACATACTGCACGGATTTCAAGTCCAAATCCATTTCAATAATTAGATGAAGGAGGCGGCCTGGCGTTGCGATTATTCTAGTTCTATAATCAGCAAAACACTGTATATTGCTGCAGAAAATACGCACATATCTGGGTTACTCGTGATCATCTCAAACTGTTCATCCAGACTTTCGCCACCCACAACCAGCCCCCAACGAAGATTTTCTCCCTTTTTACCGGATTCGTCTTCTTTATCCCCAGCATGATCCCCACGACCTGTCTGAAAACCACGCGCAAGTTCTTTTCCAACCTTCATGACTTGCAGGGCCAATTCACGAGTAGGCAGTAAGATGAGGGCGCGTGCACCGAATGTTGTTGAATGACGACCACCAAGCCTTTGAACGAGGGGAATCATGAAGGCTAGTGATTTGCCTGAACCTGTCCTTGCCATACCCACTAAATCGCGAGGAGGATTCAAAAGGAGAGTGGGTATTGACTGTCGCTGGATCGGTGTTGGTATCCGGTATCCCTGTAAGGTCAGCGAGCGTAGGAGCGATGGATGAAGACCTAATCAATTTAAGTAGGATTAGACGCCCAACTAAGAATTCATCGCTCACCCATGCTCTGGAAGCTTCCTCCTCCCACCTCGCCTTTGGCAATTTTGGCCTTTCCTTTTGAGTTCTTGATAGCCTGTGTACCATCTTTGATAGATCTTTTAGCTATAGATGTTCGTAGAAACTCCGCGAGCTCTTCATTGTCGTCATCAGCTTCATTATCGTGATGCAGCTTGGGACGTTTGCCAACAAGAGCAGAAGATATGTCGATGTCCTCGTCCTCAGCAATAACAGAAAATGAAGAGGAATCGTCGTCCGAGTCCGGCTCTTGTCTTTTCCGTTTGATGAGAGGCATTCTGAAAGCGAAGATGAGGTTTACAAAATCTTTTACTAGTTTTTATCAGTGTTCCCGTGCTCCTAAAAATGAAATTATGTAATACAACTGACGGCAATCACGGGCCGTATAAACGAGGCTTGAATTTGGATTCGTACATTGCTCTTAAGGTAACCTTGAGGTAACCTTCTACATCGATTTTGGTTAACTTTCGCACACACCTCGTATATACCTGACAGAATTTTTACTCCCTGAACTAGACTATGGAGAACTACTCGGGCTCTTTCGATATCAACACCAACGGGCACGACTCTCGTTTGTTATCCTTGGAGTCTCCCATTCTCCATTCATCATGCAGTTCATCCTCGAGAACAGGTCCCATAGGGAAAGACTTATCTCTGTCTGAACTCTCAATATCGGACCATACCGAAATCATGCAAAAACCATTCAGCCTGCTCGCCAGATTGGATTCAGATCCAGCCACTCCTAGGCCAAACGAAGAAAACAAAGACCATGAAATGAACTCCGATGAACACGAAGACTGTGAAGAAGACATCACTGAAAACAATAACAACGAAGAGGCGCAAACTCAAGCAGCCAAGCGGAGGGAGGAGAAATTACAAAGCGATATCTTCATTCTGAAGAAGCTCAACTCTGCGTTTGAACTCTTCAGTGACGCTCTACAAGAGACCGGATCAGCAAATGAGGTCAGCTACATTGGCATGCACCAATAAATTCTACTTATATATTTCTATACTATCTAGCGAATCGCTGGGCAACTTGAGCAAACAGATGCTCTCCTCTCTAAATACATCAACATTTTATCAACCTCTGAAGACTTCGCTCGGCTTGTCTTTGATGACCAATGGCAGGGTGCAGAGGCTGTGAGTTTGATTGAATAAGTCGTTTGCACAATCTGACTTGTTTATAGGATGAAGAAGCCATTGAAAAGGAGAGAATCAAAGCCGAAGAAAGAATGTGCCGAGAAGCCGAAGCTCTGCGGGTCCAACAAGAATTGCTGAGGATAGAGAAAGAAAAACAGGAAGCCCTTCAAAGGGCAGAAAGAGAATGCACTCAGCGTGAAAAGTCTGAGAGAGCAATTCGAGGAGGAATAAGGGGCGTGCGTGGCACTCGCGCATCTATGCGTGGTACGCGTGGTTCTACTGTACCCCCACGACCAAGTTTGTGCATATATGCTGCATTTCTAACTCACTCACTAATGTATATTGTTCCAGGTTCTGCATCTGGTACCTCTCGTGGTATTCCAAGGACTCGGCCTCCATCTGGAATTTCGCGCCCAGCTCGACCAGTATAGATTGTCATAGAATGAGAACTAAGTATACGAGGTTCAACTCCCGAAATCGATCACCCCCAAACAAGGATGCCTTCCTCGCCTAAAACCCGGACAATTTTCCACTCGCGAAGATGCGCAGAGCATCGTATTGCATCTCAAACCAGAATGCAGATGCAAGCTGATATTGCAACACTTGGCATTCCCAAGGATCTGCATCTCGTTGGAGTGTACATACAGCCCTCAGAACTTAGGGATCTGTTTTTGTAGATCTTTCCACTGAGACTCGGGCAGGAACAGAAACCATGCAGTGCGGACTCTGAGCTCAGAAAATAAAAATTTCACGTTATCAAGAGAAGGCACATGCAATTTAATTATATCAGACGGACGCATATCAGTGTAAACAGGACAAAGTAAATTTATTTCCTTCTTCCAGATCAATGTCATATAAGTTTCCCAAAGGGTTCTACTTTCCCGAACCCAGCAATATGGTCGAAAATTTTTCTACCACGAAGATAAGTCTGTTCTACTCGTCCACGAAGTTTGAGGCCCTCATAGGGAGATATTTTATTTTTATATTGCAGCAATTCCTTTGTGACCTGAAAACCAAGTTGATATTCACAAGGCAGTGATAAAACAAAGAAAATAATCGCCATACCGTGTATTCCGCGTCCGGGTCCCATATAGCAAAATCGCCATCATAGCCTACTTTGATTTGTCCTTTGGACAATCCTAGACCCGCGTGTTCTGCAGTTTTTTGACTCATCCATTTGACGATTTGCCCAAGAGAAATGTCTCTCTTTTGCCCTTCAGTCCATAACAAGCTAAGGCCTAATCCAAGTGTACTGATGCCGCCCCATGCAGCCATGATATTTCCATTGTCAAGATGCTTGAGTTCAACAACACAAGGGCTGTGGTCAGAGACGACACAATCAATTATTCCTTCTTTGAGGGCCTCCCAGAGAAGATCCCTATTCAATGCTTCACGAACAGGAGGACAGCATTTGAATTCGGCGTGGCCATCTGGAATATTTTCCGCTGCCAGACAGAGATAGTGGAAACATGTTTCGACGGTGAGAGGCAAACCTGCAGCTCTGGCAGTACGTATAGTAGGAAGCGCTGCCGCTGCAGAGAGATGGACTATATGGCAGCGCACCTTTGGATATGCCTGTTGTAATTTGACGACCAAAGAAATGGCGTTGGTTTCTAGAGATGGAGGCCGGGATTCCAAGAAAGTGGAGTAATGTGTTGGATTTGGGTCCTCCCCTGTTGCTACTGCTTCTTCTAATTCAGCATGAAACAGTAGGACACTGCGAGCATCCTGTGACATTTCTGAGCAAAGTGATCGGTGTATATGAAAATGTGCCTACTTCTAGCTCCTTCAGTGCTGGATGGAGATCTGCCTCGGCGACGTAGGGAAATTCCTGTAAGACAGCTCGAATCAAGCAATTCTAGAATATTGTTGAACCTCATACATCTACGCCGCTTTTCATCAAGAAACATTTAAAGCCGCGAACACCGCTTTCAACAAGTGGTTTAAGATGGATCTAACGACATATGTAAGAATCCGTGCGCACGTAAACTGACGAGAATTAAACAAACCTGATTGTTAGGAATGACACCTCCCCAAAACGCGACGTCTGTATAACATTGTCCTCCGGCTGCTTGTCGTTTACTCTCAAGATTGGCGACAGTGGTAGTTGGTGGTAATGAATTCAGAGGCATATCTACCAAGGTGGTAATGCCTCCTGAAGCGGCGGCTTTGGTGCCAGTGTAGAATCCTTCCCACGCTGTGCGACCTGGTTCATTGAGATGAACGTGGGCGCTATGAACCATCGTTGAATCGACGCTGGTAATAGTGACGTTAGGACCCACTCACTCCACTAAACCGGGAAGAATTGTGTTCTTTCCAGCATCAATCCATTCAACGCGGTCGGTGGTGATTCCAAGTTGTTCGGGAGTAAGCTGGCCTTTTTGAATATCTACAATCTTGCCCGAGGATTTATCCACAATGATTGTGGCTGGTGTAGGTTGATCATGCTCAGGAAGTAGTACTTTTGACGCTGAGAAAACAAGGAGATCTGGCATGATGGGTGGGCGGAAAGATAAGCGAGATCAATAACAGAAGCGGAAGCTTGCTAGCCTGTGAGGCGCACAAGAACTTAGGAAACCTGGCAAGATGCGGTGTCAATGCAGTGGACTAGGGCAAGCTGAGAGCTGTGCTGGGATGGAAGACTGCAGTGGATAGAAGCCGAACGGGCACGGCGCTTTTGCCGCACATTGACGCAAATTGCCGCAGGCCGAAGCGGGAAAAAGAGAACCCCTGTGTGCTCGTTCTCTCTACTTGTGATTTGCTAGTAACGACCATAGCTTGCTTCAATATCACTGAATTGCCGTAGAAATTTGACAGCAAGCTAATTCAGACCCAGGGTGTATGTGCATATACATGATATGGTATACAAAGGCTGCTGAAGGGCACTATAAACAGAGATGTATGCACACCAAGGATGCCGCATTCTCTGCGGCACTCTGCGGCACTTCTGCGGCAATCGTGGCGCAAGCTCAGTTGGGTCTCGTAGTTTAACCAAAAAAACTCAAGCCAGATTCTCCTGTATATCTGTGCATTATTCAGAACAAAAGTAACAGCACAAAAGTAACAGCAGATCGTAATCTAGTCATCTACTGCAGTTGCACTTTAATTCTGCGGCACAAGGCTTGGCAGTCTGTTCCCTTTTAGGAAGGTGTGAATCCACCGTTGCTAGTGTTGCTAAGAGCTGAGCGCGGTTCAAACTTGAGCCCGCTTGAGTGCTCGTCTGGCCAAATTAAGCCGCTTGAGCAGACTTGAGCGCCATCAGCTCAAGTGCCAGCTCAAGCCAGTACATACCTGAGCTTGGCGAACGGTTGTGCTCTATATTTGGCGTGTTCCTTTGATCAATATGACGTCGGTCAGCGCTGTGGCCGCATTCTACAGTGATTAGATAGTTTTGAAGAGTGCATAACGTCGTCAGTTCTAATCCAAATTCAACGTTTTTGGGCTTGTTAGAATCGTAGGACCTTGGGCTGTAAGATATAAGTTCGTTGTCAAGCACAATCACTAATCTAAAGACGATACATGTGCTCTTACTCCGAGATACAAAATATGAAACTTGGTGATATTCTGTGCAATTTTTCGCTACCTACAACGCAGAGTATTCGCATTTCAAGAGCGAGTAACCCTGCTATCCCTACTGCTGCTCCACTTCGCAAAGTCGGTATACTGTTGAAAGGGAACACGGTAATCTAGACGACAATAAGTAGGGCGTCTCAGACGTTATGATACAAACGACTTTATTAGGGAATACGTACCTAGACGACAATAAGTAGGGCGTCTAGGGAGTGATTATCAATACTGATACATGTATGAAGTAAAAGGAAGAAGCTCACCTCAGACGTTATGATACAAACGACTGAGGTGCATGGTAAACTATCTAGAGTATTTATACGATTATCTATGAGTGGCTAAATGCCACAGGAGACAGGCAAACAGGAAAGCAAATAAGAAAAGGAAAGCGGAGCTTCAAGCAAGGAGAAAGCGACGAAGCGCGAAGCAAAGTAGCCGAGCGCTTACTGCGTCTCCACTCGGCGATCAAGCACCACACGACGAAAGCGGTGGACTTCAACACTCCTCCTCACCGTGAACGGAGTGTGTGCTCCTCCTCACGCAGATGTGCGTGTCGCTTCTTTCATTCCCAGGAATCCTCGTAGGCGTCTAAATTTGACTTTGTCAAGGGCTTTGGTAAATAAGTCGGCAATGTTGTCGTTAGTGTTGATGTAGGACAGTTTGATTTCGTTAGAGTTGACGCGTTCGCGCAGGAAGTGATATTTGATGTCCACATGTTTGACGCGTTGATGAAGTGACGGGTCCTCAGATAAGTTGATGGCGGCGTTGTTGTCGCATAATATTGTCGTCGGTCCAGAGGGCTTTAAATTGATGCTGGAGAGCACCTGGTGTAGCCAGAATTGTGCAATAATTACTACAACTGTAGTAAATGTGTATTGCAATAATGCACTACAATGACTGCGCCTATCAGTTGTGCAATAATGCCCCTCCCCCTTGTGCCCAATTGTGCAATACTGCGCCCGTCATCCCCTCCCCCGCCTTCCCACGCTGCGTTGATGGTTGTGCAATACTGTGCGCGCCCCGTCTTCCCGAGCCGTGTTGTGCAATAATCATGCGCACCGCGTTGTGCAATACTGCGCGCATTAATTTCCCGCGCCTTATTGAGCAATAGTCTTCCTGTTTGTGCCAATTTTCCCGCGCTTCGTTGTGCAATACTCTGCGCGCCCCGTCTTCCCGCGCTTCATTGTGCAATACTCTGCGCGCCTCGTTTTCCCGCGCCGTATTGTGCAATACGACGCACGCCGCGCTTCCCCGCGCTTCGTTGTGCAATACGCTGCGCACGCTCCTCTCTGCGCCCCTCTCTTCCCACGCCGTGTTGTGCAATAATTGTGCGCGGCGCTTTGTGCAACACTCCGCGCGCCTCGCGCGCCCCGCACACTTTCCCGCGCTTCATTGTGCAATAATGCTCCTTGTGCGCCTCGCCTTCCCACACCATGTTGTGCAATACTCATTCCACCCGCGTTTTATTGTGCAATACTTTGCGCGCCCCATCTTCCCGCGCTGTATTGTGCAATATTCGTGCGCGCCACTTTGCGCAATACGCCGCACACCGCTTTCCCGCGCTTCATTGCGCAATAGTTTTCGCTCCTCACTTTCCCGTGCCGTATTGTGCAATACTCCTGCGGCGCTGGCCCCCGACCCCCTTTCCGGTGCCGGGTTAGAGCCCGCTGCTTGTCCGCGGCGCCTTCCCACGCCATAAGCACGAACGCCGCTCCCTGCCCCCCACGCCGCTCCCCAATTCACACTAATTCGTAGGTCCAGCTTCAGTTTCTGGTAAAACGGTGTTTGTTAGTAATAACGGTGGGTCTCTTTACGCTAGTCAAATGCGGAATGCGTGGCTGTGCCTCGGCTCACGTCATCAGTTGATCGTCGCATGTTGCGCAGGTTGCACTTGAGCTTGAACCACCAACGTCCACTCCTACTACCATCATCCCTCGCCGCCTCTACACCACCTCGATTGCACCAACGAAGGAAATTTGGGGAAGGACAGTCAAGGGAAGACCCGTGGAAGCGGGAGATCCGCAAGGTACGGCCGTACAGTGATCCCTATATTCTTCACTGATACTGTAATCCTCCCTCCGCAGCGCTCTTTCTCCAGGCTGTCCCTTGCCTTGCCTTGTAGTTGCCATCTGTATCTACGACCACCGTCATCTCTCCACGCACACAAAGCCACCTTGGTGCACTTCCGGCTGTTACTGTTGCCTTATGGTTGCCCTGGCCCTCCAGTTTTGTTGCTCCCTCACCGATATCTACCGTATACTCTAACGACATCATTGGACCCATCCCTTCCCAGCTCAGAACTGTTGGCGAGAGCCGAGCATGTAATATCCTAGTTTTCTCCCTTGCTGCAGACACACTCACATAATCCCCGCTTTTTGATGTTCAACCATGCGGCATGCCTCCACTCTGACACTCGCTATGCAATACATGCCCGCAATTCACCAAGACATGTTAAAATGCCCCGGACCCAGGCTCTACACCGACTTATGACGACGACGAAATGCCAGCACAAAACGACATGCACATAGTCCTCTGCCTGGCAGCTCATGGACACCTGGTGGATGTTATCTATCGGATACTTATGGGTTGGTGCAATGTCTTGTTGACGTTGTACCATGAGTATGCTTCCACATAACCGTCTAGACGTACAAGGAGCACTGCATTGGCAGTACTCTACGGCGTGGAGACGCAGCGTGACAAGCATTTCTCTATTTGAAACTCTTGCCTGACGGGCAAATCGGCAGGTCGTAAGACGTATATGGATAATATCAGCCACACGAAGGCCAAAGTCTAGTGAGTTGACTTCATAGATCAACCCCGGTCTCCAAACATGACCATGATACTGGTAATGCAACCTCGAAAACCCAGGGCGCATGGAAGCTTGAAGTTGTTATGATACGCGACACGTGACCTTAGGTCCATGTCTTTCTGTAGATACGCGCTCTCCCTTTTCTTCATCTTTGTTCACTTCGTTATCAGGTATGTACAATGTACATACCACACTTCAGATATATAACTTCGTTATCAGGACCTTCTCGTGCTGCCGTGCAGACCACCGAGCACTTCCCTACACTTGAACAAAGATCTCAAAAACCGGTGCCACGCCGTCAAAAATTTTCACACACGACTCGCCGCCTTTTCGTCTGATGGAAAACCCGCCCAGCGATGCCGCCGCCCCTCCCCCGATCGTCCTAGTGGAGACACCTGAACAGCATATGGCACGTCTCGTTTTTGAGAGTGTGTCAGCGCAGTTCCAGGAGCAGTTCACCGCCCTGCGTGGGGATATCGACATTGCCGCCACGGAGATTCACCGTCTCAACCAGGTCAATGACCGATTGGCTACAGATCTCTCGGCAGCACAGGCAGCACAGGCTCGGCTGCATCAAGAACTCGGCGATGCGACATCTCGAGGTGCCCGACTTGGACCAGCTGCGCCGCCTCCTCGGGTCAACCCTCCCACGCCGTTTGCGGGCAATGACAAGAAGTTGGCGGATCGCTTTATCCGGCAGGTGTCCGCTGCGTCCCAGTTTTTCACCTTCGAGAGTGAGAGGCAGAAGATTAGTTGGGCAGAGTCATTCCTCACTGGACAAGCGCACGACTGGTCGTCCGTGATCACCCGATCAACCACAGATCCCCGTACATCAGGTTGGGAGCTTTGGGTGGCTGCATTTCGCAGTGTGTTCTGCTCTCGCGATGCCGCCAATGATGCGCTGGTGCGCCTGCAGTCATTATCGCAGGGGACACGGCATATCTCTACCTATGTGACAGAGTTTCAGGAGTTGCGGGGATGGTTGGATCCAGGGGACCAGGTTGGTGCCTGGATTGAGAAGCGTTTCTGGGAGGGGCTCAACATCGCCTCTATGGAAGCACTGGCCAATGTGGATTGGGATAACTGCGATGAGGCCCAGAAGATTTTGCTTGACCGTGAAGCTCGACTTATGTCTCTTCAAGCACGCCGCGATGCCGTTCAAACTGCAGCTGGTCGTCATCACCCTGCACATTCTGCGCCACGTGTAGCGGCTGCCCCTCCTCAACCTCCTCCAGTCCGTCCCTCAGCCCCAGCTGTGGCGTCTCTTCCACGACCATCTGCTGATCCTGGTGCAATGGATGTTGATGCTGGCCGACGTAGTGGGCGTAGGCCTCCTAGGTGCTTTGGGTGCCAGCAGGAGGGTCATATGATGGGACAGTGCCCCAACCTGTTGGCTAGTATACGGGCAGCTATCATCGAAGCAGGACAGGCTCCAGCTCAGACAGTGTCTCCTGCTGCTCCTGCTCCGGGTTTTGTCTAGGGTTGTCACAGCCTGTCGTTCTGTGTACAACCAACAAGTTTCATGTACTTGCCGCTCCCAATGATATTTTGTTACTTGGACCAAATGAAGAGAAAGTTTTGCGCCCATGTCGCCGGCGCCGACTTTCGTCGTCACCGAGGCGCGGTATTCATGCCCGCTCTCCTCGTTCTCCATTCTCCGCATTCGAAATCCCTGTTACTCTGCATATACATGTTTCATCTACGACAAACACCCCTGTTCGCATTCTTGTGACCCGTGCCATGGCCGATTCTGGTGCGAGTTGCTGCTTCATCAATCCACGCTTTGTGGAAGAACACAAAATTCCTTTAATAAGGAAACGATACCCTCTACGTTTACGCACCATTGACAACTCTGACATCAAGTCTGGCCTCATCACACACGAGGTTCATCTTTTGGTGTTTATTGGCGACCACTCTGAGACTATGGTCTTGGAGGTCGCTGATATTGGTGACGATAACATGATTGTAGGTATCAATTGGCTACGTAAACACGACCCCGACATTGGCTGGATGCGGTCAACTATTGAATTTACTTCAGTATTCTGCAAGACGTGGTGCCTGCCCAGGGCAATATCCGCAGCGCGCGCATCAATTACAGTGCCTGGTGGTCAGCGCTGCCCTCCTCGGAAGGCAGTGCTAGAAAGGGCTCGCCGTGCTGCACGGAAGGTGGCAAAGGCTCGAGCGCGGGGGGAGGTGGTGCTGGAGATTGGAGAGGAGGCACGGAGGGAGTTGCTGGATAGAGTGGGCCAGGCTGCACGACCAGCCAAACCCCATGCGCGAAAGACAAACACTGGCGGCCCTCGGATACGGGCTCCAACAGAGGCATGGGCTGGTCTGAAACGTGCACGCACTCGTCACACATCATTTATCCGCAGTGCAAGGACAGAGGCTGTCCGTGTAGCAAAGGTGGCAATTGACGATGCTCTTCGAGCTATTGAATGTCAACCAGGCCCCAGTTGTGGTGCGCGCGTGTTTGTGGAGCAGAGGTGGGAGGAGGAATTGGCAGTGAGTGAGGGCGGTGGTTTAGGATCATGTCGGGCAGCAGCAGGGCAGACAATGGCACAGAGATTGGCAGAGGAGGCAGCGAGGACCACAGCAAAGCCTGTTCAGACAGTGGAGGAGATGGTGCCTGCTGAGTTCCATGAATTTTTAGATGTCTTTGACAAGAAGAAGTCGGAACGCTTACCGTCACACACTCGACACAACCTCACAATTGAGCTGGAGCCAGGAGCTGCTCTGCCTCGACCAGGAAAGCTCTATCAGCTGTCATCTGATGAGCTACGGTCACTCAAGGAGTTTATTGACGAGAGCTTGGTCAAGGGCTATATCCGTCCTTCGCGAGCACCATGTGGTGCCCCTGTTTTCTTTGTGAAGAAGAAAGATGGGTCGTTACGGCTGGTGGTTGACTTCCGCGCCCTCAATGCAGTTACCCGCCCCGACTCATACCCCATCCCCCTCACAAATGAGTTGCTCGATAGGCTGAAGGCAGCCAAGGTCTTCACGACACTGGATATGCGATGGGGCTACTACAATGTCAGGATTCGAGAAGGTGACGAGTGGAAAACATCCTTTCGTACCCGCTATGGCCAGTTTGAGTTCCTCGTCATGCAGTTTGGCCTCTGAAATGCCCCAGCAGCCTTCCAGCGCATGGTCAATGAACTCTTCCATGACCTGGTTGATGTCTATGTGGTGCTGTATCTTGACGACATCATTATCTTCTCCGAGGATCCGGCCAAGCATGACGAGCAGGTAAAGGAGGTGTTGCGACGTTTACGTGAGGCTGACTTGTTCCTCAAGCCTGAAAAGTGCCAGTTCCGTACAACCGAAGTCGACTACCTGGGCCTCAAAATCTCGCCGGGCTGTATAGGCATGGACCCTGTGAAAGTCTCGGGGGTTACAGACTGGCCAACGCCGCAGAACCTGAAACACGTTCAAAGCTTTCTTGGTTTCTGTAATTTCTATCGGCGTTTTGTGGAGGATTATGCAGGAATTACGAGGCCATTGGAGAGGTTGAAAGGGAAGGAGGTGGTGTGGAGGTGGGGCGTGGAGGAGCAGCGGGCATTCGACGAGCTGAAAGCTGCATTTGTACGGGCGCCTGTTCTGTTGATGCCAGGAATGGATGCCCCATTTCGAGTTGAGACTGACGCGTCTGACTTTGCCATGGGGGCAATTCTGTCGCAGGCGGATGAACAGGGTGATTGGCGCCCTGTGGCATATTATTCGAAGGCACTGCAGCCCGCAGAGCGCAACTACGATGTCTATGACAAGGAGCTTCTGTCAGTTGTGCGTGCACTCGAAATGTGGAGACCTTACCTAGAGGGCAGCCCCCACCGCGTGGAAATTTTTTCCGACCACCGGAATCTGGAGTTCTTCATGACCACTCGCGACTTGAAATGCAGGCAGGCCCGTTGGAGCTTATTCTTGAATCGGTTTAATTTCATTATTATCCATCGTCCAGGACGCCTGAGTGCGGGGCCTGACGGTCTCTCACGGAGGTCCGATCATGAAGTGCCAGCAGCGGCACGGGATAATGCAGATTTGAGGGTGCTTCCCCCAGAGCGGATTGGAGTGGAGGCTGAGGAGCGGGTGGCTGCAGTGAAGGGCAGTCATGGTCATCGGCGGTGGACAGTGGTGGAGTTGCGGCGATGTGCCGTGTCTGAGGTGGTCGAGAGGCTGGGGCAGGAAATTCTTTCGGATGCGGAGATTTTACAGAATATCCGTGCGGTGGTGAAGGACGATCCAAAATTGGCCTTGGTATGGGAGTTGCCTACAGCGCCAGCATCATTGAGGTCGAGGTTGAAGGAATTCTCAGTGGATGACGGACTCGTACGTTTCAATGGATTGGTGTATGTCCCGGACAATGGAGAAGTGAAGCGCCAGATTTTGCAGCTCTATCACGACTCTATCCCAGCTGGTCACCCTGGTCGGGCCAACACCCTCGCTCTCATCTCGCGCAACTACTACTGGCCACGAATGTCAGAGTTCATCAACCGTTATGTGGATGGATGTGACACTTGCCAGCGAACCAAACCACGGCGCCAAAAGCCATTTGGACCCCTCCAACCTCTTGAAGTTCCCGACGGCCCCTGGCAGCATGTTACGACAGATTATATTGGCCCACTACCGGTGTCGCGAGGCCATGATGCTATCCAGGTTGTTTGCGACAAGTTGACGAAGCGCGCTCATTTTCTGGGTGCACAGTCAACTGATTCTGCTGAGGATATGTGCGACTCGTTCATGATGAGGGTGTGGCCGCTCCATGGGACGCCGAAGAAGTTGGTGTCGGATCGAGGGCCGCAATTTATTGCTCGGTATACCGCTCGGATGTGGGAGCGTATGGGGATTAAACGGGCCCTGTCAACGGCGCACCATGCACAGTCAGATGGGCAGACAGAAAGGGCAAACCAGGAACTCGAAATTTACCTCCGGGCGTACGTCGATTTCTACCAGGACGACTGGATGGACTGGCTACCATTTGCGGAGTTTGCATTCAACAACCGCGTCAATGCTGCGACTGGGATGTCACCGTTCTACGCAGAGTACGGCTATAATCCGACATTTTCTATCGATCCTGTAAATTCTCAGTCAGTACCTAAGGCCGACGACCGCCTAGATCGACTCCACGAGATCCAGAAGGAACTCACCTCTCTCCTGGAGCTCGCCGCTGAGCGGATGAAACGGTTTTACGACCGCGCAGTGGTGGCCTCCCCGGACTATGCCATCGGCGACCGTGTCTTCTTGGAGCGAGCGGACTTGCGCTCGACACGCCCGAGTCATAAACTAGATTTCAAACGCTTCAGTCCCTTCCAAGTGTTGCAGAAAATATCAGATACAGCTTACCGATTAGAGCTCCCAGATGGATGGAGCATTCACGACGTCTTCCACGTTTCGTGCTTGGTTCCGGCTCGTGAGGACACAGTTCCTGGTCGTAAACAGCCGCCGCCGCCGCCGGTGCAGATGGAGACTGGTGAAGAAGTCGAGATTGAGCGGATTTTGAAGGAGAGGCGAACGAGGGGTGGTGTTGCGGAATTTTTGGTGCGGTGGAAAGGCTTCAACGAGAGTGAAGATGAGTGGCTGAAGGAATACGAGTTGACCCATGCATTGGAGGCCATCGAGGACTTCAGAAAGGATGAAGGGACGCGAGGAAAGCGTCGCCGACGTGGCAAGGGAAAGAGGACGGTCAACGAGTAGGGCAAGGGTTCCTCTTTGCTTCCTTTTTTTTTTTACCTTTCTCTCAGGATGTCTGGCTTCGCTCCGCGGAGTCAACGCCTTTCTTTCTATTTTTGGATTCTATTCTTAGTTTCTTTGGTGGGGGATGGTGTTATGATACGCGACACGTGACCTTAGGTCCATGTCTTTCTGTAGATACGCGCTCTCCCTTTTCTTCATCTTTGTTCACTTCATTATCAGGTATGTACAATGTACATACCACACTTCAGATATATAACTTCGTTATCAGGACCTTCTCGTGCTGCCGTGCAGACCACCGAGCACTTCCCTACAGAAGTGATCACATCTACGCGCAAAGCTATATCAAGTGTTTTCGTCAGCGAAAGCATAACAGTGAATAGATAATAGATAGTAGATACAAAGAACAACAGTGCTCTTGTTTTCAAAATTGAGAATTTTATTTTCTACTGAAGCGGTCATGAAATTCGTGGAAGATACCTAATAGGGACGTTCAAAGCTGGGCGCAGATCGCAGACGCAGCACGCAGCGCGCAGAAGGGACGCTTAGTCAGCCTTAATTTCGTGCTCCGGTGTGACCGTTTCGTGACCTCGCAGGCGACGCGTTTGATGCAATCATCGGCAACAGCTTGGCAGCGGCACAGGAAAGGGGTAGAAACTCGTAGAGCTGCAAGCATGTATCCTACTCTTAGAGTTATGCCATGGATGTATTACCATCTATTCAATATGCTTCTCAGTGCTCTAATCTTAAGTTTTGTATTATTATCTTCCCTGTAGCGTGCCGTGGAGAATGAGTGATATTTCTGTGCCGAACACCGCATCAAGATCAGCCGAGACGGCATGAGAAGGCATTTACATGTCTTTGGAAGGGGTCCCTCCGTGAGTGTCTATTCTCAGGGGATGAATGAAAAAATTGACAGAAAAATACCTACATTATATACCCACTGGCATACAAATTTTTGGGACAAGTTCTGGGCATACGCTGGAATTCGGAACGATTCAACAAGAGGTTCATAGCGTCAATTGTTCCCTTCCGTCCAGAGTCCACACAAAAATGTGAGGCCCAAAAATTGACATAGTCACCAAGGATTCCTTCAACATTACAAGCTCTGGTAGTATTTACACCAACTTACCTACACTAGACATTAGGAATCTCTCTAAGTTACTACTCTGGACGCTTTGCACGCCGATGCCGAAAGAGGGGTCAGGTACGCGACGTTGATCCGTCCTACGTGACGCGCGTGAGCAACGCGCGCCATGGCGGAACACGAAATTAGCACTGACTAAGCGGCCCTTCTGCGCGCTGCGTGCTGCGTCTGCGATCTGCGCCCAGCTTTGAACGTCCCTAATATATTGGTATGGATTAGTATACTTCCAGTGAACATCAGTGAAGGCTTCTCTGTAACATGCCAAATATATTGATTTAGGCTGAGTAAACTTCATGGGTTCATTTGAAACCACATAAGCTCCCTTCTCTTTCGATATGAGAGGATTCCGAATAAAATTGAGGGAGCTACAGCCCATTCTTATGTTTGACGCACTATTTTCAGCGTCATTCTATTCACGTTCTGATTGGCTGATCAAATTGAGATTCACAATATCTCAACATTCTGGTGGGTCATTAATCGATCTTTTGGGCCAGGAGGTGTAAAATTGTCTTCGTATCTACCCTTCAGAATTTGGAGCAGTAAGACGGCAATTACAGTATGCTACACAGCGATAACTGTTATTTTCAGCAGGTATCTATTAATTCGCTGATTCGTTGGACCTTCTCGGCATGTTCCGAAACACTTGAAGTTGATGCGTTCAATGTGGTCAACTTCGTATCGCTACTACCCCCTCTCAGTGCACCGCTGTCATTCGACAATATTGTCTATACGTGCAAGAGAGACTGTATATTCAGTGAGCGGTCTCTGGAGATCCATATCACACTTAATACTTTCTGGAGGATTCTGAATGTGTGAAAATGCCAGAATTTCTGCGAAGTTCTGCGCTGTGATGTGCATGTAGATTTAAAAATTAGAATTAGTCTCTCTAACTATTAAATTTGCCGTCTGTTAAAATTTATATTGTAGTGCCACTGTGCTTCCTGCACTAATGTAGTGTTAGTAGGTTCATGACAATAATTTATGTGTTGCCGCATTTGTCACCGGATGCGCAGGATTAGCGAAAGGCGAAGCACGAGAAAGCGGGGATCTGGAGAGCGAGGGGTTGGTGCACAGAGAATTGCACAACAATCATTGTGCCCAGTGCGCAGAGTGTCGCTCAACCACAATTATTGTACAAGCCAGTGGAAGGCGGTTGCATGCACACACTTTTGTTGAGTAATACAGCGTGGGAGGGCAGGGCGTGCAGATTATTGCACAATGCGGCGCCGGCGGAGGGGAGGTGCGCATACCATAATTGCACAACATAGTGCGGGAGAGTGCACGGAATGCAGAGGCCTTTTATTCTTGCAGCATGGGAAGGGGCGCGCCACGCGCCACAGTGCGCATCAATATGGGGCGGGAAGGAGGGGAGAGAGCGCCGCCCTGGTAGCGAGGAATGAGTGTTTAACAACGAAGCATGGGAAAGCGCTGCGCGCGGAGTGCGCAGAGTATTGCACAAAGTGGCGCGCATGATTATTGCACAAAACGGCGTGGAAAGAGAAGGCGCAGAGAGCGGCGTGCGCGGCGTATTGCACAAGGAAGCGGGGCGTGCAGTGGATTGCACAATACGGCGCGGGAAGATGGGGCGCGCACAGTATTACACAACTAGGCGCGGGAAAGCGGGCACAATTTCCGCAACGAACAGGAGAACTATTGCACAATAAGGCGCGGGAAAGTAGTGCGCGCAGAGTATTGCACAACGCGGCGTGGGAAGATGGGGCGCGCAGACTATTGCACAACAAAGCGCAGCGAAGCGGGGCGTGCGGTGTATTGCACAATACAGCGCGGGAAGATGGGGCGCGCACAGTATTGCACAGCGCGGCGCGGGAAGATGGGGCGCACACAGTATTGCACAATGCGGCGCGGGAAAGTAGTGCGCGCAGAGTATTGCACAGCGCGGCGCGGGAAGACGGGGCGCGCACAGTATTGCACAACCGTCAACGCAGCGTGGGAAGGCAGGGGCGGGGTGCGCAGTATTGCACAATTGGGCACATAAGGGGGAGGGTCATTATTGCACAACTGAAGAGTATTGCACTAGGCACACTCACTGTAGTGCATTATTGCAATACACATCTACTACAGTTGTAGTAATTATTGCACAATAATGGCTTATACGGCTGTGGAGAGGACCATGCGTAGCCAGATCGCTTCTTTTGATGCTTCAAATGCGGCTGTGTATTCTGCTTCGCAGAAAGACGAGGCAACAGTTTTCTGCTTTCGAGAGTTCCAGGAGATGATGCCAGAGCCCAAGGTGAAGGCATAACCTCCAACACTCCTCCTGGTGTCCAGACAGTTAGCCCAGTCAGAGTCAGTAAATCCCAGCAGCTCAAGTGGATTGGTGCCTCCTAGTACTAGTTGTAGATCTCGAGTGCCTTTTAGGTAGCGAACAACACGGATGGCGGCATTCCAGTGCGCGAAAGAGTAACAGTCAAGGAACTGGGACAGCTGTTGGACAGCATATGTTATGTCTAACCGTGAGGCGATGGCGAGGTAAAGCAGGCATCCAACGAGGGATCGGTATGGGAGCTTTGCGAGTTCGGCGCGCTCTTCAGGTGTGAATTTTGCGGGATCAGGGCGACGAAGTTTAAGGCCGGAGTCCATGGGAGTGTCGACGGGAAATGCATCAGTTTGGCCAAATTGTGAGATAATTCTGTCGATCATGGCAGACTGCGAGAGCGAGACGGTGCGAGAGGTGCGATCACGAGAGATGGCGATACCGACAAGTTGGTGGACATCACCTAGGTCAGAGATTGTCCAGATCGACTTCATCTGGGACTTGAATGCTTCATTGGCCTCGCGGGAATCGGCTATAGATAGGAAATCATCGACATGTACTGCGGCGATGACAATACCATCAGCATTCTGTCGGTGGTAGATACATGACTCACAGGAGAGTCGAGTGAATCCCCAAGAGAGCATGGCATCATTCATTGTTTTATTCCAGATGCGTCCAGCCTGTTTCATGCCGTAGAGACCGCGTTGCAACTTCCAAACCCAATCCTCCTTGCCAGGTTCTTCGAATCCATCAGGTTGTTCCATAAATTGGACCTCATCATCGGGAAGCAGACCATACAAGAAAGCGGTCTTAATGTCGATCTGTTGGGCATCCCAGTCAAGTGATCCAGCGAGGTGGAGAAGGATACGCCAGGACTCCATGCGCGCTGTGGGTGAGGTGGTGCTGGTGTAATCTTTTCCATAAATTTGCTCGTAGCCTTTGAAGACGAAGCGGACCTTGCGTCGAGCAAGTAAATTTTGTGTAGTGAGCTTGTTGCGGAGGACAGCTTTGCATCGACGAATTTTGTAGCCGACAGGGATAGCGGAGCGCGGGACAAGAACATAGACGCCCATGTTCTTAAGTGAATCACACTCCTCCTTAAACGCAGCAGCCCACTCAGCAGCTTCCTTTGGAGGACGCTTCTGGGAGTCTTCCCAGTCCTTTGGTTCATCGCCAGGTCCAAAACTGCATGGATCAATGTTGGAGGTATCAGTGACGGCGGCCAGGATTCGGTCAAGACGCTCGACGGGATCAATATTCTTGTCGTCGAGGGAGAGGTGTTTGAAGATATTGGCAACATCCTCGGAGGGTTCGTCGTGTACGCGGGTGTCGCCAAGTTGTCCTAGGTCCCTTCGCGCTTCTCTGTCGATTTCCGCAGGGTCATTCCGTAGCTCCTCCTGTCGTATGTCCTCAAGGCGCTTCCGCTTGTTCTCTGCACGCTCCTCCTCCTTTCGTAGGCGGCTTTGTTTGATTTCCTCCATTGTGCGATCGAGACGGGTTGGCACTGGTTCACCGGGAGGTGGAGCTGTTGCAATACGGGAGGATCGACGAGGGACTTGGACATCTGGGACTGGGAGGTTCAGATCAGGGATCGGGTTGCAGGGGTTCAAAGGGAGAATCTCGTCAGGTTCATCGTCATCGAACAAAGTAGGGGAGGTGACTGCCATTCGTGAGATATCCAGGATAGAGGCAGGGGTGCTAGTAGAGCTCGACGAAGGGGACAGAGTGGATGTTGATTGGGCCAGCGGTTCCTCGTGGCTCTCAATGAAGCGGACGTGGTAGGAGGAGTAAATTTGCCGAGTGGATTTGTCGTAGCAGCGATAGGTTTTGGATTTGAGATCATAGCCTATAAGGGTACACTCTATTGAGCGATCGTAGATTTTTGGATTGTTCCGGTTTTGGATTAGGACGAAACAACGAGAACCGATTTCGCGCAAGTGTGAATAGTCGGGCGGGTAGCCATGCCAAGCTTCGTAACTGGATATTCCATTGAGGGAATGGATAGGTATTCTTCGATGAAGGTAGGAAGCCGTTAGGTAAAATTCAGCCCATAGATTTGAGGGCGCTTTGGCGTAATTGCGCATGGCGCGTGCTTTCCCCATTAGAGTGCGATGCAAGCGCTCGACGCGGCCATTGTGAGCAGAAGTGTAAGGGGCAGTTAAACGCTGGTCAGAACCGCGATTCGCAAGCCAAGCTTCCATCTGATCGGACTTGAGCTCCCCATTGTCAGTTATAAAATGTCCAAGTTTCTCGCCAGTAAGATTTTCCTGAAGTTTTGTCCAAGCTGTGAGCTCAGGGAAAGCATCGCTTTTCAGCCTTAAAGGAATGCTCCAGTGGTCGCTCGTGTAGTCATCAATTATATTCATCATGTAGCGGTAACCGCCTCTAGCTTCAACATCGCTTGGTCCCGTTAAATCTACCCAAACTTTCTCCAACCTCTTTGTAGCTTTATGACCTTCTCCTTCCAAGCGTCTCTTGGGGACACTAGTCCTCGTCTGTTTTCCAAGAATGCAACATTCACATTTAGGTGGATGGACAGATGAGAGGGAAGGTGACATACCTTTGACTGTGCCTTTGCGGGCCATCTCCTGGACAATCTGGTAGCTGGGATGACCTAAGCGGCGGTGCCAGGTTTCCAGGCCAGGGGATGCAGTGACAGAAAGGGTATGTTCGGCTTGGGCAGAGTGGAGATTGAGAGAGTAGAGGCAGGTGTTTAGGTAAGTCCCATGAGCGACGACGGCACCAGTGGATTTGCTGGTGAACCAGCATGCGAGCTCGTCGAAGTGCGAGATGAGTTTGGAATCGCGGGTAAGAGTGCCGATGGAGATGAGACGGACGGTGGCTTGAGGAATGAACAGGACATCTTTGAGAATGAGGTAGGCACCTCGTGCAACACGGAGCTTGACGTCACCGATCCCGGAGGCGTATATCGAGGATCCATTAACTCCTTTGACGCGACGGTCAGTAATGGGACGTAGCGTCATAAAGTCATCGCGTTCGGGGCTGAGATGGCATGTGGCGCCAGTGTCGGCATAGTATGGGTGGTCGATGAGAGACAAGGGGGTGCGGGAGGTCTGACTGAGAGCAGATGTAGAGATGTGAGCATTGTCGATAGGCCGGACTGCGGTGTTCCAGTCAATGGTGGCGCGGAGTTCATCAGGTTGCCAGAGGAGAGATGGGTCTGGGCGAGGGAGAGCCATGGTGTCAGATGTCACATTAAAATCTGGGGAAGCTGCCAGTGTGGTCGTTATGGTAGTGGGGCCCACGAGGAAAGCATCGGAGACAGTGGGCAATGCTATTTCAGACAAGGTGCAGAAGACTTTCTCTTCGAGTTCCTCAGTAGATGTGACAGCAGTATAATCATCGGGATCAAACGAGGGAGCATCAGCATCGATAGAAGCAAGACCGGCAAAGCCTACAGTTTCAGAGAAAGTTGGCAGGTCAATAAAGGCTACAAATGCCTTGCCATTTTTGTCCACACCGGTGACGGAGACCTTCCCGGAAGAGCTACTAGTATTGTTGCCAGATCTTGATGTACCCCGTCGAGCGTCTTTATCAGCAAGTCGCTGTGCCTTTGATTCAGCAATTGTTTTGCCAGCCATTCCACCTCCATCTTTCACGCAGTACTCGGCCGAATGGTGAGGGCGTTTGCAGTTGGCACAGACAGGGCGAGACGACGATATATTAGTGGCAGTGGTGGCCGCAAGGGCAACGGAGGCACCAGGGTTACGGTCTCTGTTGCTCTTGAAGACTTGGAGATCGCGTTGAATGTATTGGATAGCTTTGGCGGCTGTGAAGGGGGCTTTGTCCGTAGAGTTCTCGAGATCGCGTTGTATATGAGCGGCAGTGTGTTCGAGTCCAACGGAAAGAGCAAGCAATAGTGCGACGCAGATGATGTGATCCTTGGTGAGGCCACCGGGCATGTCAAAGGCGCGAGAGATGTCTTCGACAATTTCACGAGCTTTAGTGACCTGGTCATCGCCTCGAGAGATGCGGATAGAGAGAGCGCGAGAGAGAAGCTGAGCTTGTCGGAGTGAACCTTCAGAGACGTGGAGAGTGCGCAGCATCTCCCAACACTCGAGAGCAGAGGTAGCGCCGTCGAGAAGATCTAATTCAACTTTAGCAACGTTGAGCTGGATGAACGAGCTAACGGCGTCGTCATTAAGTCCCCAGTTGGCGTGTGCGACAGGCTGGCTTTCCACAGGTGGGCGAGCACGAGAAGGCTCATCTGATATGTGGTCTCCGAGATTAGCGATGCGGATATGGTTTCGCATAGCGCGGCTCCATTCGACCCAGTTGCCTTTCTCTTGATCGAGCTTCTCGCCGGTGAAGGAGTTTGAGGCGAGGCGTGCGAGAGGCACAGAGGGTTTGATGGCATCGTTTGGATTGACGGTAACGGTCATAGTGGGGCGATGTCGAGTGGCTATTAGGTGAAGTGAGAGTCGCAATATTTATAGAGAAGAGGTCGCGAAGGGGAGAACAAGGTGGCAGTGGCACAATCGGGGGACAATAAGTCCAGGTCCGTGCTAGATGCGCAAGAGGATGTGAAATGCTGAGTTCGTGATCTTGTTTGTGATTCTTTCAGTATAGGCCCATAACCTGTTGAAAGGGAACACGGTAATCTAGACGACAATAAGTAGGGCGTCTCAGACGTTATGATACAAATGACTTTATTAGGGAATACGTACCTAGACGACAATAAGTAGGGCGTCTAGGGAGTGATTATCAATACTGATACATGTATGAAGTAAAAGGAAGAAGCTCACCTCACACTAGTGCCTACCACTTTTTTTCATAAAATTACTGCAACTCTCAGCACAACTTTTCAGTATTTGCCGTCCGAATTAATGAAACGATCCTGCCGCGAAATTTAATGATCGCGCACACGGCAATTTTTTCATATTTTGCCGTGTTGCGGGATCATTCCACTTGTGCTGGCAATTTCATATTTTGCCGTGTATTTTTTCATATTCATTTTCATATTCTGCCGTGACATTTTCATTAGTTCTCATAGGTGCGCGCTCATTTTTTTTTGTGAGTGCGCTCAAATTCTCTCGTGTAGGCGATCATTATTTGCTGTATGCGTGATCATTAAATGCCGTGTGCAGGATCATTAAATGCCGTGTGCAGGATCATTAAGCACCGTGTGCAGGATCATTAAATGCCGCGTGCGGGATCATTAAATGCCGCGTGCAGGATCATTAAACGCCGTGTGCGCGCTCATAAAATGCAGTGTGCGGGATCATTAAGCGCCGTGTGCGTCATCTATTACTGCCGTGTGTGTGATCATTTATTACTGTGTGCGCGCTCATAAAATGCCGTGTGTGTGATCATTTACTGCTCTGTGCAGGATCATTTATTACTGTGTGCGGGATCATTAAGCGCCGTGTGTGATTTTATTTTTTGCTACATGCGGGATCATTAAGCGCCATGTGTGGGATCATTTATTGCTGCGTGCAGGATCATTAAGTGCCATGTGCGGGATCATTAAATGCCGTGTGCGCACTCATTAAATGCCATGTGCGGGATCATTAAATGCTGCATGCAGGATCATTAAGTGCCATGTGCGGGATCATTTATTGCTGCGTGCAGGATCATTAAGCGCCATGTGCGGGATCATTAAATGCCGTGTGCGCACTCATTAAATGCCATGTGCGGGATCATTAAATGCTGCATGCAGGATCATTAAGTGCCATGTGCGGGATCATTTATTGCTGCGTGCAGGATCATTAAGCGCCATGTGCGGGATCATTTATTGCTGCGTGCAGGATCATTAAGTGCCATGTGCGGGATCATTAAATGCCGTGTGCGCACTCATTAAATGCCATGTGCGGGATCATTAAATGCTGCATGCAGGATCATTAAGCGCCATGTGCGGGATCATTTATTGCTGCGTGCAGGATCATTAAGTGCCATGTGCGGGATCATTAAATGCCGTGTGCACGATCATTAAGCGCTATGTGCGGGATCATTTATTGCTGTGTGCGGGATCATTAAGCACCATGTGCGGGATCATTAAATGCCATGTGCGCATTCATTAAATGCCACGTGCGGGATCATTAAATGCTGCGTGCGGGATCATTAAGCGCCATGTGCGCACTCATTAAATGCCACGTGCGGGATCAATTATTGCTGTGCGCAATATCATTTCTGTCCCAGGTATATCACATGAGCATAGACCACATGACTAGGGGTGGGAACTGCTAAAAATAGCTAATATCTATTATTGGTGTGGGGTGCACATGGGTGGCTGTCCTGCATCCCTTGGGTAACTATAGGACTATTATATATCAGCAGAACCGGAATTTTACTCAGAATCCACCTGTAAAACATTTATGGTCCTAGCTACACTGGTTGCTGAGATAATAGCAAAATACTCTGTTCCATAAATAGAAATAGCGCAAATCATCAATTTCTCAGCGCCCAGCAATATTTTCCCACGATCTAAATTGAAACCTGTACTTCAAATGCATATCTATAAGATCAAATTAGAATCATGCTTATCGGATTGCTAATGCTTATGCAATACCCTTATCAAAATATAAATTGATTAGGCTCTAGCACCTGCAATATTTGGAATATTAAAATAATCTAAATTGGCCCTTTTTAAGCTCATGCTACTCTTTTAGATCCCCAAGTAACTAATTGAACTCAGAACTTTACCTAATCTCATCCTGCAAGAAATGTCGCAATATCTACGCTGCTCTACCGATTGATGTACATGAAATTTTGATGTGCTGTCAATGTAGGTATCCATAAAAGGTTATTTAGAATCCATATTTTTAGTTTGCGGGATATTACCATACCTCCAATATAGCTAACTCAGAATCACCTCTCTGAGCAGGTGTTCGAAGTACCTATATGCATACTTACCCACTTTGCTCAATTCTGTAAGGTGCCAACCTTAGAAAACTTGAGGATACTGTAATATGGGCATTACTTTATTGATATTTTATTCCTGGGCTCTCTGATTCATACACCTATCTCCCATAACAGAGCAAGTGGGTAAGTATGCATATAGGTACTTCGAACACCTGCTCAGAGAGGTGATTCTGAGTTAGCTATATTGGAGGTATGGTAATATCCCGCAAACTAAAAATATGGATTCTAAATAACCTTTTATGGATACCTACATTGACAGCACATCAAAATTTCATGTACATCAATCGGTAGAGCAGCGTAGATATTGCGACATTTCTTGCAGGATGAGATTAGGTAAAGTTCTGAGTTCAATTAGTTACTTGGGATCTAAAAGAGTAGCATGAGCTTAAAAAGGGCCAATTTAATTTTTAATATTCCAAATATTGCAGGTGCTAGAGCCTAATCAATTTATATTTGATAAGGGTATTGCATAAGCATTAGCAATCCGATAAGCATGATTCTAATTTGATCTTATAGATATGCATTTGAAGTACAGGTTTCAATTTAGATCGTGGGAAAATATTGCCTGGGCGCTGAGAAATTGATGATTTGCGCTATTTCTATTTATGGAACAGTATTTTGCTATTATCAGCAACCAGTGTAGCTAGGACCATGAATGTTTTACAGGTGGATTCTGAGTAAAATTCCGGTTCTGCTGATATATAATAGTCCTATAGTTACCCAAGGGATGCAGGACAGCCACCCATGTGCACCCCACACCAATAATAGATATTAGCTATTTTTAGCAGTTCCCACCCCTAGTCATGTGGTCTATGCTCATGTGATATACCTGGGACAGAAATGATATTGCGCACAGCAATAATTGATCCCGCACGTGGCATTTAATGAGTGCGCACATGGCGCTTAATGATCCCGCACGGCATTTAATGATCGCACGTGGCATTTAATGAATGCGCACATGGCATTTAATGATCCCGCACATGGTGCTTAATGATCCCGCACACAGCAATAAATGATCCCGCACATGCGCTTAATGATCTGCACAGCATTTAATGATCCCGCACATGGCACTTAATGATCCTGCACGCAGCAATAAATGATCCCGCACATGGCGCTTAATGATCCTAGCATGCAGCATTTAATGATCCCGCACATGGCATTTAATGAGTGCGCACACGGCATTTAATGATCCCGCACATGGCACTTAATGATCCTGCACGCAGCAATAAATGATCCCGCACATGGCGCTTAATGATCTGCACGCAGCAATAAATGATCCCGCACATGCACTTAATGATCCTGCATGCATTTAATGATCCCGCACATGGCATTTAATGAGTGCGCACACGCATTTAATGATCCCGCACATGGCGCTTAATGATCCTGCACGCAGCAATAATGATCCCGCACATGCACTTAATGATCCTGCATGCAGCATTTAATGATCCCGCACATGGCATTTAATGAGTGCGCACACGGCATTTAATGATCCCGCACATGGCACTTAATGATCCTGCACGCAGCAATAAATGATCCCAACACATGGCGCTTAATGATCCCGCATGTAGCAAAAAATAAAATCACACACGGCGCTTAATGATCCCGCACACAGTAATAAATGATCCTGCACAGAGCAGTAAATGATCACACACACGGCATTTTATGAGCGCGCACACAGTAATAAATGATCACACACACGGCAGTAATAGATGACGCACACGGCGCTTAATGATCCCGCACACTGCATTTTATGAGCGCGCACACGGCATTTAATGATCTTGCACGCGGCATTTAATGATCCCGCACGCGGCATTTAATGATCCTGCACACGGTGCTTAATGATCCTGCACACGGCATTTAATGATCCTGCACACGGCATTTAATGATCACGCATACAGCAAATAATGATCGCCTACACGAGAGAATTTGAGCGCACTCACAAAAAAAAATGAGCGCGCACCTATGAGAACTAATGAAAATGTCACGGCAGAATATGAAAATGAATATGAAAAAATACACGGCAAAATATGAAATTGCCAGCACAAGTGGAATGATCCCGCAACACGGCAAAATATGAAAAAATTGCCGTGTGCGCGATCATTAAATTTCGCGGCAGGATCGTTTCATTAATTCGGACGGCAAATACTGAAAAGTCGTGCTGAGAGTTGCAGTAATTTTATGAAAAAAAGTGGTAGGCACCACTCCACCTCAGACATTATGATACAAATGACTGAGGTGCATGGTAAACTATCTAGAGTATTTATACGATTATCTATGAGTGGCTAAATGCCACAGGAGACAGGCAAACAGGAAAGCAAATAAGAAAAGGAAAGCGGAGCTTCAAGCAAGGAGAAAGCGACGAAGCGCGAAGCAAAGTAGCCGAGCGCTTACTGCGTCTCCACTCGGCGATCAAGCACCACACGACGAAAGCGGTGGACTTCAACATATACCACCTGGTGCGGCCAGTTTCGTGCAGTTATTATTGTAATTGTAGTAAACCTGTATTGCAATAATCCGTTACATTACAGTGAACCTCCCTCTAAGTATTCGTGCAATACTATCTAGTTGTGCAATACTCTATCCTCCCCTCCCTCTACCTGTGCCCCAGTGACTTGTGCAATACCATTCCGTCGTGCAATACTTTGGCAACTCTCCCACCCCTCCTATACTTTCCCGCACCGCAGCAACTTGTGCAATACTCCTCTCACCACATGGGGCAGCGCTTGATTGTGCAATAATGTCATAATGTATGTGGTGCAATAGTCCTCCCTTCCGACACCGCGCCCAATGGCGCCGACTTGTGCAATAACATCAATTGTGCAATAGCCTTCCCACCTGCCCCGCGCTGACTTGTGCAATACTCTCCCGCCTCCTGTGTATTCCCGCGCCTCCTTTGCGCTGCGCCCTGCTACATCATGTTGTGCAAAAACAGATGTTGTGCAATACTACTCCCGCCATGCACCAATTTGTGCAATACCCCTCCCCCCCGCGCTACGTGATGCCGACTTGTGCAATACTCCCCTGTACTCGCGCTGACTTGTGCAGTTCTCCTCCTCGCCTTCCCCCGCAACACTGATTATTGCAATAGGTTCTATTGTGCAATAACTCCTGCCCCCGCCCTACCTGCCTGCACCACGCTGTGCAATAGTCCACCCTCGCGGCTACCGAGCCCGCGGATGCCGGGCCATGCCGTGACCGGCTTCCGGGCCTGATTTTTGACCGGCTGCCGGCATGAGATATTTCAAACCCATGCCCGCGGCTCACGCCCGGGATTTTGAAGGTTTAGTCGGAGCTTAAATTGAAGATACGACACCGCGCCAAGTTAAACACCGCAACGACGAACAGTCGTGCTCATCTTCCCCCCTGCCCTGCCCTCCAGTCCACACCACAGCCCTGCTAGCACGCACCTGACGACCGAAGCGATGAACCAAGCAACAACGACGTGCAAACAACAACGGACGCAGTACGACCGATAACAGGAAGGCGGGGATAAAGGAAGGACAGGATGACGCGTCGACGTCGTTCCGCCACAGGTGTGTCCCCGCCCCATCCTATACCTTTCATTCGACTCGACTAACTTTTTCCCCTAGCCTATCTTAGCAATGTCTGCTCGCATCCGCTGCCACGTCATCACGACGCACAGTGGCCGTTGAATGCAACATGACGTCCTGGCCCCACAACTGGTGCCTCTTCACCCCGCTGCGCGTTGCTGTTGCCGTTTCACCTCCGTGTGTGCACAACAAAGTGCAACGCAGTGAGACCGCAAGGGGGTAGGCAGGCGCGGGTTGCTCACTCCCCGCTTCAGTTGCTCCTCGCCGTACTCACCGCATGCTGACAATCACCGCAAAGACAACAGCGAACACAGACAATGT
This sequence comes from Pholiota adiposa, assembly GCA_009935795.1. Lineage (NCBI taxonomy): Eukaryota > Fungi > Basidiomycota > Agaricomycetes > Agaricales > Strophariaceae > Pholiota > Pholiota adiposa. The sequence goes on along the minus strand of QEYC01000235.1, from coordinate 8,886 downwards.
GGGCATGCGGACACGTTGACAAGACACTATTAACGATAGGGAAGGATGGTAGAGTGAAAACGGAACGACGCGTCGACGCCGTCCCGTCGTAGGTGTATTTCATTTGCTCTCTTACCTCCCATGACGTGCTAACACGTCTCCTAGCGCGCCGTGATAGGCCCACGTTCACCGCTGCCGCAACATCACGATGTACGGACGTATCTCGCGTTGACGGCGTGCAGCCAGGGCGTTTCCTCCCCTCTGCATCCTCGGCCATCCCACAGGCATATCTCCCTATTAGCTGCCCCACGTCATCGCCACGCCCTCTGTCAGGTGTCCACCATGGCTATCCCACTATCCCTGCATCCCCGTACCATCTACACGTACAACGAGGCCTGCATTATGCAGTCTCTGCGGCGTGGAGATGCAAAAAGGCGCCCTTTCTAAAAATAGCCCCTTGACCTTCGCTTACATGTTTCTGCTTTCCCATAGCTCCTGGTACTGCTTTTCGGACCCTATGTGCTAGACGCCGCCATGTTGCTGTGTCGCCGTACAATCAGTACTATAATCTAAGCATACAACGAAAACTGCATTTGCAGTGTTCTGCGGCGCAGGGATGCCCGCCGATAGGTGGTGTCGCACCTGCTCAAAATGCCCAATGCTCAATCCGTTCAACGCCAAGCTACCAGGTGGTGGGAGCATAGTTAGCCAACCATCTTTGTATACAATGAGTGCCGCAAATATTGCAGCCTCTGCGATGTGAATATGCAAGGCATGCTATATATCCACAGGCGCGCTTTCTCGCTGCTTGGTGCTCCTTTTTCAATTTCCTTAGCTCTAATTTACACGCGAGCACGGTGAATTATATACATGAGATAGATACATAGAGTAAATATTATCTGGATTTTATGAGATATATTTACGCAGCAATGGTCATAAAATTCACGAGAGGCATCTCATATAATGCGATGAATTACTATACCATTAGTGAACTTGAGTGCTCGTTTCTCCGGAACAACCTTTGTAAATCAGTTTAGACTAAACCAATTTCATATATCTGTTAAAATATATGTATACTCTCTTCCTTGTTGATATGAGAAGATTCTGGATAGATTTGAGGGTACTGGTGCATGTTCTTATGTTTGTCGCGCTATTTTCAGCATCTTTCTATTCACGTTCTGATTGGCTGATCACGTTGACATTCTCGGGATCTGGGCATTTCACTGCCCCTTTGATTAATTTTTTTAGACCAACAGTCATAATACCACCTTAGTATCTATTCTTCAAAATTTAGGAGTATGAAACAGTGAAGAAAGTGGTTTGTACAGCAATGATTGTCTTTTTCAGCAGGTATCTATTAATTCGCTGATTGGTCGATCAGTGCCTCGGTGTTTGCCGAAACGTCATTAACAACATTCAACACGGTTGACTTTCTTGCTCATACTATACCACCAGCACATCCCAACGTCTCCGTCAACAGCGACTCTAGCAGCTCGAGCGCATAGTGCATCGCTGACAGCTCCACCTGTTCTCCTCACCCTACTGACATTTGCCTCCCCTTGTAGTGCTCGTTCATCTCCCAGCCCTCCGTACTCGCCCTTGTCCTCTCGGCGTGATAACACCACGGAAGTGCTGCCTCCTCTCTCCTCCCTTGCATTTATTACCTCCACCCTGGCACTGATCGTGCATGCAAGCAGCGTGATGTGTCCCACCTCCCCTCCTACTGTCTGCTCCCTGCCTGCCCCTGTAGCGCTTGGGCAACCCCTCGCCATCCGTCATCATCTTGACTGTGACAAGGCAGTGCCATGTTTGCTAGCTCATGCACGCCCCCTTCTTTGCCCCCTTCTTTGCCCCTGTCCGACCATTCATGTCCATCTCGGAGGGGCGCAGCGATCTCTTGTTGACACTCACCACCCTACCGTCTATGCGTACAATGAATACTGCACAGGCAGTTCTCTGCGGCGTGGAGACGCAAAGTGGTGGGTAATAGTGTACTTTCGTGCACAAGATATCTGTACATGGCCATTGTGATACGGCCATCTTTCGAACCTCTGCATAGCCTGTCGAGTCCGCACCTGTCTTCCATCTCATACAGGTCAAGGGATTGCAGCATGGCAAGGAAGGGCATAGAGGGAGGCAGCACCCAGGGTATTGCACCAGTACACGCAGCGCCGAGAGGGGAAGGCAGGTGTACATAATGTTGCACAAATAATTGTGGAGAAGGGCCGGCATGCAGGGAGGAGTATTGTACAATCAGTAGGAGTATTGCACAAGCAGCATTATTGCACAAGTTCTCGCGGCACAGGGGTAGGAATATTGCGCAATAAGGTTATTACACAAGTCTATGTCCCGCGGTGGGGTGCGGGGAGGGAGTAGTATTGCACAATTTAAATATATATTATTGCACAACTTAATGGCATGCAGCGCAGCGCAAAAGGGAGGCGCGAGAGTACAGAGAGGGCGGGTAAAGGAGTATTGCACAATCAATGTTATTGCACCAGTCGGCGTCACGAGGTGCAGTGCGGGGAGGGCGAGGAGCAGTATTGCACCAATAGGCACAGCGCGCCGGAAGGGCTGGTGAAAGACTCGAGTATTGCACGAATCATCAAGGCGCGGGAAAATTCAAGGAGGGAGGAAGACTATTGCACAATTGATGTTATTGCACAAGTGGGCACCACGCTGCGAGGTGCGAGGAAGGTGAGGAGCACTATTGCACAAGTCAGCGTGGCGCGGCCGCTGCCACGTGGTAGAGGGAAGGAATATTGCACAAATTGTCGCAGCATGGGAAAATTTAGGGAGAGAGGACTATTGCACAATCGATGTTATTGCACAAGTCACACAGCGCAGTGCAGGGAGGGAGCACTATTGCACTATGTACATTATTGCACAATTGAGCGCAGCCCCAAGCGGAGGAACAGTATTGCACAAGTCAGCGCAGCGTGGGAAAGTAGAGGAGAGGGCGGGATAGGGAGTATTGCACAATGGAAAGGTATTGCACAACTCACTGGGGCACAGTAGAGGGAGGGGAGCATGAGTATATTGCACAAGGGAGCCTCGCTGTAATGGATTATTGCAATAGAGGTTTACTACAATTACAATAACAACTGCACGAAAATGGCTGGAACGGCTGGATTCCGATGATAAATGGGCGACCAGTATCACGGCGCGCTAGGAGACGTGTTAGCACGTCATGGGAGGTAAGAGAGCAAATGAAATACACCTACGACGGGACGGCGTCGACGCGTCGTTCCGTTTTCACTCTACCATCCTTCCCTATCGTTAATAGTGTCTTGTCGACGTGTCCGCATGCCCACATTGTCTGTGTTCGCTGTTGTCTTTGCAGTGATTGTCAGCGTGCGGTGAGTACGGCGAGGAGCAACTGAAGCGGGGAGTGAGCAACCCGCGCCTGCCTACCCACTTGCGGTCTCACTGCGTTGCACTTTGTCGTGCACGCACGGAGGTGAAACGGCGACAGCAACGCGCAGCGGGGTGAAGAGGCACCAGTTGTGGGGCCAGGACGTCATGTTGCATTCAACGGCCACTGTGCGTCGTGATGACGTGGCAGCGGATGCGAGCAGACATTGCTAAGATAGGCTAGGGGAAAAAGTTAGTCGAGTCGAATGAAAGGTATAGGATGGGGCGGGGACACACCTGTGGCAGAACGACGTCGACGCGTCATCCTGTCCTTCCTTTATCCCCGCCTTCCTGTTATCGGTTGTACTGCATCCGTTGTTGTTTGCACGTCGTTGTTGCTTGGTTCATCGCTTTGGTCGTCAGGTGCGTGCTAGCAGGGCTGTGGTGTGGACTGGAGGGCAGGGCAGGGGGGAAGATGAGCACGACTGTTCGTCGTTGCGGTGTTTAACTTGGCGCGGTGTCATATCTTTAATTTAAGCTCTGACTAAACCTTCAAAATCCTGGGCGTGAGCCGCGGGCACGGGTTTGAAATATCTCATGCCGGCAGCCGGTCAAAAATCAGGCCCGGAAGCCGGTCACGGCATGGCCCGGCATCCGCGGGCTCGGTAGCCGCGAGGGTGGACTATTGCACAGCGTGGTGCGGGCAGGTAGGGCGGGGGCAGGAGTTATTGCACAATAGAACCTATTGCAATAATCAGTGTCGCGGGGGAAGGCGAGGAGGAGAACTGCACAAGTCAGCGCGAGTACAGGGGAGTATTGCACAAGTCGGCATCACGTAGCGCGGGGGGGAGGGGTATTGCACAAATTGGTGCGTGGCGGGAGTAGTATTGCACAACATCTGTTTTTGCACAACATGATGTAGCAGGGCGCAGTGCAAAGGAGGCGCGGGAATACACAGGAGGCGGGAGAGTATTGCACAAGTCAGCGCGGGGCAGGCGGGAAGGCTATTGCACAATTGATGTTATTGCACAAGTCGGCGCCATTGGGCGCGGTGTCGGAAGGGAGGACTATTGCACCACATACATTATGACATTATTGCACAATCAAGCGCTGCCCCATGTGGTGAGAGGAGTATTGCACAAGTTGCTGCGGTGCGGGAAAGTATAGGAGGGGTGGGAGAGTTGCCAAAGTATTGCACGACGGAATGGTATTGCACAAGTCACTGGGGCACAGGTAGAGGGAGGGGAGGATAGAGTATTGCACAACTAGATAGTATTGCACGAATACTTAGAGGGAGGTTCGCTGTAATGTAACGGATTATTGCAATACAGGTTTACTACAATTACAATAATAACTGCACGAAACTGGCCGCACCAGGTGCAGAATCGCTTTCCAACAACGGCCCGGACTCTGAATCAGAAAGGAGTGGACCGTCACAGACATTGGAGAGCAGTGTTCTTTCAGATCAGGATGTCCTCGCGCAAGACATGGCCATTGTACAGGACGAGTTACAGAAGTGGACTTCGTCGGGGATCATTAATCATTACTGATCCAAAAGAACTCGACGAGTTTGATCTTGTTCAATTTTGGTGGGTAATGTAATGCTTTATCTTGTTCGTTGCTCTGTGCTAACATTTTATAATTCTCTTAAGAAAAATAGACTTGAGTTTCCGATCCTTTATCGCATCACTCGCGACGTCATTCCTGTCCAAGCATCAGCCGTGCCGTGCGAGCGCGCTTTCTCATTGAGCAAAGAAACGAACATGAACTGCAGGTCAGGACTAGGTGTCGAGTTTATAAAGGTTTTGCAGATGTATAAATACATTATTCGAGGGGCACGGTTGGATTTCACTGAAGGATTAATTGCAATTAAACTGAGGAAGAGTGTTCAGTTTTAGGTATTTCACCTTCCACTCTCACAGATATGCTTAAATCTGGTAACATAGAGGGCTTAGAGGCTCTGATGGATTCGTCTTATTAATACCTACACATACTCATACAGTAAATACTACAGTTAATAGCTACTCGAGCATAGAAAGTACTATTGTCGACGAGGAAAGCATTCTCTGATGCATTGTCCTAATCAGGCAATTCAGTTCAAGCTCACTCAAGTTCAACTTGAACCCGCTTGAACTAAAACCCCCGAACGCTTGAGTGCAGCTCAGCTCAGCTCTTAGCAACACTAACCGTTGCATCTAGTCTTGTCCAATTTGACGGCCTTTTGGTGGGTGGGTTGATTCGGTCGTTAGGGCTATGTAAAGCCGATCGGATTTAGATCATAACATCACGTGCAAAGATAACATGACCATAAAGTGAAATGCGATGCTCGCGCGCGTCCGCGCATTGCTTCAGTCATTTCTTGCGACTTGCTCAATCAATGCCTATAAACTCTAAATTGACTTTACATTTTTATGAAACTCTACTAAATATCGTGCGCAGCTTGCCGCAATCGTTGTCACAAGAATCAATGGTGCGACTTTGGTGATCGCGGTCGTGCTGAGGTTTGGTGCTCAGGCTTAATGTCCTCACTCGATGAGCCCATCAAGCTGTTGTGCATGTGGAGGGTTCACCGTGACCTTGGCCGGGCTTGATGTGGTCGGACTCGTGTGCAGACTGTTGAAATTCGTCTTCGCCTTCGTCACTTCCTTCCTCATATGGACTCTTCATTACTTATCTTGTCAACGCCATCCATACGCTCTTTTTCCTTACTGTTGCTTCCTTCCTTCGACAACGTTCTTTTATTAATCAGAATGCCTTCTTACATCGTACTAGATAAGCTCAGGCTTTCCTTTCGGTACCTCAGTTGTTCATTCCGCACATCTGAGGTACATTCTTCCTTTTCTCCCCCTTCGTATCGAGTACTCATTGTTCTTGTCACTCCTTAGTCCGCTTGCTCATCGCGCGTCTAAGGTAGAATATAGTTGTTCATTCCGCACATCTGAGTCCGCTTGCTCATCGCGCGTCTAAGTTCTCAACAGGTTATGGGCCCCGTGAACTGAAGACTACTGCGAACGACAAACTCGTGCTATACTAGGTACATACCACAACTCCCACCCTTGCGGATACTCGCCTAAATCAGGCTTCTTTCTGTCTCATAGACAACTTCCCGAGTCATACTCGCATACTACTCCGCATACTCTGCACTCCTGATCGTATTTGCCGGCTCTCTGGGTCATGTCTACATCTATCAAACTCGATCATGTTCCCCTCCTGGAAGACTCGAAGTCATTCATGGAATGGAAGCATTTTATTACTCTGGTTCTGCAATCTGAGGGTTTTTGGCCGCACGTTGAAGGCACAGCAAATGCATTCGACATGTTTCCAGCAAGTAACCCTCCTCCTACTCCCAATGCCAACTCTACCGCTGCAGTTATCACTACCTATCAAACGTGGTGGCAGAAAGACGCTCGTGTTCGAGATGTCATTCTTCGTCGCATCTCGCCTGTCACATCCTCACACCTCGACGCTTCTGTCGGAATCACTGCTCGTAGTCTCTGGCAGCAACTCAACACCATGCATCAGGAAAAACCATATTCTCCCTAGGTGAGCTTGTGAATCTTGAAGAGCCACCTAGATGCTCTAAGAGCCATCTGGAGATCCAGAGATAGAAAGTCTCTTAAAGTTAAGTTACCATGGAACTCATTACCTAGGTTGCTTTCAGTATTACACAGCGATACAAATGTAGCTTACAAGTAACTCTGAAAGTAGTATAAAATTGCTACATAATAATTATCTGTGTCTCGCATATGTCTTCTTAAGTCTTTTAAAATCTCTGAAAGCTTTTTAAGGATGCTTCCAATGCTTCTCTCTACTACTTTTGAGTTATTCAGCTATCTCTCAAAGTCTTGTTGACTTATTTCAATATCTTTCCAAGTCCTTCCGTAACTCTTGCTAGTAACTATAGGGTATCTTTGAATTCCTCACAAGTTAACCGTAGATACCTTTAAAAGACTTTCAAATATCTTGTACACATCTCTTAAAGCCTTTCAATGTCTAATAAGACTCTTCAAAATTCCTTAAAATATCTTGCAAATATTCCAAATACCATGTATAAAGATTCTAAAAGTAATATCCAAGCTATATCCAAGGCCTCTAAATAGCTTCTGAGTAACGGAGAATGACATTTAAAGCAATTAAAAGTCGTGTAAAAAGTTAAAAGATGAACCGATTAAGAACTGATTTTTAAACATCCCCATTATTCTCATCACCAGTAGCCAACTGATCGAGTGCCGCAAAGTTGACTCCAGCAAGGTCCTGCTCAGTAGAAGTAGCAGCATCCAGAAGGGCGTTACTTTTTCTAGCAAGTAAAGAAAGTCAATTCAAATAATCATAACTGAATAGAATTAACACATACGACATCTGAGTATAAAGAGACCTTAGCCAAAAATCTGTCCATACTTTCGTCTGCTTTTCTATTTTCTCCCAATTAGCACTATAGCGGAGAAAGCTACAACAGAAATATATCAAGCTTAATAGATAAATCAATGAATTAGAAGACAGGTACTTGCGATGCTTTAATGGTTTCGTCAGTAAAAGGAAGTGTGATGTCCTTTTTTCCTTCTTTCCATTCTTTAAGACTATGTTCAATCTACAATGAAATAGAGTTAGATAACAGAAACACAGGCTACTCAAACACAAACCGCTGATAGGGTAAGCATTAGGAGTGCAGGGGGCATCTTCTTTTCTTTTTTGATACGAGCTGTTGTTTCTTGGTCTGCCTTCGACTTCGATGAATTATTGAACCATTGAGCTTCGATAATTTCAATCATAAGCTTAGACCCAAAGGGCTTCATGGCATCGTATGTTCTTTTCTATATAACTTTGTTAGATAGAATTTTTTTCAAACTTATAAACATACCTCTACGTCGATTCCACCATACATGAAGTGCGCATCCTCAAGAAGCCACGTTGCCCTGCTGGCTATCTTCTCAGCTGAGCCGGTAAGTCCAAAGCTAAGTGGAATTCTTGCTCTGACAGCAGTGATGAGGTTGCTTAAAAGATTAGTTCGTGCGTACATCGACTATGAATAGAGAAAGTTAGTATAGATCTAAGCTATTAGAGAAAACTTACAAAGGTGATTAGCATCTTCTTTATCCCCTCATTAGCAGCAGCTCTCTTCAATGCGTTAGCGATATCTTTATTGTTAGACTTCTGCGCTGCCGTCTTAACAGCATTCCATGCAAAATCCATTCTTCCTGGCCCTGAAGCAGCATTAATATCTCCATAGACCATTTGATAACGGACCTGAGATTTTGACGCTATTGCAAGTCGAAGTGAACGTGGAGAAAAATGACCTTCAGTGACCTTAGCACCTGGTGGTGGTGCTACAGTGCTATGGCCATTCGTATCAGAAGAGACTCTTGATGGAGTATTTGACAATGATCTTGAAGGTGTCTTGGAAAAAGAGCGGCTCTTGTGAGATGCAACTGACTGTGTATCATCCAAGGTATCGACATTTATCTATAAATCTCATACTGTTAGTTCAAGAAAGCATAGTTATAATTGACAATCGTACTCCGTTGTTTGACCAATGCCCATTTATATCTTTTAGCT